>CM062295.1:355392655-356069985 GCA_031216915.1 Pictodentalium vernedei | reverse complement strand
TGGAGTACAGTCTTCCCCAAGGATCCATTCTCGGTCCAACGTTGTTTTTATTATATGTCAATAATATTTGTCATGCCACTTCCCTGAATCTGCTGTCATTTGCCGATGATACTTCCGTGCACTCCTCAGATCGCTACCCAAATAAATTAATTTCTTACCTAAATAGAGAGCTTGAGAAGTTATTCAATTGGTGTTGCGCAAACCAGCTATCCTTAAACGCCGTAAAAACAAAATTCATTCTAATTAATCCCTCCAATAAAATTAAATTACATGCACCTACACCAAGGATTTTAGTAAATGGCCAGGAAATTATTAGGGTAGCCTCAGATGTACGGAAAAATCAATTAAATTCCTAGGAATCCACATCGACGAGAATATATCCTATAAATATCATATATCTCAACTTTGTTCTAAAATAGCTCATACAAATTTGGCCCTTAATAAACTAAAAGACAATATTTCCCCACGCTGCCATGAAAACCCCACATTTTAGCTTAGTACATACTCACTTAATGTATGGAATAAAAGTGTGGGGAAATGCACGGTCAGTACAAAAGCTAACGCTGTTACAGACGCGATCCTTGCCCATTATAAACAATAACAGATATAATGCACATACAGACCCCCTCTTTCGCATTAATAGAATATTACTAGACTTTATGATTCTGGAGAATCATGGCTTTTCCCGATGAGATTCCATGATTTTTCATGACCCCACAGTGTTTGATGAATTGTTTTTAACTGTCTCACTGAAGTTCCTTCATTGATGTTATGAGAAAGGTGAGTATAGTAGTCTCAAATGACTCAGTTTGATAAAAAGAATTGTTTAGGTAAAAACCATCATTAACAGTGGAGTCGGTTAATGTCAATATCGTCGTCCAACAAGTTAATGACCGACAAAAGGAGTTATGTTTGTTTGACACATACCCACGTAGTGCTGTGGCTATTTGAAAATGGTCCATTTTATCTCAAATGTATCCAAAATATTGATGTCTGGCAGCTTGTAGAGGGTTAACAAGTGCTAACAGGAATATTTATTCATGCAACTTGTAAAGTCACACCAAGAACTGCGAATGGCCATTTTTTCTTTAAAATCTACAAGATGTTTTCAGAGAAATCAAGGGAGAACATGAATTTTAAGCTTTTGATGGGTATCATTGTTTATCCAGCCCAAAACGGGTTAAGTGTTGTTTTTGAAAACTCTTATTACTTCCAAAAATAATTCTCAGTGAATACTACTTCCACTTATTTTGATCTCTCCTCTCAAATTCGTGTGCTGTGGGTATGCAAACACGACTCATTTTATCAACATTTTGATGTTTGAGAACCTGCATACGGTTAACAAATGCTTCCAGGAATATTTTGTACATGCAGTTTGTAATGTCACACTAAGATCCGAGAATGGCCATTTTTTCTTGAAAATCTACAAGATGTTTTTAGAGAAGTCCTCGGATAACACGACTTTTTAACCTTTTGAGGGGTATCTTTCTGTAATCAGCCCTAAACGGGTTAATGCTTGGTTTTGTGAATACCTTCATTACATACAAAACTGATCATCGGTGAATTCCACTTCCAATGAAGCGGGTTATGTTTTTCTTTTGAGTTCATACAAGGTGAGTATAGTAGTCTCAAATGAGAATGGCCAATATTTGTCTTGAAAACCTACGAGAGGCTTTTAGAGAAATCCTCGGAAAATATGAATTTTTAACCTTTTGAAGGGTGTCGCTCTGTAACCAGCCCTAAACGGATTAATGCTTGGTTTTGTGAATACCTTCATTACTTACAAAAATGATCCTTCGTGAATTTCAGTTCCAATGAGGAAGGTTATGTTTATCACGCAGGTACACATTGGATGTTATGGGTGCCCCAAAACAGCCCATTTTCTGAAAATGTCTATACTTTCCAGGCTCTGGAGGGTTAATAATTGCTTACTGGAATATTTTGTCCATGCAACTTGTAATGTCACTCAAAGACCTGCAAATGATCAATTTTTCTTGAAAACGTGCTAGATTTTTTGGAGAAATCCACAGAAAACGGGAATTTTAAGCTTTTGAGGGGTATATCTCCTTAACCAGTCGACAATGGGTTAAGACCTCGATTTTTGAATATCCTTACTACTTACAAAAATGTTTCTCTATCAGTTTTGCGTCCAGTAAAACAAGTTAAGTTTCTCTGTGGCATTTCCATTTGATGTTGTTAGTGTCCAAAGACTATTTCTTCAAAATTTTTGACATTTAGCAGCCCACGGAGGGTTAACAAATACCCACCAGAATAATTTATCCATGCAACTGGTAATGTGATACCAAGACCTATCAACGGCCATTTTCTCTTGAAAACCCCACAAGATGTTTGTGAAGAAATCCATGGAAAACGATTTTTAAGCTTTCGATGGGTATCCCTGTTAACCTCCCCAACAGGGGTTAACGCTTGGTTTTTGAATACCCTTATTACTTACAAAAATGGTCCTCTGTGAATTCCACTTCCAACAAAGGTGATTATGTTTATCTCTCGTGTATACATTGGGTGCTGTGCGTGTCCGAAAACAGCCCATGTCAACAACATTACGATGCTTGGCAGCTTGTAGATGGTTAATAAACGCTCACCGGAGTATTTTGTCCCTACAACTTGTAATATCACATAAAGACCTACGAATAGTCAATTTTTCTTGAAACCCTATAAGTTACTGTTAGGGAAATTCACAGAAAATGGGAATTTAAAGCTTTTAATGGATATCTCTCTTAGCCTACCCACAATGGGTTAAGACTTCCACGTTTGAATACCCTTACTACTTACAAAAATGTTTCTGTATAAATTGTACACTCGATAAAAGGAGGTGCTTTTCTTTGTGGTGTACCCATTGGGTGTTGTTGGTGTCCAAAAACAGCCCATTTTATCACAATTTTGACGTTCAGGAGCCCTGGGAGGGTTAACTAATGCTGACCGGAATATTTTGTCCATGCAACTTGTAATGTCACAACAAGACCTGCGAATAGCCGTTTTTTTCTTGAAAACCTTCAAGTTGCTTTTAGAGAAATTCACAGAAAATGGAAATTTTAAGCTCTTAAGGGGTATCTCTCTTTAACCAGCCCAAAATGGGTTAAGACTTCGACTTTTGAATACCCTTACCACTATCAAAAATGTTTCCCCATCGATTTTGCGTCCGATAAAAGAGGGAACCTTTCTCTGTGGTACACCAAGTGGGTGCAGCTGGCGTTCAAAAACAGCCCATTTTATCACAATTGTGACTTTTAGCAGTCCGTGGAGGGTTAACAAATGCTCACCGCAGTATTTTGTCCAAGCAAATTCTATTGTCACACCAAGACCTGGGAGTGACAAATTTTTCTTGAAAATCTACAAGACTCGTTTCGAGAAATCCACGGAAAATACGAATTTTTTAGCTTTATGGGGTTATTGCTGTTTAACCAGCGCAAAACGGGTTAACGCTTGGTTTTTTGAACACCCTTATTACTGACAAAAATGATTCTCGGTGAATTCCACTCCCAATAATGGAAGTTATGTTTATCTCTTGTGTATTGTTTGGGTGCAGTGGGGGCCTGAAACCGTCCTATTTCATCAAAATTTTGATGTTTGGCAGCCTGTGGAGGGTTAACATATGCATCGCCTGATATGTCGTGTCTATCAAAGGGGTGTGTCACAGACAGGTCTAGCAATGACGAATGTATAAAAAAAAATCTACAAGATGTGTTTCGATACATTTTTAGATTTTGTGCCCCTCTATGCGTGTGCAAAAAAACAAATAATCCGTAGAAAAACAGTAGTCTTTTCCAGAGGGAAAAGCCTAAAAAATAATAATCCGTAGAAAAACAATAGTCTTTTCCAGAGGGAAAAGCCTACAAAGTTGAAGATCTCTATAAACTCCAGACATGATTATTTGTATTCGACTGGTATCATGGAAACTTGCCTGATTCTTTTGAAAACTATTTTAGCGAAATCGATAACCCAACAGGTAGGTCGAACAGAAGAACTGGACTTCTTCAATTCAATAAAACGCGAACTAAATCCATCGACTTCCTTCCGCGAAACGTGTGCACTAAAATCTTGAACGAGTTAAATAGCAACATCAGTAGAATAATGGAGAGATGTAGATTTAAAAAAGAACAAATGGTCTATATACTATCAATGTTGATTGCATCAATCCATATTGCCCCCACTGCGGTCCCTGATAGAGACACAATGCTTTTTCCTTTACCTGACATGAAAAGCAGTCGACACTTGCAAACAAAATTCTCGAATAACTAATTTTTTGTTCATTTTTTGTCTCAAAAACATAGGTTATGACCCCTCTTTGGAACGAGCTCGAAGATCTCGTTCCAAAGAGGGGTCATAACCTATGTTTTTGAGACAAAAAATGAAAAAATAATGAAAATTAATTGGCACTTTTTGAGAATAGCGCTGACCGGTTTTGGCCGTTACGTTGGGTAAAGGGTTAATAGACTAAGGATATTTGTTATTAGGTGTCTTTACGTCCCAAGTTCTTTTCTCATTGCGTACTAAATTACTAACCCTCCATATAATGGGCTCATTGCATGGTAAGCCTTACTCTTATAATTACAAGTTGCATGAGAAACCTGAAGTGAGACTACGTTACTTATAATGCAATTGTTTGATCTTCTAAATTGGTATCCAACATATTTCTAGTACTGGTCTGGATCACCCCACGTGCACCTCTTGGTTTCTGTAGTAGTTTCATCCTAACATGTATTTAAAAAAAAAGTGCTTGCACCAGGAGGTGTGCCGTTGTTGCAGCTGACTACTGGGTCATCTTATCTCATCTTATCAAATTGTTTCCCTGTTCTTTATGCACGAGAGTAAGTCACATCAGGTAAAATACATAATTGGTTTAAGGTTGCGTAATGCACAGCTTGGGATATAACAGGTAGACAGCCAATCTGGCAATGTTGTCACCCTACAGTATTCACTGATATTGTCATGCTTGAGTAGTGTTAATTTACATATCTTTTTTGTATTCTTAAAACACTCCTTACAACCATATGCACGAGTCGCGTTGTGTCCTTGGGCAAGGCATTTTATCCCGGTTGCACGATGATGCCGTGTACTTAGGCGTACTGCACGTCAGTAGTAGGAGATGTACCCGATCGACCCTCATCACCCGGAGCTTTGCCGAAGCAGCTAGTGGTAAATTCTCATAGGAACCGGAGCCGTTCGCCGTAGCAATTTTTTCCTTTGCAAAAGTACGGCTCCTTGAAGCCAGATCCGACAAGTGGTGTACTTACTGCATATATAGTATGCTATGGTATGAATAGTAATATAGGTAAACACAGGGCTATGGGTATATAGTATGGGTAAGTGGTGGAAAGATGATGGGGGAGTTGGGTTTTCTTGAAAGATTTTCTCCGTGAAACGGTTGACGTTGCTACTGGCGTCGTGACTCCATGATGCTCACGCGACGTCATAGAGATGTTGACCACTGTTGTTGTCCACTATACAATCTGGCATAACGTTGTTCGGATCAGGGATGTCGGACTTCTCGTAAGAGGGGGGGGGGGGGGAGGGATCTGGTAGTGATGGTATATATCCATGTAGGTCCTCTTTTAGCCCTTGAACCTTCATATTATCCTATGTCTGCAATAGCTAGGTCAAGCAGTATTGTGCGGATGGGGGTCATGTATGGTCAACCAGTGCGGTATTCCGAGATAGTCCTTAGTGGTTTAGATTGGCAGTATAGGATGAATGGTCTGTTGGCCTATTACCCCCTTAGTACTATTAACCTACCGCATCATTTGTACTATCTTATGGCTGGTATTGGCAGTTCGTAATGCTAGGTCAGGCAGTATTATAATCGTTTGTTTAGACGTGGGGCATAGGATGCATTGTATATACCGCTGTAGGTCCCCTGTTAGTCCTCGGTATTATTAACCAACCGATTGCTTTGTATTTTTCTATGACTGGTATAGGTAGCACGTTATGGCAGGTCAAGTGGCATTGTGGAGTGGGGGCTGGGGGTAATGCCTGGCAGTATAGAACGGCAGTATAGTATGGACGATATATACCTCTGTGGGCCCCCGAAGCCATTGGTACTACTAATCGACCTAATGCTTTATATGTCTGTCTAGGTAGTATGTAAGATCAGACGTTATTGTGGGGGGGGGGGGGGGGGGGTAATGCATGGTAGTTTAGTGTGGTATACGATGTACGCGTTGTACCCCATACAGGTCCCATGTTAGCCCTAAGTACTATTAATCCATCTAATACTTCATGTTATCCTATGACTGGTATAGGTAGTATGCAATGCTAGGCATAGGGGTATTGTGGGTAGGGGTGATGCCTTTTAATTTAGAACGGTAGTATAGTATGGGCGGTATATACCCCTATAACCCCCTGTTAGTGCTTGGTACTATTAACCAACCGATTGCTTTGTTTTATTATATGGCTGGTATATGTAGTACGTTATGGTAGGTCTAGTGATATTGTGGGGGTGGGGGTAATGCTTGGTAGTTTAGAAAGGTAGTATAGCATAGGCTGTACATACCCCTGTAGGTCTCTTGTTGGCCCTTGGTACTACTGATCCACAAGGTGCTTCATATTATCAAGCGGAATTCTGGGGTGGGGTTAATGTCTGGTAATACAGAACGGCAGCAGAGTATGGTTGGTATATTCCCCTGTAGGTCCCATCTTAACCGTTAATAGTATTAACCTACCAAATGCTTTGTATCATCCTGTTACTGGTAAGGTGGTACGTAATACCAGTAGTTCCTACCCTATTCCGAGTACTCTTGTTATTTCATTTATTTAGATCACTCAATCAGTTCACTTTACTGAAGCTAACTAACCAAACAGATTGCTTCATCCCCGTAACCGCTATGCAGACCTATCTCCCCTTATTACAACGAAGTCCTATCCGATTCTCATCACTTCTATATCCAATGGCCACGTCCCATGGAATCCCTTTTTGTGAAACGTCTCTGGTTATGGAATCTGTTTTTTGTCGTATGAGGCCATGAGGGCCATGAGAAATCCCTCAATGAGGCCTCATTTACTATCTCTCATGGCTCTCAAAAGAAATGAGGCCATAAGGGCCATGAAAAAATCCCTCAATGAGGCCTCATTTATTATCCCTCTTAGCCTCATTTCGGTATTTGAGTATACCTATGGCCTAGTATTGTATTATTTGAGGATACCTATCAAGGATGCTTTCCGGGGAATCCCATTTTTGTCGTATGAGGCCATGAGGGTTATGAGAAATCCCTCATTGAGGCCTCATTTACTATCCCTCATGCCCTCAAATGAAATAAGGCTAAGAGGGATAGTAAATGAGGCCTCATTGAGGGATTTCTCATGGCTGCCGTTCTGTATTACCAGGCATTAACCCCACTCCAGAATAATAATATATAATTGATAATATGAAGCACCTGGTGGATACATATACATATAATAAAACAAATCAATCGGTTGGTTAATAGTACCAATCACTAACAGGGGGGGGGGGGGGGGAGGCTATAGGGGTATATACCGCCCATACTATATTACCGTTCTAAACTACCAGACATTACCCTTACCCATAATACCCCTATGCCTAACATTGCATACTACCTATACCAGCCATAGGATAACATGAAGCATTAAGTGGATTAATAGTACTAAGGGCTAACATGGTACCTGTAGGGGTACAAAGCGTACATCGTATACTACCACACTACCCAGACCAGTCACATAAAGTATTAGGTCGATTAGTAGTACCAATGGTTTTTCGGGGGGCCCACAGAGGTATATATCGCTCATACTATACTGCCGTTCTACACTGCCAGGCATTACCCCCACCCCCGAGTCACAATACCACTTGACCTGCCATAACATACTACCTATACCAGTCATAGAATAATACAAAGCAATCGGTTGGTTAATAATACCGAGGACTAACAGGGGACACACGCAGTTGGCCTCATGCAAATGGCTAATTGGCGTCCCAGCACGACGACCTTTGAGTTTGGTACGTGCTAATTAACCCTTTAACCTAATGAATGGACCTCACATGATACGGTTTTGTTGAAATTTGATGTCGTCTGCGCTGGGTAAAAGCTTAAATAAGACGTCGGGAAGTCCATGCTTTACCACTACTACATGTGTCTATCCACAAACAAATTTAATAAGCATGCCGGAAAATTAAGCTCAAGGACACAATATGCTCGAACGGAAGTGGTTTCCTTAAGTACGATACTGTTCATGTGACATATATCCAACGTAATTTCGTAATATACTTAAATATGTTCATATAAAATAGAGTTTCCGTTCATCCGGAAGTGGTTTGTGTATATATGAAAGAAAAAAAAACAACTTTTGCATGAATTAGTTTTGTACATACGAAAGACTCCATGCACATGAAACTTTTATTTTTAAGAGTGATAGGCCCATAAAATTGTTTTTGAATAAACATCTTGCTTGATATGCAAGAAAAATATGTATTATTTGTGACAACGAACTAAATTGTTGCTGCTTATTCATACAGGAGATACACGCGTCACAAATTACAGGTCCCGGGGTTTAAAGACAATATGACGAAAATAAACACAAGGCCGCCGGAAGCATCCGAGGTCGGGGTGGGGGTGGTGCAGGAGTATCAACATGGGGACTCGACTCTGGGTATGAGTTAACACCGGGAGTTTATAACGTATTATAAATCGATGGAAATACGGAAATAACTGACTTGAAAGGAATCGCTGACGGATTTAATAACTTCTTTGCTGACATCGGTAAGACCACAAGTAATCAAATGCCCCACTACCCAACGTAATTTTTCGGATTACTTGAGCAATAATACCAAAAGAGACTAATTTTTATAAATCCTACCAATGAACAAGAAGTAATTTCTTGCGTTCACAAATTGAGGGGCAAATGGAGTAGACACAGCAACGATATGTCCACCAAATTCATGAGATAATATTTGAAGTCGGAGGTTCATTGTCTCATGTAATCAATTTATTGTTTGTAACTGGTAGAGTGCCTGACAAAATGAAAGTAGCCAAAATTACACACATTTTTAAATCAGGAAATCCACAGCTATTCACTAATTATAGCCCTATTAGTATTCTTCCAACATTCTCCAAAATACTAGAAAAAGTAAGGTACGCACGATTAAATACCTTCCTAGAAGAACAAAACATCATATACAAGTATCACTTCGGATTCAGGAAGGGGCACTCCACTGTTCACCCCATCCTTCAGCTCATAAATAATGCCGTAGAAGCAAATGATAAATCTACAAAGAATTGCTCGCTCTCGGTGTTTCTGGACTTTTCAAAAGCCTTTGATACCATAAATCACTCAATTTCTTACAAAAACTGGATACCTATGGTATAAGAGGGTTAGCAAATTCATGGTTCAAAGATTATCTGACAGGCAGATGCCAATTTGTTTCTTTTATGAATAACACATCGGACACATTGGAGGTCACAACTGGTGTACCTCACGGTTCAATTTTAGGCCCTATCATCTTCTTATTATACATCAACGACATCAGCCACTCAACCCTGCTAAATGTCTTGTCTTTTACAGACGACACTACGGGTTTTGCATCTGGTAATAATCTAGACAACCTAATAGAAGAGACCAACTCTGAACTTGATAAGATAAGTGAATGGTGTTCTGCAAATGGACTATGTCTGAATGCTAATAAAACAAAATCCATGTTACTGCATGCACAAAATGATTCCTATAACGCCGTTGGTAGAAAAATTATTCTTAATAATACAGATATTCCATTAATTAGTGACCAAGAAGATGAAACTTCAGTTAAATTTCTTGGAGTCCACATGGACGAAAATCTAAAATTTTAAAAACACACATCTGTAGTTTGTTTAAAAATGGCGAGGGCAATTTACGTCCTGAACAGGGAGAAACAATTTCTTCCTTTAAGGCCTTAATGACATTATATTACTGACTTACACATAGCCATTTGCTGTATGGTATACTTGTTTGGGGGGCATGTGCCGTCAACGAATAGAATTATAACCCTGCAATAAAGGGCTATTCGTGTTCTAACGATCAGAAGATATATCCCGCACAGCGAACCATTATTCAAAAATTGTGGCATACTGAAATTCGATGACCGATATAGGTTACATGTTCTTTTGGTTATGCATGACGGGTATCATAATAAACTGCCTGTATCTTTTTAAAGTACTTTTGAAATCTATACAAATCCCTCCGGAATGGAAACTAGACAATCAGGGTGCGTGCGTACATTCAAACCGAGAACACCTTTCTTTTTCCGAAAATATGGAATGGTTTAAACCCAGAATTACAACAATGCAGTAGGCCCTTGTTTAAAAAGTCAATAATTGATACAACTCTAAATTCGTATTCCTCCATCATTTCCTGTGTCAACCCGTCTTGCCCTGATTGTTTTGTTTAAAATAAAAGGATCTCATCTTTCAAACCCATTACTTCTTTTTCAAATTATTAATCTGTTAAACTGGTGTTACTTCAGCAAGAAATGACCCAGGTCCGTGCACGGTGGTGATTTTTCATTTTATTTTATTTAGGCGCCCCCCCCCCCCCCCCGATGAGAAGATAAAAGGAAAAGGCCTTGATGTCAAGAAATCTTGTTATGGGAGTGGCAGGTAGACAGCCTCTCCGGCTACACCATTTCCGTGCAGTATACACTTATTGTTATTTGTTACTTGTAAATTGTTATTGTACTTGTATATGCTGCAAAATAAAGTTTCATTCATTCATTCATTCATTCATTCATTCATTCATTCATTCATTCATTCATTCATTCATTCATTCATTCATTCATTCATTCATTCATTCATTCATTCATTCATTCATTCATCGTAATGCGACACTCATTAGTATGTACATTAATTATCACCCCTCCACTGGAACAAGGTGCTGTTTGCAATGCTCAAGCATTGCAGATGGCTCCATAACCCTTTACCTAACGTAACGGCCAAAACCGGCCAGCGCTATTCTCAAAAATCGCCAATTAATTTTCATTATTTTTTTCGTCGAGCTCGTTCCAACGAGGGTTTCATAACCTATGTTTTTGAGACAAAAAATGAAAAAAATTAGTTATTCAAGAATTATTTTTGCAAGTGTCGTCTGCTTTTCAGGTTGGGTAAAGGGTTAATCCACTCAAGCGATGATATATATATAATGATTTAGAACTGTCAATATCCAATATATAGCTTCTTTGTTTGGCGACTATCGACCGGCCTATGTCATTATACCGGACCTCCACCCCTCATTGGCACTGGCACACGTAAAGTTAGAAACCAATACTCGAGATTTTCAGTCACGGTTCTTGAAAAGTTATCCCCTAATGCACTTCTATTGTGTTAAGTCCGGGCGCGGCAAAGGAACAAAAGGTCAAGGTGTTCAGCGGCGTTCATGTCTCTTATGATTCTTTTTGGTGTTGGTGGCTAAGGTGGAGGGAGGGTAGCGTTGTTGTTCTAGGAGTAATTGGGGGTGGTTGTAATTGTAGTTGTAGAGACTGGCCCGGGTGGTAGGGTCTAGTCCATGCCGACATTTCTGGTGTTGTTTGGTTACTCATGCAGGCTAACGCCTCTTGTGCGATTCTGCTTTTGTTTGCAACTCTCTTTTGTATTCTTCGAGTTCTCTAAGTAGTTTGTCTTGCATTTCGATCAACGTCTCCTTCCAACCTTCCTCCCTGACCGAATGTTCCGTTTTCTGAGCAGTGCTCTGGTCTGGAGAAGCTGAAACAGTAAGAGCTGGAGGGTTTTGAGTGACATTGTCCGGAATCACCCTCCTCCATCTCATCTTCTGAAGAAGATTAAGTTGGGATGGAGATTGAACTATCTCCTATCGACCCGGCTTCCTCTGGCTGCTCCTCCTCTGAGGAGTATGCCGGGCTAGACATGGATCGGTCAGGGGTGCAAGATACACTCCGTCCAATGTCTCTCTCTGTCTTCCTCTCTTCTCTTCCCTTTCCATCTTCTTCCTCCAGGAACTCTGACAGCCGTCGGGCATTACGGCGTTTGATAGATTATCCATTCCTTTTCTTTTTCCCTCTCTCTCCCTGTGCACGGTTTCTGTGGTTAGATTAATCTACACCCAGCGTGTCCGAGTCACTTGGATGGTATCCACTGAGGAAAGAAATCCCCCCTCCCGCGCCCACGAAATGTACTAGACCTCTCCATGGACGTCGATGCTGTTATACGGGGTTATCACTTTCACGTTTTTTGGGCCCCGGATTGCTACGGTTTTGAACCGTGATAAATTCGGCGTGTTTTGGCCACGGTACACAATTTCTACGGCAGCACTAGGGTGTGACTACTGCGCCTACGGACGCATACTTAGGTTGCTCTTAGAAAGTCCCACGGATTCGCCAAGGATTATTACGGTTTTGTGACGGTTTTCGTACGGTTATGCTACGGCACCACCGGAAGCGCTACGGACACGCCACTGTTGTCCTATGGTTTATCCCGTTTAGTCACGGCCATGTTACGGTGTTACGGATATGGTACGGTTCTGCAACGGTTCACCTGCGGTCTCTACGGTTATGTCACGGTCACATCACGGCCTACCACGGTTTGGTCAGTCCAAACTATATATTTGGCCCACCAGCCCAGCCTCTCACCGGGACACAACCATAGCATATAAGGCGCTTTCCGTGGTCAACTGGGACCCCATTTATAACCACGGGTAACGCTGGATCGGCTACGGACGTGTTACGGTTGTGTCCCGGTGTCTACGGTTTTCTACGGTCACTTACGGTTGGTGACGGAAGTTTTTTTCAAAAAATTCAAAAATCAAGCCACGGAAAGAACAAGGCGACAGAAGCGCGAGGGTTTATCCCGGAACACCACGACCATGTCTACGGGCCCGGGGCGGATTTACCAGGGATAATCACGGATTAAAACCGTGGGCTTCCGGCACTCCGAACCGTGAAAATGAGAACCTCGCATTACACTCTCAAAATCCACTGCGAAGCGAATTTTGCCCTTGCGCCCTTCGATACTCCAAGTGGTAGAAAGAGCAGCCTTCGTACTTTGCAGTGGATTTCAGTTGGTAATTTTATCTGATCAGTAGCTGTCCAAACCTCGGTGTGCAATGTGCGAATGAAAAGGGCATAGTCATCTCCAAGCAGGCCAATATTTATAATCTAGAGATGGTGCGCCACCCGTCAAAGGATGGCAAAGGAGTCTATTGCAAATCAAGGGAGATAATCGAAGAATATTTTGGAAGAAAATGAGAGATGTTCACTTTTTTCTCCCCATCCCACGTCTTTGCCCCTTCCGTATGGAAACTCAGCCTCACAGTGACACGCTCGCGATTTTTGAAAATTACACACGGCACGTCTGTGGGAGGCCCCAGGGGGATTGAAGGAACGAACACACACACACACGCGATCGTAAATGATAGCATGGTAAAAGAAGGCAGAGTTTGTGTTGGCGCCAGGATTTCCCAGACAAGTGGACAAGGTGGGGGTGGCTAGGATATACCGTAACAAGCCCACAATAAAGGGGGTAGCTTCCCGGCAGTGAAATCGAAGCTTTGGCAAGTCCAACGTCCAATTCCAGTCAATTCGCATAGACTAGCCGTGTGACCTGTCCACAGATGAATCAGCCCAATGTGCAATCGGATTTGAGGCGACACAACCATCTGTTCACACAGTGATAACGACGAATCAGCTGTGAAAGTTTTTTTTCGCCTTCAATGGATTTAATTTATATGGCAGCGTTCTGACGCCAGTTGATGTATTTTTTTACCTGTGCTAAGTTGTTATAACAAGTTAACTAACTTGTTATAACAACTTAGTAGCTTGTTATAACAACTTAGTAGCTTGTTATAACAACTTAGCTAACTTGTTATAACAACATAGCTTAACTTGTTATAACAACTTAGCTTAACTTGTTATAACAACTCAGCTAACTTGTTATAACAGCTTAGCTATCTTGTTATAACAACTTAGTAACTTGTTATAACAACTTATCTAACTTGTTATGACAACTTAGCTAAGTTGTTATAACAGCATAGCTAACTTGTTATAACAACTTAGCTTAACTTGTTATAACCACTTAGCTAATTTGTTATAACAACTTAGCTAACTTGTTATAACAACTTAGTAACTTGTTATAACAACTTAGCTAACTTGTTATAACAACTTAGCTATCTTGTTATAACAACTTAGCTATCTTGTTATAACAACTTAGCTACCTTTTTAATCATCACCCCTAGGTCAGTTTGTCCCTTCCTTGGGGCTGATAGTAATTGGTCAAAATGCGTTTAACCCTTTACCTAACGTAACGGCCAAAAACGGCCAGCACTGTACACACTAATCGCTATTCAGTCTTTTTTATATTTACATTTTATGCTTCCAAAACATAGGTTATGACCCCTCATTCGAACGAGCACGTTGCGCTCATTCCAATGAGGGGTAACACCCTGTGTTTTGGATGCAAAAAATGAAGACTTTTAGTTACACGAGATTTTTTTTCACGAGTATCGTCTGCTACTAGCGTTAGACAATGGGTTAATGGGAAGGGGGGGGGGGCGGTGGCTCAGTTGGTAGAGGTCCTCGGTTCGAATCCCACTTGCGGCAACCGCGTTGTGTCCTTGGGCAAGACACTTCACCCCATTGCTCGCGTGGGGGCACGGTGAAGTGTACTAAGGCGTACTATACGTTGATGGTGCACCTGTCTTCAACCAATGCTAACCCTGCTTGTGTGGAGTTGGTATGTTCGGGAGTTGACAGTTGCTCGCCGTTGCTCGGTGGTTCTCTCCAAATACTCCAGCTTCCTCCACCCGTAAAATTGTCACGGTCATGGTTAGCCATTGTGCAGAAATATGTGACCTTAAATACCAATAAATAAATAAATAAATAAATAAATAAATAAATAAATGGCTTAATACGTCCCATTGACGGAGCTACATTATATTTATTTATTTATTTATTTATTTATTTATTTATTTATTTATTTATTTATTTATTTATTTATTTATTTATTAGGGTTTAACGGAACATTAACAGGCAGGGTCATATCATGTCGGTGACAGTTGTGCGGGTGGAGAAAGCCAGAGTACCCGGAGAGAACCACCGAGAAACGACGAGCAGCTGTCAGCTCTCCCACATCGTAATTCTGAACTCTGCACCGCAGCACAGGCAAGGTTGGATTGGTTGAAGATATGCGCACCATTGACGTGCAGAACGCCTTAGTACACAGCGTCATCGTGCCCCCACCCCCACCTCCCCAGAAAGGCAATCGGGGTTAAGTGCCTTGCCCAAGGACACAACGCGGGGCGCGAATCAGGAGCTACATTATAAACACTCTAACCAACAAAACGACAGAAAAGTTTTATAAAACTTTAAAAAAAACAACTTGAATAAGGCTCACAAAGTCTGAAATATCTTCGAGCTTTTTCAATAACGCCCTTTAAATATGGATATCGGCGGTTCTGGGTGATTGCGGAGGTTCCAGTGATATTCATATATGTAATGTTTTAATAAGGTGTACCATCTTTAAATAAAAGTTTGATTAGTTTTTCTAAAAAGGCCTTGTTGGCAAAATAATTAAAGGTCAAGTCGCACAGCTTACTACACGTGAATATGCCGTCGTTGCCCCCTCTGACAGGGGCGGATCCAGGATTTCTGAAAAGGGGCGTGTCTTAGTCTGAAACTGAGCCATGAAACAACAGGGTGCGTGATAAACTCGAGATCGATTCTCCCATCACTAAAGGCGGGTGGGGGGGGGGGGGGTGCGGTGGGGGGGGGGGGGGGGGGGGGTTCCATGTATGCCCATATTTACATTGTTTCAGTAAGATATAGTAAGGGCTATTCCTCAAAACGTTAAAAAGGTACTCTGGCTTCCTCCACCCGCAAAACTGTCACCGACATGATATGACCCTGGCTGTTAATGTGCCTTAATTGTATTTAAGGTCACATATTTCTGCACAATGGCTAACCATGACCGTGACAATTTTACGGGTGGAGGAAGCTGAAGTATTCGGAGAGAACCACCGGGCAACGGCGAGCAACTGTCAACTCCCCAACATACCAACTCCACACAAGCAGGATTAGCATTGGTTGAAGACAGGTGCACCGTCAACATGTAGTACGCCTTAGTACACGTCGCCGTGCCCCCACGCGAGCAATGGGGGTGAAGTGTCTTGCCCAAGGACACAACGCGGTTGCCGCAAGTGGGATTCGAACCGAGGACATCTCGGCTTGCAGCCTGCACCACCTCTACCAACTGAGCCACCGCCCCCTCCCCCCTCCCATTAACCCATTGTCTAACGCTAGTAGCAGACGATACTCGTGAAAAAAATTCTCGTGTAACTAAAAATCTTCATTATTTGCATCCAAAACACAGGGTGTTACCCCTCATTGGAATGAGCGCAACGTGCTCATTCGAATGAGGGGTCATAACCTATGTTTTGAAAGCATAAAATGTAAATATAAAAAAGACTGAATAGCGATTTTTGTGTACAGAGCTGGCCGTTTTTGGCCGTTACGTTAGGTAAAGGGTTAAACGCATTTTGACCAATTACTATCAGCCCCAAGGAAGGGACAAACTGACCTAGGGGGCGATGATTAAAAAGGTAGCTAAGTTGTTATAACAAGATAGCTAAGTTGTTATAACAAGATAGCTAAGTTGTTATAACAAGTTAGCTAAGTTGTTATAACAAGTTACTAAGTTGTTATAACAAGTTAGCTAAGTTGTTATAACAAGTTAGCTAAGTTGTTATAACAAGTTAGCTAAGTTGTTATAACAAGTTAAGCTAAGTTGTGATAACAAGTTATCTATGTTGTTGTAACAACTTAGCTAAGTTGTTATAACAAGTTACTAAGTTGTTATAACAAGATAGCTAAGTTGTTATAACAAGTTAGCTAAGTTGTTATAACTAGTTAAGCTAAGTTGTTATAACAAGTTAAGCTATGTTGTTATAACAAGTTAGCTAAGTTGTTATAACAAGTTACTAAGTTGTTATAACAAGTTAGTTAACTTGTTATAACAACTTAGCACAGGTAAAATAAATACATCAACTGGCGTCAGCACGCTGCCGTAAATTTACTAGCGAAACTGATATCGCGATTTTAGCGAGCAACACAAGCTTGGGGAATGAGGTAAACTGTTCCTTCTTTTAAAACCACGATAATGCTCAGTGGTGCACCCCTTTCCCAACGCTGCATGAAAACATTTTACCCTTTCAAAAAGTAGTCTACTTTCCACGCACAACCACAGAGTCGAGCTACAAAATGCATAAATCTGCCTCACTGGTGGAAAACCTATCCGGCTTTCACTTCTGATGGGCGCCATCACTGATCATACTGAAGCTATAGAAGAGACGCGACGACTCATAAGGTTCTGGCGCTCAATTTGTCCCTCGAGTGCAACAAGACGCTGAATGCAATTTAAAGCTCTGCAGATGACGCCTTATAGCACCTAAGGAACGAATTATTATTTGCTTGCTAGCTTGAACGAGTCTCCCAAGGCCAATTACTATTTTGCCCCAACAAACAAAGAATTTAACTCCAGTTGTTTGAAATAAATAAAACGATGAATCGTGTTTATCACATGTCCATCCCCATACAAAAGTGGAATGCATTTCCGCGACATCGTTTTTAAACCTCTTAAACGTTAGGAAGGTTATGAAAGCCTAAAAAATCTCTTGTCTATAACCTTCCACTCTCTGCACACTACACTTAGCTGGTTCGGCTAAATTGCCTATACATATCCAAAGAACATTATCTCTGGAAAAAATATATTGCCCTCAATGCCATAGAGAGATTTAACTCTTGAATTTTCGTAACTACCGTATGGTCTCGCGCTAAAAGACCGTGAAACTTTTTTTACTTCCTGTTTTTTAAGAGATACTCACACATTCCTGCACAAAGTCGCAAACCATTTAATCCTTTCTAAAGTGGAAAAATCTAAATTTTAATTAATTTTTTTAAAGCCAACAAATATTGAACCAATCAGCCGATCACCCCTCTTCAACCATTCTCGCAGTTTCGGAAGACAAATATATTAGGTGGCATTTTCACCGTTTTAGGCTTTCATAATCTGTTACGATGATGATAATCTTGGGACACCTCAAAATTTTTTAATTTTTTTGAAGCAAGAATTTTTTCTGAGGCAAGAATTGTAAAAATAAAGTTTAAGTGGTGTTTTTGTGAATATCCCTGGCCGGTTATGACGGGTTCATTCGATAGGGGGTTAAAATGCATCAGAAATGTTTCCGCCGATGTACTTCAAGTTCAACCCTGTGGCCCAGTAGTGAAATCTTCTTGTGCTCCTTAACTCTTTACCTACCGAATCGAACGCATCCTCCCGCTTAATCTACAAAGTGAGTAGTTAAAAAAACAATATTAAAAAAATTCAACAAAGCAATAGCATGCGTCCCGTCATGTTCGAGCTCGTTCCCCTGAGGGGTCACGTGATATGGTTTTGTTGAATATTTTTGAAAATTTAAAAAAAAGAATAATTAAAATAATAAATTTTCATATCCTGTGTTTTGGGTGAAGGATTAATGATTTTTTTCTCGCTATTCTATTTATGAGAGTTAACACTTTACCCAACGAATCGCCCGCATCCGCCCGCGTAATATGCAAATTCAGCAGTTGAAAAAATATTTTTTTTCAAAAAAATTAAACAAAAGCATACCATGTGACCCCTCGTTGGAACGAGCTCGTCGAGCTCGTTCCAACGAGGGGTCACATGATATGGTTTTGTTGAAATTTTTTGAAAAATTTAAAAAAATGATATTTAAAATAACAAATTTTGATATCGTCTGCGTTGTGTAAAGGGTTAAACTCCACTGCAGGGGGGTTTTCTCAATGAATATCTACATCTCTAATGTGTGCCATGACAGATATAGTTTAGCTCTGCGATCACCCAGAAATTGACCCGTTATAAATGAGTAAAAACTACAAATGAAACATTTCGAGATTCATGGTCCGACGGGTACAAGACCTGATGAATCGTTTTCGACGAACTGTAGGCTACTGGGGTCAAGGGTTTGTTAATCTTAGTTCATGTTGCACCTCTGGTGTGTAGTATTCTTTAACAAAACTATCATACGTTAAGAGTCGCAAAAAAATTTCGTCCCCTGAGTTCCAATGTTTTCTATGTGCCTACTAGCACATAGAACACATTGGAACTCAGGGGACGATTTGATAATATGAATAATCTCATTTTGGAAACAAAAACGTTCTTGACATTCGTTCACAATATGGTGAAAACGTATATTTTGTTCCAAGTAGTATAACAGGGATGTGGCGTGCCTGATCAGGGTGCCCTCGGTGGGTGACCTCGATAGTGACGTCATGTCACGTGACCCAGGGGCGCCACGTTGTATTGCCATAGGAGCGTGTTGTGACGTCATCGCCGACAATTCCCCCAAATTACCAAAAACTATAGAAACGGCCTGGGCGAAGCTCCATTTTGGGCTTATAAGAGTAGCACGTAGTGCTATAAGGTGCGTTCTATTAACCTGGAGTACTTTACTGGATCGGATTCCCCCAGAATTCTTGTTTTCTACCTTTACAGACGCTATTCTAGTTACTCTAACTCTAGCAGTTCATCTGGCCCAAGCTACTTTTGACTACCCCTTCTTACGATCTCTAAAATCACCCGTCAGATTGCTTGGTTTCTCGTATTTGAGTTACCTCCCTCCACATTAGACTATTATGCTCATCTCGGAAAAATGGATTCCAGAACCACAGTCGTTTTCAAAAGGGATTCCAAGCTCCTATACAGCTCCTATACAGCTCCTGGCAGTCTTAGAGCATCGGCTTCCACTTTGTCTTGAACTATATTTTCTTTGATTAGCCTCTATTGTAGTCACCCAATACTATAGTCTTCTACCACCCTTACAGTTGTGTATCTTGTACCGTTAATACTGGCCACTACTATTCTGTTCAGCGCTAGAGAGTCCCACCATTACTAAGTTGTGGTACTACTATGACTCTCTTAGTACCCATCATTACACTACTGCTGCTAAGAGTCCCAGTTCACATCGCTAGAGTTGTCTTCCACTACTTGAAGTAGTCGAATACAGTCTGTTTGTCCAACGGCTTTTTCATACCTGTGGCTGACCCCGGTTGACAAATATTTCAGTGACGCACTTGCCTTAACCCTTTACCCAACATAACGGTCAAAAACGGTCAGCGCTATTCAAAAAAGTCGCCAATTAATTTTCATTATTTTTTCATTTTTTGTCTCAAAAACATAGGTTATGACCCCTCTTTGGAACGTGCTCGCCGAGCTCGTTCCAATGAGTGGTCATAACCTATCTTTGAGACAAAAAATGAAAAAAATTAGTTATTCAAGAATTTTCTTTGCAAGTGTCGTCTGCTTTTCATGTATAGGTAAAAGGTTACTCTGTTTGTGACGTGTTAGTAAGTTGGAGAGTCTGACAGTTGATCGCCGCTGCTCGGTGGTTCTGTCCGAGTGCTCCGGCTTCCTCCATCCGTCCAACTGCCCGATACGATATGACGCTGGCTGTTGAAAATGTCGTTAAACCCCAATGAACACACAAACATACATGTTTCCAGTCTGCATATTATCATGGGAACATCAAAATACCTTCATATTACTCTAGCTCACACATTGCAAACTTAACTTTTATGTAACTTGAGCATATCAACCAATACTGAACTAAACAGCGCTAGTAGAGAACGTGGTGGCTCGATGGTTACAACATTGGCTTCCAAACGAAAGATCCACAGTTTGATCCCCGCCAGTGGTAACTGCGTTGTGTCTTTGAGCAAGGCTCTTAATCCCGATTGCCCACGTGGGGACACGGTGGCACTGTATACTAAGGCGTACTGCACATCGATGGTGCACTTGTCTTCAACCAATGGTAACCCTGCATGTGTGGCGTTAGTACGTTGGGGAATCTGACAGTTGCTCGCCGTTGTTCGGTGGTTCTCTCCGCGTACTCCAGCTTCTTCCACCCGTACAACTGTCCGACATCTGGTTACCCTGGCTGTTGAAAGTGTCGTTAAACCCAAATAAGTAAATAAATAAATAAATAAATAAATAAATAAATAAATAAATAAATAAATAAACCAGAGGCTTAAGTGAGCCTAAAACGCTCACCTGGCTCAAGTTGTCAAAAGAGATGAGTGTGTCAGTAAGTAATCAGCAGCAAGAGCAATGTTTTGATTTGCTATGACACAACCAAAGGCAACTTTTTTGGCCATTCATTTTTGCTGGTCCCAGGAAAGCTTCCTAGCCAGCTCTGTTCTACGAAGTATTAAAAAACAACAAACGAACGAAATTTTTCTTTTGTTTTTAACCAATGTGGTTCTCTCTACCCCCCTTCCCCCAAAACAAAAAAAATCGGTGTAAATGAAATACTTATGACCCAGTTATATACTACATGACAAATATGGTTCACATCTGCCCATTGGATCTGAAAATAAAAATTTTGAGTGTAGCCCAAATTTGAGTTTCTTTGATAAAAAGTGAATCTGCATCACTAAAGTAAGTTCCAAACAAGAAATCTAAGCATGATTGCAAGTGGCTTATAAAAAGAGGATTTTTAACGCATTTTAGGCTTATGGAGCATTTAACCCCTCCCCAAGGGATATACTAATTTTGGCGGGAAAAATCAGAAGAGTAAATTCCACCAGCATGAAGATGGCAGTAGGTTCATTTGAACAATAGAGAAAAGGTTTACTTCAAAGATGGTCTGTGTCATAAATGAATGAATTTGGCCCAGTGATTTTAAAGAATAAGAAAAATTTCAAATTAGAGAAACAGAATTTCACTGCCACCAGTAAATTCAAGTCTCTGTTAAAATGGTTAAAGCATCAAAAATAAACAGAGCAGAAAGAGAATTTATGGAGGCTTATTTTGGGGGTAAAATAGTTTTAAAGAAATCAAAATAAGGTTTTTGTTAACAGTATTACATGAAATAAACTCTTTAGAACCCACATTGAAGTCTTGAGAGGAGGGTTAAGTTAAAGATATTCATACAGGAATCAGAGAAGTTTTTTTCAAGAAACTAGAAAAAACAGATATGTGCAGAGCATTGAAAAGGTTTGATCAAGGCATCAATAAAAGCTTTGAAACCCACATTGAAGTCTTGAGAGGGTTAAAGTAAAGATATTCATACAGGAATCAGATAAATGTTTCCAAGAAACCAGAAAAAACATATATGTGCTGCACAGTATTGAAAGGGTTCAATGTGAAATAAAATGTTTGGAAAACACACTGAAGTCATGAGAGGGTTTAATTAAAGATATTCGTACAAGAATCAGATCAATTTTTTTCCAAGAATCCCCCCCCCCCCAAAAAAAAAAACGAAAACGCATATGTGCACACAATTCAAAGGGTTCAACATGAAACAAAATCTTTGGGAAAACATTGAAGTCATGAGACGATTAAGTTAAAGATATTCATACAGGAATCAGAAAATGTTTTTCCAAGGAACCAGAAATTGTTTGTTGTGCACAGTTGTGCTGCATTCCAAATGACAGTTCTCTGTTCTGTGTGGTTTGGGAAATATGGGCATTTGAATTTGTTTCTGTTTTTAGCCCCTAGGATTGCCACGGGGCTGTGAAATTTTTTTCGGGCATGAATCAATTACCTAGGACCCACTTATGCTACATGCCAAATTTGGTTGAAATTGGCCCACTGGTTCTTGAAATAGAAATTTTGGTAGGAGCCCAAAATGGATATGCCCCCACAGAGAGCCCAAATATTGACTACCAACTTCCCTTGAACAACCTTTAATCTTCAGCACCAAAGGATGTTCCATATCAAATATCAAGGCAATTTCTCTGGTGGTTCGTCAGAAAAAGATTTTTAAAGATTTTTAAGCTTTTGGGGAATTAACCAGAGCCCGAAGATTGCAGCTGCTTCATTTGATATCGTACAGATAGCCATCATAAAATAGGTGACAATAGTCGCTTTCGGCAGGTTAAGTGTTAACAGTTTGTAGTCCCTTTCCATTCTCGGCTAATAAAACCATGTCATCGGCTAAGAAAAGCCCTGGAATTTTTGTCTCTCCAAGTTTGTCTCCCTCTGTGCTTGCAATTAAAACTTCTCCTAAGTTCTGTAACATTGCTTGTGCTTTCATTTAGTTCGAGTCTCCATTTGTTCCCATATGTCCCAACAATTATCTAATGTTCTGCTGGCCCCTCCATCATGTACAATGCAAACATAATCGGTGACAAGATGGACCCCTGCTTAAGGGCTATCTCCACTGGGTCCCTCTACGTTGTGATGTTTCTCAGGTTACGTACACTCTGTACATCTTTGTACAGTGTTTTCACGATTCCAACAAATATTCCTCCGAATACAGGGCCCTCAAGTTTTTGCCACATTCCTTCCTTCCATACTCTGTCGTATGCTTTCTTCACATTAAAAAAGGTCATACAAATCTTTTTCTTCTTGACTTTTGTTATGATAGGGTCAGTGACTCGTGTCCCTTTCCGGAACCCATTGTGGATTTCCCTCAGCAATCCTATTTCTTCGACAGTTTCCACAAGTCTTTCATACCAATACCTTCTCAATATTGCTGCTTACAGATGTCTCTCTGGAGATATCGAAAACTTCCCTATCTCCTTTTTGTGTATGAAGGTTACCTGCTTTCTTTCCACTCTTTCTGGACCTCTTGCTTTGTGATTGTCATGCTAAATAGTGTTGTAAGGTGCACATATAATGGATTATAAACTCGTTGGGAGTTTAGTCAGTATCTGTTGCTTTGCCATTCTTTTCCCTGGTGACTGCATTTCGTACTTCCCCCATACGGCATACCAAGTCAGAAAAAATTTCTGCTCTCTCCATCACACATTCTGGTAGGATGCCTTTTCCCGCCTTCTGTGATTTACCATCCCCCAGTGCTTAATCATTTCTATTGCAATACTGACCCGGTCATCGGTACTTGTCCCTTCCATCTCAATACTCTGTGTGGTATTGCCTTTGTTAGTATTATTTATCCATGTCCAGAATATATGCCCCCTGTTTTTGTATTGCTTTAACTCTTTATCCAACGAATCGCCCGCATCCACCAGCGTAATATGCAAATTCAGCAGTTGAAAGAATATTATTTTTCAAGAAATGTGACCAAAACCATATCATGTGACCCCTCGTTGGAACGAGTTCGTCGAGCTCGTTCCAATGAGGGGTCACATGATATAGTTTTATTGAAAGTTTTTGAAAAATTTAAAAAAATTATTTTTAAAATAATAAATTTTGATATCGTCTGCGATGGGTAAAGGGTTAATGAGATAACTATTCCGCACTTTCCTATTTTTGTCCTTCATTATATCAACCTTTGTACATGCCTCCCCATATACTTCTTTGGCACTTTTAGTGGCTGTATCATTTACACACTTACGTTTTTTGCACCTTGTAAACGCAGCTCATTTTTTCTTTTTCTCTTTGATTGCATGTTTGAGCTCATTATTTACTCAAGATCCTAGTTCATTTGTCGTCACTCTAAGTCTCCCTATGCAATCCCTCCCATCATCTTTTAGATTTCTCACGACTCCTGAACATTATCTACGGTTGACACATTTTTAGCTTTGATTTTAAATTCTTCTCAAAGTGCCCCAGAGTCTGCTTCTTTTTCAGCTTCCAAATGTCCTTAAAGACATTTTGTTTTGCTATTGTATTGTCCCTAACCCGCACTGTTATCAGGTTGTGATCACCATTTAACTCAGAATTTCCTTCGTCGTCTATTTTCATGCCTATGGCCCCTCTCCATAGCTCTGGGTCATTGAGTACATAGTCGATTATTGTTTTTTTGTCGTTCCTTTTCCGCGTCCATTTAACCTTACACTTTGCATCCCTGTTCAAAATCTTCATGCCCAGTTAATTTGTAAACTCCAAGAGTTTCCTCCCATTGACGTTGATTTTCCCACTCACTATACCCCACCTCTCCGTCCCCAATGTGTCCATTAAAATCTGCCATCTATACAACATAAAACCCCCATTTCCAGTTCTGAAACACTGGATCTGAATGTCGTATATATTCCATCATTCCACTCAGACTTGCTCCCTTCAACAGCTAAATATACAACCCCCAACAGCGACACCCGTTTTTCATCTTCATATTTGCCTATATTATTTCGCTCTCCACATGATTTGGTGTATTTACTTCTGATAAGTCTGTGATTCTCACCTGGCCTAACTCCTCGTTGATATACATACCAACACCCCTCCCATTCCCTGGCCTTCTGATCGCCCCACTCAGATCCACATATACCCCTTGATCTGGTCAGTCCTTTCACCCTGTCAAATCCATCTTTCACTGAGGCCTATCAAATCAAGGTTCTCGTCCTCCACCAAGGTCGCAATTTCGCTCACTTTTGTAAGTAGACCCTGCATGTTGCTGTTATCTGAAGTGATGTTCTCAACCTTTGTGTGACCCCCTTTTTCTATCTTTTTTACATTTGTCCTCGCCATAATTGCTTTTGCATCCAAAGTTTTCCTACCCTCCCTGCCTTATGCCAAAAAGGCTCCATTAACCCTTTACCTAACTTGAAATTGAAAAGCTCGTTGAGCTCGTTCCAATGAGGGGTCATAAGCTATGTTTTTGATGTAAAAAAATTAAAATTGAATGGCAATTTTGGTGAATAGCGCTGGCCGGTTTTGACCGTTACGTTGGTTAAAGGGTTAATTGCAACATGTTCCTACCCAATACCTCTGTACCCCTTTGATGAAGACTATCCCTGCCATACAATTCCCTACTACCCTAGAATGTTCCCCAATTGTCAATAAAGGGTATCAGAAGGTCCATATAGAATTTCTCAAATTCCTCGTTTACCTCAATAATTCTAGAATTCCGTTCACACCCTCCACTCATCACTGGAAGAAGCCCCGACAAGGGCATACATGTAAAAATTTCCAATAATTGACAACAGTTTTAAAAAATATATCGAGGTATGAGATAATTCGAGAGGATATAGAACCCCCCCCCCCCCCCCCCCTCCCAATGAACGGCGAATTGATATTTCGTGTACGGGTAATTGGAGCTTATTGGACTTCTCTACCTTGACGGCCGCTATATCTGCTCTCCGTTCGTTCATAATGGTTTTCCTTGGTGATTTACCTTTACACCTGAGAAACATAACTTTTTATTCGGAAGAAAACGCGGTTGTTGTTCAAAAAATAATTCTGTGAACAAGAAATAGTTGAGAAAGATCATTGATTATTCAAGTCTCACAGCCCAGTAGGGCTCAATAGAGCTCAACAGGACAGTGTTGTTAAATTATTACTCGCTGTTTGCGTGTTAATTTGACTCGCAATTTTCAGAACCTCACTGCCCATGGAAAATGCAGTGTAGCTATATTATATCCACCGATTCTCGTTCAGGGATTCGGAGAATAAACGGCGAATGAAGATTGAACGCCCACATGCGTACATACAGGACCGAAGCTAGAATCTCGACATTTTCCATATGGTGGGGCGAGAGTTGAAATTTTCCAACAGTGTTCCCGGTTGTTGACCGTCACTTGCGAACTTTATACCTGTCTTAGTTCAGCGATCTGAACGTCGTGGCTACCCCTCTATGTTCAGATTCTTCCCATTCAATTGTGTAGAAAAAGTTCCGATCAAGTTTTTATGGGAACTCAAAACTCGAAAATAGGAATATATATCAAGCTTTCGCCCTTGTTACCGGCTGCAATCGATAGTACACGTATTTCCTCACATTTGGACAGAGTTTATTAATCCAAACTATGTTTTATCCTTTAATTATCGTTATTTGAATACTCGCGAAGCGTCAACGAATGTTTCGAAATCGTCCATGTTTTTGTATAAATATAAAACAGTAAAAACAATAACCCAGTAATGGCGCCGAAACGAATAGGCCTTTTCATCGATGCGAGAGTATTCAAATAACGATAGTTAAAGGATAAAACATAGTTTGGATCAATAAACTCTGCCCTAATATAAGGAAATACTATAGGTGTACTATCAATTGCAGCCGGTAATAAGGGCGAAAGCTTGATATATATTCCTATTTTCGAGTTTTGAGTTCCCCAAAAAACTTGATGGGAACTTTTTCTGCACAATTGAATGGGAAGAGTCTGAACGCAGAGGGGTAGCCACGAAGTTCAGATCGCTGAACTCTCAATATACTTCTCTAATTAAAACAATAATGCACGAAACAGATCCAAAACGTTCGTTTATTACTATTATCAGAAAGAATTATTTTTGTTTAACGAAAATAATTCTTTAAAATAATAATAATAAACAAACGAGCGCCTCCATGCGGAGGATATATGAATCATAAAGGCATTTTTTTTTTTCAAATTGAATATTGGGGTTTCGTCAAATGGTTAACAGTTTTTTTCTCCAAATTAGCGGCTTTCCTGACAGACAACAAACAAATTGTGTGTGTGTGTGTGGGGGGGGGGGGGGGGGGGGGGGGGGGGGCTCCCCGGTTTCCCTACTAGCTTCGGACCCGCATGCGCAACAATGTTTTCAGCTATGGAGATATCGATTATTGTTTTTATTTCAAAAGACCCATTCTCTGTCCCCGTAAACTTATGGCGGGGCAATACCACTCCTAGAAAGGGACTTCCCGCGTCCCTCTTATTTGATAGTACCGGGCACTCCCTCCCAGTTCCCATTCTTTCTTCCTTCCCATTCTTGATTCACTGGCGCTGAAAAGATTCTGAAGCTTTCTGAAGAGCAGTTAATGGGAGTTTATAATTTCAGTGTGTGCCGAATAACGCCCAACGGGAAGTGAACATGGCTTCGAGTTCCCCAGTCTTATTTGGTACGTCACTATTCTCTGTTCTCTAACTCGTGCTGCTTCCAACGTCCAAAGAATTATCATATTTCAGTTGGAGCGTAAGAGATTACGGGGGCGGAGCTATCTTGCGTTTACAGCAGCAGGATGTCACGACTTGGATCGATCGCCCAATGAGAGTTTCAAAATTTCCTGACGTACTTTATTTATTATGCTTCGATGTGAATGATCTCGCCTAAGAATGTCTTGCTGCATGGAAATGCGTATTTTATAAAAGTTAATCGATCGACGACAATACTCACGGTAATTACGAGGAGATTCACAGGGAAATCCGAGTACGACAAGAGATTTACGTCGTAATATTTTAAGGTTGCTGCGGTGCGCTTCTTGTCACAAATATTCTTGTGCAAATATTGTTGCAGCACTCAGGGTCGGGGATAGGGGGTATGGAAAACATTTGCTGACACAAGGAGACGATTTTTTTCCATCATCTGTCCACCAATAACCCCCACGTGCAAAGAAAATTTTTTTTTTCCGCTGAAAACTGAGACCCAACTGCACCACCTATATATTTTTTTTCAGTGTTTCCACCACTGTTGTGATGAAACATTGTTACCCATGTCTTAGCCCTTTCAAAACTGGCGCCCTGGAAGGTATCATGTCAGTCAATACTGTCAACGGCGAAAGGGGAGAAACGTGAAACCATCCTGGCTTGTTTGGAGGTTCAGTAATAATTTAATCCAACAGCTCTGTCGAGCTGCCGGATTAAATTATTATCGAGCCTCGCTTCAGATGTTTTGCTCTTTACATCGTCTGCTCGTCCACTACCATTTTTTTCTTCCCGTAAGAATTTATGCACACCGGGTTGAAAGGGGTAATTTAAATCCCAGTCCACCATCCAAACTAATTATGTACGCATCAACAGGGGCATTGTATTTAGATTTCACATCGAAAGTTGTAAAATACTTTGTCATCAATGTTGTCATACTCTCAGTTATAATTAATTTGGTAAATTTTCATTGTTTTTATGGACTGTCGCTGATTGATACATCGATAGATACCAGAACTATAGCTATTATGCAATGTTTAAGTATGTGTTATTCCAAATTCCATGATGTAGTATGTTGTTGATGTTGCTGTGAAAAAGCAAACCTTTACAGCTGTTCGTCAATGGTGAACAGTGCTCCTCTTTCAGAGGCGGCGGAACCGAGGGGGGGGGGGGGGGGGGGTCAGCCCCCACATTTTTTTGCCGAGCCATACTTTTTTGTATGCATATATTTTAACACAACCAATGACTGGTAAAACAAGGGGCGGATCCAGAGCCTCCCCCATATTTTCGCCAGCTATGTACTAGTTCAGTTTCGATGGATTTCGGATCATTTTTTACAGTAAGTGGCAGCAAACGCTAAACTGTTTACAGTCTGTTACAAAATCGATTAACTGAAATAGATCGTAATCTTACAGACATACAATTACCAAATCCACCCCAGACAAGATAATCCACAGACAGTATAATTGTTGTTAACGTCTGGTAAAGCAGTGAGGTCTATTTATCAGCTGGTCATTACCCACGTTTTTTAATGGCCCTTAAAGTGTGAAATCTTTCAAATACAACTCCTGAAAAATCTCAAAATATCCGCCCAGATGCAAGGAAATGGGGGTTGGGACCTTACAATTAAAATTTTCGTACGACGGGCCAAACCATCGTCGGTCCGTCATATTGTCGACCATCCACCGCCCGACTCAGACCCCCCGCCCCCTGTGTTTCCATTCAAATTTGATGCCACGCTTACAAGAGACCAAATATCACAAATAAATATAAATGTACTACTCGCCTGTACCGCGAACTTTCCAACATTCACAAGTACCAAAGAAGTTGAATTGTGTCAACTTATGGATAGAGTATCACACAATTATTATCACTGCAAACGTGTTAAGAAATATTAAAAAAATAAGTAGATCCAGCACTGGGGTCAGCCTATAGGCCTTTGACTTATTTTGTCACTCGTCTTATTAGCCCGTGACAGGCTTATCATTATCTCGCCTACTCGGCCAACTCAGTCAAAAGGAGTATTAACTCAAATACAGATGTATGCAAATCACAAAAAAACATAACTCAATGCTACAGTGCGTGGAGAGTAGATTGTAACTAAATCACCCGAGGAGTGGAGTATCACCCAAAGTATCTCTTTCAAATTCTGTACATATGGACAAAAATACAAGCAATGTTTCAGCCAATGGACCTCCGAGTTTGCAATTACTTGGGTGGAATCTCTACTGTACGGGTGATGTAATGATAATACACTCTCCACGTACTGCAGATCGTGCACAATATACCTATATATTTTCACTAGTGGGTGAATACCCGGCGTTGCACGGGAGAAGATGGTTATATCAATATACCCTCAGATATGATCGATGGAAGGTCAAGGTCACCAATGTCAAGGTCACCCCGCAACCCTATCAAGTCAAAATGATCGATGGGTCAATATACCCACACATATGAAATTTTAGCCCGATTGGCCCAACCGTTTTCGAAATAAAAGGTCAAGGTCACCAATTTCAAGGTCAAGGTCACCCCGATAAAGTCAAAATGATCGATGGGTCAATATACCCACATATATGAAATTTTAGCCTGATCGGCCCAGCCGTTTTCGAAATAAAAGGTCCAGATCACCAATTTCAAGGTCAAGGTCACCCCGCACGGGCACCCCGATAAAGTCAAAATGATCGATGGGTCAATATACCCGCACATATGAAATTTTAGCCCGATCGGCCCAGCCGTTTTCGAAATAAAAGGTCAAGGTCATCAATTTCAAGGTCAAGGTCACCCCGCACGGGAACGGCACCCATCCCATGTTACTCGCAGGGACGAATTACCCCCGTGTACAAAATTTGAGATCGATCGGTCGAGAAACGGAGGAGTTCATCCGGAACAAAGATAGATGGATAGAGAGATATATAGACACAGACATTCGCATTTCTTTGATGAACTCTCACCGAAGAGAATTGTCTTTCACACACTGTTTTTTTCTGTTTTTCTCTTCCCTTTCATGCAATGCAATTGATCGATCTTTCTTCTCAAACTCTCCCACTTTCATTTAGTTCACTTCAATCATTTAGGATCATTTCGGTCTAAATTCAACCCCTCCGTTCTATTTTCTTTCTTTGTGAAAAGGGTACTTTTCAAGCCGTATACTATTCCCCAGCATGCAGACACTATTGAGAACATCTTAGTTTAAAAAATGACCCCACCTCTAGCTTGCTCTTTCAAAATCCATCAAAACAATGGAAGTAATTAAAACTCACCAGTTTTACTGATAATATATTTTCTTTGTCTTTCTCTGTGGTGTGCTGGAGCAGACTTGCTTGTATCTTTGACCTAATTTCAACAGTTTTAACCTGGAAGATTCGGTAATCTTTGATTTCTGTTGATAAAGTTATATCTAGTCATGCTACTTCTCAGTTTGCATTGACAGACTGTCATGTAGTTTTAGTTATATAAAATAATATATTTTGTTGATAACTAATTTTCAAGTCGATCCCAAGCTCTCCCCAATAAGGTATAAACACCATCCATGACATCAGGGATGACAGACCTTCCAGGCCAAATTTTGCTCTAATCTGAAATCATTGGAGCCTTTTTGAGTGGTCCGACCTGTCAAACAGGAGCCAATTGCCAATTAGGTCACTGAACTATAGATTAGCTTTGTTGTTTGAAGATAATTAAAAAAAATGCACCATGAAAAAATTTGCACCCCACCCCCACCCCCACCCACACCAGGAAAAAAGTGTTCCGGTCCGACACCGATCAAGCACACACCCGGCCTTGTGGCCAGAATGTTTTTTAGCCCCTCACTCTCCTACTGCACTTATGGGGACGTCCAACCTAACTTTAGTCAAATTTCATGTAGTTTTCTTCCAAGTCTAAAAAAGACCCGAAATGAATAACCCCAACAAATTATATACCAAAATGCTTGGAATGAAACATAGAACATGTGGAAACTAGAATTTGCCATGGAACTGCTGCCATGTGTAGATAGCACTGCCTGAAAGTCTGCTATGGAATAAGTAAGAGAACAAATTTTTTCAAATAAAATACCTCAAAATAAAATAACAGTTGTATTCTCTAAACATTGAAGTACATACTCGAAGAAATCTTTTCCTAATTCTTGAAAGTAATAAAGATTGAGACCAAATGTTATAAGTGGAGTGCTCACTGATTGAAGGAGGACATTTTCTTTTGTTTATGTTTCGATTTGGGGAAGTTCAACAAAGGTCAACTTGAAGGAGTCCACCAGAAGAAGTATGGAAGGACAAAAGAGTGTCTCCCAATATAAAGATGCATGTGTCACTGTGGTGGTTTGGAAAGAAACTATGATATTCTCCTATCTAAAATGCACTGCAAAGTCATACATGGTAGTTGCACAAATATATTTACAAACCCCTTGCACTGTAATCCCTTTTATCCCATGCATCAATTTGCTAGTCATTAAATTGTTAAGTTTGTCTGGTTTATCAATAAGTAACATAGCTTCGTTTACTCTTGGACACCAATACACTCATGCTATCTGTTGGAGAAGAAATAAGAGTAACTGTAACCTGTCACTGCAATAAACCATCAAATGTACATAAAAGTACATTGCTATTCAAAACACATCAAATCAACCCTACATAACCATTATTGCATGTACTCTTCCAAAAAGAGGCTTATTGGCATATTGAGATCGGGAGGGCACATCCAGTAGGTCTCCAATTCCTAGGTGTTTTCATATTTTTTCAAGAACGCAGTACGCAAAGAAATCCCCAAAAGGTGACAAGTGAGCTCCATTTGATAAAAAAATTCACGGAGGGGGGTGGGGTGCTCCCTCCCTCGTATGTCTGTACCTTTGGCACTCATGGCATATGCCTTTTTCATCAACGTTTAACGCTTTTTTCTTTTTGAAGATCCTGGCGACACACATGCTCCAGACACTATCAGACAGGTAACCCTCCAAATGAGTGTATCTGCAAAAATCATATTACATTGCAAAACATTCTTTTTAGACTTTAAGTTCTGGACCTTTCATGCTTCTTACTTCCAACTATAACACTTAATTTACCGATTAATGGGTGAATAGAAAAACCCTGCCATAATCAACATGTTAAGTTCCAGAAGCCTCCGTAACAGCTCCGATAAAAGTGTCAAACATCAGATTGGTGGCTTTACAGAATATTCATTAGCTTGTTGCTTGATAAGTAATAGGGACAAAATATTCACAAAAATATTTTGTTGCAATTAATTCGAGGGTGTAAGCAGGCACTTAACAACAAATTGTAACAAATCAACATAGTTATAAACAAAATTTTCTAACTCAAAAGAGTGAAAAAGGACCATAACTCTGGAAAAATGTGTGGAAGAAACACACGCTACGGCAGCTACACAGGCATTGTTTCCCCAAGATGCTCAATCACAACACCAAATGTCATTCAAATTGGAGTAGCAGTGGTTGAGATACAAGGGAGAATGTTGGTATGGACGGACAGAGGTCTCCGCGGCACTAGAAACGCCTTTGACTTTCCAACTTCCATTCCAAGTCAAGTGGCGTCATGCCAACGGTGCACGGGGGCGGGGGGGGGGGGGGGTCCCCCCAAATATTTTCGGTGAAGGCCTGGGAAGTGCCATTTCCGGCAATCTGGGAGGCATTTTTGCCAAAAGTTTGGGGCTCGCTACGCGCCAACCGATGGTGACGCTCCGCTTAGATGGTGTTACCGATCCGCCCCCCCCCCCCCACTCCCCAGAATTTTCCCTAGCATGACGCCCCTGTCCAAGTCCGGGGCATAATAATCACAACACACCCACCTTATCAATTGATAATTTCAGTAAAATAAACAGAATTATCAATTTTTAATTAATGGGAAAATATTTGGCTTCTTTCGCCTTCTCGTACTATTACCACAAACATCTGCAGGCAGTTTGATGCTGACAAAAGAAACTGAACGCATGTGATCTGGTGTGTCAGGTTAAAAAGTAACTCGGCACGGATAATAAAGAAAATGCGAATATTTCGTGTATTTCATTAGTTTAAATGCGAATTGCGGCTAATTTTGACCGTGGATTCGATAATTCGTTTGGGTTTTGACCATCACGGTCACGCTGACCGCTGTTATGTTTTTTATGATATGCAAATTGGGAGATAGTTTCCGGTAAAGGAGATTTGTCACATTTGTCAGTCTAAAGCGATGAGAAAAGACACTGATCGACGCTTGTGTTGGTATGGTTGATTGCAAGAAAAAACTAAATTCACAGCATCGTCCAATCGCACCTTATTTAAAAGCGCGAATGCATAATTTTCAACCCATCTGCAGTCGGTCTTTTGCGGACATCAACACAGTCGCGGCAAATACCCATGGTTACTAGAAAGTAAATAACTTCACAACATCGGGGGGGGGGGGGGGGGGGCGGGGGAATCAACACGTTCAATATAGTTCCAGGTCACTTGGAATATAAATATATTTCGAGACAAAAGTGATTTCTGAAGCATTCATCTTACTTTTTATGAATATTACCTTATTTTATGTGTATCGTCCCGATTTTATACACTCGGTTATTGTTTTAGCAAGTGGTTCATGTTGTCTTTTTAGTGCGCAGTAATTCAGATTTATAGTCAACAAAATAGTTCAGACGGCCTGTAAACACTGGATGTCGCTGGAGGGAATTTCAAAGCATATTTTGCAGTTATGACATCAACAGCTCAAGTATTTGCTGTAACTTGTTTGCGCATCCGCTCATACATTGTCTCGAAGAAATAAAGACCGTGATCACGTCCTTTCATTGTTACGATCGCCCAAATTGAGTATTCCTGCTAGAACCACGTTATAATCACATAACAGGAATAAACATCATTGAAACCTGGGAACATCTAAAATTTGTGTTGGTAGTATTGCATTCCAACATCAAAACACAACAGAGTGTGTGTCATAAAATGCTTTCTCGGAATCTGTAGTATGTTATCATTACATTGAGGACAAGGCTTTCGAATTACCGATCATTTTTTGGTTTTACGGGTTCGTTACTTATGCCATTGGCAAATTAATCTTCTTCAAAATCATAAAATTCACTTTTTTTCCTGAAAAAAATTATATATACCTTTTGTCGCAGGATTACGGGGTTAAGTGATGGAGGAAAATTTATGTTCTTATCAGTGCTCAGCCGACAGCCAGTGACTGTCGTCTGAACCCCAGTTCGAACGTAAACCTTGCCACCTTATCAATGCCCTATCCACTTGGGACTCTTAGGATTCCTGAAGGTGCCTTTGGCTTACAACGCCAAAGGGTGATCAACGATAATTCACTGAAAGATTATTTATTTACATGTACGAAGAAATATAATATGAAACAAATTACTCACATAATTATCCATAAGAATACACTAATTACGCGAATAAAAGTTTATTCTTTAAGGCCCTCGACGTCTCCCGCAGCTAGCTGTGTCCGCTAGATCAACCTCACATCATCGTCATCCTTTCACGGTTTGTGACAAATGCAAAATGTCTATTCACTTCTCGTTGCTTCCTCCTTGCCGGGTTAACTTCGCCATCAGTCGGGCTTAACTCATATAATGCTCTGCTTGTGTGACTCTATCAGCGTTCTCACAGTTCAATCACAATTCAATCGGCGTCTACCACAGTTCACGATCACTTTGGTCCTTGCCTGACTCTCACGGAGTTAAGTTATTCTTCGCCTTCAGATATATACTTAACAAAGCTTACATAATAATATTCTGCAAAGTGGTCTCAACATCACCAATTCTCGCACCGCCTAAAACTATCTTATCTCGCGAGCTATTCCAGCGCTTACTCAGGCTCTTAACACGGCTTCTAGACCTCAACATTACAGCTTTTACTTCTTTGGCTACTATATGCCACTACGGTTCGCACCCGTTAACAAACTACAATCGGTTCCTAACAACCCTCACAGGGTTACGACAATACGCGGACTTTCAATCTCGGTGCCTATGACCCTCGACGGCCAAGGCTAAATTCGGACCTTCTCTGAGTGCCCTCAGGCCAACTGCCTCGCAACGACCCACAGCCTTACACACCTTCCGACTGGAATTGGCTGGAATGAAATTTTCGAGAAATCGCCCGATTTTTATTTAGATAGCCAGAACATTTATTCTCAGTTAATCGCTTCTCTTGAACTTGGCCGCTTAGATCTATCTTAATTTAACGCTCGCTTTAAAGTTCCTTTGAAAGACTCGCATTTTGGTATCTTTTGACATTTCGGCGACAGGATAATATGGGTGTGTGTCCAGAACATGTGTGATGCACTGGTTCCAACAATTACAATTTAACTGGTCTTAATTACCCCAGATAATGATACAGAAGAGAATATTGTCTCTCTTACTATTGATCTGTAACGCCATGTGGCGTTCAACACGTGCGCCACAATGGACATTAAATTTCATGCCCAATTAGCAGAGTTTGAAAAATCTATTTTCAGGGTCCATCACATACCTATCTTTTCGCTTTACATTTAATCCAGGCAGAAATATTATCGAAAATATTTACACTTTTATACAACAAAATTGCAACTTTTAGCTATCACCTTGACACCTTTTCTATGCACTTTACTCATTATTTTGATATATAATTTGTCTTTCCTTACTTCCCTTATCTGTTTCTGGGGCATTGGGAAAAATGTCAACAAATTGATCAAAGTTAGGTTGGACGCCCCTTAAGCATTTTAACACATTGTAACAAAACGGTAAATCTATCTATCACGTTAGCTTCGCTGAGGACCATACTCATTACATGGAGGGAGGAGTATCAACTGACATTTCCATCAGAGTCGTGGATGTTTTTTTTTTAATGTGTCGAAACCACAAAAAGTAGCAATGTAAAGCAGACAGGTATGATAAGACGATTGACTTATTTATTTATTTATTGGGGTTTAACGACACTTTCGACAGCCAGGGTCACATCGGGTTGGGCAGTTTTACAGATGGAGAAAAGACAAAGTACCTGACGAAAACCGCCGATCAGCGGTGGGTAATGCCCAATTCCTCAGCGTTGTATTAAATTCATATCAATTCACCCCAATTTACTGGGTAGGGATCTTCCTCAACGAGACGTGACGCGATGACCCAGATCACTTCACTGTAGCGATATAAGGTTTATTATATGACCTTTACTTCAATATCGCATGCCAACGCTAGCATTAACAATTCACCCAACCTTTTTTTGTAAATTGGATTGAAGTAAAAAAAAATATTTTTGTTTACTCTTATTTTTTTAACAGGTGCACATTTCCGGGGAATCCCTCGATGCGCATGAATACATAACAAAAACCCGGACCGCAGTTCGAGCGCACTCATTCCAGCTCGGAGTAAAGTACTCTCTATGATCGGAACAGCTAATTATGCGAATTCGGACGCACCCATAAAGTCAGTAATGATCGTACAGGGCTGTGGGTGTGGTAGAAGAATATAGTATCAGGTGACTGCAGTAATATGTAATGTGGTTTGTTGTCATTTATGCTGATTTGCAGTCGTTGTCGGATTGTTTGTAGTGATTCTGTATATTCAAAGACAACCAGTACGCAATTTGTGGAGACCTCTCGGCCCTATAGAACTACGAGTGACCATAGAAACCAAGACAACGAGCTCCAGTAAACAAAATGGACGACGGAAGCACGTGTCACACTTCCAACATGTGCTGTGTATGCGCGCAGACAATAACGGATCACGATGGTAATGCCGTCACAACATGGCCGGACTACCATGACAACCAAATATGACAACTGGGTCACGTGATTATGACGTCAATTCCGAGGTCCGGCGGAAAGAAGTGAAACCACATTACATACTACTGTCGTTAGCTCAGTTGGTATGGTGGCATGACATTTATGTCCAGGCAATTGTGTGCCGTAGATTCGAGATTAACGATATAAAATTAAATTCAAGAAAGGTCCCTGATGCACGTGGTATTTAGGTAAATACGGACACAATATATACGTTTTGTAAGATAAAACACACCGGTTCACTGGTTTTGTGATATAACGCAAAGATTCTTCTGTGAACAAACGACATGGTTTCGCGTTTCGGTAACATTAGCAGACGAACGTGTGTCGAAGAAAATAGAAATAAAAACACAGACCGCAAAACCAAAGGACACTTGACTCTTTTATCTCAATTTTTGGATGAATGCCATTATGAGTGGAGCGAGTTGCACGAAATTCCCGTCGAAAAGTTATGCGAATACATTGTAGAATTCTTAATCTTACGTCATCGGAATGTGTCAATGTTCGTTTCGCTGCAAATCTTTAATCCCTGTTTTGCCGGCGTTTAATTTTGTGGTATGTGCCTGTCGTATATACATAACGTTTGCGTGCTCTTTCCGATAAGCAAATCAGTTTTCTTCAGAAATGGACAACAAAATTGTTCGATATAGCTGCACGCGCCCCTGAATTACTTTTGATGACGTCCGGCTGTTTTGGTGTGTGTGTGTGTGGGGGGGGGGGGGGGGGGGGGAAATTATCCCTGATGGGGGCGGATGTGAGATGGGGAAATCTCACCCTCTGGTCAAGATATGGTCCAGACACTCGGCAAGCCTCGTGTCTGGCCCAAATATCTTTCCCTCGGTTGAGATTTCCCCATCTCACAACCACACCCACCAGTGATAATGATAATCCCATTACAATTTTCAATCATCCCCCGACCAAGTTTCGTGCTTGCGACCTTGATTAGTACAAGTTCACAAATTCTGAAAGTGCAGAAACTATGTGTGTTTTGTTATTGCTGAATCAATGTAGGTCGACAAGTGTCACTGATGCCCTATTTTACTTCCTATCAGTATCCTGGATCAAAGATCAAAACAGTAAAAACGATCAGATATTGTAGTTTTACGAAACAGCTTATCAGTTAATGACGTCACCATTATGAAAATGCATATTTGTTCTGGATTTAACCCTTTACCTAACATGAAAATCAGACGGCAAATGCAAATAAAATTCTTGAATAACTATTTTTTTCATTTTTTGTCTAAAAAAACGTAGGTTATGACCACTCGTTGGAACGAGCTCGACGAGATCGTTCCAAAGAGGGGTCATAACCTATGTTTTTGAGACAAGAAATGAAAATATAATGAACATTTTTTGGCGATTTTTGAGAATAGCGCTGGCGGAATTTGCCGTAACGTTGGATAACGGGTTAACCACAGGAAATAATAGCATATTTGGAAGTTTTACGTCAAAAGAAATTGCATAGTTAGTGAAGTATACAACAAACAACTACCAGTCTATACCACGCACTTCTTAAAACGCCTAACCCTTTTCCGAAAAAGCTACCTGATGTACCCAGAAGTTATAAGATCGGTCAACCACTTTCACGTTTTATCTTCCATTATCTTCCAAGCATAGAAGAAGAGTGGGGTGGGGGGGGGGGGGGGCTGAATCTGGCGATGAATGGTCGTCAATATGACGGGCGGATCATGGTTCGGCCCGCCAAATTTTAAATTCCAGGGTCCCAAAACCTCCATTTCCATGCATCTGGGCGGATATTTTGAGATTTTTCAGATGTATTTGAAAGATTTCACACTTTGAGAGCTGTTAAAATACGTCGGTAAAGCATACAGGTGAGGTCTATTTATCAGCTTTGGTCGTAACGACCAAAGCTGATAAATAGACCTCACCTGTATGCTTTACCAGACTTTAACAGCAATTATACATTCTGTGGATTATCTTGTCTGGTGGTGGATTTGGCACTTGTATGTCTGTAAGATTACGATCTATTTCAGTAAACTGATTTTTTAACAGACTGTTTTCATTTTAGCGTTTGCTGCCACTTAAGTTGCAAAAAATGATCCGAAATCCATCGAAATTGAACCAGTACGAGAGAAACGTAGCTGGCGAAAATATGGGGAAAGCTCTGGATCCGCCCCATGTTTCACCAGTCATTGGTTGTGTTAAAATATATGCATACAAAAAAAACATGGCCTGGCAAAAAAAGCGCCCCAGCCCCCATCCCCCGGTTCCGCTGCCCCTATAGCGATTGACCCCTCATTGGAGCGGGCTGTTCGGGAACAAATTTTGAACTCGGAAAAAAAACCAATCCAAAACAATTTGACAGTTTCTGCACGTAGAAACGAAAAGTAGAACCGAACAGGTTCCTCTTACAGAGCAGTCTCGTATTTCAATTTTAGTTTTTATATAATTCTTATTTTTAACTTTTATCATTACATGGATTCTTGTGTTTTTCGTTATGGAGAGAGTTTTGGGAGACTTGGGAAGAATGCATTATATGGAGGGATCACCACATCTCAAATTCAGATATTCCAAGGAACTTAAATGGCATGGGAAGTAATTGCGGGCCTAACGAAGAACATTCTACAAATCTTTCATTACTGTGTTTCCTTATAGAATTGACACATACAATTTGTCTTCTGCAAACGGACCAAACCAATTTTTAGTTAAAAGGACGTTCCATTGGCAATCTAGTAGCTGTTCTATTATCCAATACAGAGGCGGATTTAAAAAAAAATCAGAACTGGAAATAATTCGTAATTATATCGTGACCGGTGCATCGTGGGTGTGTATGTGTCTGCACATGCCGAGAAACGAAGACTGATACCTATACACCGATTTGCTTACAAATAGAATAGAATAGAACAGAATAGAATAGAATATTTATTTGCTATAAGACTAAATAAAAAATACATTTGGTTCTCGAGCCTATTATTTTTCAAATCAATGAGGGAAGAGGCTTTTAGTTTAATTTTTCATTTTTTGTGTTTAAGCCTTTACCCGAGAGCGCGGTGGATCACTGGTAGACTGTTGGACCGCTAAGTGAGAGGTCCCGAGTTCGATCCCCTTTCGGGACGACCCGAGTTGTGTCCTTGGGCAAGGCACTTTATCTCGGTTGCCTCCGTGAGGGCACGATGACGGCTGTACTACGGCGTACTGCACGTTGATGGTGCACATGTCTTCAACCGCTGTAACCCTGCTTGAGCGGATCTTGAACAAAGTTAGAATGTTGAGGAGCTGACAGTTGCTCGGTTGCTCGGTGGTTCTCTCCGGGTACTCCGGTTTCCTCCACCCGTAAAACTGTCACGGTCACGATTAGCCAATAAATAAATAAATAAATAAATAAATAAATAAACCCTTTACCCAACGTAACGGTCAGCGATATTCACAAAAATCACCATTCAATTTTCATTATTTTTTTCATTTTTTTTGTCTCAAAACCATAGCTTAACATAACATAACATTTATTAGCATAAAACATCCTATACAGGACAGTATGCGATAATCTACAAGTAACATGAACAAAAGTAGTACTCAAAACATTACAATTTCATCCACCAATTTTCCGTGATCAAAGTACTATATTTTTTATCAACTTGATACGAAAAAGATCGTGGAGATGTGAACTAGAATTTCCAATACACATCACTAAACATATCATAATCGTCTGGCGAAAAAATTCCGGATCACGCTGCAGATTTTATGGCATAAACTGGGAGTTCTATTTTCAAATATTCATTTGAATTTCTCAAATTTACTCAGATCAATAAACCGTCGATCTCACTGTTGATCAGAACAAATAGTTCTGATCGAAGCTCTGAATAATGTGAACATTCCATAAGAAAATGGTATTCGTTTTCTATTTTCTCAGAGTTAGCTTCACAGTGAGTACATATCCTGTCGATAACAGGCTTCGGCGGTTGATAATGTCCCCCTTTCTCAATAGTTAACTTATGATTGCTGATACGAAGCTTAGTGAAAATTTCCCGGTCTTCCGCCGAGTTCGTTTCTACTAAGTACGTTTCCATTAAATAGTCATTTTTAAACAACCTGTAAGTTCTCAGTTTATTATCTCCATTGTTTTTGCAGTCCTCAAACATTGACTTCTTGAACGTGTTTACATGCTGCAAGCGCAAATTATACTTGAGCTTACCTATAGCAATAGTTTTAGTGATAATTGTATGTTGAGGGACAGCGAGACCGTATCTTTCCAGTAATTTGAAAGGGGATTCCGGTTTGCCTTTACGATTTCTTTGTTCAGGTACCATTTCTTTGTTCAGCTACCACATTCCACATCAGGTCACTATGATTCTCAGATATTTTGATTGCGAAAGAAGCCATCCGCCTCGATATATAGCGGATATCAAACAAGTTCTGCGCGGACCGCGTGATTGGAGGAAAATTTCCCAACGCCCAAGACTTTTTCACAAAAGGAAGTGTGTAATTTTTCACAGGGTATGTTGTAACGCTTATCGTACGTTATTTCTGATCCCCAGACTTCACACCCATATAAGGCTATAGGTTGAATTAATTTATCAAACAGCTTTGACATTGTCTTTATTGGAACCCGTGAAGTTTCATTAAATGCACGAAAAAGTGAGTATAAAGCTTTCTGGGCTTTAACAACCAAATCATTTTGGGTTTTAGAGAATGTACCATCTTTTGAGAATTTTATTCCTAGATATGTTAATTCGTCAGCCATATCAATACGCTTGCCTCCGATAAAAAATATTGGTTGCTTTTGTGTTCCATTAACTGACGCAGATCCAAATGTTAAACATTTTGTTTTTCCAACGTTTATTTGCAGCATATTAGTTTCAGTATAATTGTGGAGCTTATTGAGACACCGTTGAAGCCCTTTCTGGCTATCAGATATCATTACAGGATCATCTGCAAAAAGAAGCTGATTTAATCTGTAACCACGAATCCACACAGGATCACACAAATTGTCGAAAATGTCTTTTATGTCTTCAATAAAAAAATTAAATAGAGAGGGAGATAAGATGCACCCCTGAGGGACACCTACAGAAGAGAGGGAGGCTGGTCCCAACCCACTAGACGTTTTAGTTAAATAAAAGCTTGATTCATACATAGATTTGATTACGTTGAATACTTCACCACTCACACCAATATGTTGAAGTTTCAGCATGAGCAATTCCCTGTTCACCGAATCAAATGCTTTGCGAAAATCAACAAAAGCAGCATACAGTGGTCTTTTTGAAGATTTGTATTTGTCAATAACTGTTTTCAAAACAAAGGCACTATCTGTGGTCCCGTTTCCTTTGCAAAATCCAAACTGGCTTGAGCCCGTTCCAATGAGGGTCATAAGCTATGGTTTTGACGGAAAAGGCAAAAAATTAGTTATTCAAGAATTTTATTTGCAAGTGTCGTCTGCTTTACATGTTTGGTAATGGGTTAACAACTGGTAGAATGCTAAATTATTTTTGGTCAGAAAAATTTCTCAAGTTCACATGTTCTTGCGTTGTGAAAACTTATAGAAGAGTCTCCCATAAATTTTAACAAAGCAAATCCATTCAAGCTAAATATACTACTCAAAGTTTGCTAAGCACCAAATATTTGACACTTCATTGTGAAATTTGCTTGCGACATATTTGCGATATTTTTGGTGGATATGATTGAGGAATGTATTGAGATGGTCCCCAGTGTTTACATTAGCTCTCTTGACAGGCAGACTTTTTGTGACAGTCATGGAAAGCATGTACCCCTTGATTTTCATGATGTTTTCGTGTACTGTCTACATGTACATGACATGTGTAGGGTATTCAATCTTCATTTCAACACAAACCCTTGTGATTTAATTATTGAATATGGCAAATTCAAATGTAAGAAGACATTTGTCTGAAGCAGAAATGTGGCGGGCTGTGGAGCAAGGGGCTGCCCATCGTCAGGTTGGTGAAGCCCTTGGTGTACACCATACGGTGATCACCAGAGCATGGGCAAGATGTCAGCAGTATGGCACACCAGTAAGATTGCACGGTGGTGGCAGAGACAGGGCAACATCTGCAGCTGAAGACAGGCTTTTGATCATTCAGGCCCGTAGGAACCAGCTTCGCAGTGACCTAAAGAATGCATCCGGTGTAAATGTTTCGACGCAGACTATCCGGGCAAGGTTGCACGAAGGTGGTCTCTGATCGAGAAAACCATGTATTCGCATTCCGCTGTCCCAGAATGACCGCCAGTCACGATATGAATGTGCCATGGACCGCGTTGGATGGTCCAGAGAAGATTGGCGACCTGTCCTTTTTAAAGATGAGTCAGAGTCCTGCCTAGACCACACAGAGAGGCGTTCTAGGATATGGAGAAGACCAGGAGAGCGATTCCATGCAGCCAACATTGCTGAGCATGACCGCTATGGTGGGGGTCAAATCGTTCTTGTTCAATAATAAAGAAAGATAAGTTTCTTTCAGTTTCTCCAGTTATTACTTTTATCAAGGCTCTCGTCACTGCAAGCCGTTTGGAGATTATATAATAAAACCAAACTCGATACACTGAAGCGGCAGGGTAGTAATTTCGTCACATGGTGTTTCAGCAATATGTACGGGGCGGTACTACCCTTCTGAGATTCGTATTTCCGGATATCAGAAGAGTAGTGCATTCCCATACATAACGCCTGGCATTTTCAGGAGAGCAATTTATTCGCTCCCTAAATGCTTGCCTTAAAAAAATTAAGGAGGGCGAAAACTAGCCCTTCTCGCCTTAGAAAATAACGATTACCATAACAGCCTATTCCTAAAAGTTAAAACGTACATATTTTCGGATATTGGCTATGTTAGTGGTCTCTGAAGGACGGTCACACTGCCACCCCCATACCTTCGCGCCTTGACGATGCCCGGACGTAGGGGGGGGGGGGGGGGGGCAGTGTAGCCGTCTCACGGCGACTACCTGGTGGGCAACACCAAATAAAATGTACATAGCCCACTCGGCAGAATTCATTAATAGTAACACTTCAGTTTGCCACGTTTAGCTTTTGTGGGCTTGAGGAGAGATAATCGCTCCCCTAGGCCATGCAAGGGGGTGATAATTAGCCTTCCATCATTTTCAAGAATGCCAGACCTGATACACCCTTCCGAAACGCCGTGTAACTAATAATATCATTATCACAATTACTATTTGTACTATTACTTTTATGTTACATTTTGTTACATTTTATTTATGTTGCAATCTGCTTCACCAAAGGTGTGAAGACAAAAAAGTATTTAGTTCTTAGGCACCTCCCTCATTGAAATTGGATCCCCTCGTTGGACATTTTATTGGTGTGCAGCAGACCTGAAAATAATCAGTCTGACATTTGCAGAATGGGGTCCCCAGAGGGTGAATTTGATGACGCTATCCCATACAGTGGGCCAGTTTATCCTCTGGGTACCTCTTTCTGTTTAGTTTTGAGACCCTGATTCAAATTGAGGTTCACAGAGGGTAAATTTAGTGATGCTACCCTGCTGTGCAGGGTAGCATCACTAAATTCACCTTCTGGGGACCTCATTTTGCAGATGTCAGTCTGCTTATTTTCTGTTTTGCACCCGGACCCCAAATTTTCAGTGTGAAAAAAAAATTTTTTGTCTTAAAATTGACCAAAATGCATAAAAAACAAAAAAACTAATTTCCGGTTTTTGGTCTGTGCAGGGTAGCATCACTAAATTCACCCCCTGGGGACCTCATTTTGCAGATGACAGTCTGCTTATTTTCTGGCTTGGTGTGCAGTGTCTTCCAAAGTTATTGTGTTATCATGAGGCTTTAAAATTTTACCCTTTTTGATTGATGTGTATTCATTTTGCACATGTTTTCAACAAAGCATGATTAAAGTACAGTGTTCATGAACCAATTTATTTGTGTGGTTTCGGTAGATGCCTCTTCCTGTAATGTTTATATTTACCCCCAAATTCTCGTAATCACCTGTCTCTCCTACACTGAGAAGTTTGCTGCTCCCTTCGGGAATGCAGAACTCACCCACTCTCCACCTTCGAGTGGGGTCCACTTTGCGGCCCACAGGTATAACTTTGCTCTTGCTTTCATTAAGTTCGAGTCTCCATTTGCTCCCATATTTCCCAACAATTCCCAGCATTTTCGTTAGCCCCTCTTCGCTTTCTGACACTAGAACCATATCGTCTGCAAAAAATAGCTCTGGGATCTTCAAGTCCCCAACTGCTACCCCCTCGTCGCTATGCAGGAGTTCATCTCCTAGATCTTTGATGTACAATGCAAACAGGATTGGCGAAAGGATACACCCCTGTTTTAGGCCTATCTCCATAGGCACACGTTTTGTTGTAATGTTTACCAGGCTAGGTTCACTCTGTACATCTTTATATTGTGCTTTCATAATTCCAACAAACTCGCTTCCTAAGCTCAGAGCCTCCAGCTTGCGCCACATACTCTCCCTCCAATAAATAAATGTGTTCTATAAAGGACACAGCAATGAACTCTGTCCATTTTTTGAAGAGACAAAATACATGTATGAACTCCAGAAATGCATCGTGGTCATAAAATGCAATTTCAAGCAATTCTGAAAGCTGCACTTAATGAGACCTGTGTGACCCTAGTGAACTGAGCCCAAATTATTAAATTCTACGATGTATTGACTCATTTGGTATTGGTGCGAGGATCAAATTTCATATCATGCTTGAGATATGAGTGTGACCAACTCCTAAAATTTGTGCCCCCCCCCACCCTCTTCTCCCCCCAAATGTTTTAGAATATAAAAACATGTATGAACTGCGTCAATGTATTTGAAGATCAGAAAAATGTGATTTCCAGCAATTCTGATGATAAATGAACTCAATGACCCATGGGTGACTTCAGCGACCTTCACCCTTATTTTGAACCCCCATTGAGTTTCAACTCATTTGTTGTTGGTCCCAGGTCCATTTGTCATACCATGCTTGAGATATGAGCATGACCCACTTTCAAAATGTTTGGCCACGCCCACTTATTTAGTGTAAAAATGCATGTTGGGGGTCAAACAATGTGATTTCCAGAAAATTCTGAAAAATGCACCCAATGACCACTGGCCGACCTCAGTAACCTTGACCCATATTTTGAACCTCTATTGAGGTTCGACTCATTTGGTGTTGGTCCCATACGTCATACCATGCTTGAGATATGAGTATGACCGACTTTCAAAATTTTTGGCCACGCCCACTGTTTTCGTGTAAAAATGCATGTATGAACTTCGGGAATGCATTAGGTGGTCAAAAAAACGTGATTTCCCGCAATTCTGAAAAATGCACTCAGTGACCCCTGGGTGGCCTCAGTGATCTTGACCCGTATCTTGAACCTCCATCGAGTTTTGACTCATTTGGTGTTTGTCCCAGGTCCTTGTGTCACACCATGCTTGAGTCATGAGGGTGACCCACCCTCTTTTTGAGTGTAAAAACGCATGTATGAACTTCGGGAATGCTTTCGGAAGTCAAAAAATGTCATTTCCAGCAATTCTGAAAAATGCACTTAATGACCCCTGGGTAACCTCAGTGATCTTGACCCATATTTTGAACCTCCATCGAGGATCGACGAATTTGGTGTTGGTCACAGGTCCATAGGTCATACCATGCCTGAGATATGGGCGTGACCCACCTTCAACCTTCCCCCGACACCGTCAATTCTCAAAGAATCTGAAAAACATAGGATAAGACATAGGGGTGAAGTGTCTTGCCCAAGGACACAACGCGGTTGCCGCAGGTGTGATTCGAACCGAGGACCTCTCGGCCTGCAGCCTGCACCTCTCCCAACTGAGCCACCGCGCCCCCATTTAAAATATAAAGATGTGCCAAGTTGTTAAAATGGCGACAAAGCAACGCCAGAAACACGTTTTCAGCTATTCCACCACGCATGCGTTAATCCTATACCCAACGCGCATGACATCAAAATTTATTATTTTAATTATGTTTCTCTGAACATTTTTTAAAAAAATCAACAAAACCATATCATGTGGCTTCTCATTGGAACGAGCTCGTTCCAATGAGGTGTCATATGATATGGTTTGGAAGAAATTTTTTTTTCAGAACGCGCCTGTCAATACGAGATATTCCGATTAAAACACAATCATCCTCAGGCCCTGCGAAACTTCGAAAACTCGGTTCGATGTAGGCATCGATGGCCTGATTCTGGATTGACATCGAATAGGCGTCATGATTCATATATTTTCATATCGGTGGAATCAAGCTGCAGAAACGAAAGATAGGTGTCTGATGCGTTTTCCGTTCAACCGACATGAGTTGGTGATAAAGGCCGATTCAAGCATCAACGTACATGTACGTGTACGTGTACACGTACATCTATGTACACCTCCACAGGATTTAGTGTTAAAATCGTGTACAGGTACACGATTTGAACGTTTTTAGGGTGATGTTAGAATCGGCATTGCCGATTCAAACATCACTGGATTGTATCCAAGAGTGAAAAAAACGCATGGAATTTTACGTACATGTACATGTGCCGTCTGATCTGAAATCGGCAAATGGGTTTCCCCCATAGGATTCAGTGTTAAATTGCGAACAAAAAAACGTTTTGTCGTTTCTAAATCATCATCTTGCCGATTCCAAATCATCCGCGCCTGTACACGATTTTAACACTGAAACCCTATGGAGGCGTACACGGAAATCCATTTGCGGATTTTAGGTTGGAAATCGAATCGTGTACGGTACACGGAAAAGAGGTGATTGTTGAACCGGCAAACCCACTGTCCCGTTTCCTGAAGTAAAACTAACACATGTTATTGTTATGACTGAATGGGGTTTTCGTTCAAAAGAGTAGACTATAAAATATGAGCGTCAGTTTCAAAAAGGAGTTGCGTGAATGAAAAGCATCCGTTCAAAAGAGTCAACTATAAAATATGATCTGTAAAAATAGACATTCGTGTTTTGTGTCGATGTAACGAAGAGAAATTGAGTTTAGGCATTCGTTCAAAAGAGTCAACTATAAAATATGATCTGTAAAAATAGACATTCATGTTTTGTTTCGATATAACGAAAGGAGATTGAGTTTAGAGACAATTAGAGAAAAGAATCAGTGGTAAAAAATTTGTTTGTTCGCGTTTGTCACTATTAATTCTTGTGAAGTAATCTTAATAAACACTTAATGGAATGTTTGAATGAAAACATGTTGCTTATATTTTTGTTGTGGCGTGAATGAAGGTTTTTTCGTTTTAATGGATCGTTTTCATGTTATAATAAAACGCATTTTCCACTCAATTAGATTTTGAGTGGTAAATTTTTAATATATTCGTGATAACGATCAGAGATTTGAATGAATGAATGAATGAATGAATGAATGAATGAAATCCCTTTAACGTTAAAATTAGAAAAAAACAGTTTCTTTTATGTGCTGGAATGTTTTTAACTGTCATAAAAGTTCTCTCTTAATTCGACACTGAGTGAATGGTTTTTTGATATGTGAATGGAAATTCCTTTTAACAAACGTAAATTACTCTCAAAATGCGTTAAATCAGAAACCGGTTTGTCATGTACTGCTTAAAACGTTTTTTTAAACTTTCCCAATTCAATCAATACTGAGTTGAGATGTGAATATTTTTAGTTATTATGTTAAAGACAGAAAGATTTTATTAACTTAAAAACATAAAAATATAATTATATATTTTAATTTTGAAAATAATAAAATAACTCGCATTAGTATACTTAAAGGGACATTAACAATTAAAAACGAAAAATGTTTTTACAGATGGATTCTAGGCGCCGAGATCGAATTTTAGGGGAGTATGAACGTGTTAAGAAGGGCATTCAGTCGGCTGACAGAAGCAGACGTCTTGGTGAGATGGAACTCAAACGCGAAGCCACAAAAATATTTAAACCCGTGACGGAGGGTCAAGAGCGAAGCAGGAAGGAGATAGTCGAAGAATTGAGACCCATAAAAGAGAGTTCTTTAAGAATGGGTTCGTTGCCCGGTAGTTTTGGAAATCGGCATTCCGTTCAATCTACACCAGATTACGTTCCCACGGGAATTCAAACAGATTTGAGCGAGACCGACACCGATACAGCTTCGACTATCACCACTGATAGCGTCACATCGTCTGATGATGGCGGTAAGAGAGATCTGTTGTATGGATTTTATAAGGATTCGGAGGGGAGAACTTTTGTCGGTGACACAGAAGTTGAAATTGGCGATGATGAATTGATCGTTGGTTCGAACAGATACGAATTGACTGATGGACTGTGCAAATTGCTCCTTTACGACAAGCCCAGTGATTACACGGAACAGGATTTCGACAATTACGGCGACATTCTGGTTCAGACCCACGCCATGAAGAGAAATAACGATGCCAGAGAGACGAGACCCAAAGCCAACAGAGGTTACAAGTGGACGAAAGTGGTGAAACCCATATGGGACATGAATAAGAAGTTCGTCGAATCGGTGACTGGCAAAGGGGTGAAAACCACTTTTCTTCCGAGCGATTCTGACGCTCTGTCTCAGAGATTGAGTTTGTTGATGGCGAGCAGACGGGCTGGTAACACAGGATTAGATAATCAGATAGTTACTATATCTGACGAATTGTTAAGACAAGGTTTTGAATAAAAACCATTATAAAAGGCTGATGAACGAATTGAAGGATTGATGTGTATATAATAAGTAGAGAGAAACAAACAAACAAACAAAAAATAAAACAGTAAATTTTTACACTAGAATAATAAAAGTATTTAAACAACAAAACGATTTACCAGTGAAAAAATAAAATATATTATAAAATAAAAATATGTTGGTGATAAAGAACAGGGGATACGTCAGAACTTACGTTCAAGACGGTTCTGGCATCGTCGATTCTATAATGCGAGCGTTCACGAGCGATGCGGGTAGAAAACTCGCATCGACCGCGTTTGAGGTCGGTAAGAAGATGGCTTTGGATGCTGGTAAGAAAGCCACTTCTGAAGCCAGTGGTAGGATAGCTTCTGTGGCTGGCAAGAGGGCAGCCGACACGTTGATCGACAAGTTGATCAGTCCGCCGGCGAAGCGAGCTGCGTTAGAGCGAACGCCGGAAAGTTGGAAAGATTTTAAGGATGCTGTGGTACCCATACAAGATTTGGCCAAAATGATGAGTGGATCCGGATTGAAGAGAACTCGCGACGGTGTGATATAAATAAATAATAATATTAAAACAACTGAGTTTGAAAAACATAAAAATTTGTGTTTGAAAGAATCTAAAATAACAAACAAAAAAAATAAAACAAAGATGAACATTAAAGATATGTCTTGGAACGACGCCGCGACCAAGAGGTCGAATAACGAGTTCTTTCCCAAAAGCATAAGAGGCTTGATAGTGGGAAAATCGAATTGTGGAAAGACCAATCTGTTGATGAATCTGTTGTCCCGACCCGACTGGTTGGATTATGACAGATTTTTCGTGTTTGGCAAGAGCTTGTTTCAACCCGAATACAGATTGCTTCGAGAGTGCATAGATCGTAGATTGCCCAAGGACGTCATAGCCAGAATCTTTGACAGTAGGGAGGAATTCGACAAGAGTGAAGCTCCACTTTCGACCATTTTGGACGGTGCGGCGATGGAGCTGATGAAGAGAAATGCATCTTCGAACGTCGAGTGTCGATTTTATGAGAACACTAGCGACGTTCCGGATCCTAGAGAATTGAAATCGGAAGATAAGAATCTCATGATTTTCGACGATCTGCTTTTGGAGAGACAGAACTGATGTGAATCGTATTACGTTAGGGGTCGACACAGCAACGTGGACTGTTTCTACCTGTCGCAGAATTATTTTCGATTGCCCAGACAGACAATAAGGGAGAAAGCTAATTTTCTATGTCTCTTTCGCCAAGATCTCAAGAATCTCAATCACATCTACGGCGATCACGTAGCAAACGACATGAGCGTGGTGGAATTCAGGAGATTCTGCAAGAGGGTTTGGGATGGAGGACTTTACAATTTCGTCGTGATCGATTTGACAAGCGAATTTAATCGCGGAAAATATCGGTGCGGATTCGACAAGTTTTATGTTTCTGATGATAATAAGATAGAGCGTGAAAATAAAATTTAGAAAATAATAAATCTTCGAATAATTAGTTTTGAAAAATAAAATTAAAATATAATGTTCAAACACACCGAGAATTGTTAGAATGGATAGCTGAGAATACGGCTGCAAAACAATCCATTCAAATTGTGGTGAGTGGCGATTCGACTCGATTCGCTACGAAATTCGAACCTTTTACTCCTTTCCCAACGTCACCGAAAAGAATAAATTGTTCAAGTATTCCGATGGAGTGGATTGGTTGGAGATTCGAATTCCCAAAGGGAGTTACGACATAGACGATTTGAACAATTACATTCAGACGCAAATGAAGACGGATGGAAAGGGAAGCAACAAGATCAGACTCGCTCCCAATCCTAATACCTTACAGACGATGTTGGATTTGGAAGATAATTTTCGAGTGGATTTCAACACGAACAATTCTATAGGCAAGATGTTGGGATTCGATCGAAAGATGTATCGAGGCCACGCGGCATCTGAAAATACGGTCGACATTCTTGCAGTCAATAGCATTCTGGTGAATGTGGACGTGATTGCTGGAAGCTACGTGAATGGTAGCGCTCAACCGACGATCTATTCCTTCTTTCCAAACGTGTCGCCGGGTTATAAGATCGTGGAGCGACCTCGAAATTTAGTTTATCTACCAGTGATTTTAGACACGTTGTATAGTCTCAAAACCATGTTGACGGATCAAAATGGTGAACTGTTAGATCTTCGCGGAGAGAGGGAGACGATACGATTTCACATAAGAGAAATATAAAAGCAAAAAAAAAAAAAAAATATTGTGTATATATATAGATAACAAAAATAAAATAAACGCAATATTAATTTTACAAAATTATTTTAATATAAATAATTATTATTAAACAAGAAACAATTGAAGTAAATATATTTAAAAAAAAAGAATTATGACAGAATACGTGATTAAAAATGTGAACATATCCGCAGGACAGAGGAAGAAACTTAAGAGAGCGTTAACAACTCGAGGCGAGGTGGTGAGATTCAAATTCACTCACGAAGATCTGACGAGAGGCGGTCAGGATTCGATCGTGTGGACCAGAAGTCAAATCAAAAGGATGGAGAAAGCGATTCGCGATGGAAGAGGGTTGACGGTGAGAATGAGTCCCGCTCAATTGAGATACAATTTGAGAATGAAAGGTGGTTTCATACCGCTATTGGCAGGAATCGCCACAAAAGCATTACCCTTCGCCACAAAGGCACTACCCTTTCTCAGAAAGACTCTCGGCGTGGGTGCTCTCACGGGACTCGCTAGTTCGGCAGTTGAGAAATTAATGGGTGGCAGCGGACTGTTTTTGAAGAAGGGAGGAGCCGTGTGTCGCGTCCACGTAGACGACAGTGGTAAATGATTGTATCTAGAACTCGTTAGAGGTGGCAACTCTTTGAGACGAAACGGTCTCTATCTGCAGAGTGGACAGAACGTTGAGCGACTCGGCAAGGGTTTGTTGCTCAGTGAGAATTCGCCGTTTAAGAATATACCGATTTTGAATATGTTATTATAATATAAAATTATATGATTATATAAAATATAAATCATAGAAAGTATAAAATAATATATAAAATGGATAAAAAGGTGGAGAAACAATTAGACGATAATGATGAATATCGGGAGACAGAGTGCGAAAAAAAAGATGTGGAAAAATGGTTAGACGCTAATGATGGATATCTAAGAAAAGAACTGATGAAAGAGTTAGATAAACAGTGGGATAGACGGTTGGAAATGAAAAGAATGAGACGCTTTCCACCGTCACCACTACCTTCTGAAGAGAATGGTAATGATGCGAGTGTTACCAAGAGATGCACAACATTCGTTCATAATTATGATTCGGATAAACAAATGTGTTGTTATAAAAACGTATCATATTACAAAAAAAAGAAACAAAGAAAAGAAGAATCGACGCTGAAATTTAAAAAAAAAGGAAATGTTATTATAATATATGGTAATAGTGAAGAAGGAAAACAAAAAAAAAAAGTAATGAGATCTAAAGATGATCTCATTACTTTTTTTTTCCTTTTTCTTCGTTAAAAATCAATCTATTGTTTATATTTCCAAGCTCGTTATTAGCATGTTGACACTCATGTTTTCAAGATGATCTCATCACGTTTTTTCCTTCTTCTTCGCTAAAAAAATCAATCACTCTATTGTTTATATTTCCAAGTCCGTTATTAGCATGTTGACACTCGTGTATTCTCCTTTTTCGAAAATGTGTTGAATGTTTATCTTTACTCTTTTGAGTTTTTTTACATCGGTGAACCCGCTGTCACCACCCGATTTCTCCACGAGTTTGCGTGAGATTTATGGATATATGTAACTTCCATAGAACAACGTCAAATCGTCCTTGTCGAATTCTTTATCTTTAGCGATGACGATTTTCTGCAGATCGCTTTGATAGTCGTAAAACAAATCGAGCATGGCTTCATCCAATTTCAAAGTCATCTTATATCTGTCGTATTTATGCTCTAAGTCCTTCATCTCGATCTCATTCAATTCGATGGGATCGTGTTGTTGTAATCTATAGATTTTATGACCGAATTTCTTATACGTTTCGACTCGTTTCAATTTCAATTCGCATCTTTTAGGTGTTGCTGTCATGATCGATTATTTGTTTTTTTTTGTTTTATGAATTCTTGCAAATAATGTATATTTTAAATTTTGTATTTTAATAATTTGTTTAAAAAAAGTTTTTTTTTTTTTTTTGCTCTTTATATATATAAAAAAAAAAAAGTTTTTAATTTCTTTAATGTGAAAATTTTTTTATAAAAAGTAATGAGATCACCTTTAGATCTCATTACTTTTTTCCTTCTTCTTCGCTAAAATCAATCTCTCTATTGTTTATATTTCCAAGTCCGTTATTAGCATGGTGACATGCGTTATTTTTCCATTTACCAAAATGTCTTGAATGTTTATCTATACTCTTTTGAGTTTTTCTACATCGGTGAACGTGCTCTCACCACCCGATTTATCCACGAGTTCGAGTGAGATCATTGGAAATATTTTTTTTCCATAGAACATCGTCAAATCGTTCTCGTATGGGGTTTTTCTGTATTTGGCGATGATATTATTCAGCAGATCGCTTTGGTACTCATAAAACAAATCGAGCATGGCTTCATCCAATTTCAAACACATCATATATCCGTTGTCGCAGCGCTCTAAGTCCACCATCTTAACCTCGTTCAATTTGATGGGATCGTGTTCTAATGTATAGATATAAGTATCTGTTAGCTTATATATTTCAACTTGTTTCAATTCGCATCTTTTAGGTATTGTTGTCATGATCGATTATTTGTTTTTTTATGAATTCTTGCAAATAATGTATATTTTAAATTTTGTATTTAAATAATAATTTGTTAAAAAAGTTTCTCTTTATAACTAAATAAAGTTAAATTTTAACATCTTTTTTTTTTTTTTTTTTTTGTATTAATTCAATTTTTTTTTCACAGAATGAGAAAGAAATAAAAACGAGAGTTTATTAAGGAGTATTTTACAATCCGGATACACGAAGGAACAATTGTACAATACATTGAATCACGCAAACAAGACGTTATCTCAATTCTTGACTTTAGAAGATTTGATTCGATTCATGAAAGAAGCAGACGAGTTTTTAGAACGTGCAAGACTTCGAACATTTAAAAATTAGCCTTCGCATCTTGCAGTTATCATCATCTATTGAGAAGGAATCGGGTGACATGAACACACGTCTGCTTCGTGGAAATTTGTTTTGAACCTTGTGCGAGACTTCGCGTAAAAGTCGTAAGAGTTCTATTTGTCTTGAACCTTCTTCTTTTTTAATAGTTCGAACGACATTGTCGATTAATTTTTGTTCACTAATAGTATTACGATTCGATTTTCTATTGCAAATCGTATCGTTTTCTTTCGAAATGCATAAACATAAATTACGATTTTTTTCTTCTTGGTTTTTTGGAGAATAACAATTTATTAAACAACATCGACGTTTATGTCAAGATTCCATCGTGGATGTTGTCATCATGATTGATTATTTGGGGTTTTTTTGTTTTACAAATTCTTGCAAATAATGTATATTTTAAATTTTTGTATTTAAATAATTTGTTTAAAAAGTTTTGTTTTTTTCTCTTTATATATATATAAAAGTTAAATTTTAACATCCTTTTTTTCTCGTATTAATTCAATTTTTTTTGACGTTAAGGAACATAAAAAAAAAATTGACTAATTTCTTCAAAAAAATATTTTTCACATTAAAGAAAAACAAAACTTTATAAACAAATTATTTAAATACAAAATTCAGAAAAAAAAAATATTCTTACAAATGGAGCAAACAGATCAAAAAATGGAAAATTTAAATGAGAAAACTGTACGTCAGTTAAACGAGATTTGTAAACTATTAAAAATTTCAAATTTCAGAAATCATAGAACTAAATCAAAAAAAATTGAAGTCATACAGAAATATTTGGGAAATGATGGAAAGGCAAATGAAATGCCGATAGCAACGACGTAAAAAAATGCATCGGTTGTGAAAAATGAGAAGAAGAAGAAAAAGATAGTAAAAGGAATCGTAATGCCGACATCGAAAAAAACCAATAATATTTCGATTGTGAAAAATAAGAAGATGACTAAACGAAAAGCCATTGAAGAACTTCAAGTTTCCAAAGAAAAGAAAAGAAAAACTAAAATGAGAACGAGTGATACACTTCAGATTCTAGGCAAATGAGATATATCGAGCGAAAATCGACAAGCAATAGATGAAGGGAAAGGAAAAGAATATCTAGCACGACTTGCCGCAGAACTATTTCAATCAAAGTCCGTAGAATGGGAGAGTGCAATCAAAGGCCTTTTTAAAACTTTCGACGTGGTTCCCTCGTTGAAGAAAATCGATCCGAAATTGTTCATGGAATGGGTGAAGAAAAAAGTATTGGATTTGTTTTGCAAATACATGAACGTGGGACTAAAAATTAAGATGATACTCCATTGCGTGATGAATAAAATCGACGTGAAGTCCGGCGAGAGCATCGTGAAAAATGCATATTTCAGATCTAACGTCGAACCCGTATTTCGAGGTTCAGATTTATCAGACGTTTTCAAAAAGATGAAAGACAAGATGTTGACGTCTCTCGTGAATTATCAACATGAAGGTAGTAATTGGACGTTCGATGAGGTGTTGAAACTCGAAATTCACATAACTAAAAACGATTCGTTGAAAGGGTCTTCCTACGTGAAATTACCATATTTCCTAGCTAAAAAACACGCCGTGATCAATGTGAAAAATAAAGATGATCAGTGTTTTAAATGGGCAGTCACCTCCGCTTTATACCCTGTCAAAATGAACATCGAAAGAGTTTCTTCTTACGAGGTGACTTCTAAAAATCTCAATTGGACCGGAGTGACTTTTCCAATGCAGTTAAAACACATCGAACATTTCGAGGTTCAAAATCCCACCATAGCGGTGAACGTCTTGGGATACGACGATGAAAAACAAACGATCTATCCTCTCAGACAGACTTCATATCTCGAAAGAGAAAAGACGATTATTTTATTATTGATTTTGAATGGTGACAATCGTCATTATTGTTGGGTTAAACATCCGAGCCGATTACTGTCGAGACAAAATAATAAACATGAACATGTTTAAGAGCGAAAAATCGTTAGCGAACCATCAGGAATATTGCAACGAAAATCAAGGTGTCACCGTCGAAATGCCCAAACCTAACACCATTGTGAAGTTTGAAAATCACAATAGAAGGTTAAAAGTTCCATTCGTCGTGTACGCCGATTTCGAATGTTTCACCACGAAAATGAGTTCCTGTCAACCCAACGCTCTTCAAAGTTACGTCGAAAGATATCAAAAACACATACTTTTGGGCTATTGCATTTACGTGAAATGCGCTTTCAACTCGCAACACGACATGGGTTCCTTCACCTACACGAAACAGTATGAAGACGACGACGTGGCCCAAAGGTTCGTGGAAGAGTTCGAATCGAAAATTCAAATGCTATACGACAAATTTAAAACTCCGGCAAAAGTGATCATCACGCGAGAGCAGCAGGACGAAAATAACAGAGCCACCAAATGTCACATATGTAGACAATCGTTCGACAAGAATTATGAGGAAAATAAGAAGGGCAGAGACCACGATCATTACACGGGTCTGTATCGCGGTCCGGCTCACAGCAAGTGTAATTTAAAATATCGAGATGCCGTTTTCTATCCGGTGATGTTTCACAATCTCTTGGGTTACGACAGTCATCTGTTCGTGAAAAATCTCGGCACCTCACACGAAGAATTAAATTGCATCATGAACAGCGAAGAAAGATAATTTCCTTCACGAAATGGAAGCTCATGGAGAAGAAAAGAGTAATCAACGGAAATACGTTGGAAGAAAAAACGAAATCCATTCGTAGAGGCATACGTTTCATCGACAGTTTTAAATTCATGTCGACCGCTCTGGAAAAATTAGTCGATAACATGAGCAAGGATAAATTTAAAATCATGAGCGAACATTTCGGAGAATGAGTAGACGTCATGTTGAGGAAAGGAGTCTATCCTTACGATTACATGAACGATCTAAAGAGATTCGAAGACACCGCACTACCTTTGAAAGAAGATTTTTATTCGAAATTATACGAATCCGACATTTCCGACAAGAATTACGAACACGCCAAAAACGTGTGGAAATCATTCGATATGAAAACCATGAGAGATTATCACGATCTCTATCTGAAGACCAGCATTCTGCTCTTGGCAGACGTGTTCGAAAATTTTCGAGACGTCTGTCGTCGAAATTACAATCTGGATCCAGCTTGGTATTTCACCGCACCTGGTCTGGCGTGGGATGCTCTGTTGAAGACCACCGAAGTTCAATTGGAATTATTATCCAACGTGAACATGTTGCTCATGTTCGAAAGGGCTGCGAGAGGTGGCGTCTCGATGATCTCCCACAGATATTCTAAAGCTAACAATCCCTACATGAAAGAAGGTTTCAATTCGAAACAATTGATTAAATACATACAGTATTGGGACGCTAATAATCTGTATGGTTGGGCTATGAGTCATCCTTTACCGATTGGAAGTTTCAAATGGGTGACGGAGCCGGAAGAGATGCAAAAATGGAGAGACTATCCTTGCATTTTAGAAGTCGATTTGAACTATCCAGAAGAATTACACGATCCACACAACAATTATCCGCTGGCTCCCAAACGAATGGAACCGAACGAAGGAGACGAGGAAAAACTCATTCCCAATTTATTTAACAAACGTAACTACGTTGTCTACAGCGAGAATTTGAAACAATACGTCGATTATGGGATGAAATTAGTCGACATACATCACATCATTCGATTCGACAAAGAGCCTTGGATGAAAAAATACATCGATCTCAACACGAATCTCAGAATTCGAGCCGAGAACGATTTCGAAAAAGATTTCTTCAAACTCATGAACAACTGCGTGTACGGTAAATCAATGAAAAACATAAGGAAGAGAACTGACGTTCGACTCGCCACGTCTGAGAAAAGAGCCAAAAAATTAGTGGTGAAACCCAATTACAAACACTGAACCATATTCGACGAAAATCTAGTGGCCGTTCACATGCAAAAGACGCACCTGAAGTTCGACAAACCGTATTATCTCAGACCGATCATCTTAGATATCAGCAAGCGATTGATGTACGAGTTTCACTACGATTACGTCAAAAGAAAATTTGATAATAAAGCCAAACTACTGTTCACCGACACGGACAGTTTAGTTTATGGGATAGAGACGAAAGACGTCTACCGAGATATATCTCAGGACGTGGCCGCGTGGTTTGACACAAGCAATTATCCCTTCAATCACCCGTCCAACATTCAATCGAACGACAACAAGAAGGTGTTTGGTAAATTTAAGGATGAGAGCGGCGGTAAACAAATCGTCGAATTCGTGGGCTTGAGACCCAAACTTTATGCTTATCATCTAGAAGATGAAGAGATTAAGAACAAAGGGGTTAAAGCGTGCATGGTGAAGAAAAACATCTCTTTCCAAGAGTATAAAAATTGTCTGTTAGGAAGTGGTCTGGTGTATAAGACTATGAAACCGATTCGAAGCGAAAATCACGACTTGTATACCGAAATAGTCAACAAAATTTCGCTGACGGCCGACGACGATAAGAGATTCGTGTTAGACAATAAAATAAGCACTTTTGCACTCTGACATTGGACTGTGGATCTAATTAGAGACGATATGAATGTGGATGATTGGATTCCAGATATGAATGTGAATGATAGGATTCCAGAAAATCAAGAGGAATTAGATGGATTCAAAATTATAGAAATCGATAGAGACATCGAGAGAGTTAGTTTAAAAAGAAAAATAAAAAAATTCAAAAAAAATAACGTCATTTTTAGTGAATTATAATAAAATAAATAAAAAAAAATAAATAAAATATATACACATTTATGAATAAGAAAATAAAGATATACGTAGAAGGTGTCGTCTTACCTAACGAACCCGAAGGCACTCACTGGGTGGCGTGGATCAAGAACGGGAAGAAGAAAAATTATTATTTCGACAGCTACGGAATCTTGCCGCCAAAAGAAATAAAGAACAAATCGATGGTTCGTTACAACACGGAACAAGTGTAATCACCAGATCAAGTGTTTTGCGGTCACCTGTGTCTCTACGTTCTCAAGAGATGGTCTGAAGGAGATCGGTTTCAAGACATTCTCAATGATTTACATTAGAGAGAGATTTTTTTTTTATAGTATATATAAAGATAATAAATTATTTTAAAAAATTTTAATCGAATAAACACGAAAAATAAAAATAAAATAGTTCATTTTTAATCAACTGCGTTTTGAATATATTTTTACTAAAAAACAAAAAAAATCCCACAACAACATGCCAGTCGATAAATTTGGTGGAAGCGACGACGAAAAAGTCAGCCTAAAAAAGAAGAGGAAGATGTTCGAAGTCGACGATGGTTACGACGTTGCCAACTTGGACGAACGTTACGTTCGGAGATACGAACCTCGAGAAGAACGTTTGAACATGAATGATAAGAAGCTCTACAATCTTCCCGAGCCGATAGATCTCGCAGATGCTGCGACTAAAAAATACGTTGACAGGGGAAACGCCGATTTCGAACGAATCATGCTAGATAATTATGTGGATAAAACCATGACCGATGATCTCGATCTGAAATCTAAACGTTTGATGAACGTCGCGAATCCCATAGATCCCACCGATGCCGCGACCAAGAAATACGCGGACGACTCTCACGCGAGATTCAGTGAACACCTGAGAAATAGATACATTCAGAAAACGATGCACTCGGAATTGAACGCCAGTTCTAACAAGATAACAAACGTGGCCACTCCCACGAATCCCAAGGATGTGGCGACCAAACACTACGTAGATCTGGAACAGAGAAAGTCTGACAGACGAGAAATGAAATCAGATCTGAATGCGGGATTCAACAAGATACTGAATCTGTCGAAGATCAACAACACGGATGCGGACTCAACCGCGGTCAACAAGGGCAATGTGGATTCTGCCATGATATGATCACAAGAATACCTAGAATCGCAAGTGGACGATCTCTACCTGAACAAACAATCTGGCGGAACCATGGAGGGTGGTATCGACATGAACGGTAAGAATTTATTCGGACTCAGTCACGATCCCGAATTCGATTCCAGCATGGTCAGCAGAAAGTATGTGGACGACAACTCGGTCTGGAGAAAGGGTGACATCATGGAAGGTAAACTAGACATGGGTGGACACGCGCTCACGAATCTACCGGATCCCGTGAACATGACGGATGCCTGCACCCTGATTTCGGTGGTGGAGAAAGTCAAATATGCTAGACAATTGATCACTGTGTGGGCCGAGGAGGCCGGCACCTTAGATGAAGGAAAAGCTGAGTGGTCTTTCGGAAATGGAGGTAGCAGATCGAAACATGGTCAGGTGGGATATCCCATGCCGCTGGGAGGTGAAATCCTTCGAATGAGTCTGGCTTCCTCGGATTTGAATAACAGAGCGGTCATCAATGTCATGGTGAATGGAGTAGAGAGCGATAAGAGATACAGCGTCGAAAAGACTGAGAATCAACACGCGAATGTTAGCATGTTTGGCACGCCTCTCAAAGTAAATGCCGGAGACAGGAATAATTTCGTTACAAAAACCAATAATCCCGAAGCCGCCACCTCAGTGGTGAGTCTACTGATCGAACTAGTTCCTTTGAACAAACAGTGAACGTGTGGAAAATAATGAATTAAAAAAAAATAATGTGTGATTTATTAAAAACAAAAAAAAAAAAAAAAAAAAGTAATGAGATTTAGAAAGATGTTCAATCTCTCTAGATCACATTACTTTTTTTCTTTTTTTTTTTTTTTTTAGGTTTTGTTTTAATACGTTATTTCTCATAATGTTTCATCTCGTGAAATTGGATCACCTATCTCGAAACACGCGTCAACATCTATTTTAGCATTTCGAAGAGCTTTTATAAATTCTCGAAAAGCAGTCAGTCCTCTATACGTCAACGTGTCTAAAAGTTTTCTGGTCTTATCTTCTATCAAGATTTTACTTTTGATTTCACGTCTCATATAATCAGTCAATATCAAAGGTTCTGTTTCGACTAAAGTGTCTAGAATTATTGCTAATGAATCTTGCGAAATATTTTTAATCAAAACACGTCTGTTTCTTCTTAAGTATTCTCTTTCTTTATCGTTCATTTTTATAATAATTTTTTAAATTTTTATTTATATATTTTTTTTTTCACACTCGTCTCTCATCGAATGATCGACATCTTATTTCCATCTGATTCGAATTGTAATTCTCTGTCCGACAGGACCAGGGTGAAGGCTTCGGTTTTTCTTGGAAAGTTCCTATCGAATTGCATCTTGATCTAAATGTCTAAGACGCTACTCTTGAGTCGTTCACTCTGTTTACTGACATCGAATACGAACATGGGATACATCGACTTGTCTTCGCCGGGAGATATGTTAGGATTGCTCATCAATTCGTCTAGACCGTGATACTTCTTTCTAAAATCAGTGGCGGCGCCGTACAGTCTGCAGAAATCGTTCTTGTCGAATGATGCATTGTAATCGATTGCTGGATATCTCGTGGCGTTCAAAAACACTTGCATGTTTCTCAAACTGCAGTGATCGAACAGCGACAGATTCTTTTCCTGAGACCCATCCCTATCGGTCTGAAACACAACCACGATGAAACACGGTCTCTCGGAAGCGGATTTCACCATCAATCTCCAATCGAAGTGATTCATGGAGGGTGGAATGCTAGCCATGTCGCACTGTCTCATTCTAAATCCCACGGGTAATTTACTCTTGGATTCTATGATCTTGTAGAGACACGCTTTTTCCTCGATCGAAGGCTCCATGTGCGGAACGAACCACGATATCTTGTGTAGAGTTATCTTACCCACATTGGTTGCAGTGAGTCTCACTATTGCACCATCGTCTCCTTTTCGAATCAATGTCAGATTGTGTTTGAATCCGTACATGATCTTGTTGTAATCGTCCGCAAATCCGAAGTTGTGTTTCAAAGGTATCCTGAACGAAAACGTTCCTTTAGGTCTGGACGTCTTGACGATGTAGTCGAATATCAAGGCGGCACCGGCGCTAGCAGGGCCGACGGTGTCTTTCACCCACAACTGATTAAGTCCTCTGGATTTCGAAAAATCATCAGGATACATCAAGAGTCCGAACATCGTGGTGGCCTGACCGGGATGAAACACAGATTCTATCTCTTGTCCGGATAGCATGTATTTTATATTACTGAATAGATGCATGATGCCATTATTGGCTAGAGTAACCGTGTCGTCGTCGGCGTAGTCGCTCCCATCTTCCTTGGTGAGATGTCCCTGCACCACTATGCAACTCTCGCTAGGATGTATGAATAGATCTTGAGTTTCGACGTTGATTCTTATCTCTCCCGCATTGTTCAAACTCGTTCCGGTTACCGGTTCGTATTCGTGAACCTCATATTCTTGAATACTTTCATCTTTCACTATGCTTTGTGCTATATCTAGTATATTTGTCATTTTAAAGGATTTTAGTTGCTTTTTTGTTTATTAATTAACTTGCTTTCTTTATCTAAAAAATAGTTTTTAATTATTTTTTATTATTATTTTTCTCTCTTATATATATGTGTGTAAACAAGAAAATGTTGAAGAAAGTAAATAAAAAAAAAATTGTTTTCTTTATCAAAACTTTGTCTTCTGTAATTGTTGTTCGTAAAACTTTCTGATGATCTCTTCTCCATCCAAAGCTTCGATTTCGTAAGTCACCGGATCGGTGTGAAATATTTTGATTATCACAAAGATTTCCGAGGTCCATCGAGGAGTATAACCCTTTTCGAAGTGCTTCTTATAAGCGTAGATTCTCACTCGATCACCGACCACAAATGTCGGGGTTCTAGACTTCTTCCTGATCTTAGATCTCTCAGGATATAGATTCGCATAGACCCCGTTTTTCGTTTCGAGGATCGCTAGCTTCCGTGGGAGTCATCTTGATCGATCTGTGTCGTGTGTTATTGTAATCTTTGACCAGACCGTTCAGAGCATATATGTATTTCTTGGTCGAATTCGCCGTGAAGTATCTGTGCATCTTTTCCTTCATCGTTCGATTCCAACGTTCCACCACGCTGGCTTTCTCTTCGTTTTCGATCGAGTAGAGGTCGACCAATCGACGAACGTGCTTGTTGTAGAATTCCTTTCCCTTATCCACCCACAATTTACTCAGTTTTCGAGAAGACAAGTCGAACACGTTCTTCAGAGCCTCGGCGACGGAAGGTCCCGATTTATTCTTCAAAGCTCTGATCCAACCATATTTGGAAAACACGTCGATGACCGTCAATAGATATTTGACACCCTCGTTCCACCTCGAAAACGATCTCATGTCGACCAAGTCGGCAGACCAAATATCATCCAAACCCTTCACGAACACCCTTCTCTTTCGAAATTTACGCACTATGGGTTTGTGTAACTCCAATTCGCTCGTCAATAATCATTTCTTCTTCTTTTCAGATGTGCTTTTTTTTTTTGAACGCCCCATCCGAATCGACGTTTTGCACCAATCAGTTTGCCGACCAGCGAACGTTCTATCTTCTCTCTCCTGATCGGATTCGATATGCCTCTCAATTTCCCCAACACTTTTTTATCGCAGACGTCGTTGCGAGTCTTGGTGTCGGGATGTCCGCCGTAGCACAGATCGTGATCATATGCGGCCGCGTCAACCCTATTCACAGGTTTGCTCCAAGATTTGGGTGTCAGATCGGCGTTGAGTCTCTTGTTCAATTTCGTTCCGGGTCCCGTGAAACTGTGACCGGGCAGATGCATTTCGAAAGGTAGATTATTGATCATTTTATTCACGATGCATTTACCTTTGCTCGCGTTCTTTTTTTTGAAGAATCGAGTCTTGACAGAAACACACACATTGCAAATTCCGCGAAGCATCTGTCTGCCGTTTTTAGTTCGTACTTCTCGAGAATTACTCGTCTCGGTAACTCTCTTACACTTTACGCAATACATTTTTAAGAGTTATTTAAATTAATTTCGTTTTTTTTTTATTTTATATATAAATTTAATAATTAATTCTGTTCTTATTATATATATATATTTTTTTTTCAATCGCTGCTCTTGAGTACTATCATCTTACTGAATTCCTCCCTGGCCTCTTTCCTCCCCTTTTCCACGAGAGAATCCTTCATCTCTTCCTTGATGATCTGACGAGTCTTGATTTTCACAGCTTCTTTCATGGCATCGTATTTCGTTTTCTCGCTCAATATTGCGAAGTATTCTCCGTCCGATATCCTACCGTCTTTCAACGCCATAGGGATCATTTTGGATATCGTGTCGATCTTGGAGTCGGCCAAGACGCGAATCTTGTCGTGTTTCCTCGCCTTCAGATATAATTTCCTACTCAAAAAGTTTCCGAGCGTGCTAAACAATCCGGCGGCGAGAGCCACTCCTTCTACGGTCAACACGATCGGAATGCCGACCGCGGTCGAAAACAATCCGATGCCGGCCGCGTGTAAACCCATGGAAATCATGATGAGTGTCGTGTCGATCGCACTGACGAATTTCACGAAACGCGAATACTTCTTCTCGAGAGAATGACGAGAATCTCTCTCTCGAATTAGATACTCTTGGATTCTACTGATTTGATCGATGCGATACCTCTCTCCTCTTTCCTTTTCTTCTAGCAATGGTGCCGTCGGCAAAACGCTGATCGGCTTCTCATCCTTGTCGTCATCTAACGTCGGATACAATTTATTTCTGGTTCTCATTTTTGTTTTTTTTTCTTTCTAATATTAGATAAAAAATTTATGTGTGTATTTATTTTATTTTCTATTCTCCCTTATTTTATTTCAATGAGAAACTTAGACGTATGCTTCATTGAACAATAATTTCATGACGCATCCCTTATCTTCTAAAGTCAGACTTTTACGCGCCAATTCCAGTTCTTCCGAAACTGTGGGCTTGCTTTGATCCTTACAGAAGAGTAATCTCTTCCAAAACGCGATCACTTCATCGATTTGAACGCGTTCGAACGCCGGTTCGAAATACTTGACGACCATATCTTCCCTTTCCATCCACAGACACGAATGATTCTCGTGATCGAAGTCTAGGTGATCCCGACATCCGACGCATCGTTCTAACAAGAGACGACCTAGTTGTTCGTTCATGCAGAATGCGTAGGCTCTCATCAGCATTTTTAAAAAAACCTTACTCTAATAGTCTGAGAATCGCTCATAATTTACGTATTTATTTTTTTATTATCTATTCGATTTGATATATTTATTTTTTAAATAACTATTTATTTATATATTTTTTTTCTCTCCTATATATATCAATCAAAAACGTGGCAATGGGTTTGCCGGTTCAACAATCACCTCTTTTCCGTGTACCGTACACGATTCGATTTCCAACCTAAAATCCGCAAATGGATTTCTGTGTACGCCTCCATAGGGTTTCAGTGTTAAAATCGTGTACAGACGCGGATGATTTAGAATAGGCAAGATGATGATTTAGAAACGACAAAACGTTTTTTTGCTCGAAATTTAACACTGAATCCTATGGGGGAAACCCATTTGCCGATTTCAGATCAGACGGTACATGTACATGTACGTAAAATTTCATGCGTTTTTGTCACTCTTGGATACAATCCAGTGATGTTTGAATCGGCAATGCCGATTCTAACATCACCCTAAAAACGTTCAAATCGTGTACCTGTACACGATTTTAACACTAAATCCTATGGAGGTGTACATCGATGTACGTGTACACGTACACGTATATGTACGTTGATGCTTGAATCGGCCTTTATCACCTACTGACATGCATGCCTTCCTCGCAAGTTAAATTGTTACAATAGTACTCAGAACGAGGACGTGACAGCTTTTAATTATTCCGAACTTATTCCCAGTTTCTTATTCGACATTCGTTATCAACCGATTTTATCAGTTGATAACGAATGTCGAATTAGAAACTGGGATAAAATCAACCGATAAAATCAGTTGATGACGAATGTCGAATAGGAATAGGGAACGAGGAATAAGTAACGGTTATCACATCCGTACTTAGAAAGCGGTGCGCGGTGATCCTGCGCTCCACGTTTTAAGCACATTTATCGCAATGTGACGTGTGTCCTCTGCACTCGGATACTGATGTTCCATGTGGCACGCGCGAGCTGCAAGTATGTGCATGGTAATTTGGTAAAGTAACAAGTGATGCCACGATAAGTGTTTTGTGTGTTTTCCAATTCGATTCATATGCGATGTCTATATCGAAATCAGATGCTTGATATGATTCGAAATTCGATTTGAAATTTCGATTAGAGCAGTGGCGGCGGAACCGGGGGGACTGTGGGGCTTCAGCCCCTCCACTTTTTTTACCGGGCCATGTTTTTTGTATGCATATATTTTAACACAACAAATGACTGGGGAAACAAAGGGCGGATCTAGAGCCTCCCCCCACATTTTCGTCAGCTATGTTTCTCTCGTACTGGTTCAGTTTCGATGAATTTCGGATCATTTTTTGCAGTAAGTGGCAGCAAACGCTAAAATGTATACAGTCTGTTAAAAAATCGGTTAACTGAAATAGATCGTAAACTTACAGACATAAAAGTACCAAATCCACCGCCAGACAAGATCATCCACAGACAGTACAATTGCTGTAAACGTCTGGTAAAGCATACAGGTGAGGTCTTTACGACCAAAGCTGATAAATAGACCTCACCTGTATGCTTTACCAACGTTTTTTAAAGTGTGAAATCTTTCAAATACATCTCCTGAAAAATCTCAAAATGTCCACTCAGATGCATGGAAATGGGAGTTTTGGGACCCTGGAATTTAATTTTTTTATACCGACGACCATCCATCGACCGATCCAGCCCCCCCCCCCCCCCACCCCCACACACACACTTTGAAAATTGTTCCGTCGCCCCCGTTAAGGGGCTATATAAGTAATGGAATTTTGTTTATTTTGAATCCTCACCTCTCATATTCCTTAACTTCAGATTAAATATACGCAAATTATACATCAAAATGAAGGTTGGGATGTATAGAACACGAAACACATATGTAATCAACTCATGGAGTTGACAGCAGGCACCACTGGTTCCTGGAAGTCTGCTATCCTATTCGTACCAGAACTGATAATAAAATAATATTTCGCAAAAACAACTCGTGGCCGAATGTGCTTCAGATATTCAATAACAAAGCTAGGCATTCAAAACGCTTTCGAGTGCAGCGATAGGACTAAAGGACAACAATGTCTGCATTTTTTTTTATTGAAGATGGTTTCCATGCTTGGCAGACATGCGCAAATCACTCGATACCACGAATTTCCATCGAAAAACAAAATCGTAATTCTAAGAAATTTCAACAGGTGCCATGATACCTTGCATTGAATATGGCAACTGTGTAATCTCTGTCTAATAACAGTGTACTGTATGAAGGCGTACTTTTTCGTTATTTGATTTTAGACGGCGTTGTTTTTACATGCTTTTTCCGTCCGATGACGTCGACCGGAAATCGAAAGTATATTCATACGTAAACAAAAGCAAAGGCTTTGGAATTTACCCCATGCAGCTATGTCGCCGTGTTTTGAAGAATTTTGATCCCCTAGCTTTGTTCTTGGATATGTAAAGCACATTTGGTCACAAGTTGTTTTCGTGAAATATTATTAAATTATCAGTTCTGGTACGAATACGGCTGCAGACTTCCAGGAACCAGTGATGCCAACAGTCGACTCTTTGAGTTGATTACACATGTGTTTCGTGTTCTATACATCTCAATCTTCATTTTGCTGTACATTTTGTGTATATTGAATTTGAATTGAAGGAATATCAGAGGTGAGAATTTTCAAGATAAACAAAATTTCATTACTTAATTTGCTCCTTAAGAGGATAGAAACTCCGATTCGCAGAGCCGTACATAACCGGCATGTTTCGTATTGTCAGAGAGATCGCACATAATGATGTTGTCAATCTCAATTTTACATTGAGTGACTAGTTAGGAGAGATTATGTTCACAGAGAATGTGTTTGTCTGACAATCAATGGATTTCCCCTGATACAAACCGAAACGACAAGATTGATACAAATTTTTATCTCACAATCGGGGCGTTTTTGTACTGTTACGCAACTAAAGTTTAATGTATCTGGGCCCTAGTTCCGAATCCGTATCAAGGGCCCCTGATACAAGTGCGTGATTCTGCTGTTGCCCAAACAAGGGCATTAATATTATATCGGCTGGTTTGTAGCCTATTATTGGGATTTTCCTGAACGCTCTAATCGAGGCTTCTCTCTTGAAGTTAAAGGATTAGCTTTCGCTTTGAAATGTGGAAAACTCCACCTCAATAAACGATGAACGGCATATTTTAAAATATAATAAACCTTTACACCAAGAGGGATATTTAATTCACCAGTAATTATTGCAAAAGTAACAACCAAAGTCACGTTGACGAAACACACAGTTGCTCCACTTCCCAAGATGTCTCCGGAAATTCTGATCAAGTCGAGTTGTAGGAACAGAACAGTATTTCAACGAGCCCGTTAGAGCTAGTCGAAATACTGTTCTGTTCCTACAACTCGACTTGATCTGAATTCCCGGAGACACACACTGTGGTGATAATCTGTATGTATCAGCCACAGTAACTTATGCGAGCACGTGCGATCATTTGATGCAGAAAGAACGTTTTTACCTGCACTCACCGAAAACAGATTACCTATTTCGAGGTCACCGTTTTGATAACAGTAATTCGGCTGCACAAGTAACGAAGAGATGCTAGAAAAGTGGGGCCCCTTAAACCGATCATTTTTGTAAGTATCAAAACAAGATCACTTGTAAAATCTTACACTACTGAGTCAAAAAAGAAACTTTGAGGAGCAATTTTTTTAGGATTATCGACTTTAATTCCAAACAAATTATTGTAAAATCATATTTCGAGTCTAGCTGTATGGATTTGCATAATTTTATGTTCTTACTGTTGCCAGCGTCATGTCAGGACGTCGCAATTCAGATATGGGGGGAAATGAAAAGATCACACATGCAGTCAATAGCGTGTTTGTCCATCGTTTGCCCCTTGGATGGCAAGGCATCGACATGGACCTGATAAGTCTCTGGATGTCACCCAGTGGTATTGCGTTCCACTCCTGCCTTAGAACATTACGTAAATCGCCTATTGTCTAAAGATCATGAAGTCGCACTCGACGGTCCAATTGATCCCAAAATGCTCGATTGGCGACACATCTGCCGAAAGTGGGGGTAGGGAAGAAGTTCGATGCTCTGCTCCTCAAGAAAGTCACGACAGCTACGCGCCATGTGACATCGGGCATTGTCTTGCTGGAATAACTGCAATCCGACGTTAGCGTTGAGCAACGGGACAACAACAGCGTTAAGAATTTCGCCCCTATATCGCTGTCCATTCAGATTACCATCGATAAAGGTCAACTGCGTTAGATGATGCAAGGACATTCGTGCCCAAACCATTACGGTCGCATTCCCGCACGCAAGCATCAGAAAAGCATTCTCCTCGTCGGCGATTCACTCTTGCCCAATCATCAGCGCGCCATAGACAAAATCGTGATTCTTCACATAAAAGAACTGCGCTTCAACTCCGCTGAGTCCAGCGAACACGCTGACATACCCATTCCATTCAGACGGTACGATGACGTTGGGTAAGGATTGGTCCGTGGTATGGACGCCTACATCGGATGCCGTGTTCAGCGAGTCTGTTGCGGACAGTTTATGCACTGATTCTATTGTTAGTTCTACCAGGAGTAATTGCTGCTGTCCTCGTCGCCGGAAGGAAGTGATCCCGCAAGTGAGACGTCCTGATGTGTCGGCTTTGTGCAGGGGTCATAACTCTTGATCGACATGAACGCGGTCGGTCGGCAGAAGATCCAGTGGTTCTATACCTTCCAATGATACGGTAAATAGTGGCAACAGTGACTCCGAACTCAGCAGCGAGCTCATCTGGAGGTATCCTAACCTCATGCATACCAATGGCACGCAAAATCTGATTTTCGGTTAACCTTGGCATTTTTTTAAATGTCGGAAGGCAAAAACTAGCGTGAAAATCGTTGGTCACCCATTCAATTTGACATTCTCGGGTAGCACGTGCTGGACAACAACATGTCATTAAACTCTTTGCACGACTTCTTGTCCACAAACATGCAACATTAGAACTATTATATTTCATCCTTTTGCTATTTTTTCACATTTGTTTCTATTATACCTTCTTTTTTGACTCAGTATATTTAATTTGAATTCACGCAAGTAAAGCATTGGAAATTCTTTAAGTTGATTTTATTAAAAATCCAAAATGTCAGTTTTTCAGACGATTCACAAAATTTAAAATGTTATGATCAGAGTAAAAATGAATTAGTTATACGTTCTCATAGCTTCAAGATAACACAAGTCCAGGTTGTTGCGCTCTTGTTTTTGTTTTTGAGGGTTTTTTGGTGGTGGTAAATTTGAAATGGATGACAACCTGTTTTCGTGAAGGGCGCGAATCACTTCATCATTTCAAAGTCTGCAATAGTAACTGTCAGTCGGACGAAATAAGTGTAACCTTATTAGTAGTAGGAGATGTGGTAAATGGACCACATTAGGGAATCTCATGGGGACCACATATGTGACGTCATAGTCACGTGACATACTGAAGTTATGTTTGGTTGCCAGGTAGCCCTCGGGAGCGGCCATCTTGTGACGTCATGTCCATACTGATACGTGGTCTTAGTGCACACGCGCAGCGTGTGTTGTTAGGGTGTCACGTGTTTCCGTCGGCTATTTTGTATACTGGAGGCTGCGCCATCTTGGATTCTATGGTAACACGCGGTTGCTATGTGACCCAAAGACCTGTCCAAGGCTGTCCAAGATGGCGGCTATCCCAATGATATCTGTGATGTGGCTACCATAATACACAAACTGGGATGGATGCCCTTCCCTCCCTGTACCCAAAGCCTTTTGTGACCCAAGATGGCGGTCCAAGATGGCGGATGACAAGATGGCGTCTTCCTGAATGATATCTGTGACGTGGCTATCATAATACACAAAGTGGGAGGGATCCCCCTCCCTCTCTGTACCCAAAGCCTATTGGGACCCAAGATGGCGGTCCAAGATGGCGGATGACTAGATGGCATCTTCCACCATGATATCTGTGACGTGGCTACCATAATACACAAAGTGGAAGGGATCCCCCTCCCTCCCTGTACCCAATGCCTATTGGGACCCAAGATGGCTGTCCAAGATGGCGGATGACAAGATGGCGTCTTCCCCCATGATATCTGTGACGTAAACAAGCTACTCTGCCAGTGATTTAAATATTAAAATTAAAATTAAAAAATTCAAATTCAAAAATCTCGTTCCTGTTTTCCCAAATATACAATGTGTTTGGGTTAATATTGTACCGGGATATTTTCAAAGTACTCAGTTAAGAGGATTATCTTGTTTGTGTAAACACTTATGTGATAAATAGATTACCTGAGCTCCACAGGTGTATGCTATCTTCTGGACGTGTCTGAACTTGTTTCTTGAATGCTCTAGCTGTCCCATCCATAGACCATGCTATGAGACCAATTACTGAATCTTTAACATTGAGTTCTAAAGAGAAAGGGGTGCTCTACAAGAAAATCTTTCAGCGCCATTCAAACTTACGCAATGAAAACACCAAACCACACTCCTTAAAGACTAGTTTTTCAGTGTAAAATGAGCCCGCTATCGACTGGTCAGACTGTAAACCAGAATCTATGAAGAGCAGGGCGCTTTTGTTACTCCAGATAATAAAGAATATACCTAATTTATCCTGGGATAAGAAAGATCGACTCGCTGGCTGGCAAAAGTTTGGCAAATATCCTTAAAGATCAAAATATCCCAAGAGGCCTGATCGGAAATAAAGAGCGTATGGACTTTTTATTCCAAAAAACAACATCTCTGCAAAGCTGCGATGGATTTGTCTTTAAAAAAATTTAGAGTTGTTCATTCCGTTTTGACTTTAGCTAGCATCATGTAACTCTATACCCAACAGAAGAAAAACTGATTACGTGTTTGTATAACAGATTAATAAGCTTCTTCTTGTCCAGATACGCTCTCGACAATAATAACGTAGAAAAATATGGCTGCTGCACATAAAAGCATATTTCGAGAAACAAGTTCAGACACGTCCTGAAGATAACATACACCTGTGGAGCTCAGGTAATCTATTTATCACATAAGTGTTTACACAAACAAGATAATCATCTTAACCGAGTACTTTGAAAATATCTCGGTACAATATTAACCCAAACACATTGTATATTTCGGAAAACAGGAACGAGATTTTTGAATTTGAATTTTTTAATTTTAATTTTAATATTTAAATCACTGGCAGATTAGCTTGTTTACGGCACAGATATCATGGAGAAGACGCCATCTTGTCATCCGCCATCTTGGACCGCCATCTTGGGTCCCAATAGGCTTTGGGTACATGGAGGGAGGGGGATCCCTCCGACTTTGTGTATTATGGTAGCCACGTCACAAATATCATGGGGGAAGATGCCATCTTGTCATCCGCCATCTCGGACCGACATCTTGGGTCCCAATAGGCTTTGGGTACAGAGAGGGAGGGGGATCCCTCCCACTTTGTGTATTATGGTAACCACGTCACAGATATCATGGGGAAGACGCCATCTTGTCATCCGCCATCTTGGACCGACATCTTGGGTCCCAATAGGCTTTGGGTACAGGGAGGGAGGGGGATCCCTCCCACTTTGTGTATTATGGTAGCCACGTCACAGATATCATGGGGAAGATGCCATCTTGTCATCCGCCATCTTGGGTCCCAATAGGCTTTGGGTACAGGGATGGAGGGGATCCCTCCCACTTTGTGTATTATGGTAACCACGTCACAGATATCACGAGAAGCCGCCATCTTTGACGGCCATCTTGGGCACAAAGAGGGAGCGCATGGCCTAAAAGGGCTCTGGGCATGGGGAGGGGCGCCAACAGGTTTTAGGCACGAAGGAGGGACTAACTGGGTTTGGGCACATGGATGTAATGGGAGCCTAACGGGTTTGGGCACATGGAGGGTTGAGGGGAGCCTAAAAAGGGCCTGGGCGCTTTGGGCCCGGGGTCCGGATGCAGGGTCCGGGTAAACCAACATGGTTTGACCATCTCCTACTACTTAATAGTAAAACTAGTCCAAACTTGGACCCAAAGTCCGTAATGTAATTTTTTGGTAAAGGACGTACCAAACCAAAAAATTACATTACGGACTTTGGGTCCAAGTTTGGACTATGGTAAAACGTACGCATGTGTACACCCCTGCCGTTACTCAGAAAAAATTTGTGCCCCCCACTTTTTTGGAGCTTCCGCCGCCCCTGGCAATTGTTTAATATTAATATTAAGATCTTCAGGAGAAAGAGAAAAGAAAGAATGTGGGTTAGAGCACTGTGCAAGTCGTATGCATCATTCAAATAGTCAAGTATTACCATTGCAACCAAAGTCGGCATTGGTAAAAACTTAGGCTGATCGCTAATTTGCCGCATCAAAATCTAATGCACATTTTAACTACTATTCGAGGCATTGGAATATAGGCATAGCGATCACCCTGTATGTAACAACCCATACTATGCAGTGTAACAGTCCGGACAATAAGGGTTGTTGCACTCATATCTTTCTTGATATGAAGATATTAGTCTAGATGTTAATTTCTTTTAAATTCATTTCTCTTGTTTATATCTCGCATATCGCAATCATAATTATGAAAAGACAGATTTCAGTCATTTTACAATCTCGCTGAACCCCAATCCTTTTCTTGCACAATTCGTGTTTTCTGGACTAAATTCCACAATGTGGGTGTTTCAGTGAGGCTGGATTCGACAATATTTAGATTAGGGGATGCATTATTTTTTCAGTTTATGACATGACATTTTACGTCCGAAAAGTCTGTCAAAGCTTGTTGGGGAACATTAGCGCTGTCTGCAGGTCAGAAGTTTAGTAGCTGAGGGTGAGGGATCATGGTGATAGCTTTGGGGTTTAGAAGTCACCAGGCGCGTTGCAAGAATTCTATAATAGGGGTGCCCTATCCGTTTTTTGGGGGGGTGGGGTGGGGGGTGGAAAGGCGATATTCGAAACGCCGTTGCGTGGGGTTTCGGGAACCTCCCCTAGACCTAACTACGACTCTTCGGTCGTTGACCCTCCTCTCACGTCCCTCCAGGGAAGTGGGAGGAGGGCTACGATCGGAGGGTCCTAGTTAGGACTAGACACCCCGACAAAAGTCTGCAAATTTTGGAGCTCCAAGAGAGAATATAGGCATTTGTAGCGTGTGCCGTTCCTATATTGGAGACCAGTTTGGGGCTCTATGTTGTGTAATCCAAGGTTGGGTTTTTTTGGAGGGTGATCGAACATTTGAAAGGCCGTTATGTGGGGTTTCGGGAGCCCCTAGTCCTAACTAGTGCCCTCCGGTCGTTGCTCATCCTCTCCCGCCCCTGAAGGGAAATGGGAGGAGGGGGCAACGGCCGGCGGGGCCGAGTTAGGACTAGACCCCCCCCCCCCCCTCACACACACACCCAGAAAAGTTTGCAAAGTTCAGTGCTCTCAGGGCGAAGCTGACTCTCTGAGAATCTGAGTTGTGCGGGCGAATGTTTTTTTAGGGGTTGGGGAGGGTAGCGACAATTTTACACCACTGGAGGTCACTGCCGACAACTCGGTAAAGCATACTGATGCTGACGTACACAATTGCAACACTCCTCAATAATCAGAAAGTCACGTGACATAGAAAACGTCAAAGGACAACACGTAGTGTGACATTTGTAGTCGGCTAAAAACGGAAAATAAATCGATAACTTTCTAGATTTGTCGTCGGACAGCTGCAAATGGGAATAATCAGAACTTAAATTTAGAATCAAAGAGACTATATACAGACTGTCTCCCTATGGCATTTGCGCAACCGATGATAGTGAATGAGTGGATCTCAGTCTCATAATTATCTGACATTTCGCCAACGTTACGTTCCGGGAGGGTTCAATTGACAATACATGACATTCGACACATCAAGGGAATCAAAATATTGTCAATGAAACATTGGCGTTAAAATGATTACCATGGAATTAGCTCAATTCTGAGATTAGCTACCCACGCCGAGCTTCGGGACGGAAAATAACACAAGATTGTCATTTCGATCATTTCGAATTTTAACTCCTTCCCCTCCCCCGAAACAAATTATTCTTTGTTTATTTTCAGTGAGTTTCTTTTCATCTGTTTTAGTGCCCTGTGTTGTGTGAACTTTGCATTGGGCCAATGTTTCTTTTTTCAGGGGGAGGGGGGGGGGGGGGGATTTTAGGCTCCGACCCGAAGCTATGTCAGTAATCTAGTCTATGGTGCGACTCAAAGACGAATGAACACCATTCCCCAATACGTTCAACCCGATGTGTATTAACCCTTTACCTAACATGGAAAGCAGACGACACTTGCAAAAAAAATTCTTTAACAGCTATTTCTTTTAAATTTTTTGACCCAAAAACATAGGTTATAACCCCTCGTTGGAACGAGCTCGTTCCAACGAGGGTCATAACCTATGTTTTTGAGACAAAAAATGAAAAAAATAATGAAAATTAATTGGCGATTTTTGAGAATCGCGCTGGCTGGTTTGGGCCGTTACGTTGGGTAAAGGGTTAAACCATTACAGGATTGTTGGAGCATTGGGTTTGGGATCGAAAGGTCGTAGTTCGTCGCCTGCGTTGTGTCCTTGGGCAAGACACTTTATCCCGATTATTGGAGCACGGTGGCGATGTTTACTAAGAGGTAGAACACGTAGTACACTTGCCTTCAATCCATACTGACCATGCTCGTGGTGGGTTAGTAAGCCCGACAGTCACTGGCCGTGGTTCTTCCCGGGTACTCCGGCTTCCCTCACCCGTAAAACTGTCCGTCACGATATGACTCTGGTTGTTGAAAGTGTCGTTAAATTCCAGCAATCAACAAGTGAGTGAAAATGTCGCCCCTTCAGTGCATGAAGGAGTCATTTGCAATGCTTCAGCATTGCAAATGGCTCTTTCATGCACCCAAGAGACGAATTGGCAGTTGACGAGAACAGAACTCAATAAATAAATAAATAAATAAATAAATAAATAAATAAATAAAATAAATAAATAAATAAATAAATAAATAAATAAATAAATAAATAAATAAAATGGAAGCCCTCAACAAGTGTAGAAAATATTCGCCCGTCTGTTGAAAAGTGTGTTGCATAGAATGACGCCAAGAAAGGGAACGAAACAATTATACTCTGTATCCATTCAGTTACGGTGTCGGCGAAAACTTGTCGGTGTCATTTTTGTTGTTCAAATTTCTTTTATAGGAGTTCAGAAATAGTAACAAGAAGAGTCAGAAAAGGTAAATTACAATGTGTATACGAGCTGCGTGTGTTTTTACCAGAACCTGAATTAACGATTGTGATGCTGTTTTTTTTTTTGAATAGCAGAGAAGATAACTAAAAATCCATGCATTTTGTGATACAAACAATGACATTTAGCACACGAATCAGCACCAATGTATTGATAATTTTTGTCCGATTGTCCACTTGAATAAGTCCATAATAAGGGCTGTTAAATATAAGATGACCACCACTGAAACTCGGGAATCATACTAAATAAAAGGATATGCCTTCCAAACAAACATCTAGTGGATGCAGCAATGAAATCTGGCATGTGATTTAATAGCATCATAAGCATGGTAGTGGTAACCGTTGTATGCCTTGCATGGTAAGCAAAATATTCGACAAATTCTCGATGACCACAACATGAACTCGAAAATTACTCTGAACATAGTATAGCTTCGCAAATGCCATTTTTATGCACCCTCGAATTTTTTTTCGGGTGAAGGGGGAGGGGTTAAAATTGTCATTTGGATATAGTCGCGACGTGTGACATTCTTTAATTGGTCATTCGTGTATCCTTAAGCGGTTAGGGCAACAAAAGAAAATGAACAGTTGGGGGTCCATCTGTGGGTACATCCCTCTGTCCACCCGCCTTTGCGTCAGCAGACGGAGTTCGTTTCCGCCCTTTAATTGAAGTTCTGCTAGACCAATAGAAACCAAACATGACAGGTTAGTTGGTTATGGTGAATGGAACCTTATTCATTTTAGGCTTATTGCACCAAAGGTGAGATGACAGTGACCTTGAACTTGAAAATTTTCCGAGAGTTGGTTTCCGCTTTCTAATTAAAATCGCAACCACTCACATTGATCGTTAGCTTACAAATTTTTTCCAGGTTTTCCGCTCTTTAATTAAACTAGGCCGATCGAAACAAAACTTTACATGTGGATTGGGGATGATTTATTGTGGGGTTATTGCTCCAAAGGTCAAGGTCACAGCCACTTTCAACTTACAAATTTTCCTTGTTTCTGCTCTTTAATTAAAGTTCGGCTGGACAGATCGAAATCAAACTCAGCCTGTCGGTTACGTATGGTGAGAGGAAAAACGCTGTTTATTTTAGGGAATTTTTATCATCAAAGGTCAAGGTCGCAGTGACCTTTAACTTACATTTTTTTCTGTTTTCCTCCTTATTAAAGCCCCATTGGACCAGTCGAAATCGATCCTAACAAGTAGGTAGTGTATGATGAGAGGAAGAACCCTATTTAATTTGGGGACATTGTGCCAAAGGTCAAGCTGCAACTGAACAATATGTTTTGTCATGCCCATTGGTTTTAAGCGTAGAGACGACTAAACATGCCACAGAAAGAACAATTTACATTTTAATATTCGAATTGAGACCACCAGTTTCTTGCCGATACGGTTTCCTTTGTATTTCTTGCCCCCCCCCCCCCCCACAACGCCACCCAAATTTGCTTTCGGTGGGCCTAATGGCAACAATGCCATTTAGAGAGAGCAAATGTATTTCTATTGAGCATAATTATTAAAGTTGGTCAGAGGCATATGTTATGATGACCGACCAACTATGGATCCACCACTGTGGGTGGGGAACAGGGCCACCAGTGAATACTTCAAATTGTAAGGTGGGAATTGAAGTAAACATGTCCTAAGTCACTTTGGTGGCACAACACACCTTATATCCACAATCTGGATTTGTGAAGTCCCTTTGAAGGATTAAGCCCCCAGTGCCTGTACATATTCACGGACCGGTCAGCTCGTCAAGGTTTTGTTCAAAACGCAGAACATTTTGCATACGAGTTAATAAATTTCAGTCTGGCAGCATTTCGTCCATTGTGAACAAGACAAGGCGCAATCTGCAATGCTAAATGTGCCAGTTTACCTTTAAACATTCGAGGCGTTAAGTTCATTGACTTTCAAAATGTTTTGAACTGTCTTTAAATAGCCATCAGCTTGAAAGAAGTAAGATTGTTCAAACTGGTGACCGTTAAAAACAATGTTTAATCCTTTACCTAACGAATCGGCCTCATCCGCTAGCCAAATTCTGCAGTTGAAAATCAGTTATTTTTTTAAAAAAAGTGAAACAAACCCTTGTCATGTGACCCCTCATATGGAACGAGCTCGTTGAGCTCGTTCCAACAAGGGTTCATATGATATGGTTTTGTTGTGATTTTTTGAAAAATGTGAAAAAATAATAATTAATATAATCAATTTTGATATTGTCTGCGTTGGGTAAAGGGTTAAATTAGAGGGGATTTAGTGTAAAAGAAACACTACCAATGTTTTATGCCTGCACTTGAACGATATTTCTATAAGGACGCAAAATGATCGTAAAATAATAGTCAAACAAGAGGCCTACGTGACAGTAACGGTATTCCGTGAGTTTCTCCTGACAGGTCGTGTAATGTTGACAACTTGAAGTTTAATTTAGATATTGTATTTTGGCCTGCTATAAATCTTTATTGAGCTATTATATTATCCAGAGAGCCATGCGGTACACCCTTCTAAAAATATAAACAAGGTCACTCTCCTGTAAGCGGATTTCCAACTATCTTTATAAAAAATGCGCGGTTAGTTGGCAATAATAATTATGTCAACGACTTTTGAAAGGGAAAAACGGCAAGAGGAGCCCCGGTTTGCGACACCAGTGTCTTTCGGGTTTAAACTACTCAACATTTCTCACACAGGTAGAACTATAACCGGCCAAGTTGGTCCTGTGAAGGACCAACTGGACCGACAATGTTTTTTCGCAGTTTGATATATCCTTTGCAAAATCAGTCCCCAATGATACAAAACTTTCGCAAGTCAGAGATTAATTGAGGCAACTTGTTGGATGTAGTAATGTGCAGAAATTTTGAAAGAAATCAAGGGCTTAACCGGGGTGGGGTGGGGGATGTGGGTCATCTAGATTTAAGAATTAGATATCGATTCGCTCTTGCTAATTATCGTGTCCTTTCTTACGAGACTCCGGTACGAGATTCGGAGTGTTGAAGTGAGCCGAGAGCGCGGTGGCTCTGTAGTTTCGTCATTGAACTCCAAACCAAGAGGTCTACTGTTCGATCCCCGCCAGGGGTTACTGCGTTGTGTCCTTTTTCAAGGCACTTAATCCCGATTGTCCACGTGAGGGCAAGATGGCGATGTTTACTAAGTCGTACTGCACGTCGATGGTGCACCTGTCTTCAACCAATGCTAACCCTGCTTGTGTGGAGTTAGTACGTTGGAGTTAGTTGTGTGACAGTTGCTCGCCGTTGCTCGGTGGTTCTCTCCTCCACCTGTAAAACTCTCCGACATGAGGTGACACTGACCGTCGAACGTGTCGTTAAACTCAAATAAATAAATAAATAATAATAGTTGAAGTGAGGCAAGTAAAGTTAGGAAGCCAATCCGTTACACCAACTATACTCCAAAATTAGTTGGGTTAATAATCAACGGGTTGAGCAAATATGAACCCATTTGAGTTCATATTCAGTCAACCTAGTTGATTTGGTTGATTTTAATCCAATTGATTTTAGAGTGACACACCTTTTTAACAAAAGGTAAATTGTCAAGAAATCTGTGTTTTTAACCCTTTACCCAACGTACCGTCCAAATCCGGTCAGCGCTATTCTCAAAAATCGCCAATTAATTTTCAATATATTTTCATTTTTTTTTTATCTCAAAAACATAGGTTATGACCCCTCGTTGGAACGAGCTCGTTCCAACGAGTGGTCATAACCGTTGTTTTTGAGACAAAAAATGAAAGAAATTAGTTATTCAAGAATTTATTTTACAAGTGTCGTCTGCTTTTCATGTTAGGTAAAGGGTTAACCAATAATCTGACAAATATTGACTGACTGGCAAATATACTACTCAAAGTTTGCTAAGCACCACATATTTGACACATCATTGTGAAATTTTCTTTTGACACATTTGCGATATTTTTGGTGGATATGATTGAGGAATGTATTGAGATGGTTTCCAGTGTTTACATTAGCTCTCTTGACAGGCAGACGTTTCGTGACAGTCATGGAAAGCATGTACCCCTTGGTTTTCATGATGTTTTCGTGTACTGTCTACATGTGCATGAGATGTATAGGGTATTCAGTCTTCATTTCAACACAAACCCTTGTGATTTAATGATTGAATATGGCGAATGCAAATGTAAGAAGACATTTATCAAAAGCAGAAATGTGGTGAGCTGTAGGGATGGTTGAAGAAGGGGCTACCCATCGTCAGGTTGGTGAAGCCCTTGATGTGCACCATACGGTGATCACCAGAGCCTGGGCAAGATTTCAGAAGTATGGCACACCAGTCAGACGACATGGTGGTGGCAGAGACTAGGCAACATCTGCAGCTGAAGACCGGTTTTTGATCATTCAGGCCCGTAGGAACCGCTTTGACACAGCAACCCAGTTTCGCAGTGACCTTCAGAATGCATCCGGGGTAAATGTTTCGACGCAGACTGTCCGGGCAAGGTTGCACGAAGGTGGTCTCCGATGGAGAAGACCATGTATTCGCATTCAGCTGTCCCAGAACCACCGCCAGGCACGATATGAATGGGCCATGGATCACGCTGGATGGACCAGAGAAGATTGACGACCTGTCCTTTTCACAGATGAGTCAAGCTACTGCCTAGACAACCCAGATAGACGTTCTAGGACATGGAGAAGACAAGGACAGCGATTCCATGCAGCCAACATTGCTGAGCATGACCGCTATGGTGGATGGTCAATAATGGTCTGTGGCTGGGATGGACGAACAGAGCTCTGTGTCCTTGACCGTGGTACATTGACTGCACAGCGGTATATTGATGAGATCCCGGATGCCCACGTCAGATTGTGGGTGATAAATTCATTGCGATGGACGATAATGCCCGTCCTCATGTTGCCCATGCTATCTGGGAGTACCGACAGAGGGAGGGGATTGAGCGTATGGATTGGCCAGCAAGATCCCCTAATCTCAATTCAATCGAACATGTCTGGAATGAGTTGCTGCTTGCAATTTCAGTTCGTCCAGTCCAACCACGAGGTGTCCAGGAGCTTGGTGCCATGCTGGTCCAAGAATGGAACAGCATCTCGCAAAGGACCATCTGGAACCTGACTGGGAGCGCGAGAAGGCGTTGTCAAGCTGTAATTAACAATAATGGGTCTCACACTCGATATTGAACCCATATCAGTTCGCTCCGACAACTTTTTGGCAAATTTGAAAAATTATTTCTTTTACCTATAATATCCATCTTCCATGGTTATCGTATTCAAAAGCTAAAAAATAATGTCAAACACAAACAAAGTCTCAATTTCTGTGCTTAAATCATTAAAGATATAATTAAATATAAAATATATACACTTTTCATAACAATACCTCAACTAAAACTTAAAACAGGTAGATGGATATACTTGGTGCTTAGCAAACTTTGAGTAGTATATCATCCTGATTGACAAATATTAAAACTACACCATCAAAGCATTTCTTAGTCAAATGCATGCCTTGATGATGCAGTTGGAATATTCTAATTTTTGAATATTTTATCAGCCGGATCTTGAGCCATCCCAAATCCCATTCGTGACAAATTGGGTTCACACAACCACAATCGGTCCTCTTCGCGACGCTCCTGCAAATAATGTCTAGTTTTTGCGATTCCACAGGGCTCATTGTCTGAAGGACGAGGTTATTTAAAGGACTTTGGCCGACCCTTTCAAGCAGACGCGTAACCAGGTATCTATATGGGAGGGGGGCATGGATCTTCTGGGGGAAGGCCAAAGAATCTCGTGATATGCCCTCTGGGGAAGACATATCACAAAGATCAAACTCTTGAGTTGGAGACTAGGTATCAAGTTGGTGACCCTCTCGCATAGGTGGGGCTGTGAAGTGTATGTTTCAAAACAATTTCCAGGGGAGACCCAAGGCTAGGAAAAATTGAAAACTATTGTCTAAAGGCGCATTTTGAGCCTCACTGAAAAGTCAAGTGTGGAATGCTTTCAAGAGATTTACCCGGACCTTTTAGAAAAATTGGAGACAAATGTCGGCTATCTCATATACTTTTGAGCAACCTTTGACTGAGAATATAAAAAACAGTTAACAAAAGATTATAAATCAAACCTCGACACAGAAGTTTCCTACAAACAAGCATAATTACCAGTCACATTTACCAAATAAAAAGTGTGAAACATTTTTAAAAATCGAGAACTTTCAAGGCTAATGCACAAATTTCAAGCACTTTCAGGGCCTCAGTTTATGACAAACCCTGGCGATTTTATTACAGAAGTGCGATCTGTAACAAAAGTCTTCAGTTATTACAAAAGAGGGTGCAACACACGGCAGAAATATCATTTTTGGCATTATTGTTTTCTGCCAAGAGTTCACCAGAGTATTTCACTTCGACAGAGATGGTACGCGTATAATTGTCGACCAAGAATGCTCTTTGTGTTTTGAAGAAAAAATTAGCCCTTAACCCTTTGAACTCGTAAGACCGATTTTTCGGTCCAAGGAATAATTTCGTCCCATTTTTGTCTTATTATAAGCGATATATGACGGAGCATTGGTGATAAAATAAAAACTGCAGTCCAGACGGTTGCAGACTGCAGTTATTATTTTATCCTCTCTGTATATTGATATTGGACTGACCCACACAAAGGCGATACCATTCCAGAAAACGAGGGTTCAAAGGGTTAACCTAACGAATCGGCAGCAAGCGCCCGTGTAATATACAGACCCAGCAGCTGAATAAAAAAAACATTTTTTCAAAAAAAATTCAACAAAACCATATCATGTGATCTCTCTTTGAAACGAGCTCGACGGGCATGTTCCAACGAGGGGTCACATGAGATGGTTTTGTTAACATTTCGTGAAAAATTTGAAAAAATAATATTAAAAATAATAATTTTTGATATATTCTACTTTAGGTGAAGGGTTAAATACTGCGTTATCTTCATAAAAGGCTCTATTAGTACTTTTTGTTTTGAGATTGATGCGAAATCAACGCTCGGTTTTTATGTTTTCGACTTCTAGTATTATTCGACGAAAATCTAAAAAATTGCATACATTTCTAATTACAAAGAAGTGTCAACCTCACTCATCCCTGAGTTCTCTCGTCATGAAAATCGACTTTCGATAAAGTTGTCTCCCCGAAATTACTAGACGGGTGAGGAATATCCATTTTTATTGGGGTTTAACGACACTTTTGACAGCCAAGGTCACCTCGTGTCGGGCTGCTTTACGGGTGGAGGAAGCCGGAGCACCCGGGGAGATCTACCGAGCAGCGGCGAGCAACTGTGAGACTCCCCAAGGTACTAACTCCGCACAAGCATGTTTAGCATCGCTCGATGACTAGTGCACCATCCACGTTCAGTACGCCTCAGTACATATCGCCATCGTGCCCCCGGAAGGTCCAATTAAGAAGAATGTAATTGTTTAGAAAACACCTCTCTCGGTCAGGTCTATAACAAGCGCAACCAGATTGCCCCATTCATCTAAGCCCATATTGGTCTTTACATTCCTTTGACCTAGTGAATGCTAGGATACCTTACACATAAGAAACAGTCTGGCATATTCAGCATGTGCCCATGTGTTGCAAGCAATGTATACACATTGTGACACAAAGTGTACTAATACATAAACAACTGTCGGTACGATCAACATACAGTTTCTTATATGCGAGGTACCCTAGCTTGTACTATGCATGGGCATTGCATAGACATATACAGGATTAGCTGGATGGGGTGACCTGATTGAGCTTATTAAATATTTGGCCATGGGAAGTTGTCGAGACATGTCGCATTTATCCTCAAATACCCACATGTGCCTATGCGCTACATGTGTGATGCAATAGCACATTGGGACCTATATGACCAGGCTAAAATTTGGAGTCTGGAAACAATGGGTTAACTCAGATACTTCGAGAAAAGCAGATTTATAAATTAATGATTTGATGGATTAACGCATTAGGATGTTTTCAACTCTTACAATCCATCACAATGCCTACTTGATTAATACAAGAGTCTACATGTTATTTTAACAGCTACTAAAGTTGATTTATTTTAATAATGCTACTTGGAAATTGTACGTATAAAAGCATGTTAACTCTGTAAATCTTGTAATTCGGATATCCGATTGCAAGAAAGTTGGACGGAGAGTTTGGTAACCGCTCCCGTCAACATTTTGTATTACATGTACGCTGCAGTCCAGTTAATAAATTTGTTCAAGTGTAAAGACATTTAGCCTCAGTAGTTTGTGGAGTGAGATCCCCGGTACGAAATAACTTCGCGACCAGTTCCTCCGGTCATAATTGTGTGGAGAATCCGTGCATACGGTGACTTTTTAGCTCACCTTGAGATATCGGAAGGACATTTCTGAGTCAAAAATGTGCAGTGTGTTTCCCCAAAACATTGTGAACCTATTGCAGAGCTTAAGCGTGGAGAGAATAGAACTGTCTTGGGAACTTCAAGCAGAAACACACGAGACCATTCTTATGCTTAAGTGGAAGAAACCAGCGTCATGTGCAAAGAAACCGAGATCAACAGCAAAACGTTCTAGAGACCGAAAGCGTCAGGAAGGTTTCATTATGATGAAACAAAGAGACGTCTACGTCCATGAAAGTAGTGGAAATGATCATAAGGATATTTGTGCTTCTGTTCCGAGGACTGGGAAGAAACCTGATGTGAGTAAACAAACGTTTTCTTTATCTACTGTAAACTTGGACAAAAAATCTCAACCAAATGGCATTAGTAGACCCACCCAAAATATGTCTGCTACATCAGACATGTCAGAAAAAGCGTTCGTCACGCGAAAGGCCACCTTGTTGGGTACATCTGAACTTAGCGCGTTCGGCACATAGATGTCAAAAAACATAGCGACGAAAAAGGCCGACCAGAGAGGTGGAATCCCTTCAGAAGCTAAGAACATTTATTCCTTAGGTGACAAAACTGTCGGAAAATGAAATACGCGGAAGAAATTTAGTGTCTCAACCAGGGGCTCTAAAATAAATTCATCAAATAAAGTGGACAGGGTTGATGGCAATTCGGTTTCGATGGATTTACCAAAACGTCGGAAACTCAATTCTCGTTTTGGAAACATAAACTCGAATAAAAGGTATCAAAATCCGAATGAAACAGTGGACATTTTATGTGGACATGTTTCACCACAGGGTTCAAAAATCTTTTGTGTAGAGTACTGTGATGGCGACATACAAGAAGTGTCTTTCGAATCGGTACCTGTTGTTATAAGAGACCGAATAGATCCAAACTGGTCTACTTGGTTTAGTGGATAAAAATATGCGCACTCATATGTTCATCAATGTTACTTATAAAATGCAATCAGTTCATGTCTTTCATATATTACATTTACTAGTGCTAATTGAGAACTTATCCTGACTACTAAAATATTCAGGAACAATGTACCCAAATGACAGGAAGCATATTTTTGGGAGGCAGCGAGGTATTATGACCAGGCTAAAATCTTGAGTCTGGAAACAATGGGTTAACTCAGATACTTCGAGAAAAGCAGATTTATAAATTAATGATTTGATGGATTAACGCATTAAGATGTTTTCAACTCTTACAATCCATCACAATGCCTACTTGATTAATACAAGAGTCTACATGTTATTTTAACAGCTACTAAAGTTGATTGTTTTATTTTAATAATGCTACTTGGAAATTGTACGTATAAAAGCATGTTAACTCTGTAAATCTGGTAATTCGGATATCCGATTGCAAGAAAGTTGGACAGAGAGTTTGGTAACCGCTCCCGTCAACATTTTGTATTACATGTACGCTGCAGTCCAGTTAATAAATTTGTTCAAGTGTAAAGACATTTAGCCTCAGTAGTTTGTGGAGTGAGATCCCCGGTACGAAATAACTTCGCGACCAGTTCCTCCGGTCATACCTATCTGCACTTTCAGCATGTACCTATGTACTACATGTTATGTGTACACTCTCTACACTAGAACTCAAACACGTTTAGGGAAGTCAGAATATATTATAGGGGGCCGGGGAAGTCATAAAATAGATAGGACAGGCCAAGGAATGGAGGGAAGAAGCTATAGAACTGACCAGGACAGGCAGAAATAGGGATTTCGAAGGAATGCGAATTAGTAAAACAATTGCCGGGTTGTTTGCAGTAATTCTGCGAAGTATCTTAGGATTTGGGGAAACTTGAAGGCAGAAAACTACTCCAGTTTAATAGAAAGCACCCTGTAGAAATACGTGCTCCTATTATAAGTCCAAAATGAGGCTTCGCCAAGTCCATTTCGGAAGTTTTGGGTGTGTTTTGGTTATTTGGGGAAATTGTCGGGTCTATTTGTGTAATTCGATGTACTCTTACACAAAGGAGCACATCCTCTGACCATACCCCCCCCCCCCATCCTATTAGAGGGTTCGGGGTCACATAGCAACCACATACCATCATGGAAACCAAGATGGCGGCCACAGTATGCAAAATGGACGACGGAAACACACGAGAACGCTCGTAAAACAATGAAATAAGGGAAGAAAACTACATCCTACGCTACTCAAATCGATGTGCAGTACACCTCACACCTCAGTACACAGCGCCACCGCACCCACACGCGGGCTGTCCGGATTAAGTGTCTTGTCCATGGACACAAAGCATTTACCCATAGTGCGGATCTAACCGTGGACTTTTCGATGCTGTAACCACTGGGCCACCTCTCTCCCTGTGCTGGCAGATAAATTAATAATTAGACTATCTTAAGAATGGACTCTTCCAAGACGCGACACCTTTCGACACATACGATGTCACTGCGCAAGCAGCAGCAAAAACGAAAATTGAATTCAGCGCGTTCGTTATGCTCCGCTGAACTCGGGAGTAGGTAATATTTGAGAGTTTACTACCACTTTGTACATGTACGTGTACAACATACGTACAGGATGCGTTCACCAACGTGGAATTCAGTGTTAAATCACACGCTTGTTCACAAAAATGTACAGTGGTCTTGAATCCCCCATGTTTTTTTGTGACTCCTAGATCGCACTTTTAACGTTCAAATACTCGTGGTGAACGCGCGTTTTTAAAAAAAAGGCGAAATTGTACATCGTCACTTTTTTCTTTTACTTTAAAAATTTTTGTCGACGTTCCCATCGCAGATCAGACCATCGATCCATCGTTGGCGAACGCGAGCAAAAAATTCTAGGCCAGCATCAAAAAACGGCCTGCGGATTCTAGACCAGTGGTCCAGAACTCTCAATTGTTTTGAGGCGGTGGGTTTTTCCAATTTATGACGTCATTAGGGGAATTCCCCACTATGGGAATTCCCAAACTCAGCTAATCGACCGATCGGATCGCTCGATTCTCCGCCAATTGACGATCGGATCGCTCGATTCTCATAAACTCGATCATACGGAGTTATCTCCCCTCGTCGTGGGGTGGGGGAATATCCTAGGAAATAAATAAAAGTGATAAATAGAGCTCCTGCGCGCCTTGGGCGTGTTAAACCATTTCATTCGAATGTCAGTCTACAATCGTCAGTCTGTGTTTTTATCAAAACTGGCAAGTAGGTCGCATGTCAAAGTGACATTTACTGTATAGACACTTACTGAGAACGTTATTTTGTCACGCCTGAGATGTATTACAGGTTTTTATTCAAATGAGATTAATTTCAAGTTAAATGGTTTATCTGAAAAACTATTTCTTTCTGATTTTTAACACGTTTGAAACGGATGCTATTTTAATATTTTTAACTATTTATCGAGGTGTCATTTTGTAAATGGTTTTTTTCTCAACTGGTTTTAGTTATTATATTAAAGACGGAAGATTTTTATTTACTTAAAACATAAAACATAAAAATAATTATACATTTAATTTTGAAAATAATAAATAACTCATATTAGCATACTCAAAGGAACATTAACAATTAAAAACGAAAGATGTTTTTACAGATGGATCCTAGGCGCCGAGATCTAATTTTAGACCAGTATGAACGTGCTAAGAAGGGGATTCAGTCGGCTGATAGGAGCAGACGTCTTGGTGAGATGGAACTCAAACGCGAAGCCACAAAAATATTTAAACCCGTGACGGAGGGTCAAGAGCGAAGCAGGAAGGAGATAATCGAAGAATTGAGACCCATAAAAGAGAGTTCTTTGAGAATGGGTTCGTTGCCCGGTAGTTTTGGAAATCGGTATTCCTTTCAATCTACACCGGATTACGTTCCCACTGGGATTCAAACTGACGTGAGCGACGATACAGCTTCGACTATTACCACTGATAGCGTCGCGTCGTCCGAGGATGGCGGTAAGAGAGATCTGTTGTATGGAATTTATAAGGATTCTGACGGTAGAACTTTTGTAGGTGACTCAGAAGTGGAAATGGATGATGAAGATTTAATTGTCGGTTCGAATAAGTATAAAATAACTGATGGACTGCGCAAATTGCTCCTTTTCGACAAGCCTGGAGATTACACGGAACAGGATTTCGACAATTACGGTGACATTCTGATTCAGACTCACGACATGAAGAGAAATAACGATGCCAGAGAGACGAGACCCAAAGCCAACAGAGGTTACAAGTGGACGAAAGTGGTGAAACCCATATGGGATATGAACAAGAAGTTCGTCGAATCGGTGACTGGCAAAGGGGTGAAAACCACTTTTCTACCGAGCGATTCCGACGCTCTGTCTCAGAGATTGAGTTTGTTGATGGCGAGCAGACGGGCTGGTAACACGGGATTAGATAATCAGATAGTTACTATATCTGACGAATTGTTAAGACAGAGGGTTTTGAATAAAAACCAGTATAAAAGGCTGATGAACGAATTGAAGGATTGATGTGTATATAATAAGTAGAGAGAAACAAACAAACAAACAAAAATAAAACAGTAAATTCTTACACTAGAATAATAAAAGTATTTAAAAACAACAAAACGATTTACCAGTGAAAAAACAAAATATATCATAAAAATAAAATATGTTGGTGATAAAGAACAGGGGATACGTCAGGACTTACGTTCAAGGCGGTTCTGGCATCGTCGATTCTATAATGCGAGCGTTCACGGGCGATGCGGGTAGAAAACTCGCATCGACCGCGTTTGAGGTCGGTAAGAAGACGGCTTTGGATGCTGGTAAGAAAGCCGCTTCCGAAGCCAGTGGTAGGATAGCTTCTGTGGCTGGCAAGAGGGCAGCCGACGCGTTGATCGACAAGTTGATCAGTCCGCCGGCGAAGCGAGCTGCGTTAGAGCGAACGCCGAAAAGTTGGAAAGATTTTAAGGATGCTGTGGTACCCATACAAGATTTGGCCAAAATGACGAGTGGATCCGGATTGAAGAGAACTCGCGACGGTCCGATATAAATAAATAATAACATTAAAAATAGAGTTTGAAAAACGTAAAAAATTTGTGTTTGAAAAGAATCTAAAATAACAAACAAACAAAATAAAACAAAGATGAACATTAAAGATATGTCTTGGAACGACGCCGCGACCAAGAGGTCGAGTAACGAGTTCTTTCCCAAGAGCATAAGAGGCTTGATAGTGGGAAAATCGAATTGTGGAAAGACCAATCTGTTGATGAATCTGTTGTCCCGACCCGACTGGTTGGATTACGACAGATTGTTCGTGTTCGGCGAGAGCTTGTTTCAACCCGAATACAGATTGCTTCGAGAGTGCATGGATCGTAGATTGCCCAAGGACGTCATAGCCAGAATCTTTGACAGTAGGGAGGAATTCGACAAGAGCGGAGCTCCACTTTCGACCATTTTGGACGGTGCGGCGATAGAGCTGATGAAGAGAAATGCATCTTCGAACGTCGAGTGTCGATTTTATGAGAACACTAGCGACGTTCCGGTTCCTAGAGAACTGAAACCGGAAGATAAGAATCTCATGATTTTCGACGATCTGCTTTTGGAGAGACAGAACCGATGCGAATCGTATTACGTTAGGGGTCGACACAGCAACGTGGACTGTTTCTACCTGTCGCAGAATTATTTTCGATTGCCCAGACAGACGATAAGGGAGAACGCTAATTTTCTATGTCTCTTTCGCCAAGATCTCAAGAATCTCAATCACATCTACGGCGATCACGTCGCAAACGACATGAGCGCTGCGGAATTCAGGAGATTCTGCAAGAGGGTTTGGGATGGTGGACTTTACAATTTCGTCGTGATCGATTTGACAAGCGAATTTAATCGCGGAAAATATCGGTGCGGATTCGACAAGTTTTATGTTTCTGATGATAATAAGATGGAGCGTGAAAATAAAAAAAATTAGAAAATAATACATCTTCAAATAATTAGTTTTGAATAAAAAAAAAAAAAAATTAAAATATAATGTTCGAACATGGAGAATTGCTAGAACGGATAGCCGAGAATACGGCAGCGAAACAATCCATTCAAATCGTGGTGAGTGGCGATTCGACTCGATTCGCTACGAAATTCGAACCTTCCATCGAATTGAATAGAGAGAAAAGTTACGAGATGGAGTTGGTGAATCTGGAGACTTATTATTCCTTTCCCAACGTCACCGAAAAGAATAACTTGTTCAAGTATTCCGACGGAGTGGATTGGTTGGAGATTCGAATTCCCAAAGGGAGTTACGACATAGATGATTTGAACAATTACATTCAGACGCGAATGAAGACGGATGGAAAGGGAAGCAACAAGATCAGACTCGCTCCCAATCCTAATACCTTACAGACGATGTTGGATTTGGAAGATAATTTTCGAGTGGATTTCAACACGGACGATTCTATAGGCAAGATGTTGGGATTCGATCGAAAGATGTATCGAGGCCACGCGGCATCTGAAAATACGGTCGACATTCTCGCTGTCAATAGCATTCTGGTGAACGTGGACGTGATTGCTGGAAGCTACGTGAATGGTAGCGCTCAACCGACGATGTATTCCTTCTTTCCAAACGTGTCGCCGGGTTATAAGATCGTGGAGCGACCTCGAAATTTAGTTTATCTACCAGTGATTTTAGACACGTTGTATAGTCTCAAAACCACGTTAACGGATCAAAATGGTGAACTGTTAGATCTTCGCGGAGAGAGGGTGACGATACGATTTTACATAAGAGAATATAAAAGCAAAAAAAAAAAAAAATGATATATATATAGATAACAAAAATAAAATAAACGCAATATTAATTTTACAAAATTATTTTAATATAATTAATAAACAAGAAACAATTGAAGTAAATATATTTTAAAAAACAGAATTATGACACAATACGTGGTTAAAAACGTGAACATATCCACAGGACAGAGGAAGAAACTTAAGAGCGTTAACAACTTGAGGCGAGGCGGTGAGATTCAAATTCACTTGCGAAGATCTGATGAGAGGCGGTCAGGATTCGATCGCCTGGACCAGAAGTCAAATCAAAAGGATGGAGAAAGCGCTTCGCGATGGAAGAGGGTTGATGGTGAGATTGAGTCCCGCTCAATTGAGATACAATTTGAGAATGAAAGGCGGTTTCCTACCGCTATTGGCAGGAATCGCCGCAAAAGCATTACCCTTTGCTGCAAAGGCGCTACCCTTTCTCGGAAAGACTCTCGACGTGGGAGCTCTCACGGTACTCGCTAGTTCGGCGGTTGAGAAATTAATGGGAGGCAGCGGACTGTTTTTGAAGAAGGGAGGAGCCGTGTGTCGCATCCACGTAGACGACAGCGGTAAAGGATTGTATCTAGAACCCGTTAGAGGTGGCAACACTCTGAGAGGAAACGGTCTCTATCTGAAGAGTGGATGGAATGTTGAGCGACTTGGCAAGGGTTTGTTGCTCGGTGAGAATTTGCCGTTTAAGAACATACCGATTTTGAATATGTTATTATAATATAAAATTATATAAAATATAAATCATAGAAAGTATAAAATAATATATTTAAAATGGATAAAAAGGTGGAGAAACAATTAGACGATAATGACGAATATCGCGAGACAGAGTGCGAAGAAACAAAAAAAAATGAGATGAAAAGATGATCTCATTATTTTTTTTTTTTTATTTTTCTTCGCTAAAAAATCAATCTCTCTATTGTTTATTTTTCCAAGTCCGTTATTAGCATGTTGACACTCGTGTCTTCTCCTTTTTCGAAAACGTGTTGAATGTTTATCTTTACTCTTTTGAGTTTTTTTACATCGGTCAACTCGCTCTCACCACCCAATTTCTCCACGAGTTTGAATGAGATGTTTGGAAATGTGTAATTTCCATAGGGCAACGACAAATCGTCCTTGTCGAATTCTCTATCTTTGGCGTTGACGATGTTCTGCAGGTCGCTTTGGCACTCGTAAACCAAATCGAGTGTGGCTTCGTCCAATTTCAAAGGCATGCGATATTTGTCATATTTGTGCTCTAAACCCTTCATCTCGACTTCGTTCAATTCGATGGGATCATGTCGTTGTAATCTATAGATTTTATGACCGAATTTCTTATACGTTTCGACTTGTTTCAATTTCAATTCGCATCTTTTAGGTGTTGCTGTCTTCATGATCGATTATTAGTTTTTTGTTTTACGAATTCTTGCAAATAATGTATATTTTAAATTTTGTATTTAAATAATAATTTGTTTAAAAAGTTTTTTTTTTGCTCTTTATATATATAAAAAAGTTGTTTTTTTAATTTTTAATTTTCTTTAGTGTAAAATTTTTTAGTAAAAGTTTTTTTTCTCTTTATATATATATAAAAAGTTAAATTTTAAATTTCAATCTCTCTATTGTTTATATTTCCAAGTCTGTTATTAGCATGTTGACATTCATCATTTTTCCACTTACGAAAATGGTGTGAATGTTTATCTTTACTCTTTTGAGTTTTTTTCATTGGCGAATGCGCTCTCACCACCCGATTTGTTCACGAGTTCGAGTGAGATTATTGGATATATGTAACTTCCATAGGACAACAATAAATCACCCTTGTCGAATTCTCTGTCTTTGGCGACGATGATATTATTCAGCAGATCGCTTTGGTACTCATAAAACAAATCGAGCGCGGCTTCATCCAATTTCAAACACATTCAATATTTGTGGTAGTATTGCTCTAAGTCCACCATCTTGACCTCATTCAATTCGATGGGATCGTGTGGTTGTAATGTATAGATATTAAAACCGAATTTCTCATACGCTTCGTCTCATTTCAATTTCAATTCGCATCTTTTAGGTGTTGTTGTCATGATCGATTATTTGGTTTTTATGAATTCTTGCAAATAATGTATATTTTAAATTTTGTATTAAAAAATTGAATTTAAAATTTAACTTTTTTTTTTTTATTTATTATATATATAAAAAGAGTAAAAAAGCAAAACTTTTTTAACAAATTATTTAATACAAAATTCCCAAAAAAATATTCTTACAAATGAAGCAAACAGATAAAATAATGGTAAATTTAAATGAGAAAACCATACCACAGTTAAACGAGATTTGTAAACTATTACAAATTTCAGATTTCAGAAATCATAGAACTAAATCAAAAAAAATTGAAGTCATACAAGAATATTTGCGAAACGCTAGAAAGGCAAACGAAATGTCGATAGCAACGACGTCAAAAGATGCATCGGTTGTGAAAAATGAGAAGATAGTAAAAGGAATCGAAATGCCAACGTCGAAAAAAAACAAAAATGTTTCGATTGTGAAAAATAAGAAGACGACTAAACGAAAAGCCATTGAAGAACATCAAGTTTCCAAAGAAAAGAAAAGAAAAACTAAAACGAAAACGAGTGATGCACTTCAGATTCTAGACAAACGAGATATATCGAGCGAAATTCAACGAGCAATCGACAAAGAGAAAGGAGAAGAATATGTAACACGACTTGTTGCGGAACTATTCCAATCGAAACCCATAGAATGGGAGAGTGCGATCAAAGGCGTTTTAAAAACTTTCGATGTGGTTCCCTCGTTCAAGAAAATCAATCCGAAATTGTTTATGGAACGGGTGAAGAAAAAAGTATTGGATTTGTTTCACGAATACATGAACATGGGATTAAAAATTAAGATGATACTCCATTGCATAATGAATAAAATCGACGTGAAGTCTGGCGAGAGCATCGTGAAAAATGCATATTTCAGATCTAACGTCGAACCCGTATTTCGAGGTTCAGATCTATCGGACATTTTCGAAAAGATGAAAGACAAGATGTTGACATCTCTCGCGAATTATCAACATGAAGGTAGTAATTGGACGTTCGATGAGGTGTTGAAACTCGAAATTCACATAAATAAAAACGAACCGTTGAAAGGATCTTCCTACTTGGAATTACCGTATTTCTTGACTAAGAAACACGCCGTGGTCAACGTGAGAAATAAAGATGATCAGTGTTTTAAATGGGCAGTCACCTCCGCTTTATACCCTGTCGAAATACACTCCGATGGAGTTTCTCGTTACGAGGAAACTTCTAAAAATCTCGATTGGACCGGAGTGACTTTTCCAACAGAGTTAAAACATATCGAACATTTCGAGGTTCAAAATCCCACTGTAGCGGTGAACGTCTTGGGATACGATGAGGAAAAGCGAATGATCTATCCTCTCAGACAGACTTCGTATCTCGAAAGAGAAAAGACGATTATTTTATTATTGATTTCGAATGGTGACAATCGTCATTATTGTTGGGTTAAACATCCGACCCGATTACTGTCAAAACAAAATAATAAACATAACGGAAAGATATCTTTATGTTACAATTGCATGAACGTGTTTCACAGCGAAGACTCGTTGGCGAAACATCAGGAATATTGCAACGAAAATCAAGGTGTCTCCGTCGAAATGCCCAAACCCAACACCATCGTGAAGTCTGAAAATCACAATAGAAGGTTAAAAGTACCATTCGTCGTGTACGCCGATTTCGAATCTTTCACCGCGAAAATGAGTTCCTGTCAACCCAACGCTCTTCAAAGTTATGTCGAAAGATATCAAAAACACATACCTTCGGGCTATTGCATTTACGTGAAATGCGCTTTCGACTCGCAACACAACATGGGTCCCTTCACCTACATGAAACAGTGCGAAGACGACGACGTGGCTCAAAGGTTCGTGGAAGAGTTAGAATCGAAAATTCAAATGTTATACGACAAATTCAAAACTCCGGCGAAAATGATCATCACACGAAAGCAGCAGGACGAAAATAACAGAGCCACCGAATGTCACATATGCAGACAATCGTTCGATGAGAATTCGGAGGAAAATAAGAAGGTTAGAGACCACGATCATTACACAGGTCTGTATCGCGGTCCGGCTCACAGCAAGTGTAATTTAAAATATCGAGACGCCGCTTTCTATCCGGTGATGTTTCACAATCTCTCGGGTTATGACAGTCATCTGTTCATGAAAAATCTCGGCACCTCACACAAAGAATTAAATTGCATCGCGAACAGCGAAGAAAGATACATTTCCTTCACGAAATGGAAGCTCATGGAGAAGAAAAGAGTAATCGACGGAGAGACGTTGAAAGAAAAAACGACATCAACAGTTTTAAATTCATGTCGACCGCTCTGGAAAAATTAGTCGATAACATGAGCAAGGATAAATTTAAAATCACGAGCGAACATTTCAGAGAACGAGTAGACGTCATATTGAGGAAAGGAGTCTATCCTTACGATTACATGAACGATCTAAAGAGTTTCGAAGACACCACACTACCTTCGAAAGAAGATTTTTATTCGAAATTGTACGAATCTGACATTTCCGACGAGAATTACGAACACGCAAACAACGTGTGGAAATCATTCGATATGAAAACCATGAGAGATTATCATGATCTCTATCTGAAGACCGACGTTCTGCTCTTGGCAGACGTGTTCGAAAATTTTCGAGACGTCTGTTGTCGAAATTACGATCTGGATCCCGCTTGGTATTTCACCGCACCCGGTCTGGCGTGGGATGCTCTGTTGAAGACCACCGAAGTCCAGTTGGAATTATTATCCGACGTGGACATGTTGCTCATGTTCAAAAGGGCTGCGAGAGGTGGCGTCTCGATGATCTCTCACAGATATTCTGAAGCTAACAATCCTTACATGAAAGAAGGTTTCAATTCGAAGTGGTCGACTAAATACATACAGTATTTGGACGCCCATAATCTGTACGGTTGGGCTATGAGTCATCCTTTACTGATTAGAAATTTCGAATGGGTGAAGGAACCGGAAGAGATGCAAAAATGGAGAGACTATCCTTGCATTTTAGAAGTCGATTTGAACTATCCGGAAGAATTACACGATCCACACAATGATTATCTGCTAGTTCCTGAACGAATGGAAGCGAACGAAGGAGATGAGGAAAAACTCATTCCGAATTATTTAACAAACGTAACTACGTCGCCTACAGCGAGAATTTGAAACAGTACGTCGATTACAGGATGAAATTAGTCGACATACATCGCATCATTCGATTCGACGAAGTGCCTTGGATGAAAAAATTCATCGATCTCAACACGAATCTCAGAACTCGAGCCGAGAACGATTTTGAAAAAGATTTCTTCAAACTCATGAACAACTGCGTGTACGGCAAATCAATGGAAAACATCAGGAGGAGAACCGACGTTCGACTCGTCACGTCTGAGAAAAGAGCTAAAAAAATTAGTGGCGAAACCCAATTACAAACACCAAACCATATTCAATGAAAATCTAGTGGCCGTTCACATTTAAAAGATGCACCTGAAGTTCGACAAACCGTATTATCTCGGACCGATCATCTTAGATGTCAGCAAGCGATTGATGTACGAGTTTCACTACGATTACGTCAAATGAAAATTTGGTGATAAAGCCAAACTACTGTTCACCGACACGGACAGTTTAGTTTATGAGATAAAGACGAAAGACGTCTACCGAGATATATCTCCAGACGTGGTTGAGTGGTTCGACATGAGCAATTATCCCGTCGATCATCCATCCAACATTCAATCGAACGACAACAAGAAGGTGTTGGGTAAATTTAAGGACGAGAGCTCGGTAAACAAATCGTCGAATTCGTGGGCTTGAGACCCAAACTGTATGCTTATCGTCTAGAATATGATGAAGAGATCAAGAAGTGCAAAGGAGTTAAAGCGTGCGTTGTGAAGAAAAACATCTCTTTCCAAGAGTATAAAGATTGTCTGTTAGGAAGTGGTCCGGTGTATAAGACTATGAAATCGATTCGAAGTGAAAATCATGACTTGTATACCGAAATAGTCAACAAGATTTTGCTGACGGCCGACGACGATAAGAGATTCATATTAGACGATAAAATAAGCACTTTGGCACTCGGACATTGGACTTTGGATCTAATTTTAGACGATATGAATGTGGATGATTGGATTCCAGATACGATTGTGGATGATAAGATTCCAGATATGATTGTGGATGATAGGATTCCAGAAAATCAAGAAGAATTAGATGAACACAAAATTATAGAAATCGATAGTGACATCGAAAGTGTTAGTTTAAAAAGAAAAAGAAAAAAATAAAAAAAAATAACGTCATTTTAGTGAATTATAATAAAATAAATAAAAGAAATATATACGCATTTATGAATAAGAAAATAAAGATATCCGTAGAAGGTGTCATCTTACCTAACGAACCCCTATCCAACATCGATCTGTTGAATGCGGCAAAGGATTTGAAAATCAAAGATTTTCTAGGCGTGTTTTCCAGAGATGCCTTGCCGAAGAGAAGACCTCGACAATCGGAATGCGGAATTTTAAATCTAGACGATTCATCGGGTGAAGGCACTCACTGGGTGGCGTGGATCAAGAACGGGAAGAAGAAAAATTATTATTTCGACAGGTACGGAATCTCGCCGCCAAAAGAAATAGAGAACTATTTCAACAAATTGATGGTCCGTTACAACACGGAACAAGTGCAATCACCACATCAAGTGTTTTGCTGTCACCTGTGTCTCTACGTTCTCAAGAGATGGTCTGAAGGAGATCGATTTCAAGACATTCTCAATGATTTACATTAGAGAGATATTTTTTTTTTTTTATAGTATATATAAAGATAAAAAATTATTTTAAAAAATGTTAATCGAATAAAAACGAAAAATAAAATAACATAGTTCATTTTTAATAAACTGCGTTTTGAACATATTTTTCTAAAAAACAGAAAATCCTCATAACAACATGCCAGTCGATAAATTTGGTAGAAGTGACGACGAAAAAGTCAACCCGAGAAAGAAGAGGAAGACGTTCGAAGTCGACGATGGTTACGACGTTGCCAACTTGGACGAACGTTACGTTCGGAGATACGAACCTCGAGAGGAACCTTTGAACATGAACGATAAGAAGCTCTACAATCTTCCCGAGCTGATAGATCTCGCAGATGCTGCAACTAAAAAATACGTCGACAGGGGGAACGCCGATTTCGAACGAATCCTGCTGGATAATTACGTGGATAAAACCATGGCCGACGATCTCGATCTGAAATCCAAACATTTGGTGAACGTCGCGAATCCCGTAGATCCCACCGATGCCGCGACCAAGAAATACGCGGACGACTCTCACCCGAGATTCAGCGAACACCTGAGAAATAGATACGTTCAGAAAATGATGCACTCGGAACAGAATGCCAATTATAACAAGATAATGAACATGGCCACTCCCACGAATCCCAAGGACGTGGTGACCAAACACTACGTAGATCTGGAACAGAGAAAGTCTGACGGACGAGAAATGAAATCGGATCTGAATGTGGGATTCCACAAGATATTGAATCTGTTGGAGATCAATGACACGGATGCGGACTCAACCGTGGTCAACAAGGGCTATGTGGATTCTGCCGTGATACAATCGCAAGAATACCTAAAATCGCAAGTGGACGATCTCTACCTGAACAAACAATCTGGCGGAACCATAGAGAATGGCATCAACATGAACGGTCACAATTTATTCGGACTCAGTCACGATCCCAAATTCGATTCCAGTGCAGTCAGCAGAAAGTACGTGGACGACAACTCAGTATGGAGAAAGGGTGACATCATGGAAGGTAAACTAGACATGGGTGGACACGCGCTCACGAATCTACCGGATCCCGTGAACATGACAGATGCCTGCACCCTGATTTCGGTGGTGGAGAAAGTCAAATATGCTAGACAATTGATCACCGTGTGGGCCGAAGAGGCCGGCACCTTAGATGAGGGAAAAGCTGAGTGGTCTTTTGGAAATGGAGGTAGCGGATCGAAACATGGTCAGGTGGGATATCCCATGCCGCTGGGAGGTGAAATCCTTCGAATGAGTCTGGCTTCCTCAGATTTGAATAACAGAGCGGTGTGGAGAGCGATAAGAGATACAGCATCGAAAAGACTGAGAATCAACATGCGAATGTTAGTACGTTCGGCATGCCTCTCAAAGTGAACGCCGGTGACAGGATTAATTTCATTACAAAAACCAATAATCCCGAAGCCACCACTTCCGTGGTGAGTCTACTGATTGAACTGGATTCTTTGAACAAACAGTGAACGCGTGGAAAATAATGAATTAAAAAAAAAATGTGTGATTATTAAAAACAAAAAAAAGAAAAAAAAAAGTAATGAGATCATCTTTTGATCTCATTTTTTTTTTTTTCCTTCTTCTTCACTATCACCATATATTATAATGACGTTTCCTTTTCTCTCAATTTTCAGCGTCGATTCTTCTTCTTTTTCTTTTTTTCTTTTTCTTTGTGATATGATACGTTTATAACAACACGTTTGTTTATCCGAATAATAATTATGAACGAATGTTGTGCATCTCTCGGTAACACTTGCATCATTACCATTCTCTTCAGAAGGTAGTGGTGACGGTGGAAAGCATCTCATTCTTTTAATTTCCAACCGTCTATCCCGCTGTTTACCTAACCATTTTTCCACATATTTTTTTTTGTTTTTTGCCTTGCAACACAGGATGGAACATCTGATGGAAACGGAGAGACGATCATACAGGATCGAACAATCTAAGATCTGTTTGAGTTTTAATATCTTCGTCACAAAATATCCTTTTTGTTTATCTCGAGTGAATAGGACACGATCTTTTAAATAATTCAGAACGTAATCGTAAAAATCTTCTTTTTTTTTCAAACGCGAAAATGGAACGTGTATTTCGTTTTCTACGTGACTACTTAGGAATTGTAACATTTTGTACGTCGAGAATGTTGAAAAAAGACGATTTTTTCTCAGATGAAACATTTTTTTTTGTTAAAAAAATATCATTAAAACGAATTTACTTTTTTATTCTTTTTTTGTTTTTAATAATAACTCATTACTTTTTATTATTTTTGTTTTTTATTTTTTTTTCACACTCGTCTCTCATCAAATGATCGACATCTTATTTCCATCCGATTCGAATTGTAATTCTCTGTCCGACAGGACCAGGGTGAAGGCTTCGGTTTTTCTCGGCATGTTCCTATCGAATTGCATCTTGATCTGAATGTCTAACATGCTACTCTTGAGTCGTTCACTCTGTTTACTGACATCGAATACAAACATGGGATACATCGACTTGTATTCACCGGGAGATATGTTGGGGTTGCTCATCAATTCGTCTAGACCGTGATACTTCTTTCTAAAATCAGCGGCATCGCCGTACAGTCTGCAGAAATCGTTCTTGTCGAATGACGCGTTGTAATCGATTGCTGGATATCTCGTGGTGTTCAGAAACACTTGCATGTTTCGCAAACTGCAGTGATCGAACAGCGATGCATTCTTTTCCTGAGACCTGTCCCTATCGGTCTGAAATGCAACCACGATGAAACGCGGTCTCTCGGAAGCGGATTTCACCATCAATCTCCAATCAAAGTTATTCATGGAGGGAGGAATGCTTGCCATGTCGCACTGTCTCATTCTAAATCCCACGGGTAATTTACTCTTGGATTCTATGATCTTGTAGAGACGCGCTTTCTCCACGATCGAAGGCTCCATGTGCGGAACGAACCATGATATCTTGTGTAGAGTTATCTTACCTGCATCGGTCGCAGTGAGTCTCACTATTGCGTCATCGTTTCCTTTTCGAATCAACGTCAGATTGTGTTTGAATCCGTACATGATCTTGTTGTAATCGTCCACAAATCCGAAGATGTGTTTCAAAGGTATCCTGAACGAAAACGTTCCTTTAGGTCTGGACGTCTTGACGATGTAGTCAAATATCGTGGAGGCGCCTGCGCTAGCAGGGCCGATGGTGTCTTTCACCCACAACTGATTAAGTCCTGTGGATTTCGAAAAATCATCAGGATACGTCAAGAGTCCGAACATCGTGGTGGCCTGACCGGGATGAAACACAGATTCTATCTCTTGTCCGGATAGCATGTATTTTATGTTACTGAATAGATGCATGATGCCATTATTAGCAAGAGTAACCGTGTCGTCGTCGGGGTAGTCGCTCCCATCTTCCTTGGTGAGACGTCCCTGCACCACTATGTAACTCTCGCTAGTATGTACGAATAAATCTTGAGTTTGGACGTTGATTCTTATCTCTCCCGCATTGTTCAAACTCGTTCCGGTTACCGGTTCGTATTCGTGAACCTCATATTCTTGAATACTTTCATCTTTCACTATGCTTTGTGCTATATCTAGTATGTTTGTCATTTTAAAGGATTTTTAGTTTTTTTGTTTATTAATTAACTTGCTTTCTTTATCTAAAAATAGTTTTTAATTATTTTTTATTATTATTTTTTTCTCTCTTATATATATGTGTGTAAACAAGAAAATGTCAAAGAGAGTAAATAAAAAAAAATGTTGTCTTCTTCATCAAAACTTCGTCTTCTGTAATTGTTGTTCGTAAAACTTTCCGATGATCTCTTCTCCATCCAAAGCTTCGATTTCGTAAGTCACCGGATCGGTGTGAAATATTTTGATGATCACGAAGATTTCCGAGGTCCATCGAGGAGTATAATCCTTTTCGAAGTGCTTCTTATAAGTGTAGATTCTCACTTGATCTCCGACCGCAAATTTCGGCGTTCTAGACTTCTTCCTGATCTTAGATCTCTCGGGATATAGAATCGCGTAGACCCGTTTTTCGTTTCGAAGATTGCTAGCTTCCGCGGGAGTCATCTTGATCGATCTGTGTCACGTGTTGTTGTAATCTTTGACCAGACCGTTCAGAGCGTATATGTATTTCTTGGTCGAATTCGCCGTGAAGTATCTGTGCATCTTTTCCTTCATCATTCGATTCCAGCGTTCCACCACGCTGGCTTTCTCTTCGTTTTCGATCGAGTAGAGGTCTACCAATCGACGAACGTGTTTGTTGTAGAATTCCTTTCCATTATCCACCCACAATTTACTCAGTTTTCGAGAAGACGAGTCGAACACACTCTTCAGAACCTCGGCGACGCAAGGTCCCGATTTATTCTTCAAAGCTCTGATCCAACCGTATTTGGAAAACACATCGATGACCGTCAATAGATATTTGACGCCCTCGTTCCACCTCGAAAACGATCTCATGTCGATCAAGTCGGCAGACCAAATATCATCCAGACCCTTCACGAACACCCTTCTCTTTCGAAATTTACGCACTATGGGTTTGTGTAACTCCTCGGCCAATTCGCTTGTCAATAATCGTTTCTTCTTCTTTTCAGATGCGCTTTTTTTTTTTGAACGCCCCATCCGAATCGACGTTTCGCACCGATCAGATTGCCGACCAGCGAACGTTCCATCTTCTCTCTCCTGGTCGGATTCAATATGCCTCTCAATTTCCCCAACATGTTTTTGTCGCAGACATCGTTGCGAGTCTTGATGTTGGGATGTCCGGCGTTGCACAGATCGTGATCGTACGTGGCCACGTCCACCCTATTCACGGGTTTGCTCCAAGATTTGGGAGTCAGATCGGCGTTGAGTCTCTTGTTCAATTTCGTTCCGGATCCCATGAAACTGTGACCGGGCAGATGCATTTCGAAAGGTAGATTGTTGATCATTTTATTCATGATGCCTTTACCTTTGCTCGCGTTCTTTTTTTTGATGAATCGCGTCTTGACAGAACCACATACATCGCAAATTCCGCGAAGCATCCATCTGTCGTTTTTAGTTCGCACTTCTCGAGAATTACTCGTCTCGGTTACTCTCTTACACTTTACGCAATACATTTTTAAAAGTTATTTAAATTAATTTCGTTTTTTTATTTTATATATAAATTTAATATTTTTTTTTTAAAATTCTGTTCTTATTATATATATATTTTTTTTTCAATCGCTGCTCTTGAGTTCTATCATCTTACTGAATTCCTCCCTGGCCTCTTTCCTCCCCTTTTCCCCTGCGACCGATGCAGGTAAGATAACTCTACACGAGGGAATCCTTCACCTCTTCCTTGATGATCTGACGAGTCTTGATTCTCACGGCTTCTTTCATGGCATCGTATTTCGTTTTCTCGCTCAATAACGTGAAGTATTCTCCGTCCGATATCCTACCGTCTTTCAACGCCATAGAGATCATTTCGGATATCGTGTCGATCTTGGAGTCGGCCAAGACGCGAATCTTGTCGTGTTTCCTCGCCTTCAGATATAATTTCCTACTCAAAAAGTTTCCGAGCGTGCTAAACAATCCGGCGGCGAGAGCCACTCCCTCTATGGTCAACACGATCGGAATGCCGACCGCGGTCGACAAAAATCTGATGCCGGCCGCGTGTAAACCCAGGGAAATTGTGATGAGTGTCGTGTCAATCGCGTTGACGACTGTCACGAAACACGAATACTTTTTCTTGAGGGAACGACGAGAATCTCTCTCTCGAATTAGATACTCTTGGATTCTATTGATTTGATCGATGCGATACCTCTCTCCTTTTTCTCTTTCTTCTAGCGACGGCACCGTCGGCGAAACGTCGATCGGCTTCTCGTCCTCGTCGTCCACTAACGTCGGATACAATTTATTTCTGGTTCTCATTTTTTTTTTTTTTTTTCTTCTAATATTAGATAAAAATTTTATGTGTGTATTTATTTTTTTATTTTCTACTCTCCCTTATTTTATATCAACGAAAAAAACGTATACGTATGCTTCGTTCAGCAATAATTTCTTGATGCATCCCTTGTCTTCTAAAGTCAAACTTCTACGCGCCAATTTCAGTTCTTCCAAATCTGTAGGCCTGTCTTGATTCTTACAGAAGACTAATCTCTCCCAAAACGTGATCACATCGTTGAATTTAACGCGTTCGAATGGTGGTTCGAAATACATGATGACCATATCTTCCCTTTCCATCGTCAGACACGAATGATTCTCGTGATCGAAGTCTAGATAATCCCGACATCCGACGCATCGTTCTAACAAGATGGGCGTAGTTGTTCGTTCATGCAGATAGCGTATGCTCTCATCAGCATGTTTAAAAGAAACCTCGCTCTAATAGTCTGAGAATCGCTCATGATTTACATATTTTTTTTTATTATCTATTCGATTTGATATATTTTATTTTCTAAATAACTGTTATTTATATATATTTTTTTTCTCTCCTATATATATCGATCACTTTTATTTATTTCCTAGGATATTCCCCCACCCCACGACAAAGGGAGATAACTCCGTATGATCGAGTTTATGAGAATCGAGTGATCCGATTGGTCAATTGGCAGAGAATCGAGCGATCCGATCGGTCGATTAGCTGAGTTTGGGAATTCCCATAGTGGGGAATTCCCCTAATGACGTCATAAATGGGAAAAATCCACCGCCTCAAAACAATTGAGAGTTCTGGACCACTGGTCTAGAATCCGCAGACCGTTTTTTGATGATAGCCTAGAATTTTTTGCTCGCGTTCGCCAACGATGGATCGATGGTCTGATCTGCGATGGGAACGTCGACAAAAATTTTTAAAGTAAAAGATAAAAGTGAAGATGTACAATTTCACCTTTTTTTTTAAAAACGCGCGTTCACCACGAGTATTTGAACGTTAAAAGTGCGATCTAGGAGTCACAAAAAAACATGGGGGATTCAAGACCACTGTACATTTTTGTGAACAAGCGTGCGATTTAACACTGAATTCCACGTTGGTAAACGCATCGTGTATGTTGTTGTACACGTACATGTACAAAGTGGTAGTAAACTCTCAAATATTACCTACTCTCGGGCATTCTTCCGAAAGTATTTTATATAATTAAACTTCAAGCAGAAACAGCATTTACCGTAAAATGTACAGTGTCATGACTGGCAGCGGTTACCAGATTCTTCGCTGCATTTTTAAATGTTATTTTTTTACGGTGTAGGTTCTTGTTTTCAAATATATAAATAAAAGGTTCATCTATCAATTTCGGAATGTCAGTGAGGAAATCGTAGTATAATCAAAACACATGGTTGAATTGCAAAGCCTTTTTCGTGTTTTATTTACTTTTATTTTTACTTTTTCATCACCATGGTAACCAAAGTTTTTTATATAGCATAGTCATCGTAGAAATACCATATCTTGCATTTTCGTCATCATCTGAGAGGGTCTCCGAGAATATGACTTCGGTCAAGATGCTCCTCGTAAAGCGTCAGTCAAAAATGGCCTGCGGCGTGTTGTCGGAGGCCGTAAGTCCCCAAAATGGCCATAACCGTGCCGTGTCCGCACGGTAGAATACGGCAGCCGTGAGGTGACCTCAAGGTTTTGTGCTCGTCGCAGGGGCTTGCGATTTTTTTAACTTGACATTAAACTTTTTTTCGGAAATCGTATCTTATATACCCATCGCAACAAACCGCAAGGACGCAGTGAGGCGTCCGCAAGGTCTCCATCCTGTGCCCTTGCGGTGGCCGCAACAACCGTGCGGGCACCGTGCGATTGCCTAGCAGTCGCCGTGAGGGCGTCTCGCAGTTTGTTAAATGGCGACTTGCGGTCTCCTCACGGATTTGTATTTCATGACTTTCACGATTGTCGAGCGGAGCTCGGAACATTTGTGAACACTGCTGCTGCAGCCCGCCATACCCTACGATTTGTATAAATCCCTTCTACAAACTGCAGACCGCACAACCGCACGATGGCAGCATCATATGTGACTGAGCTTTAAATCTATAGATTCGACTAAGAAATGTATTTGTTTTCTGGCTTTTCAGTTTTCGACCGATAAAGCTTTTTTGTACTTCCTTCAAGACAATTTTTAACCCTTTACCCAACGTAACGGCCAAAACCGGCTAGCGCTATTCTAAAAAATACCTAGTTAATTAGGCTTTCCCAAACCCAGTTTGCGAAAGACTCTTGTTATTCTTCTTTTTCAAAATTTTTCTTCTCTATTTTTTTTTCTTTCTTTTTTTTTCCTCCCTGAATTTTGTCTGTTGAACTGCTCAAAAACAAATTTGGCATACTTCTGTAATGTCATAAACTCAAGTGAAATGCGATATCGGCATATCTGTGAAAACGCGTATTTTCAAAATATTCTGCCAAAACCTTCAAAATTGCACCATTTTTCGAATGTCTCAAAATTGTTTACAGTTATTTAGCTCAAATTTTCCACACATTTAGAGCATCATATGATACACCACAATCACCACTCAAATCTTTCAACAATTAACCCCCACTGGCCAAAAATGACATGAATGTAGATTTTTTCTTCAAAATTGACCAACTTCAAGGGTAAATGTCTTTAATTACAAGGTTGTTGTAACAATTATTTTGGTTTGGATAGATGCAACAATGATTGCGGAAGAAAGTTACTGTTTACTTTTTAATCTCAGATTTAACCCTCAAGCACAATAGAGGGAGAATAAGAGTACCGTTTGAAAATGCTAAAATTAGCCAACTTTGGTTGCTTTTTCCTTCATTTTGGAAAGGGTTAATTTCAAACACTTTTCGTGTACGTATTCACAATTGACTACCGAGCATATCTGCTGTTGTAAGTTTGGTTGTAAAGTTTAACCATATCCCATTCTGGTTACATAAAAGTAGGTACCGTCCAAAAAAACTCCCAATTTTTTTCAGAATTTGGTTAGTTTATGTGACGATTTACTCCATTTTTAATTGCTTGAGCTCTGAATGTTTTCTATAGCTGCTTGCAGCAGTCAAAGTATGACAAATTTTGTTCTATATGTTATTATTAAAAGTTTAACCCTTGGCAGATTTGAGACTTCCCATAAGGGTACTGTCGGAATAATTGTTATTTTCGCCAACGTTTACATGCACTTTCTCAGCACTGGGGCCATATTGTCTCAAAACCTTTTACATGAGAGGATTGGGCCTTCATCCAAGAACAAGTTTTCTGTTATATATTTTATTCAAAGTTTTAACCATCACCCAGTTTTCGGGCCTTGAATTTGAGTGCCCTAAAATTCTTCATAAAATTGGCTAATTTGGAGCTCACTTTTCTTCCATTTTAGAAAGGAATATCGAAAAATGATTTACATGTTCGTATTTACAATTGCCTACCGAGCATATTTGCTGTGGTAAGTTTGGTTGTAAAGTTTAACCCTATGCTCGTTCTGTTTGCATAAAGACAGGTGCAATCCAAAAAAAGTCTCGTTTTTCAGAATTTGGTAAGTTTAAGTGACGATTTACTCCACTCCTAAATGATTGAGCGTTGAACGTTTTCTATGGCTGTATGCAGCAGTCATAGTATGACAACTTTTGTTTTGTATGTCATTATTAAAAGTTTAACCGTTGGCAGATTCGAGACTGGGTACGGTTGGAATAATTGATATTTTCATAAAATCACTGAATATTGATAAGCGTGCAGTGGTAGTTTGGAATAGAATATCCGAAAATGCTTTCGAAATGCGGCTTCACAGTTCAATTCCAAGAATATTTTCTGTTATAAGGTTGCTGTAAAGTTTAACGCAATCCTGTCTCAGATACATAAAGATAGGTGACGTAGAAAAAAAACTCTCATTTTTTCAGAATTTCGTAGGTTTAAGTGACAATTTACTCCATTCCTAATTCATTGAGCGCTGAATGTTTTCTATGCCTGCATGCAAGCATAGCATGACAACTTCTGCTTTATACGTTATTATCAAAAGTTTAACCCTTGGCATATTTAGGAGTTCCCATGTGGGTATAGTCGGAATAATTGTTGTTTTCGTAAAATCAATCCCTGAATATATTGGTAACCGCGCAGTGGCCTTTCGGTGGTGCTACATGAAGCCGCAAATAGTTAAGGTTGAAAAGTTCATCAAATGGACAGATATAATGCCTAACTCATCCGGTGACAGGTAAATAATGAATCGAAAAGTCGTTGAATTGAGAATAAAGTAGGGACGAATCGTGCCCTCGGTTTCCACCTGATCCACGGTATTTCCACGTGGTCTCGGCACTTGACAAAGATACTAAACTGTCGGGCAGGGACAGTAGAAAACATTCTGAGAATTTCAAGTTGCTGCCTTGCATGGTCGGGACATAATTGCCGTATATCCGACATTGTATCTGTTCAATTTGAATGACAAATTAGACAGATGATGGCTTTTTCGCCACCGGGTCGAATTGTCAGTTTCTGCTGGGACGGTCTAAAATAAGCAGATTAACTCAAAAGTTTCTGTCCCATAGGAATGTGCGGATATTTAAAGCTGAACAGTTCATCAAATAGACAGAAATAATGCCAAACTCGACCGGTGATAGGTAAATAGTGAATGGAAACGGCATTGCATTGGGAATAGAGTAGGGACGAAACGTCCCCGCGGTTTCCACGCGATCCACGTTGTTCCCGCGCAGTCACGCTACTCGAAAAAGATACTGTCCTGTCGAGCAGGGATAGTAGAACAACTTCTGAAGATTTCGTGTATCTGCCTTCACTGGTCTGGACGCATGAGCGACACTGCTGTCTGTTCAATTTTAATGTCAAATTAGCCAAATTACCGCCTTTTCGCCAATAACCATTGCGCGATTTCTGTCCACTTCTCATTTTTGGCAATTATCTAACTGTTATCCAAGAACAATTTTGCTGTTATATGTTTTATTCTAAGTTTTAACCCTCACCCAGTTGCCAGGCCTTGAATTGGAGTACCCTCAACTTAAACATGTTCATTCAAATACCAAGATTCAAGATTAGTCCATGTCTCTTTTCAGACACTCAGTCTGTGATTGCTGTTCACACATTAAGAGCATAATATGATACACTAAAATCACCACACAAATATTTCAAAATTAACCCCCATTGGCCACAAATGATATGAATATATCATTTTATCTTCAAGATTTACTAACTTCAAGGGCAAATTTCTCATAATTGCGAGGTTGTTGTAACAATTATTTTTGTATGCATAGATGCAACAATGCTTACAGAAGAATGTTACTGTTTAGTTTTTAATCTCATCTTTAACCCTCAAGCAAATGATGTAAGAGTACCATCCGAAAATGCCAAAATTAGCTAACTGTGACTGCATCTTCCTGTCATTGTGGAAAGGGTTAATTCTAAACATTTTGTTTTGCTATAGGTAGAGATATCTAATGAACAAATCCTCTGCTGTAAGTTATGCTTTGGGGCTTAACACAACATAAGCTTCGGCCATGTAAAGAATAGTACTGTCAGAAAAAAATTGATTTTCAGTGAATTTTGCAAACATCTGTACTCATTTTCTCAAATTGCAAGGTTGTTGTAGCAATTATTTTGGTATGGATAGATGCAACAATGATTGTAGAAGAAAGTTACTGTTTACTTTTTAATCTCAAGATTTAATCCCCAAGCAAAATGAGGGCGTGAATAAGAGAACCGTGAGAGAATGCCAAAATTAGCCTACTTTGGATGCTTTTTGTCTATCATTTTGGAAATGGCTAATTTCAATCATTTTGCTTTGCTATATGTAGTCTGCATTTTCACATTGGAAAGTTGGGAAAGCCGGTAATTTGCCAACAAATTACAATTCTCAAGTTTTCATTATTTTTTCATTTTTTGTCTCAAAAACATAGGTTATGACACCTCATTGGAACGATCTCGTCGAGCTCTTTCCAATGAGGTGTCATAACCTCTATTTTTGAGACAAAAAATGAAAAAAAATAATTATTCAAGAATTTTTTTTACAAGTGTCATCTGCTTTTCATGTTAGGTAAAGGGTTAAAATAAACTACTGAAATTTGTTTTAGTGTCGATGGCCAAAGCATGAGAAAATGTAGAAACATGGTTGACAATTTTCGTCATTGGAAGAGATTTACAGGAAAGTTAGCCCCCATAAGTTTCTAAAGTTGTCAGTAAAATTGAGACTAAGGGTATGGTAGCTTCATATAAAAATTGAAATTTCGAAATGCAAGCCAAGTTGTATCATCGATGTGTGCACCATTTCACAAACCTCAGGAATGTTGCTGTAGAGTGGAATAAAAATACAGATGCAAACTAAACCCATCAAAAAGTAAAAAATGGCGCTTTCAACATCTTTTGATGTTTTGTAACTTTTTTTCTATTCATTATAGCAACAGTGAGCGCATCCTGGCATATAATACAGATACTATCCGGTCCATTAACCCTTTACCCAACGTAACGGCCAAAACCGGCCAGCGCTATTCTCAAAAATCGCCAATTAATTTTCATTATTTTTTTCATTTTTTGTCTCAAAAACATAGGTTATGACCCCTCGTTGGAACGAGCTCGTCGAGCTCGTTCCAACGAGGGGTCATAACCTATGGTTTTGAGACAAAAAATGAAAAAAATTAGTTATTCAAGAATTATTTTTGCAAGTGTCGTCTGCTTTTCATGTTAGGTAAAGGGTTAATATAAAAGTCTAGGGGTGAGATTTGTCAGTTTTATCCTGGGAAGCAGAGGGAAAAATAAAAAAAAAAAAAAAAAAACTTGCAAATTACTGTAATAACACATTCGCTAAACACAGAGCCAAAGTGGACTGTCACTTTGTTGCTGCTAATTAACTTGCAATAAAAAGCCAAGTTTCCTTTTGTAACCGTTAATAAACTAAAACAATAGACAGTTCCGAGCGCTGTCTGTCGTTTTCGTTTTTTAAAGATAGCAAAAGGAAACTTCGCTTTACTTTCCACTGATGTCATAGGTGTCGAGACAGGGTCAGGTATAGCTAGTAGTGGTATATAGAGGATATGGAATGAGTGTTTTTCTCATATAATTTTTAAGAAACGAGTCTAAGAATTTTCCGTTTTGGCGAGCCTCTGGCGAGCCCAAACGTAAAATTCGGGCGAGTTTCATAAATATTATATGAGAAAAACACTCATTTCATATTCTATTTATCATTGACACACACACGCACAAATTAGCCACTTAGTATGACTTTTTAACCCATCACCTAACTTGAGTTGCAGACATTGGAACGAGCTCGTCGAGCTCGTTCCATTGAGGGGTCATAACCTATGTTTTGGAAGCAAAAAGTGAAAATATAAAAAAAAAATAACTGGTGTTTTTCATGTAGGTAAAAGATTAATACAATATAACCAACACTAAATAGGACAGATAACGTAAATTCTCCCTACTGAAATTATGCAAATGTGACCCAGTTGTATTTTGTTTAGCCAATCAAATTGTCCAGTTTTGAAATTGACCAATGGAGGCTCCCAACTCTAATTATGCAAATTATGAAAATGTGGCCCAGTTGTATTTTGTTCAGCCAATCAAATTGTCTAGTTTTGAAAGTGACCAATGAAATTGACGGAAGGCTTTATTTACCACTGATTAATATGAAAACAAAATATCAAATGTTTTAAAGTGAACAAAACGGACGAGTCATATGATAAAAAGCTATAATAGTGGGCGACTGCAATAGTGTAGGATCAATCGACAGATTATGAAGACTATGGACAAGACCGCAGTGGTGGTATAAGACTTACGAAAGTCTTGGAGTGGCCTAGAAGGCCGAGCAAACAGGTACTAGGAGATATAACTATCTTTAAATAGATATCCTCAGATAGGTATCCTGTAAAACGTATCCTTAAATGATACATTACCATGTCAATAGATATACCCAAATACCCGTATGTGCCTATATGCTGCATGTGCTGTGCACACATTGTGCAATAGCACACAAGCAGATATTGGCACAACAAGCACGTGCCCATGCGATGCATGCACATGGTGACGCATTGTGCACTAGTACACAAGCACATTCCATCAACTACCTGCCCCACATTCCGTGGAATTCTTTTCTAGTATCCGACTATACTTATAGAATCCCTTTTTCATCGTATGTGCCTATGTACTTTATGTGTTGTACGCACACTGTGCATAAGCACACATGCACATATTGACACATCCAGCAAGTGCTGCGTGCAATGTGTACCAATACATAATCACATCTCGGTACGATCAACATACAGTATCTTATATGTAAGGTAGCCTAGTTTGTACTAGGTCTGAGCATTGTATAGACAAATACAGTCTTAGCTGAAATTGGTGACCTGATTGAGCCTATTACAGATTTGGCCAAGTGCAGATGTCGAGACAGATTTGGGGGTAACTACTAAGCTTGTAATAGTTGCACAAGTTAGTAATGGTTGAGACATTCTAGCGCAGGATAAAATAGTGGCAACCAATGGTAATGGTACAAGGCAGTAATGGCACAAGACTGCAGGGGTGATAGAAGACTATAGTATTGAGTGATTACAATAGAGGCCGGTCATAGGATAGATAGCTTAAGTCATTGTGGAGGCAATGACAGGACTACCAGGAGCTACATCGGAGCTATATAGGGAGTAGGAGCTGTATAGGAGCCATGCCGCAGGTATCCTTAAATATCCATACGTGCCTATGTGCTGCGTGTGCTGTGCGCACATTCTGCTCTAGCACAACGCACATATCGGCACATTCAGCATAATGCCTATGTGCTACATGCGATGTGTACACATTGTACACTAGCACACAAACACATCTAGGGAAGTCGGAATACTTTATAGGGACCCTACCGCAGGGGGAGTCATGACATAGACAGGTCAGGCCAAGAAATGTAGAGATAAAGCTATAGGATAGCCCAGGATAGGCAGAAGCTAGGGGTTTCCGAAGGAATCCGAATTAGTGAAAGAATTCTCGGGTTGTTTGTGGTAATTCTACGACGTTTCCGAGGATTTGCGAAAATCTGGGCCATATGTACTCTAGTTTAATAATCGAACGCATATTATAGCACTACGTGCTACTGTTATAAGCCCAAAATGGGGCTTCACCAAGACCGTTTTGATAATTTTTGGGGAAATTGTCGGGTCTATTTGGGTAATTGGATTTACTCTTATACAAAGGAACACATCCTCCGAACATACTCCCGCCCTACTAGAGGGTTTGGGGTCACCATCACCAAGAAACCAGTATACAAAATGAACAGGGGAAACACGTATCACCCCAATAACACGCGCTGCGCATGCGCACTGTCACCACGTATCACTATGGTAATGACGTCGCAACATGGCCACACTCGCGGTCTACCACGACAACTCAACATGGCGCCCCTGGGTCACGTGACTATGGCGTCACATGAGAACACCCAAATGAGGGATTAAAAACCTTATCTTCCACTACTGATGTGCACTTGTCTTCACACAATGCTAACTCTGCTTGTGTGGAGTTTACAGTTGCTCACTGCTGCAAGGTGGTTCTCTCTGGATACTCCGGCTTCTTCCACACGTAAAACTGTCCGACAAAAAGTTGACCCTGACAGTCGAAAGGCCGTAAAAATCCCAATAAATAAATGAACAAATCTGCCAGCATAAGATGCATGTTAAAGGTTTTCATTGATCTTCATCCCTATAAAGCAGCCTTCTGGTGTATTAAAGCCAGACGAAATATCACAAGCCTTCAAACCTTCAGTCTAATTCTGTGAGGAAATCAGTGTTGTTATGACCCTGAAATAGTTTATCGTCTATGTTTAGCTTCAATCGGCTCGAATAATTCAGTTGATATAAAAAGGGACCCGGTTCGTTATTCCAACCAACTGAAATATTCCCTCCGTTTGAATGTGAAATAATTTGATAAACATTCATTTTCTTTGAATCCACATGAGAAGTGTTTTTTAATCCAGACGTGATTATACTAAATCTGTGATAACATTTTCTATTAGGAATGAAAACTCACCACATCTGTAGTTTTCTGATTACGTTGCGTAGTTTCACTAATAGTGTTAATATCTTGATGTTCTCACGGTCAATTAAATACTTATTGATTGGAATATCTATAACTGGGGTACGAAACATATATCTATATCTTTGTGATTAAAGGCAGATCACATTGTATCAACGGTCGCCCGCGTGCAAACTCTCCGGAAAATGGGTGAACAAACAGCCCACAACAGCGGCGAAATCTTTACAGCATTTGACTGGTGTCCTGACAACTTGCAAATATTAGTTCCTAGGTTATTCCCTAGGCTGTGTTAAGCCTGTTCCGGCTGGCGATGATGCCTTCTCCATAATTATATTATGAATCATATTATACTATTCCAAAAAGTAGGGGATATTTGATAAAAGTGAGATATATGAAGAAGTATTTTTATATTTTCATCAAAAAGACAGTTGAGGCATTGCACTGTGACATCTGGTGAATGAATTCAGCGATAGTTGGGTGTCTGACAAGCACACATTCCACGCACTGAGCTGTAGAAGACATGGACGGTCAGTCAGAGAATTTACCACATTCAGTCCAAGATCTCAATACCTCGTAAATCCTCCTCGGTTCGCGAGACAAGTGCATACTCCTCACCAAACGTCCAATATCAGCCTGACTGATGTTATTCCATTCTTCTTGCTGTGCAGCGGCGAGTTCCTGGACATAGGTGGGGGCTTTTGGCGTTGTCGTATGCGCCTGCCAAACATATCCCAGACGTGCTCGATAGGTGAAAGCTCTGGAATGAGTGCAGGCCAAGGCAGTGTAGTGGTGTTCTGCCCCTGGAAAATGAATCGACAGCCGCGACGTCGCGCAAATGGCACCACATGAGCTGCTATCATGTTGTCACGGTAGTACTGCCCTGTGACACGCCCTTGGATGACATGTAATGCTGTTCTGCTTGTCATGGTTATGCCTCCCCAAACCATAACCGATCCACCACTAAAACGATCGTGCTGTCTAACGGTTACGTCATGGCATCGTTCGTTCCGCCGCCGCCACACTCTGTTTCGCCTGTCGTGGAAGTCGAGAGTGAACCTCGATTCATCGGAAAACATGACAGTTGCTCCACCGACGATTGTCCCAGAGCTGTCGTGCTCCACCAATAACGCCTTGCTGAGATGTGACGTTCAGTCAAACATGGAATTATTAGAGGTCATCGAGTGTACAATTCCAGCTGTGAAGGCGATTTCGGATAGTCTGACCACTGACTCGCACACCTATCACTCGATGCAGCTGCTATCCAATTTCTGAGGCACTTTAATGGCGGTTACGTAATGCTGTGGTTCGAATGAAACGATCCTGGTTAGCAGTTGTCGCCCCTGGTCGACCTGACCGACGTCTGTCATCAGCATTGCCTGTCTAACGGTAGCGTGACCACAACCTGCTAATCACCGATTGAGTAACGTTGAGAATTTGAACAACTGCAGTCTGTATGTTGCCAGCTTCCAACATGCCAACGGTACGTAAACGTTCCTCACGTGTCAGTCTTCGCATACCTCAAAAGTTACGTTTCGACCAGAAACTATTGATGAACGAGTTTATACCAAGAAAAGAACGATGAGACCTTCGAAAAAGCCCGTCCAGTACAAAGGAAAATTTCAAAACGTACCCCAGAGACATTAACGCGGCGCTCGTGCGGAAAACCTGCTCGAAGTTTTCGTGGGCCGGTGACATTTATGATCCACACTAAACTTGGTAACATATTGATGTGTCCAATCACGCGTATCCAATACCATTTTCCGAAAATATCAACATCAGTTTGGATATCTCCTACTTTTTTTGAAAAGTATATTATTAAAAGTTAAATGTGGAGTATGAGTATTCCCCAAAAATCATTTTTACGATTCGGTGGTTCCAAAGAAGAAATCTGCACACGGTAACGGCCGTTGAGCACAGGTCGATGGACAGCAGACAACAGATAAATAGAGGATATCTACGCTGTTTTAGTGAATATCGGGAATTATCTCATGAATGTGGACCTGAAAATTTTATTTTTCACGAGCGCTTGCGCGAATGAAAAATAATACTTTCAGGTCCACACGAATGAGATAATTCCCGATATTCACCAAAACAGCGTCGATTTTCTTTTATTATATGGTACGTGACATTTTAAACGCAATATTCAGCACAATTCGACTGGAATTGACTGGAAGACAATAACAATAAGCTGCTGATCGTTCCTTGAATGCGACGTTCAAGGTGACGCCATGCACCGAAGTGTAACGTCATTTAGGAAGCTACTGAAAAAATTCATCATGTGGACCTGAAAATAAACTTTCAGGTCCACACACAATAGATAATTCCAGATACTGACCAAAATAGAGTAGATTTTCTTTTTTATCATATATATTGTATACTACACTGCAAAAAAATATAGGTTCTAATCTTGTCCCTGAGATGGAACCAGTTCTGTTTAAACAGTATTCATTTCAAATCAAATAAATTTATAAAGATTAACATTAAATATTAACAGAATTAAACATAAACTGAGGGGGTTTCAGCCGTAAGTTTAGAGCTTATACGAGGTTGTCTCAAATCACTATTAAGCAAAGGAGATATGAACAGTTGGCATATCGAACCAGTTTTGGTTCTATACAGAACCAAAACTGGTTCGATATGCCAACTGTTCATACCTCCTTTGTTTCAAAATGTTTGGTGACTGCGTTGAATAAGCTCCATATTTACTGCTGCATCTACTTCAGTTCATGTAATATTCTGTTAAAACTGAATGCTAATCTTGGTAAATTTATTTGATTTGAAATAAATACTGTTTAAACAGAACTGGTTCCATCTCAGGGACAAGATTAGGACCAGTTTTGGTTCTAAAGAGAACCTATATTTTTTGCAGTGTACGAGACATTTTATTACACAATATTCAGACCAATTCGACCCCAAATGCGTACGTTTCAAAGCAATAACAAAGATCATCTGATCGTCCCTTCAATGCGACGTGATGTGGCGTAGCGTGACCTCATTTAGAAAGCTACCGGGGAATATTCCTCGATATCCATCGAGCCGGTGGATATCGAGAAATATCTTTTGGATAATTTGCGATAATTCACAGTCTAGAATATAATATGTATTATTTCCGTGAAGAATTATCAACTGTGAATTTATTATTTATCTTACAATCACTCCATTTCCCCCCTGATACTTGCTAAAACGTCTAGATTGATACAAATTTGTATCAGCCACAGTAATATCTGCGAGAAGGAACGATCTGATCATTCGATTCAGAAAGAGAACGTTTTTACCTGCACTCATCGAAAACTGATTACAAATGTCGAGGTAACCGTTTTGATAACAGCAAGTACACGACAAATAAATCACCAATTCAGCGAAATAAATCAGACAAGATTGATTTTAGCCATAATGATATTTTTTCATAGAGGCCCACCATGTGTAAAAGCTGAAAAATAAAACAAAGAAACCAAGAGATGAAACACTATTATAAACTTCGGCGGTGGAACAATGAATGGGGATTACATCGTGCACTGCTCAAGGACGTAATACCATAACGTCATCATAATCCTCAGGCCTGAAAATAAGCAGTCTGACATTTGCAGAATGAGGTTCCCAGTGGGTTAATTTGATGATGCCACCCTACACAGTGGCCAATTTATCCTCTGGGTACCTCTTTCTGTTTAGCGTTGAGACCTTGATTCAGATTGAGGTTCACAGAGGGTAAATTTAGTGACGGTAGCATCACTAAATTCACCCTCTGGGAACGTCATTTTGCAGGTGAGAGTCTACTTATTTTCTGGCTTGTCCTCGTTCATAACAAAATTCAAAAACGCTGAATGGTTGTCAAAGTACATCCGAACAAGTCAAGAAAAGGAAGAATATTGTAAGATGAATTGGTTATTACCACCAAGTGGGTTTCCGAGATGGTAATATAAATTTGTCATCGCCCATGTGTGTTGATCGAGAATCTTGTATCAAGCCTCGATGGTGTTCCCAGTAGGTATTGCGAAAGAGCTCGGTGCGTTACCTAATAGAAACACCATCCCGGCTTGATACAAGATTCTCGATCAAAACATAGTGGTGATAACATATATTTATCACCGATCAACAACAGAAGAGAAGAAGAGTAAAATAATAGAATGGTCTGAAGTACGTATCCATATTATATAGATTTTTTATATGTAGATACTTTTTAATTTACGATAAGAATGCACCGACAAGCATCTCTTTAGACATAGCGTGAATTTTGAAAACAATATTCTCACTGCTTCTCAGAATCAAGGATCAGTGCTAGATGACATATTTATAAAAATATTTCTGATGCGGAAATATGTAATCTAAAATCTAAAGTTAACAAATTCAACAGACGTCTTTGTCAAAGACAATCTAAGTGGTATAATGGAGTGATATGTATATTGATCGGATTGAATAAGGTCAATTTAAGTCAAAACTTCCCGAGGCAACTAGGGCAATCAAAATTAAACAATGTATCGATCTATTGTCCACAAGGTTTGAACTTCATGCCTTCTAAAACCAGCTGGATTAAAAATCAACCCAAATCAACTGGGTTGAGTGAACATGAACCCAATTCGGATCATATTCACTCAACCCAAATGATTTGGGTTAAATTTTTACCCAACCAGTTTTAGAGTGTGGCCTCAATCAAGTAAAAGGTGTCCTCTTTACGACAATTACATCTGCGATGTCAAAATTGCTCAGGGGGTTATATTTTGAGTGAGTGAATAAGTATGACTATGATCAATAATAGAATTTGTTTCGAGATATAAATGGCAATTTTGGTTCAGAATTGTAAAAAGATATGTTCACTGTTGAGAAGAGCTATAGAACTCTTACCAAAATACAACACAATAGAGGCCACATCGCAAACACGCCAATTTAAATTTTAAGCGAACTGATGGACAAGGTGAGTTACAGCGGACTAGAATATTGTTTACTTGTTCCTTTTCTGAATCTTAAATATTAATGAGAGTGTTGATAGAATGAACATGACCCAAGTGGTAGAGTATTATGTTACAAATGTGTCGATGGACTTTCTGGTCAGAATATTGTGGCACAACATTCCGACAAGAAATTCCTATCACATCTTTCGTGCAGCCACTGCTACAAAATACTTAAGGTTATATCTGAACAGCACAGTATGAAAGAACCTTCAAGTTGAATGAAGTTGCGAAGCAAACTAAATGACATGGAGTATTGATTTTGATACCAAAATCTATACTGAGTCAAAAAAGAAAGTACAATAAAAACAAATGTGAAGAAATGGCATAACGGATGAAATATAATTGTTCTAATGTTGCATGTTTCTGGACAAGAAGTAGTGCAAAGAGTTTAATGACATGTTGTTGTTTTCCTCCCAACCGTATACAATTTTGTTACGGATTTCAAAATAGCACGTGCTACCCGAGAATGTCAAATTGAATGGGCGACCGACGATTTTCTTTGTGTTATGTTGTGCTAGGGTGCCTGAGTTATTGAGAACATTCGCAAGTTTTTGTCTTCCACCACTTTGAAAAATGCCAAGGTTAACCGAAAATCAGAGGTTGCGTGCCATTGGTATGCATGAGGCTGGGATACCTCCAGATGAGCTCGCTGCTGAGTTCTGAGTCACTGTGGCCACTATTTACCGTCTCATTGGAAGGTATAGAACCACTGGATCTACTGCCGACCGACCGCGTTCAGGTCGACCAAGAGTTACGACCCTTGCACAAGACCGACACATCAGGACTTCCCACTTGCTGGCGACGAGGACAGCAGCAATTACTCCTGGTAGAACTAACAACAGAATCAGTGCACAAACTGTCCGCAAGGGACTCGCTGAACACGGCATCCGAAGTAGGCGTTCATACCACAGACCAATCCTTACCCAACGTCATCGTACCGTCAGGATGGATTGGGTACGTCAGCGTGTTCGCTGAACTCAGCAGCGTTGGAGCACAGTTCTTTTTAGTGATGAATCACGATTTTGTCTACGGCGCGCTGATGGTAGGGCAAAAGTATACCGCCGACGAGGAGAACGGTTTGCTGATGCTTGCGTGCGGGAATTCGACTGTTTCGGTGGGGGTAGTGTAATGGTTTGGGCCGGAATTTCCTTGAACAATCGAACGCAGTTGATACTCATCGATGGTAATCTGAATGGACAGCGATAAAGGGACGAAATTCTTAACGCTGTTGTTGTCCCGTTGTTCAACGCTAACGTCGGATTGCAGTTATTCCATCAAGACAATGCCCGATGTCACGTGGCGCGTATCTGTCGTGACTTTCTTGAGGTGAGGAGCAGAGCATCGAACTTCTTCCTTGGCCCCCACTTTCGCCAGATTTGTCGCCAATCGAGCATCTTTGGGATCAAATGGACCGTCGGGTGCAAAGCCTGAATGATCAAAAACCGGTCTTCAGCTGCAGATGTTGCCCTGTCTCTGCCACCACCATGCCGCCTTACTGGTGTGCCATACTGCTGAAATCTTGCCCAGGCTCTGGAGATCATCGTATGGTGCGCACCTAGGGCTTCACCAACCTGACGATGGGTGGCCTCTTGCTCCACCATCCCTAAAGCCCGCCACATTTCTGCTTCAGACAAATGTCTTCTTAAAATTTGCTTTTGCCTTGTTCAATCATTAAATCACAAGGGTTTGTGTTAAAATGAATATTGAATACCCTACACATGTCATGAACATGTAGACAGTACACGAAAACATCATGAAAATCAAGGGGTACATGCTTTCCATGACTGTCACGAAAAGTCTGCCTGTTTAGAGAGCTAATGTAAACACCGGGGACCATCTCAATACATTCCTCAATCATATCCACCAAAAATATCGCAAATATGTCACAAGCAAATTTCACAATGATGTGTCAAATATTTGGTGCTTAGCAAAGTTTGAGTAGTATATAAAGCGGGGTGTGCTGTATATATATAAGTAAGGTATGTTATCGCAACTTCTCCGATACGATTTGCGCTGCGAGGCTGAAAATGCCAGGAGTTGCAGAGGATATCTCGAAGAATTTCGTACGCAATGTATGTTTTATTAAAAGACAGAATGTAGGTATACCTATGCCTTCCAATTTTCAGGCGGTCGAGAAGAGAAGTTTCGCAATGGTGAAGGTGTGTTCGACTGGACACTTCTAATATTGGGGGAGGGGTGGGGGATAGAAATGGATATCTCCGTATACGAAAATAGTCGACCGCGGAGCGGGTAATTCGGCTGTTTGAGATAAATGGCGAATGTACATAAGTTGAAGCTCCCCCCCCCCCCCCCCAAAAAAAAAATAAATTTTCGTTGCATTTTAATAAATTTTACGAATTAGAGAAAAATGTTTCCATTCAGTTGTCGCCTATTTTCGAACGTAACAATCGAGAGAGAGAGAGAAAGGGAAAAACAATAATTATTTACGTTACACTACAATAAAGAAATATAAACTAATTCTTTTTGTACTGTAGAAATTGTCCGAACAGCCCCCCTTCAAAACATCTTAAACACACGTCAGGTTATGATCAGATGGTCAAATATTTATCTTTTAACCGTAAGATTTCTCCAAAATATCACCAAAATGGGAATGTTTTGGTGAAAAACAATTTATACGGTTTTTTGAGTTACTAGTTAGCATTTAACTTTATGACGCCATAAGCGACAGCATATTTTAATTTAGAATAAGTTTATCGGGTCAACTTCAGTGCTTCTGAATACGGTATCACACGTTGCCTGAAAATATGTTCCCCGCAGACCAAAACAAAACAAACTAGTTCTATTAGTTCTAACATAAAAGCTGCTGCAAATTCAACTTGGCCAATTTCCCAGTCTTGTTCTTGGGAATTCGTAGGAACATTATAGCCATAGACAGTTTTGTTATAATTCTCGTTTACATCTTACACTGAAAGTAGGTAGCAGATTTTCAGAAATCACAAGAACCCTTTTCTACTTGTTTAGTTGCAGATATACTTTCGTTAGGTTCTATACAAAACAACCATCAGTATTTATTAGATAGGCCTTTTCCTCCCGACATGAGATCAAATTCGGCTAATATGACGCCGATCTCGGCCGATATGAACCAAGTTCTTCCCCTTGATGCCTCATTACAAGGCGCAACCAAATTATTTACCTCGAAACCGTTAACTCTTACTCGTCGAACGCAAACTAAAAAACCGATGCATAATGGAATTGTTTGAAACAGAGTGTTTGAATGACGAAGAATTAATGACGATATTGAGTGAGAATTGGGTGGAAGAAGAGAAGATAGAAGAAAGTTGTACAAGCAGGAAATTCAGCGCAAACTAAACTTCCTAGTAGGAAGCAGAGATTCGTCGAAGGGGTGAAGGGATAGGTAAGCTATCCGAACGTTGAGAAAGCCGAGTTAAAGGGTTAAACTCCATTTAAGATGTTGGGCTTGCCTGAATATAGGATGCCACAATTTAGAAATGTCTCTTCTATTTCTCGTCACGAAAGTTGGCGGTTTAGTTCATTACATGAAGCACTGAACTTCGCCAAATTTGGTATCAAATAAGACAATTTATACTGATACGTGGAAAACTGCAACTGCTATACAGGATAATAGTAATATTAAACCTTCGTATCCTGGTGGTATCATCCAATGATAGGAATTGAAAGAGTCCACAGTCATTATTTGAGGATATATCAATTAATATTTTCAACGTACAGCCTTGTGGCGTTTGTATGCGAGGAATTAATTATGGAAATGAGTAATGATTGGGTGGATTAAGAGAAGAATGAAGAGAGTTATACAGAAAATTCATCGTAAACCAAGATTCAGAGCTGCAAGCGGAGATTCGTCGAAGTGGGAGAACAGGTAGTTCAGCAATTCGAACGTCGCGGCTTCCCCGGCGGGGAAGCCGAAACGTTCGAATAGCTGAACTAGGAGTAGGAGAATAGGAAACTTAGGGGCGCGGTGGCTCAGTTGGTAGAGGTGCAGGCTGCAAGCCGAGAGGTGCTCGGTTCGAATCCCACCTGCGGCAACCACGTTGTGTCCTTGGGCAAGACATTTCACCCCCATTGCCCACGTGGGGGCACGGTGACGTTGTGTACTAAGGCGTACTGCACGTCGATGGTGCACCTGTCTTCAACCAATGCTAACCCTGCTTGTGTGGAGTTGGAATGTTGGGGTGCTGACAGTTGCTCGCCGTTGCTTGGTGGTTCCCTCCGGGTACTCCGGCTTCCTCCACCCGTAAAACTGTCACGGTCATGGTTAGCCATTGTGCAGAAATATGTGACCTTAAACACCAATAAATAAATAAATAATAGGAAACTTCGGAATTTGTGAAAAGAATGAGAAACAATAACACTGTCAGAAAACTGTAGTAAGTCTCAGAATGTTTGCAATTACCTGTTTTGGTTTTACAAATACAGAGGTAATTACGTAATTTGTTTCATATAGCCCTATATATCAGCCCTCGGTAACTTCACAAAAAGCCTTCGACCTTCTATCTCAGGCTGATATGAAGTTACCTCGGACCGATAACTCTGACCGATGTCTCGGCCGATATGAAATTAAGGAAGTAATAACCTCTAATTTTGATGTATAATATGACTATTTAAACCAGTGATTTACAGAATTTTAGACTCAAGAAGTTTTGCCTCCTGTAAAACATTGGCTGTAAGATTACATTATGGTTGACCCTCCTCACCGATTTGTTGTCTATTGTGTCAACTTATCGTCGGGTGCCATTATTTCATTTTCGCAACAACCGTGAAAAACTGGAGTAAAATGGTTAAATTAAAAAAAATATGAAATACAATGAAAGATAAAATGAAAAAAAAAAAAAATGAAAAGCAGTTTCTTGTAGCCTCGGGTTATCTTATGCAGGGTTGTAACTATGGGTGTGTAAAAGTTGTGAGATCCCATACTTTTTCATTCGAGACAGTTTCATCTGGATTCGAGCCTTGGATATCAATTCACTCTTGCTGAAAATCATTCACTTTCTTACGGCAAAAGAGTTTCTTGGACTCATGTCACACACGCTGTCAGTCTTATGTAAATGAAGGTATGTGGCCGATTAGAGATGTTGACCAATTTTAAGTCCGGTACGTGGACATTAAATAAGAAGAAGGGAAGCCCATGCATCACGACCACTGCACACATTTATCCAAGAGAGTGGTGGATAAGTGGATAAGTGCGCTGGTCTTCCATCCCAGAGGTACCGGGATCGATCCACGGACGGGGAATGTTGTCGAGGTGTCCAAACACTCTTTGTCAGCATCAGTCGGGTGTGGACGTAAGTTGGCTGTCCTCTTTACGTGGAGAAACACACTCCGTGCAGGCTAAAGATCCTTTCGTAGTATTCGAGAAGAGTGAGGCCACGAAGTTGCCGCTATGAAGGTCATCCCACATATCGGCGCCATTTGGACTAAGGAGAGGTGTTAACACAAGTTGCATAACTTGTTCGCCAATCCATGTAAAACAAACAAGAATAAATAAAAATAAAAAATAAAAATGTATCCACAGAGAGCTATTTTTAACTATAATCTCCATTAACAAATATTCTAACGTCAACAGGAAGGAACAAGAAAGCCTGCTTTCGAAGAAGGCATGCCTTGGTGATGTTGTTGGAATATTTCATCAGTCGGCACTTAAATCACGACAGTCGGTAAATGTGGGCTTACCCCCCCCCCCCCCCCCCTATCCAATCGGTCATCTTCATGGTGCCCCTATATCTTTATGCTACAGGAAATATGTTCTCAGTTTCATTCCTTTAGGGTTATGAGTATGATAGCCTCTATGGAAAAGATTGAAACATACAAGAGTGGTTATGTTTAGCGCCTCACGAGCTCTCCTGAATATTCAAAATTTGTACCAAGGTGGCGGTGGTTGTGGGGTATCCCCAAATTCACCATTGAATGGAAACCAAGTACCGATATGTATAGACCATGGATTGGTTGTTGAGTGAAAGTCCCGACATTGATAGCAAGAACAATAACACGGTTCAACGCTAACATCATGATTGGCAATTTTGGCCATCAAAAGAAATTTACGGAAAAGTTAGCGCTCCTTACATTTAGAAATGTAAGAGGAGCTAACTTTTCTGTAGTTTTCTGCTGATCACGTGATAATTTCGATATCCTCAGTATTAAATTTACTGATAACCTTAGAAGGTTATCAGTAAATTTAATACTAAGGATATCGAAATTTCATATAAAAATTGAAATGTTAGCGAATTTGTATCATCAATGTGCTCATCATTTCACAAACTTCAGCCATTTTCCCGAACAGTCATAAATCAAATGGAATGAAATCAATCTTTATTCAACAATGTACCTAAGTTTAAACAATATTATACACAAAGCACAATTTTAACATGTAGTACATTGCTGGGAGACAACATGGCCAGTTAGGCCGTTTTCCTGCTGCCCCCCCCCCCTCCCCTTGTAGAAGTTGTTATTACAGGAACATAATAGTGCAAGTACTTTAAAATTTCTTAGCTAATTCGTTTACAGGCCACCAAATAGTTAGAGGTAAAAAATAATATGGATTCAAACAACGAACAAACTGAATGGGGTATTTGTGCCGGTGGGGGTATTTGTTTTAAACTGAGGATTGTACAGTATTATACCCATTCGTAAATATAATATAACAATCTCTTGTTTGACTTATTCGCATTCTCTTTTGTACCTAAATGCTTTCAAAGGGGAATTAGATATGAATGGAAATATTTCTCTTCTTTTCTTTTTTCTTTTTTAGTTTAAGTGAATGGGTCTTGTAAGCTCCCGGTTTGTGTAAAAGATGAGCATCAGTAAACTGATGGTTATCCTCGGCTCTACCGAATGTGTCTTTAACTATTCCCGCAGTCAGGGCAGGTTGAATTGTTGCAATAAACAAGAGTCGAATACTAGAGAAACAGAATTTACTGCACCCAGTAAATTCAAGTCTGTGTGAAAAGGGTTAAAGTATCAGGAATAAACTATACAGAAAGAGAATTTATGGAGGTTTATTTTCAGGAGTAAAATATTTTTAAACAAATCAGAAATGGGTTTTCGTTAACAGTATTTACAGATATTCGTACTGGAATCAGAACAATTATTTATAAGAAACCAGAAAAGGCATATATGTGACCAGCATTCAAAGGGTTCGATACTCGAATCAGAAATGGACATTTTTGGCTCTGTCCACTAACTTGAGTGATGAAATACGTTCATAAACTATAGAAATGCATTAAGGTGTAATAAAATGCATTTCCCAGTATTTCTGAATAATACTTACTTGATGACTTTGGTGACTTTTTTCAGGCGGACCCCTAGGTGACCCCCATGACCTTGACCCATATTTTGAATTTCCATCAAGTGTCGACTCATTTGGTGTTAGTTCCAGGCCCATTCACCATACCACGATTGAGATATGAGCATGACCTACTTTCAAAAATGTTGGCCACGCCCACTTTTTTAACGCAAAAATGCATGTATAGACCTCAGGAATGCTTCAGAGGATCAAAAAAAGTGATTTCCAGCAATTATGAAAAATGCACTCAATGACCCCTAGGTGACCTCCTTGACCCCGACCCATATTTTGAATCCCCATCAAGTGTTGACTCATTTGGTGTTGGTCCCAGGTCCATACGTCATACCACGCCTGAGATATGGGCGTGACCCACTTTCGAAAATGTTGGCCACGCCCACTTTTTTACGTCAAAATGCATGTGTGTACGTCAGGAATACTTTAGGGGTCAAAAAATGTGATTTCCAGCAATTCTGAAAAATGCACTCAATAACCCCTAGGTGACCTCCGTGACCTTGACCCATATTTTGAATCTCCATCAGGTGTCGACTCATTTGGTGTTGGTCCCAGGTCCATACGTCATACCATGACTGAGATATGGGCGTGACCCACTTTTAAAAATGTTGTCCACGCCCACTTTTATTACGTCAAAATGCATGTGTGTACGTCTGGAATACTTTAGGGGGTCCAAAAATGTAATTTCCAGCAATTCTGAAAAATGCACTCAGTGACCCTTAGGTGACCTCTGTGACCTTGACCCATATTTTGAATCTCCAACAAGTGTCGACTCATTTGGTGTTGGTCTCTGGTCCATACGTCATACCATGCCTGACATATGGGCGTGATCCACTTTCAAAAATTTTGGCCACGCCCACTTTTTTACGTCAAAATGCATGTGTGTACGTCAGGAATACTTTAGGGGGTCCAAAAATGTGATTTCCAGCAATTCTGAAAAATGCATTCAATGACCCCTAGGTGACTTCCGTGACCTTGACCCATATTTTGAATCTCCATAAACTGTCGACTCATTTGGTGTTGGTCTCAGGGCCATATGTCATACCACGCCTGAGATATTGGCGTGACCCACTTTCAAAAAATTTGACCACGTCCACTTTTTTACGTCAAAATGCACATGTGTACGTCAGGAATACTTTAGGGGGTCAAAAATGTGATTTCCAGCAATTCTGAAAAATGCACTCAATGACCCCTAGGTGACCTCCGTGACCTTGACCCATATTTTGAATCTCCATCAAGTGCCGACTCATTTGGTGTTGCTCCCAGGTCCATACGTCATACCACGACTGAGATATGGGCGTGACCTACTTTCAAAAATGTTGGCCACGCCCACTTTTAATACGTCAAAATGCATGTGTGTACGTCAGGAATACTTTAGGGGGTCCAAAAATGTGATTTCCAGCAATTCTGAAAAAATGCATTCAATGACCCCTAGGTGACCTCCGTGACCTTGACCCATATTTTGAATCTCCATCAAGTGTCGACTCATTTGGTGTTGGTCTCAGGGCCATATGTCATACCACGCCTGAGATATTGGCGTGACCCACTTTCAAAAATTTTGACCACGCCCACTTTTTTCGTCAAAATGCACGTGTGTACGTCAGGAATACTTTAGGGGATCAAAAAATGTGATTTCCAGCAATTATGAAAAATGCACTCAATGACCCCTAGGTGACCTCCGTGACCTTGACCCATATTTTGAACCTCCATCGAGTGTCGACTCATTTGGTGTTGGTCCCAGGTCCGTTGGTCATACCACGCCTGAGATATGGGCTTGACCCACTTTCAAAACACCCCCACGGAGACCCCTAATGCCCCAGGAATCTGAAAAATATTCAGTGCCGAGAACTTGTGACTCTCTGTCAGTGTGCCAAAAATCAACGAGATCGGGTAATTCGTTTTCGTGTTTTCTTGCGGACAAAAAAGTAGTTAGAAGACAGAAGACAGGCGAATAAGAAGAAGAAGAAGGAGAAGAAGGAGAAGAAGAAGAAGAAGATTAAAAAAGAAAAAAGAAAAAAAAACCGTACAAAAACAATAGTCTGTGTGTTTCGCACAGACTAATGAGTTGATTAAAGTTCTGAAGAGCGTTTTTTAATTTTTTTTTTTTTAGTAGTTTAACAGTTTCGCTGGGTTTTTACAATTTTTCCCCAATCAGTTTGAACTTTGGACTATTATTGTCTGCTTAAATCGATTTAAAATACGACAACGGCGCTTTCACCATCTTTTGATAATCTGCAACTTTTCTTTCTGTTCATTATATCAACAGTGTGTACATCTTACTGTCCTTTCAATTAATATAAAAGTCTACTGGGTAAGACTTGCTAATTTTTTTTCCTGGGAAGAATAAAAACTTGCAAAAAAGCTTCCTTTTGTAACTTTTTCTGTTGTCTTCGTTTATTAAATATAACAAAAAGAAATTTATTTTCTACTGATGTGTTTTCTCAACAATTTTATGCTTTCCAATTGTCCTTTCCTCACCCGTTTAATAATTGCAAGGGAGATACCTTTACCGAAAGTCATTTTTCATGACGATATATGTCAGGGATGTATTCTTAACAAAACTCCTTGACTTTGGAATTTTGGCTAATCTTTGAGTAATACGGGCATGGTATACATCAAAACTGAAGATTGTATTTCATTGAACCCGAATGAATTCATGTCTAGTACTAAACTGGTAGAAATGTGTTTCAGTGATTCCTGAAAATCTGCTACCAAATTTTGGTGAAGACTCAACACAGAGGTACATTATATCAAAACCAGCTGTGGTTGTCACGGTAGTTACCTCAAAATGTCCAGGGACGAAGATACGGCATAAGATCGCTTAAGCTGGCAACAATAGGCAATCATCAAGGAAAGTTTCCCAACCTACGATTTGTTTTCCTGAGGAATCCCATTTTGGTGTTGGTTCTTATTATTGTTTACGTATTGATGGGAGTCCACCTATGCACCGAATATCACCGAATTGTGACCGAAAGTCCATGCATTTTTAAAACATAGCTAACTTATCTATTAGCCCCTAGCACTCTTGCAGTGCAACAGAATTTTTGCAAATCGCACCGTTTTCCTCCGTTGTTTAACTATGAATTCAACCATTATATCTTGTCATCGTGCCCCCCATGTAGGCAACCGGGATAAAGTGCCTTGCCCAAGGTCACAACGCGGGACGTCCCGGACGGGGATCGAACTGGGGACGCCTAGCATAGAAGTCCAACAGACTACTACTGAGCCACCACGCTCCCTATATATATATTTGGTTAAATATTAAATAGCAAATTACATTATGGGAAATATTTGCTCCTGTATACGCTGCCATTTTGACATCAGAGTGGGGTGGGGGTGGGGTGGGGGTTAACATTATAGGTACCCCCGCATATGCTGATTATAGCAATTTATTTATTTATTTATTGGATTTAACGACACTTTCGACAGCCAGGGTCACCTCGCGCCGGACAGTTTTAAAGGTGGAGGAAGCCCGGGTACCCGAAGAGAACCACCGAGCAACGGCGAGCAACTGTCAGACTCTCCAGTATACTAACTTCACACAAGCAGGGTTAGCATTGGTTGAAGACAAGTGCACCATCGACGTGCAGTACGCCTTAGTACACAACGCCACCCCCCCCCCCCCCCACGTGGGTAATGAGGATGAAGTGTCTTGTAAAGGACATAACGCGGTTGCCGCAGGTGGAATTCGAACCGAGGACCTCCCGGCATGCAGCCTGCACCTCTACCTACTGAGCCACCGCGCCCCCGATTATAACAATTATCGAATTAATAATGTTTTCTAAACTCCGAATCGGGACCTCGACGACTGAGGATTCAGTGCCGGGTTCGTAATAATCGGATGAACTAATTTTTGCGAGAGCTTTATTTCATCAAAAATCGTCCATTTAACTCTTTGGACCCTGGTGGTATATTCTATTACACTTCAGAGCCATCATCTGGTAGAGTCCATATTCGTTACTTGCGGAAAGACCAATCAAGATTTTAACGCGCAGCCTTGGGGCAGCACGCTGAAAATCTTGATTGATCAACCACACACATTTACTGAAAAACTATCCACTTTATGAAATCAGGTCGATCCCCGTCCGCGACGACCCGCGTTGTGTCCTTGGGCAAGGCACTTTATCCCGGTTGTCTACATGGAGGGACGATGACGCCGTGTACGAAGGCGTACTGCACGTCGATGGTTCACATATCTTCAAACGCTGTAGCCCTGCTTGAGCGCAGCCTGAACAGAGTTGGAATGTTGAGGAGCTTACAGTTGCTAGTCAATGCTCGGTGGTTCTCTCCGTGTACTCCGGCTTCCTCCACCCGTAAAACTGTCACGTTCACGATTAGCCATTGTGCATAAGTATGTGACCTTAAACACCAATAAATAAATAAATGAAATCAGGTCGTATCACGATCCTCGTCCGAAAAGGGGATTTCGGGTTCAAAAGGTTAATTCAAAACAGACTTTCTATGCATAGAGAATAAATCTTATGAAAAAGGTTCATATAAACATTTTTTCGAGGTCAATTCTGATGAAAAACATTCATATATGACCGGTTTCAGTGGAACTTATTGTTATATAGGTGGACCATTGTTTTGGTCAGGTTTATTATACTTTTATGAAAATAACTTTGACAGGGGCTGAAACCTGCTTGTCCAACGATTAACCCTTTGAACTCTAGTTGCATCTTCGATGGCAATTCAATGGTAACAATTAGAAGAGTCCATATTCATTATTTGGGGGTAGACCAATCAATATTTTCAACATGCAGCCTCGGGGCTGAACGTTGAAAATATTGATTGGTCTACCCCAACATTTACTGAACAGCCATCCTATATAATAACGTTTTGACGTATCATGTTCCAGGCTGGAAAAGAGGCCGCTCGGGTTTAAAAGGTTAAAATTAGAAATCACGGACTGAATCGACTCATATAAAGTAAACTAATTGGCTACTAAGTACAAATTTTCCGAATAAAGTATTCTTCTTTTAAAGTATTGCAAAAATGAAATGCACATCAAGAATACGAAAGAATCTTTCTTAGTTTGTAAATATCAATTGACTCTCCTGATTCATATTTGAAGATGGCAAATCTCGTCTTCGGAGATGATGAACGACAGCTATTTCCAATTTCGCCAAATACACTGGACTGCATGTGTTTGTAGTCTTCTTGTGTGTTAACATGCGTACTAACTAAATTATAGCTGTTAAATTAAACTCTAATCGACCGATCGAAAATGGGCGACATGAAAGCAAAAATGTATTTTTGTGACGTCTCAAAACATATCAAAATGCACTTTAAATTTTATTGAGCCTCCCACTCATTTCCCATGGGTGTGTATCTCACATGTGATATCAAAATCAATATTTCACGCGCATCAGTAAATTTTTTCAACCGCATTCAACTTGAACAACTTTTTGTCATTGTATTACGTGAATATCGCCTAAAAAGAAAGATTACAAAGTATATTGCTATTCATATTACATTTAAAGTAAGTCAAAATAACTTTCAGCCCAATTCGACTTGATCGGGCTCATATACATGTTCATACAGGTTCATTTACATGTGCATACTGGTAATAATACATATATCTTACAAAGCTCATAAACAGACATCATGGGCATTGGGAATCAGAGATTGCAAAACAAACAATTTTGCTCACAACCTCTTACACCTGAGCGCTGTGGCTCGGTAATTATGGCATTGGACTTCAAACCGAAAGGTCCACGGCTCGATCCCGGCCAGAGGTAACTGCGTTGTGTCCTTGGGCAAGGCACTTAATCTTGACTGCCCACACGGGGGCACGGTTGCGCTGTGAACTATGGCTCACTGCACGTCGATGGTGCACTTGTCCTCAACAAATGCCAACACTGCTGAACGGAGTTCGTACATTGGGGAGTCTGACAGTTGCTTAGTGCTGCTCAGTGGTTCTATCCAGGTATACCAGCTTCTTCCACCCATAAAACTATCCGACACGAGGTGATCCTGGCTATTGAAAGTGAAGTTAAACCCCAATAAATAAATAGATAGATATTAACGTAACCACGATGTGGAAATGTACGGCTGAAACTGGATGTGTACACAGACAAATTAATTAATGGATTTGGGTTTGCTTCAAAAGCATAATAATAATAATAACAACTTTATAAAGCAATTTTGTGAATGGTAGCAGTAAATTTCGAAGGTATTTTAAATTTTGATCCTCGACAAGCTATTAATTGAAAATAGAATATGGTTTCATATTTGGAATTCACGGAAAAAAACTTTGTTTTTTGTTTTAAGCTTATTTGTTTTTACAATGATTGGCGAATAAGTTATGCAGCTTATATTAACGCCTTTCCTTGACCCAGTGGCGCAGGTCTGTGCGATGACCTTCACAATCTATTCCAGGGAGAAGTGAAAGGCTGAGATTGAATGTTTTTTGAGAATAGTACGGACTGGTTTTAGTCATTACGTTGGGTAAAAAGCTGATATAGATGAGATTTACATCTGTACAGTGTATAGGGCTACTTACTTACTTAGTAATGATTTTTTTAGTGTGACTAACCCTGTGCAATGTACAGTGTTAGTCACCCCATCTGTTTATAAAAAAATGTGGAAGTGCCAAACAACACACTACATGAAAATGTTTACTCACTGCGGGTGTGCAATGTACAGAGTCAGTCGCATAATAGAGACGATCTTATTTGTAACCAGAAAGAAAAGAATGACGAACCCAAAATATTGCACAGAGTTAGTCAGTAAACTAACACTGACTAACCATAGACATTGCATAGGATTAGTTGATAGGCTGCCAAATCACACACTATATAAAAATATACACCGACTATGGCTTTGAAAATGCACAAGGTTACTTGGTTACATGTTACATAGACGGCTGGATTCAAGACACTAACGGAAATACCAATACCTGAATAAGTAAATTCCAAAAATGATAACATATTCTATTTTCAGTTAATAGCTTGTTCCTATTGTTTCATTAAATTAGAAGGGTTCTGGTCCTTAAAGTGCTTGCGTGTTACCAATAATTTGTGCGATTTGCACGAAATATCCAAAAAATGACTATAATATACGGAATATTACCACGTGACCGTCAAAAACATCACGAATTTGAATAAGTGCAAACCCAAGACGAGGACGTACACATCCACTTTGGGAAAAGCACTTGAATACAACACCCTATTGCAGAATACAAAATTAGCATCACCTACCCCAGTTAAACATAGAAAATATGCTGTTTTAACCCTTTGAACACTGTTGGTATCTTCTAAGTCAGTTAAATGATAGGCAATCGGAAGAGTCTATATTCATTATTGTGGATAAACCAATTTAACATTTGAACCCTAGCGGCCGTTTTTCCGGCCAGGAACATGATACGCCATAACGTCATTATATAGGATAGCTGTTCAGTAAATGTTGTGCGGTAGACCAATCAGTATTTTCAACGTGCAGCCCGAGGCTGCACGTTGAAAATACTGATTGGTCTATCCCAAATAATGAATATGGACTCTTCTAATTTTTGCCATTGAACTGGCATGGAAGATACCACTAGAGTTCAAAGGGTTAATATTTTCAACGTGCAGTCTTGGGCGTTGAAAATATTGATTGGGCTACCTACACATTCACTTAGCAACCATCCTATTTGATGAAATTATGACGTATCATGTTCCTGGGCTGCAAAATCAGCACCTCAGATTTCCAAGTGTTAAACATGATACACGTGATACACATTTATTCTAATATAAAATATAGCTAAAATATAGCTACATTCCCCAAACCTACATCAGGTTTATCGCAAACGAGGTACTATTGTTATTTATTTTGAAATATCGGACACCATTAACTAACTTGAAACGTTTTCATAGTGGTAAGAAGATGATTTTCGCTTTCTTTGTTCCAAATGTTTGATTTGTTTTTTTTTTCTACAAAAAATCGATGTACTCTACATGAGCGTCGAGAGTAACTTGCTATTGATCCGATAGGGTCACTGTAGAATCGATTGATATTGTCTCTGGGGCAGGGTTAAATGAAAAGATCAAGAGAAGGTTTCTGCATTACAGCCTTCTCGTGACTCATACGTACGGAGAATTTCGAACTTGGTGGGTATGGGAGAGGGAGGGGCGGTCATGGAAGGGCGTCCACACACTGATATGTATCAGTGGTGACTCATGTGTCATAGTGGCAGGGTAGGAATACAAAACACAAAGCCATGTTTGCGGCTAACGCACATCGATATGAGAAAAATTCACATTTTGGCTTCGTATTCAACAAATTTCCCAATGTTTCTCAACGATGTTTCCGCACGTTGTGAAATTTATTAAATATGGAGCCGAATATTGCATTTTTTTACTTTTAATCTTTTACATTACACGAAAGCAGACGACACTTGCAAACAAAGATCTTGTACAACTAAATCTTTGTTTCATTTTCTTGCGTCAAAAGCATAGCTCATTACCCCTCAATGGAACGAGCTCAATGAAAAAATAATGAAAATTTAATAGTCCGACCGCCGAGGCACTGAACCTGGTTTTGTTGTATTAAGTTTTTCTCGGCGGATTATTATTCTCTAGGGTCTCCTTGATGAGATGTTTCTTATTGGACAGCTGACAGTGTTGAGCAATTTTTTTATTCGACAAAATCCTAGATGGCCGCCAAGGTGGCCGCTATGAAAAAATACAATATCACCATATAACTTGGATCGGAATTTTTGGTAAGATAATATGGAATTTTGAAGATTTTTCTTCTTGATTCATCGTACACATATATAATTGTTACTTATTGGCCAAAATAAGATTACCAAAATCCAATATGGCGGCCAAGATGTGTCACACTTTTCTCATTTTTTTGAGATTTCACCACGTATCCTTCATATTGTTGCTAAGATGCTGACAAATATGCATGCTTATATAATTCTTTTTACCAGAGGGGCCATTTCTGCACACACTGGTACTCTAATATCCATCAGAAGCGGATTGTTGCTCACTGTATCACGTTATTTATAAACGCCGGTATAACCTAGTCAATCCGAAAAATGTTGGAAATTATGTTATGTCCGTCGGAATTAACCGATATTATATGTATAAACAATGTAAGGTATATACACATATCGGCACATTTTCATGAACCTACTGTTACTCTCATGTGTCATATGAAATATATTCTCTCAAAACCCAAGATGGCGTCCAAAATGGCCGCAAATATGGCAAACAATCATCATACAAATATAGGCGGCTATTAGGCGCTATTATTTTGTAATGTCCAACCATGACTACCGATATGAATTAGCCATATCGGGTGATGCTGTTTTGTTATATATGATCAAAGGAATTGTTTGAGAAACCCAATATGGCATCCAAAATGCCCCCAAAATTGGAAAAGTAACAAAGCAATTACAGTCTACACTCATCTGCCCATAGTCCAGTTGCCAATACACTTAACCTGGTTTTTCATCGGTGTAATATCGTACAACTATATGGTCTCCTCGTGCGATTCCTTTTACTGGGCAGCTGACAGGGTTGATCAATTTCCTTACAACCGCCAAAACCTAAGATGGCCCCAAATTCAAGTTTCCGCCGATACCACTGAAAATATTGAAATTGAAAGTAAAAAATCTTTACTAAATAATTCAGTACAGCACGCCATTTCCAACCGATTGTGTTGGTCACAGAGCGGGTCAGCTTATCCCCAGAGTTTCCAGAAAAAATCAAAATGGCTACCAAAATTAGTAACATTTTGCTATTTTCAGCAGTAGTGTTAAAGACTCCAAAACGGAGGTGGGAACTGAAATGTACAAGAAATTGTAACAGGAGAGATGTTTGCAAATATCATTGGTGAAGTACTTTATAAGGACCACACAAGATGCAGTGAACATCAAGTTGAATGACTGTGTAGTTCCTTTGATCGACTCATCACTACGCATTGCTGCCAGCAATGTCTGTTCCTTGCAGCAGTCCTCTGAAACACTGCACGCACAGAAAATGGTACACGCCATGTTTGCTGTATTACACTTACACCTCGAATATTTGCATGGCGTTTTACTCGAACATGTGCACCTAATCATCTTCAGTATTTCATCAGGTGCTTGCTTGACGTTGGACGCGACTGCCACAGGGTTCAAAGATTTTGTATTCACGTCTTTCTCGAATCCAAATACAGTTGGGTCCATCTGCGGTGGGTTAGGTTGAAGGGCATGCTTCCATATACAAGTTTGCAAGTGGGCCCGTTTGACATTCTCAGTAAAAGCCTCTGTTGTGGGTGGTAGGCTGCACAATTTAGGAGCAGATGTTGCAGTCGGATTCCCAATTCGTGTTCTCCATATGCACAAACGAGCATCGGACATTGATGTTGATTTAGGAGATCTATCTATAGCATAATGCTATGAACTTGGTGGCTTGTTCTGGAACATCCGATATCTCCACGTTATTCTCACCAAGTGATTCCAGGGTCCCACCAGTTTGCAGAACCTTCAGTACACGCCCTTTGCCGATACCAAAGTATCCCCCTACAGTATCGCACCCGGAAAGTGAGTGAGCAGCGAGCAATTGAGGAACAATTTTCTTGTGTATCAACTGCGGAAGGTATATTATCACCACCAGTCCATGGATTGGTGACTCCATAGTCATTGCAACCGTCAAGTGTTGTTCAAGGTAGTGATGTAGCAACAACAAATAGACGTCAGTGTCGTCAGCAACAACCACAACGTTATTGCCTTCAGCTGCAGCAAACAATATTGCCTGTGGAACGATAATGTTGTCAGCTTCCTCGTGACTAGTTGCCATATCTACTCCATCTGTCACCGATCCACAACTAACCTCAACCGGAACATCATGTTGGCCAGTAATTACAAGTTTGTGAGTTCGTGTGTTTTGCTCAGCAAAACTTTTGTACGTGGTCAGTTGATCACATATAATGGAGATCAGTTGCTTTTTGTTCTCCACTACGGTCAGCACATGTTTTTGTGGTGGTAGCAGGGAGGTGGGTACAAGTTGAAGCACCGGCCTTTCCGTGTGCCCTTGTCACGCACCTGGTGCTGTAGTCAACATATCTGTCAAATACCAAATGCACATCACTCGATCGCAACTTCTGTTTGATGTCTTTAAACGCTGTAATGATGTCTAGAACAGTTGCTGGTCTGGTTTTGGTAGACACGGGCCAATGAGGTATCCAGAGCAGTGCATTGCCATCGATAACAATTGCAGATTTCTCATCCACACCAGACATTGTTTTGGGTTTCTCAACAACTGTTTTATTTTTCAATACTGATTTTGATGTGCACACGCGCATATCCCCGGATTCATCAAATATGGCGGTTGGTAGTGGTGACAGTTCAAAGGAAAGGATATGTTTGATATCTAATACACGTGAACTACATATAAGTCCGATAACTCTGGAATAAATGAGATTAGTGTCATATTTTTTGACCTCCCCAACCTTCAGAGACTTTTTCAAGATTACCATAGTTTGTACTGGTTTCGAAATTGACTCATAAAATCCACTCGGGAGGCCTCTTCAAATTCCGTCATTTTCTGAACTCCGAGGCTGGCAATCTTATCGACATTGACAGACGTTGGACCTATCCTACCAGTTGCGATGTTAATTATGGTCTCGGGGTGTCCGTTGGGATCCAGTGGGTCGATACACATTCCTAGTTTAGTTCTCAGACCCATACGGTCGACAGAATCACTTGCAATTCTAGACTTAGCCTCTTCCTTATGTGTGATCTGCAATTTGTCACTATCTCGATCTTCTAGCAAATTTGATATACCGGTAGCTAACTTCCCACATGCATGCAAACTTAATGCCCAGGTTTTTAGTGTTTCTGGCTTTAATGTGATCCCTATTATACCGGATTTGCCATGGCCATATCGCATGAAGGTAGTTTCGACATACATATCGCTCCATATGCCATTCCATAGATCAGGTATGTGTCTCATCACATGTTCACCCTTCAAGAAATGAGATAAAATATCCGGTGGCATATTTTGCATCTGCCGCAGATAGTAAAGCCTATATCTTGCGTAATTTGCATGACCAGCAGCAAAGAAATAAGGAAGCATGCTTTTCACAGCTTCGATGTGCAAAAGCCAGTCACCTTCACTCTCCGCCCGTACGTACAACATCATGAGGAAGCATGGTTTAAAAAAAACATCAACCCACATTTTTGTCGTGCGACTTTTGCACGCGTTCTCTTCTAGCAATGCAAATAAATCTTCTGCACATTGCAAATCATTATTCTCGAAAGCTGTTCGCAAAAGTTCTTCTGATAACAAACGCATGGCTTTCATATTCACTGGAAACATTTTCCCAGTCAACATCTTTTCAACCCCACCGAATACTGACTCAAGTATATCTGAAAGTCCAGTATTGGCCATGAGCGTTCCAACTGAACCAATGAAACTCATGAGCAAATGCATACCACCCAATCGAGGAACAAATGCCGCGAATTTGTCTGGATAAGACCATAACACCTGAACTGCTATCTTGTATAACTGCTGATCAGCAGTAAATATAGTGAACGGCTGTCCTGCATCTGACGATAGTTGCTCTGCCTTGTCCATAGCTGTCATGACAGTGTCTGGATCAGCAGGTGTCATGTGTATTAGAGGGAGGTATGCTGCGTTCGTTTTTGGGTTCGTTGCTTGACCCGAGTCTCTCGTCATGCGGGTATTATACCCATTGAACTCCGGACAGTTCTGCTCACTCACCTTATCTTTCAAAAATGCGAAGTCAAGTTCTATCGCTCTGTGTAATGACATTGCTCTGCGACACAATGTTGAAAGAATGGGAACAGTGTTTCGTACATGTGAAGCGGGTATGTCGGGTCGTTTGGGTCCATTGAAACGCAAAACATCCAATTCGTACTCTGTTGGTTTTGTCATATCTGACTTTTTCAATCTTGGGTTCGTCTGAGACTCAACGGATTCATTATTGTCCTATTGAGCCATCACGATTGCCATTGGATGGGTGCTTAGCTTCCCATTTTGAGAAGCAATTTCAGCATCAAAGTTGTCAACAACCACTTGTATGAGGTCATTGTTGGCATCCGAATTCGGTGTATCATTTGCATTCTTTGCAGCCAGAGCTGCCGCAGATTTTTTGAATCTCGATAGCTCGTCATATGAGCATGTAACACCAAAACCATGCATGTTTTTTTACCAACTCTTTAGAATCTCTTAACAGCATTGCCAACGAAATTTGAAGCGGTGTGTATTTTCCACCCAACGCTGATGTCACTATGTTTCCTATCATCAGAGCAGGTAATGTGTGGTCCAACTGTGGAGCTAAACGACCTAGTAATGTGAGAAGTGTACCACTTACAAACGAGGATACGCTCTCGCTGTTAACATCAGTGGCGTAGTTATCTTTGTCATGATCCATATCTTTCATTTCTTTGCCAGTTGCTTTACTGAGAATCTTTATGGAACTGTCAAAATGGTCATCATCCGAGTCTTTAACATGCCTAAGTAAGGTGCCAGCTCTGGAAACTCTGCCAAAACGGTGGCGATTCCCGGGGAAGACAACACCAAAATGTCATCTCCGCAGCTATCGACTCGATCAGACACAAATGATCGACGGGAATTGTAAGTCCCACCAGTTTGCAGACAAAGATCAAATAATTCGACAGAACTCCACGTGGGGAATGTGTCATTCTTCATGTAAGATATGACAGATTGTATGGCCTGACTATATGGTGACGAAAGATCATTTTTCTGTTTTGCAGCTGATTCTACCGATTTTGGATTCGTAAATTTCGACCTACAGTCAACATGGTACCGAGCATCGACAGCATGTAAGTCGCTAACAGCACCACACACTCTGAGCTTTACTTCTTCGGACCATTTATCGTTCCTACGACAACAAATGCCAATTATTTCATCACTAACTGACATATGCGGTATATGTGTGCCTATTTGGTGAAACAGGTAGGCGGGCATCCACCTTGAAGGATTCTTCGTACCCCAGTCAACTATGCAGTCATCACCACAAAATAGGCAATGACGCCTTAAAGTAAATTCGTCATGTGAACGTTTGGGTCGTTTTTCGGGCGGAGCATCAAAATCTAGGGATGTGCTACATGTATGAGCAATGCTTGCTTGCTTCACATTCTTCGGGTGCAAATACTTCTCAACACAGTATTTATGGCAACTCAGAGTCAAATCTGGGTCTGCATCGTACCCATATTGCAAAGCTATATGTAAGTCATCGTTAAAAATCCTGCTACACCTGAGTATATTCTCAATTCGCTTTGCTTTCACGTTCATTAGAGGATCTTTGCTCCTCGATTCAGCACAACCGAACGTGGTTGAGAAAAAACAAGCATCTGACATGACGGAGTTAGTCTACGTCGTTTCAAAGCAAAGGTCGCCCGAACCTGATACTATATCGAGTGAAGTTGAAGAAATAGAAACGCTAGTGATAAAAGGCGAGACAAAATTGTAAGTTCATGAGGTGTGTAGTGAGACACAATTGCGCAGTTGCAATAATGCGTCCTCGCTCTAAGAAATCAATGAGAAAGAACAGTTATATGACGTAATCTCCAAACGCGTTCACATAAAAAGAGCGTTGTTAGATATAAATAGCGTTGATAGATATAAATAGCGGTGTAATATCGTTCAATTTCTACCAACTACCCAATGCGGATGTAGTTACTATATCGAAACACAATTACATCACGTTTTGTGCTTATATAGTGAGTTAAGATGAAATAATCATTCGGATCTGTAATTTCCACATAAATTTTCGACCCCTTCAACAGTACCTCACTTTAAGGCCCAATTAAAAAAAATGCTCAATGCTGTCAGCTGTCCAGTAAGAAAAATTAGTAAGAGGGGTGTCTGAACTAATAAAAACCGTTGAGAAAAAAACTTAAATCAACAAAACATGGTTTGGTGAAAAAATGGCGTTTGGCGGCCGGACTATAATGGTCAATAGCGCTGACCGGTTTTGGTAGTTACGTAGAGTAAAGGGCTAGTGGCCACAGTAGAGACATATCCAACTAGGAAATCTCTGGGCACATCTTAAAAGTAAAGAGCCAGTGTACCCCCATCCTACTAATTCCCAATAACACCCCGCCGCAGATTTATTTTGTCTGTCGGTTATTTCTGGAAAAAAGGTGGGAGGGGCACAAAAAAGAAGTCTCTGGTGACACAAGCTTGTTATTGTTATTATCTTCGTCTTAGGTTTAATCGTAGCGAGATTAAGCGATATGGATATCTTAGTTGGTTGGGAGCCTGCATGGTTATTTTGTCACAGATTTTAATGAGGAATTAAAAAATATATTTGACTGGTGCACAGCCAACCACCTAGTCCTGAACGAAAAGAAAACGAAATACATGTTACTTAATCCAAGTCACAGAGGTAGGAATGTTACTCATCAGAATGTCAATATAAACAACCGGGTAATCTGTAAGGTCGGTAGTGGAGAAAGTGAGAAATCCTTAAAGTTTCTTGGTATAAATATTGATGACAACTTATCGTACAACGCCCACATATCTCAACTCTGCACAAAAGTTGGACTTGCAATTTCGTTCTAAATAAAGTTAAAAAGTTTCTCCCTCATACTGTTATGAAAACGTTATATTTCACACTGATACAGAGCCATTTCATCTATGGAATTCCGTTATGGGGTGCGTCAAAAGCCTGTGATCGTCTTAAAAAACTGCAGAAACGAGCACTACGAATAATAAATAATAAGAAATACAACGCCCACACTGACCCCCTATTTATCAAAGATAGTATATTGAAGTTAAAAGATTTATATAAATTACACGCCTTATTATTTATATTTGATTGGCATAATGGAAACCTCCCGGTTTCATTTGCAAACTTCTTCTCAATTGTGAATAACCAACCCAACATAATTACTCGCCAGGCTGGTCTCTTACGCACTCACAAAACCAGAACCAAAACCCTGGATAAATTACCCGTCTTTGCTCTACCAAAGCTATGGAATGAGTTAGAAAGAGATATCAGAAATACAGAGAATAGGAAAGAATTCAAGAAAAAGTTAACAACAATATTTTTCTCCTCTTACTCCGAAAACATTACCTGTTCGAACCCTTATTGTCCGGATTGTCTAAACTAAAATGTATCCCTTCTCCAACGTGGATAGCCGAGACATTTGTCATAAGAAAATTCTTGAATAACTAACTAATCTTATTTTTTCGTTTTGGAGACAAAGCTTGAGTGTCTTCATTGGGGCGAGCTCAAGGAGATCGCCCCAAGGGAGGATCGTGGGGTGTGGTTTTGAAACAAGGTGTGAAAACAAAATAAAATCTGAATAACGACCTCTATGAATGGCTGTGGGTGATATCGGCGGTTATGTTAGTAAAGGGTTAACTATAAAATCACGTGTTGTCTTTGACAGTAATCGTTGTCTGGTATTCTCGTCCATGTCGCCTCACATTCTGCTCCCACCAACCATTTCGTAGATTTACTCATACTATTACTACCTCCAAGCTAATTGTAGGAACGGTGTCAGCAGAATCAAGGGAGCGACATTTCGCAGTTGATCATCAGCGACACTACGCACGCATACTGGAATGAGACCAAATCAAGACATAATAACTGGAATCCACAATGTTGCTGTGTAATACCAATTTCTTTCTCTTTCTTTTGCTGATCTTTCTTTCTCTTTTTCTTCTATATCTCTCAGGGAAAGGCAGGAAGACAGCCAATCTGGCTATGCCTTCCCCTGCCAGTATACAATGCCTTAATTATTGGGATTTTATATTTATATGTACTATAAGAAATATATTTTTGTGTTGAAATTTTAATATGTTAACGACATGTACTATATGTATACATTGTTATATTTTAGTATACTGGCAAATAAAATATCAATATCAATATCAATATCACCCGCAAAAATGCACACATTACAAAGTTCTCAGCTGTTGTCCAGACAGGGGTAAGAATGGTTAGCAGAGGGGGTCCAAGGGTCGGGGTGTGCAAGTCGAGGAAGCAGAGGAATGCAAGCAGTGTAATATGAGATATGAAGGTGGTTGACTAATGGACATCAGTTGTGTGTGTGGGAATTGTACGGATATTTAACAGTTGTTAGAGAAGTGTGTTAGGTTAGGTTCGAGCGGGAAATTACGGGGGTGAAGGGAAAGCTGGATCGAGCTGGAATAACTGGGGTCAGCTGGATGAAAGTTACTTAGAACACTGAAGTGGAGGTGATTGGAGAGTGATTGCGGACTCAAAGAGGAAACTGGGAGAGGATGGTGGGAACACGGTGGGATGAAACATGGAAAGATGATGCTTGACGAAGAGGATGAGGGGAGATCCAGTAGTAAAATGTAGAGGGTAGAGCCAGGTCTGGACACGGAAGAGACAGGAGGCCAAAGTCAGCGAAAGGGTACAAAGCGGTGATGATAAAATAGATTCAGTGTTTTAAACTCTGATGCATCGGGATGGAGGGGGGGGGGGGGGGCAAGAGAGAGGAGGTGGTTGCTGGGGCAGACAGATTAAGGAGAACGGTCAATGGGAAGAGTTCGGATGTCAATGAAATGATGCAAGTTGCAGGTGATATAGGTGATATAGGTCCTGGGAGAAAAAGTAGGAAGGAGAATAAAAGTAAGTTAGTTGGAGCAGGTAGCAGCATGGCACACCGAATTGACAAGGTAGTCTGTGGTCTGATGGCTCAAATAGGACTGTCTTGTGTTTTCCTGAGGCGAAAGTGGAAAATTTGAGGGACAGGATGGATAATATTGTGGTGGTTCATGTAGGGTCCAACAATATCAGGGACAGAAAGTGAGTGAGACTGGTGGAGTACAGGGGTTTAGTCAGTAGACTGTACAGTAGAAATGCAAGACTAGTGGTAATGGGGGTCCTTCTTGTCCTACGGAGTGGGACTGAGCGGAATTCGAGGATTATAGCGTTGGGGGTTGAAAGACTACTGTGTTGATTTGGGCATACCCATTATTGATCACTGGGACACGTTTTGCTGTAAGGGAGCATGTACGGGCAAGACGGGCGGCATCTTAGCAGGATAGGGACACAGGTGTTAGGAGAAAAAAATACAGGTAGCAGAGCCTTTTTTAGAGACGACCGGAGTGGGAGGCCAGAGACAAAAGTAAAACGAGGAACAAGCGCGGAGACAAGGGGGAAGGGGAGTGTTTGAGAACAGCGAGTTTGTGGGAACAAATGGAGACTCGAACTCAATGAAAGCACAAGCAAAGTTACACTCGTGGGTCGTAAAGTGCAACCTACTCGAAAGTGGAGAGTCGGGAAGTTCTGTATTCCGGAAGGTAGCAGCAAACTACTTAGTGCGGTAAAGGTAGACAAATATAAACATTTGGCATCTACCGAAACCGCGCTAATAAACTACCTGTGAAGAGGAAGCAAATCTTAAATGAAACTTATAAAGAGAAACAGCTTCAATATGGTTTTCGTGGGGAAGGCCATTTGGGAAATGGTTGGTGTACCAAGTATAACATGGTACGGAAGTGATACATCTAAACCAAACGGCTGTAAAGAGCTTGGAAACCCCTCAGAACGATGCAGGCCGATGGATAATAGAGTCGAGTAATCCCGCAGCACTTGAAGCAATCAGGGGTGAGCTTGGTGGATGAGGATCAAGGATAGGATAAAAATAAAAATCTGTTAGCTTAACTATTTGGTAAATTTCCCGGATGGTGTCAACTAATGTTCCAGAATATTTGGAATTCAAATACAAAGACAGGCTGGATGGACCAGATGAGGGAGTTAATAGAGAACTATCCAACGAAGATCTCGGACTCAGAAGTAGGTACAACCCAAAGTGAAACAATCGTCAGAGACCCTAGAACAAATTCTATTAGAATGTCAAAAATTCCAGACTAACAGAATAATATTCACTGAGAGTATAATGGTGAGGTGGGATGGGAGAATGTAGGACGTGTGGTTAGTGAGTGACACAGAAGAGAGGGTTAGTATGCTTATCGGAGAGATTTGTAAGAATGGAGCACGGGGTGTCATGAAGCAGTTCGTTTCCGGGTGTTTGGGGGGAGAGTCGTGGGGATAGGGAGGCATTTGAGAGCACAGATTTACGCAAGGCCTTCTCACCTTAGAACCGCAACATAACAGCGGCCGGTCAAAATGCTATTATTTTTACAAATCAGGCGACCTTTCAGCTACAAGGAATTCCACCACCACGATACAATAACTTCATTTTCTGAAAGCAAAACGAGATTATTCTATGTGAACTGACGCGCCCACGGTTTAAGATTTATTTTTAGTGGTCCATATTCTAAAATTTTCCAACAGCGGGGCGAACCATGGTCAGGCCGATGGGTCCAAGGGACGCGACAATATTTTGCACACGCTCATCTTTCCCAAGGTCCTTCAGTAATCATCGCAACTCTTTTAACCTTTACCTAACATGAAAAGCAGACGACACTTGCAAAATAATTCTTGAATAACTAATTGTTTTCATTTTTGTCTCAAGAACATAGGTTATGACCCCTTATTGGAACGAGTGCGATGAGCTCGTTCCAGTGAGGGGTCATAACCTATGTTTTTGAGACAAAAAATGAAAAAAATAATGACAATTAACTGACGAATTTTGAAAATAGCGCTGGCCGGTTTTGGCCGTTACGTTGTACGTTGGGTTAAGCTATCATGGGACGAGTTTGAAGAATGGGCAGTGGGGGGGGGGGGGGGGGGGAGGGTGCTGAAATGTAGGCTATAAGAAGCGGTGCTGTAACATTATCCCAGAAAATCATGTAAAAAATAAATATGACCTGGGAGGTAATCTAGGCGTCTTAACCCTTTGGACCGGAAAGACCACTTTACCGGTACAGTATCGTGATACGACCTGAACACATAAAATAGATAGTTGCTTACTGAATTTGTGTGGAAGACCAACCAAGATTTTCAGCGTGCAGCCCCAAGGCTGCACGTTGAAAATATTAATTCGTCTTACTCCGAGGGATGAATATAGACTCTTTCAGTTGATGTGGCTCTGAACTGGCATGGAATATCTCATCAGGGGCCAAAGGGGCTAACGCTCCAGTCGACGACAAAGCTGCCATGCTAACACAGTGATTTATCCTGACAGTGATGGCCCAGGGACTGATCGATGAAATATTTCTACTACATCAGCAAGAGGTGCCTCCGTGGAAGGCATGCCTTTATGATGTAGTTGGAATATTAGTCAGTTGGAGTAATAGCTCAAAACCTCTTGAGTTCTTGGAATTTGTTTTGTGTGTGTATAAGTACATGTATAACAGTCGTGACGCTTGGGCTTCCAAATTTCTTAGTTACTTGGCACACATTGTACTCCATATTAGTCATTCTATGCCGCAAAAGACCCCAAAGGGATACCAAAGACCTCCATTTGTATTTCCGATTGTGTGACTGACATTTAAGTCGAAGTATCAAATTTAGTTTAATGTCTTGAAAGCACATGGTTTACTAGCTAGTCGATATCTAACATCTAATCCATATGAAAAGGGCACGACTAGGAGAATTATCGAACTGGGGGTAGGGGGGTGGGGGTGTCTCACCTTCGCCTACACCCCATCTTATTTACGTCCACGAGAACACTGGAGTATGAGTGGGTATACAACTCTTGCAGGACCGACCCGCGTCTAATAATTCAAATAACACGCACGTGGGTGTATGTGTTCCATAGTCCCCTGAATCGCACTACTTACATTGCAAACACAGGTTCATGACAATATTTTAGTCTAAACTAATGCCATGCCCATGTGTGGGAGTTTCCAGAACCTTGCGTGTGTACACGTTCCATTTACACCGACAGTGTTACTGCACGTTGCTGTTGATCGTGGTGATGACCGTGGTGGGACAGGCGGCCGTGAATGTTTCTCTCGAGAAGTGGTCTAAGTTATGTGTAACGCACTGGATTTTAGTGCATGGTTTTGACGTGAAAAAAATGTTATTTCGGTCTTTCCCGAAGAAAACAACTGAGAAGTATTAATCATGTATAAGCAAAGAACACCGCTATGAGTTCATAGCAGCAGCCACCCACTGTGATATTACTATCCACGATGTTTATATCGGACCTGTTCTTTGTTTACAGAGTTCTTCAAAGATTCAGTTGCTTGCAGTGTGATGGAAAATGAGCGTGACGGTAAAAGAGTGCATTCTTTGTGAGTTTTGGAACCAACAGTTTCTGAATAGAAAACATTGTGATATTCCATCTGATCATGACTTGTTTTCGTAATGTTTATTGATATGCAGGCTTATATCGTAGCTATATCTTATTTAACCCTTTATTTAACAACTTGGACGGTGTCGTCCCACCTAGCCAACCTTTTTAATTTCATTAGTAGCGTCTGGCCAACCTTTTAATGATCAGGAGTAGCGTCTAGCCAACCTTTTTTTCACACTTGCTTAATCCTTGTTATAGTCTGTAGCATATAAATTGTCATTTTTTTTTTTGCAAAATAAAAATCATTTTTGCAAATTAAAATATTGTTGTTTTTTGTCAGTCGGTTGAATTGAGAAAACAATTAATTAGTTTGTTACTATATATTATCATCATCTTTGATGTCTTAATTTTTAAAATATTCTGCAGTTATGTTGTTTTTTCTAATTTGTTATATGTTATCATTGTTTTTGATGTCTTGTTTTGCAAAAATAAAATATTCTGCCGCTGTCTTGTTTACACGGTGTTTGATATTTCTTAGATTCACTAATTGTGCCTTTGAAGTGAACAACAATCACGGTGTTTGTCTCATCTATTATTTTATGTTTTCAAAACACAGTCCCATATTATATATATATGGATCTTCTCAGCATGAATTGTCAGTAATCATGGCTTCCGCACAAGTTGACATTGATTTTCTTGATAATGGTAGAGGTGGTTTTTTCTTGATTCATGGTGGATTTAAATTCTCTATCAGAACACGAAGTCATGGACGTTGCTATTGGAGGTGCGTTGATCGGAATTGTCCGGCTACAGTGGTGACAAAAGAAAGTATTCTTGTTAAGTTCGGTAATGGACATAATCATACTTCTGATATTGAGAGTATTGCTTCAAGTGCATTCTTGTCGAAAATTAAGAAGCGATGTCGCGAAGAAGTCGGACCAATCCCGAGCATTTATGATGAAGAACTCGGAAGCTTGCGAAATACAGATTCACATGAAGTTCATGAAGTTATCAAAAAAATTCCCACATTTGAGAGCTGTATATCGTCTTTATACAGGAATCGATTAAAAGTTCTTCCAAAGTTGCCACAAGAGCAAAACCAAATTGAACTTGGTGATGAATGGACAAAAACTTTTGCTGGAGAACGGTTTCTATTGCGTGACATAGTAGATGAACAGAACCGACGAATCTTAGTTTTTAGCACTGACGACAATTTGCGACGATTGTGCAATTCTGACATTATTTTTGCAGATGGAACATTCTATTCGTGTCCCGAGTTGTTTTATCAGCTGTATTGTATTCATGGAATGGTTGACCGTAAAGTTTTCCCCTTGGTGTTCGCGCTTCTGCCAAATAAAACTCAATCAACTTACTCAATATTTTTCAAAATTCTGAAGGATGAGATTCTTCAACGAAACTTAACGTTTGCACCAGATACATTCACGATAGACTTCGAGACGGCGGTGATGAACGTTTTGGAGTGCGTGTTTACTTCCGTGGTGGTTAAAGGTTGTTTTTTCCACTTTACACAGTGTATCTGGAGGAAGACTCAATCCGTTGGTTTAGTGAGACATTACAATCAAGATGATGACGTCAAACTTCTTGTCCGGAGGGCTGCTGTTCTTCCACTCATTCCCGTCCAACATGTTGAAGATTTCTGGCTAAATGCTTTAGAATCAGCCGAGGACATTTCCGTGGATGTCACCGCATTTACTGACTATGTTACCGAACAATGGGTAGAGGGTGTTCCCATCAGCAAATGGAACCATCACAACAACGACGGCGCAAGAACAACCAACAATGCGGAAGGTTGGCACAGCAAAATAAAAAAAATGTGCAGAGCTGCTCACCCAAACATATACTCTTTTCTTGTGTTGCTAAAGAAATTGCAGGCAACCAACGAAGCAAAAATGATTCAACTTGAATCCGGAGGTCTCGCACCAAAAAGACGAAAGCGTTACAGAACGATAGACAATCATTTGAAAACACTGAAGAACAGACTCAATAGTGGCAATCTGGACGTTTTTGAATTTGGTGACGAAGCAAGTAAATTACTAAAATTGAAATAATGTGAAGGTACTTATAGATTTTATTATAAAGTTGAGATGTATTTTGATATGATGTTGTTTGATTATGTAGGTAAGACGATACAGACTATAGCCTAATCCTCTACTGCAAAAGTTGCGTTCAGCCAACCTAACACCTTTCTGTAATTCACACCTATTAACTGGTATTTTAGGAAGGTTGGCTGAGTGGGAATAAACCACTTGGACGCCTCCACCCGCTAAATTTACAAAACAGAGCACGTGAAAAAAATTCAAAATTTTTCCACAAAACCATATCACATGGCCCCTCATTGGAACGTGCTCAATCAGCTCGTTCCAATGAGAGATCACATGATATGGTTTTGCTGAACTTTTTTGAAAAAAAAATAATTCAAATAACGAATTTGAGTATCAGATGCGTTTAGTGAAGAGTTCCCTTGTATACCTTAGCATCCAAAAGTTGTTGCCGAGGGTTTCAAATACGAGGGTGGGGTCGATTGAGAGCCTTCCTTGCCGCTGTTGGGGGATCCTTATAGTGGGGGAGGGGAGGGGGGCAATCTGAAAGCTTCTGTGCGTAAATATATAAAATGTTTTTTCCCGATTAATATTATTCTTTATGTTTAACCCTTTACCTAACATGAAAAGCAGACGACACTTCTTGAATAACTAATTTTTTTCATTTTTTGTCTCAAAAACATAGGTTATGACCCCTCTTTGGAACGAGCTCGTTCCAAAAAGGGGTCATAACCTATGCTTTCAAGGCAAAACATGAAAAAAATAATGAGAACTAGAGAAACAGAATTTACTGCACCCAGTAAATTCAAGTCTGTGTGAAAAGGGTTAAAGTATCAGGAATAAACTATACAGAAGGAGAATTTATGGAGGCTTTTTTTCAGGAGTAAATTATTTTCAAACAAATCAGAAATGGATTTTCGTTAATAGTATTTACAGATATTCATACAGCAATCAGAACATTTTTTTATAAGAAACCAGAAAAGGCATATATGTGACCAGCATTCAAAGGGTTCGATACACGAATCAGAAGTGGACATTTTTGGCTCTGCCCACCAAGCTGATTGATGAAATACGTTCATGAACTTTTGAAATGCATTAAGGTGTAATGAAATGCATTCCCCAGTCTTTCTGAATAATATGCACTGGATGACCTTGGTGACCTCTTTCAGGCGGACCATATATTGAACCTCCAGCAGTTTTTAAATCAGTCGGTATAGTCCCATGTATACACCTACTTTAAAGAAATGGCTCCACCAACTACAGATCTGTCATTTTTGGGCGATGATAGCAAATATTTATTATGATTTAGAAGCCTCTAAGGCAGTCAGCCTACTGTATCACACACAAGGCCTCAAACTAGCTAAAAAAAACAAGGATGAGTGCAAACTGGTTGTTGGTAACCAGCATGCCAAAACGAATAGAGATAGGACGATTCGTATTTGAGTTATCGAGCCGACAAAGGGTGCATAGACTCTATATTGGGGATAGTGCCATAAAAAACTTAAACCCCCCAAGAGCTCGTTTAAAAGCCTACCCTGAAAAGCATCTAGTGCCCTAAACAAGGCATACATAAAATAAGATGGTGGAATCTTGAATCATGGCATTTTCGTAAAGAGTGGCAATATGGCAGGAAGCGTGCAAAAGGTTCTACCGTCATAAGTTAAATGATGTTGTTTGATCTTCGCGGTGAAGAATGAAGAGGGTGGTGAAGTATGAAGAAGGTTAAAGACAGACCATTTAAATATTCCATTTCATTAATTCATAATTGTGATAAGTGTTTCGAGAGAGCCGCTTACCACTCGGCCCGAAACCTGTTGATCTTGAGTTATGATTGAGAATGAAAAAAAAAAAAATTAAAAAATGCAATGAAAGGTGAAGGGTTATTTATTCAACTACAATTAATCAAGTGTTGTAAGATGGATCTGTATAATAAACAAATTTTCTTGCCACTCAAAGGGTTTTTTCAGCTTGGTTTGGGGATGGAATTTAATTCTGATCTGACAGCTGATAGGAGTAAATATGTGTCAGGCTGTCATCTATAGCAACTTCTCTCTAATTTGATTGTTTACATTATTCTCTTGTGTATATAAATATAAACAGCTATTTCTTTATGATGGTTTTCTGTTACAAAGAAATTAGGGGGTATAAAAAACTCTGTGGCCCAATGGACCACTCCCAAAGGTTCCCTGATAACATAGTTGGGCCAGTACTTGTGACAGGCTACCAGTATGCCAAACAGCCCCAGGACAGATTATTTATTTATTTATTGGTGTGTAAGGTCACATATTTCTGCATGGTGGCTAATCAGGACCACGACAGTTTTACGGGTGGGGGGGGGGGGGGAGCCGTAGTACCCGGAGAGAACCACCAAGCAACGGCGAGCAACTGTCAGTTCCCCAACATACTAATTCCACACAAGCAGGGTTAGCATTGGTTGAAGACAGGTGCACCATCGACGTGCAGTACGCCTTAATACACAGCATCACCGTGCCCCCACGTGGGCAATGGGGGTGAATTGTCTTGCCCAAGGACACAACGTGGTTGCCGCAGGTGGGATTCGAACCGAGGACCTCTCGGCTTGCAGCCTGCACCTCTACCAACTCAGCCACCGCGCCCCCCAGGACAGATGAATTGTTTTTGAGTTATCGTCAAGACAAAAGGAAGGGGATAGACGATATTCATACAGGAATCAGAACATTCTTATAAGAAACCAGAAATGGCATATATATGACCAGCATTCAAAGGGTTTGATACACGAATCAGAAATGGATATTTTTGTCTCTGCCCACTAATTTTAGTGATGAAATACACTCATAAACTTTAGAAATGCATTAAGGTGTAATAAAATGCATTTCCCAGTCTTTCTGAATAATGCCCCCATACTAAGATCTTCAGAGTGTTAAAATATTCCCTTTAAATACTCCATTTTAATCCTTTAAATGGGGGCGCATTGGCTCAGTTGGCAGAGGTGCAGGCTGCAAAGCGTGGGGTCCTCACTCTGTCCTTGGGCAAGCCACTTCACCCCATTGCCCACGTGGGTGCATGGTGGCGATGTGTTCTAAAGCGTACTGCACATCGATTGTGCACCCATCTTCAACCAATGCTAACCCTGCTTGTGTGGAGTTAGTATGTGGGGGATCTGACAGTTGCTCGTTGTTGCCCGGTGGTTCTTCCCGGGTACTCCGACTTCCTCCACCTAAAAAAACTGTCGTGGTCATGATTAGCCACTGTGCAGAAATATGTGACATTAAACGCCAATAAATAAATAATCCTTTAAAAAATGAGCTCAATCCAATAAAGGGGCATAAGCTATGTTTTTTCAAGCAAAAATGAAAAGGTAATTAAAACTGAATAGACGTTTCTGTGAATAATGTTGACCTGTTTTTCGCTGTTTTGTTCGCTAAAGGGTTAAGAATCCCTTACTTTGGAAGGCACACTGAAAAGGAGTCCCATTCCACATAGAATTAAATGTTAAGAAAATAAAGCGAAAAACATTAAGTTTCTCAGCTGACAATACCTGCTTTTTGCACTCCGGAGGGATGGAACGGCACAAATCAGAGACATTCTCTTAATTGCACTTTGACACCAAAGGTTTCTGCACTCTCGGTGAGGCCGAGATGAGCGCAGTGAAAGACTATAGAACTCCTCTAACAAATTAGTTTTAAACAGTCATAGCACTAACACAGTTAACAGTACAGTCGACCATGCCAGTATTGCATTGTTACCGGCACCCTGACAGTTTTTGTAATAGGTTTCAACAATTATTCAGTGCAGTTTTATTAAAAGGATTAACTTTATTCTGCCTGAAATAAAATATGTGCATTCCACATTGAAGTCTTGAGAGGGGTTAAAAGAATTGAACTGAATAAGATAGGTTTCAACAATTATTCAGTACAGTTTTATGGAAAGGGTTAACTTTTATTCTGCCTGAAATAAAAATATGTGCAATCCACATAGAAGTCTGGAGAGGGTTAAAAGCAGTGAACTGAATAATTTACAATTTATTTCCTTGTAAGGCAAAGGGTTTCTCTCAATTTAGTTTCAGGAACTAACATCCCATAATGATGACAAGGTCAGATTTCATTTTGACAGCTTACTCCACTGTTGTTTACATAATCTCCAGTGTGAACATAACATCGTATTGCTTGGGGAGAATTTACTGTATCAGGAAATTGGAGGCTGTGAAAACCCTGTGGCCTACTGGGCCATACTGAAAAAATATGATTTCCAGCAATTCTGAAAAATGCACTCAATGACCCCTAGTTGACCTCCGTGAACTTGGCCCATATTTTGAACCTCCATCGAGTATCGACTCATTTGGTGTTGGTCCCAGGTCTGTAGGTCATACCATGCCTGAGATATGGGAGTGACCCATGTTCGAAATTTTGGCCACGCCCACTTTTTTATGTAAAAATGCATGTGTGTATGTCAGGAATACTTTAAGGGTAAAAAAAATGTGATTTCCAGCAATTCTGAAAAATGCACTCAATGACCCCTAGGTGACCTCTGTGACCTTGACCCATATTTTGAATCTCCATCAAGTGTCAACTCATTTGGTGTTGGTCCCAAGTCCATACATCATACCACGCCTGAGATATGGGCATGACCCACTTTCAAAAATTTTGGCCACGCCCACTTTTTGTTACGTCAAAATGTATGTGTGTACGTCAAAAATAGTTTAGGGGATCAAAAAATGTGATTTCCAGCAATTCTGAAAAATGCACTCAATGACTCCTGGGTGACCTCTGTGACCTTGACCCATATTTTGAACCTCCATCGAGTGTCGACTCGTTTGGTGTTGGTCCCAGGTCTGTAGGTCATACCATGCCTGAGATATGGGAGTGACCCACTTTCAAACATTTTGGCCACGCCCACTTTTTTTAATGTAAAAATGCATGTGCGTACGTCAGGAATACTTTAGGGGTCAAAAAATGTGATTTCCAGCAATTCTCAAAAATGCACTCAATGACCTCTAGGTGACCTTTGTGACCTTGACCCATATTTTGAATCTCCATCAAGTGTCGACTCATTTGGTGTTGGTCCCAGGTCCATACGTCATACCATGCCTGAGATATGGACATGACCCACTTTCAAAAATTTTGGCCACGCCCACTTTTTTATGTCAAAATGCATGTGTGTACGTCAGACATAGTTTAGGGGTCAAAAATGTGATTTCCAGCAATTCTGAAAAATGCACTCAATGACCCCTAGGTGACCTCCGTGACCTTGACCCATATTTTGAATCTACATCGAGTGTCGACTCATTTGGTGTTGGTCCCAGGTCCTTAGGTCATACCACGCTTGAGATATGGGCATGACCCACTTTCAAAAAATTTGGCCACGCCCACTTTTTTTACACCAAAAAGCATGTGTGTACGTCAGGAATGCTTTAGGGGGTCAAAAAATATGGTTTCCAGCAATTCCGAAAAATGCACTCAATGACCCCTAGGTGACCTCTGTGACCTTGACCCATATTTTGAATCTCCATCAAGTGTCGACTCATTTTGTGTTGGTCCCAGATCCATACGTCATGCCATGCCTGAGATATGGGCGTGACACACTTTCAAAAAATTTGGCCACGCCCACTTTTTTCACGTCAAGATGCATGTGTGTCCGTCAGGAATGCTTTAGGGGATCAAAAAAATGCGATTTCCAGCAATTATGAAAAATGCACTCAATGACCCCTAGGCGACCTCCGTGACCTTGACCCATATTTTGAATCTCCGTCAAGTGTCGACTCATTTGGTGTTGGTCCCAGGTCCATACGTCATACCACGCCTGAGATATGGACATGACCCACTTTCAAAAATTTTGGCCACGCCCACTTTTTTATGTCAAAATGCATGTGTGTACGTCAGAAATAGTTTAGGGGTCAAAAATGTGATTTCCAGCAATTCTGAAAAATGCACTCAATGACCCCTAGTTGACCTCCGTGATCTTGACCCATATTTTGAGTCTACATCGAGCGTCGACTCATTTGGTGTTGGTCCCAGGTCCGTAGGTCATACCACACTTGAGATATGGGCATGACCCACTTTCAAAAATTTTGGCCACGCCCACTTTTTTATGTCAAAATGCATGTGTGTACGTCAGAAATAGTTTAAGGGTCAAAAATGTGATTTCCAGCAATTCTGAAAAATGCACTCAATGACCCCTAGGTGACCTCTGTGACCTTGACCCATATTTTGAATCTCCATCAAGTGTCGACTCATTTGGTGTTGGTCCCAGGTCTGTAGGTCATACCACGCCTGAGATATGGGCGTGACCCACTTTCAAAACACCCCTACAGGCACCCCTGATACCCCAGGAATCTGAAAAACATAGGTGGCCGAGAACTTGTGGCTGTCTATCAGCATGCCAAAAATCAATGAGATAGGGCAATTCGTTTTCGAGTTATCTTGCGGACAAAAAAGTGATGAGAAGACAGAAGACAGGAGAAGAAGAAGAAGAAGAAGAAGAAGAAGAAGAAGAAGAAGAAAAAAAAAAAAAAAAAAAAAAGAAAAAAAAAAAAAAAAGAAAAGAAACCGTGCAAAAACAATAGTCTGTGTGTTTCACACAGACTAATTAACTGGCGACTTTTGTGAAGTAGCCCTTGCCGGTTTTGGTCGTTACGTTGAGTAAAGGGTTAAACCCATCAACTTCCAGCTTTAGAATGGTATCGCCCCGGGGAATATAATTTACAGAAAAGTGGGCGAGTCCTTTTTGTGTTGATAGGGAGGTTCAGTCATAATCTAATCCGACAGCCTTATAGGACTGTAAGATTAAGTTTCTACTTCCACTATTTAGTAGACGCAACCAATACGTTGGTTATTCTGCTACTTTATGAGGACAGCGGAAAAAAAATGACCTAGTTTTGCTTTTGTGACCGGGCTTCGAAGCATTCAACACTTCCGACAGTTGCTGTGTTGTTCGGTAGAATATTCCAGTCCCTTATTGTTCTCGGATAGAAAGACTCCTTTCGAACTTATGTTCGACATTATGGTACTTGGGTTTGTATGACGGGATAGTCGGTCCAGTTGGACAGGAGTTACTCTCTGTATTTATATGTACTAGGCCGTTGACGATTTTGTACAGTATCGTTAGTCTAGATATTCTCCTCGGTCTTTGAGAGTTTTGCATGTAAAATCTTCAATCATGGAGATGACAGATGAGGTGTTCTGATCAGGGACGTGGCAACAGGGGGAAATTCCATCTATCTGGATTTTAGAGCTTCTTTGGTGATGCTGATGTCTCCTTTACTTCCCAAAATCCCAACTCGGTTTCAAATCGTCAACTGTTACTATTTACAACTACAGTGTACGCAATATTGAGCTTTATAAGTATGCATGATATCAATCGGTACGAGAATAAAAAAAAATCCTCGAAATGCACTTCAAGAAAATCGCATCATGTAAAATCGTTATCCTAAATTAATTCCATCATTCACAGTTACAAACTGATCAAACATCGAAAATTGATCATTCCTGCGTAAGATCTGATTTAATGTTAGGAGAGTGTGAATTTCTCAAAGTTCTCAGCTTGAGCATTTGTTTAGCACATCTTCAATTCCCAGAATAATACCAAATAATAACAACCTGATAATTTTATCATAAATGTGTTGGCATTTCAGTTACTAGAATCAATTTATGCCCCCTTTCATGGCATCATTTTCAAAATTTTTCTCGGTAGTGAATTTCAACTGGGGGGGGGGGGCGGCAGGGAGTTCCCTCTCCCGGTACATCCCCTCATTTGGAAATTCACTACCCTACACTTCCCAATCGGAAACCTCTAGCCACATCCCTGGTTGTGATATGCTCTTCCTTGGATCATTTCCTGTATGTGTTTTGGCGCATTTTTGGTGGAAGTCCCAAACTGCACACGCATATTCTTGGGCTGGTCGGCGTAGGGATCTGTATGCAGTTTCTTTCAAGTTGATGTTGTTGATGTTTAAGTTCATTTTGAGAAATCCTATGGTTTTATTGACTTTGTTGCTGATATTACTTTTTGGTCGTTCCATTTTAGGTCAGAACTGGCAGTACAATCGAGGTACTTACAGTACGTGTAGAGTGTATTATCACCAAATCACCCACAGAGTGGAGATTCCACTTAAGCAATACTTGCAAATTTGTTGCAAAGTATAACGACTACAAGAAAAGTTCCAGCCAATGGACCTCCGGGTTCAGTCCATTGGCTGAAACATTTCTTGCATTTTTTGTCCGTATGGACAAAATTTGAAAGTTATAGTTTGGGTGATAACTCCACTCCGCAGGTGATTTTGTTACAACCCACTCTCCACGTACTGCAACTGAGGTTACCGGTTTGAGAATGTGTCCATGTATTATCACTGATCCTCCTAGCCAATATGTTGTGAATTATGTCATCGAATGCTATTGGTTTCTTTACGCAAAAAGTATTCATAACGGGTGGAATGTTCAAAATTATGACCCAACGGTAACAGAGCATAGTGTCAACCGAAAAAAGAACAAGACGGCCATAAGCAATTGATTGTCTCAGATTAATGGTGAGTGCCTATGGGCTTCCTCTTACTGGAGAATACCTATGCACTTTCTCCGGTGATCTGAATCAGTTTATATATGTACGATCAAAGTACCTTTAACATTGGCGAATCGTCGGTCAAATTACTGGTGAAGGTAAAAGCCCTTACAAGGATTTCCAGCATTCCACCAGTTAAGATGGATAACGTCGTTTCCCAAATAGCGGAAACAAATACATAGAAACGTTAAGTAACTTCAAGCATTCTGATCCACGGTCCATTCCCGCAACTAAACACATGTCGTTTTTATCTTGTCGTGACCCTCGATGTGGCCACAATGTCTTGCCAACACCACACCACGCCAAACCACACCGCACCCTCCCCATCCCACCCCACTATAAAAAATAGTCATCTACTCTCGCCCTGCCCTTTTTTAAAAAAAAATATAAAAAAATAATGATTAAATATGGTAACTAAACTCGAAATGTATTTTTTATATATTGTACTTAATTTGTATACTTTTTGTACCTTACTTTATTATGTGAAAATAAAAAATTAAACAAAAGAAAAAAGAACAATAATCTTATTGAAAATGAAAAATAACTGTTAAACTCCCTAAATCGTACTAAAATTAGAATGCAGTGTGTCGACGGCCGTAGACATGAGAAGGAGAGAGCTCACAAACGGCAATGACACATTCTTACGTCTATCTCCATTCCATCCCATCAAAGACAACCTTTCACTTAATTTATAAATGGAATTTTGTTGAATTCAATTTACACATGAAACAACCAACACGGGCATTAAATCTTGTTAAACGAAGTATTTATCATTTAATCCTTTCCATTGACGGATTCTACAACAGGCTTACTAAGCTATGCCTCTCGGGGCCCCGAGCTCTAAAGGGCAACAAGGTATGCAAGTTTTTTCTTTACAAAAGGGCCTCCAAGAGAAATTAGTCAAGGGGCCCAGTGTAGGATAATTCGCGCCCTAGTCCCTTCCTCTAGAAAGCATCTAAACAAGAAAAATGTTTCATCTCAAGGCAGAGAAATATCAAGATAGAGAGACTGAATGGAGAGATAGAACAGAAGAAGATCCGGTGATGGTGGTTCATTCGTTCATGAATGTCTTCAAGAGAATGGAGAGGGTACGGGTAGGGAAATCTGCTACCACCACTTATCTAAATTTAGGCCACACAAAATAAATAAATTGATTCTCTGGCATATTTTTTTAAATCAGCGCGGGAGGAAGGATTTTATTTTTAATTTTATATTTTTTTCTTGCACATAACGAGCACAGATTTGGAGGATTTTCACTGCCCATTTACACATGGAATATATAAAAAGTGCACAATTATATAAAATTAACTCATTTAATTTTAAACCCCAAGGGCCTAATTCCGACTCTGATAACATTTTTATTGCAACAGAACAGATGCCCCACCATGTGGTGTTTGGAGAAACTTGCAAGCTACTTTTTATGCGCCTTTGCATTGGTTTCTAGGCAAGTCTTGGCTGCCTATTTAGGCAGCCAAGACCTGCCTAGAAACAACTGCATAGTCATAAGATGTAGACTGTCTTTAGTTATGCTCTTCAGATTTCGTGTGTATAAAACAATAAAAAGACGTAAAAGGTTTCCAATGGGGTGGGTGGGGGGGGGGGGGGGGGCAGGATTTCTGTGAGGGATTGCATGAGAATCAAAACATTTTTTTTTTGCCTTGAGGATTGAGCTTGTTGCTAATTGTTGCAAACAATGATATTTTTCATCTTCTCCTATCCACCAAAGTACAGCTGCTACAAATTAAAAATAAATTGCAATACTAATTTTAATAATTAATAATTTTGTACCCTTGTAAAAAAATTCTCCTAGACTAAATCAAAGGGCATATAAATGTTTTATTTTCCAGGCCGCATCTATCAACTGTGAAGGTGGAAGCAGAGTAATTTTTTTTCTCACACCCACGACACCAATTTCTATTAAATGCGAAAATATGTATAGTCATTACAGGGACATGATTGACATTTTCTTTCGCTCGTGATATTTTCCTTCTTTTCTAATGTGTTCGAGAAAGTAGTGAGATGGAGGCTGGCTTTCCTTACCGGTATCTCGACAAAATGCATGTACCTGCATCCAAAAGAAAGAATCTCGGAATTATTATTATTATTACTATTATTGTGGTTTAACGACAATTTCAATAGCCAGGGTCACCTCGCGTCGAACAGTTTTACGAGTGGTAGAAGTCGGAGAATCAGGAGAGAGCCACCGAGCAGCGGTGAGCAACTGTCAGACTCCGCACAAGTAGGTTTAGCAATGGTTGAAGACAAGTGCACCATCAACATGAGTAGTAGGAGAGGGATGGGTCGCCCCTTATTGGCAGGACACCGGACTGGACCCCGGAAGTGACGTCATGTCACGTGACCCAGTGGCGCCATGTTTGGTTGTCATGGTAACTCCCGTGAGCGGCCATCTTTTGACGTCATCGCCATAGTGATACGTGGTCCTAGTGCGCATGCGCAGCGCGTGTTATTGGGGTGATACGTGTTTCCGTCGGCCAATTTGTATACTGGAGGCCGCCATCTTGGTTTCTATGGTAGCACGTGGTTCCTGTGTTACCCAAAGGCTTCTTATAGAACAGGGGTATGTTCTACCAAAACGGACTTGTATTCCCTCTTTTCATCGACTTAGCACGTAGTATTATAGGAACGAGGGGCCCCCATGGGTAAGTTCGATTGAACTAGAGTAGTTTTTTCTGTTTTGGATTCCCCCAGAATCCATATTTACTTCGTAGAATTACCATAAACAACCCCATTTACTTGGCTCTGATTTCCCAGTAAATTCTCGGTTTCTACCTATGTATCTACAAGCTCTGTTATGACTTCTTGGTTCTATTTATTCTGACTTCCATAAACATGTTTATGTCATGTGTACACATTACATGTAGGACAAAAGCACATGCTGGATGTGCCAATATGTTCTTATATGAAAAGGCACAATGTGACACATTGTGCCCTAGCACATAGGCACATGCTGGATGTGCCAATATGTGCTTATGCGAAAACGCATAACGTGACACATTATGCACTAGCACATACTGCTCGAACCACTCGAATCCCATCGAGCAAATGTGCTTCAGAGCAATTGCTCGATCGAGTGACTTGCACATACGACTCTTGGCCTCATTTTAGGAAAAAGGGATTCTATGTCCACCGACGTTTCCCCAAGAAGGGTTTCTATACGGACTGAAAAAAGGGATTCCATAAGTGGGATACCGTCTTAACTCGAGTGACTCGTATATACTGCTCGAACGACTCGAATCCCATCGAGCAAATGTGCTTTAAAGCAATTGCTCTATCGAGTGACTCGCACGTACGACTCTTAGTCTCATTTCAGGAAAAAAGGATCCCATAGCAACAGACTTAATGCAAAAAAGAAAAAAAGAAAAAAGAGATTCCATCTTACCTCGAGTGACTCGCACATACTGCTCGAACGACTCGAATCCCATCAAGCAAATGTGCTTCAGAGCACTTGCTCGATCGATACGACTCTTAGCCACATTTCGGAAAAAAAGGATTCTGTAGCCACAAACATATCCTAGAAAGGGATTCTTAAAAAGGGTATCTTAAAAAGGGATTCCGTAAATGGGATTCCTAACCGATTCCGTAAAATAATGTTTCGTGTTTTGACATAAATACTCGAGGGTATGGAAAGTGACTGATAACATCCAATTATTATTGCAAGAACCTGAACAGAAAAAGATGTGACAATATACAACCAACCACTGCAAAACCACGAAGGTACAAAAGTGAACGAAGATGAACTGGTTGGACAGAACTGAATTATGAACAGACCCAATACAACTAAGACTGAACTGTTCGAATGAAGTCGAAGTGAACGAAGATCCAACTAGTTCGATCTTCGTTCACTTTGTTATGTTATGTTCCCTTCGATGGTTGTATTTTCAATCCCTTTTTCCTGAAATGAGACTAAGATCGAGCAATTGCTGTAAAGCACATTTGCTCGATGGGATTCGAGTCGTTCGAGCAGTATGTGCGAGTCCCTCGAGGTAAGACTGAATCCCACTTATGGAATCCCCCTTTTTGGAATCCCTATAGAATCCTTTTTGGGGTATGTCTGTTGCTATGGAATCCCTTTTTCCTGAAATGAGGCTAAGAGTCGTGTATGCGAGTCACTCGATCGAGCAATTGCTCTAAAGCACATTTGTTCGATGGGATTCGAGTCGCTCGTGCAATATGTGCGAGTCACTCGAGGTAAGACGGAATCCCACTTATGGAAGCCCTTTTCCTGGAATCCCTATATAATCCCATTTTGGGGAAACGTCGGTGGCTATAGCATCCCTTTTTCCTGAAATGAGGCCAAGAGTCGTATGTGCGAGTCACTCGTTCGAGCAATTGCTCTAAAGCACATTTGCTCGATGGGATTCGACTCGTTCGAGCCGTATGTGCTAGTGCACAATGTTTCACATTGTGCGTTTTCACATAAGCACATATTGGCACATCTCGCATGTGCCTATGTACTAGTGCACAATGTGTCACATTGTGCCTTTTCACATAAGAACATATTTGCACATCCAGCATGGGCTTTTGTGCTACATGTAATGTGTACACATGACATAAACATGTTTATGGAAGTCAGAATAAATAGAACAAAGAAGTCATAACAGAGCTTGTAGATACATAAGTAGAAACCGAGAATTTACTGGGAAATCAGAGCCAAAAATTATGGGATCGTTTATGGTAATTCTACGAAGTAAATATGGATTTTGAGAGAACCCGAACCAGACAAAAACTACTCTAGTTCAATCGAACTTACCCATGGGACACCCCTCGGTCCTATAACACTACGTGCTAAGCCGATAAAATGAGGGAATACAAGTCCATTTCGGTAGTTTAGGGATGATTTTGGTGATTTGGAGGGATTGTCGAGATGTTAGTGATATTTCTACGAATCGGGAAATTACTCTTGTACAAAGGAACATAACCTCCGAACATACCCCTGTCCTATAAGAAGCCTTTGGGTAACAGAGCAACCACGTGCTACCATAGAAACCAAGATGGCGGCCTCCAGTATACAAAATGGCCGACGGAAACACATACCACCCCAACAATACGCGCAGCGCATGCGCACTAGGACCACGTATCACTATGGAGATGACGTCACAAGATGGCCGCTCACGCAGGTTACCACGACAACCATACATGGCGCCACTGGGTCACGTAACATGACGTCACTTGCGGGGTCTTGCTCGGGGTGGTGCCACTTAGAGACGATCCATCCCTCTCCTACTACTAACGTGCATTGTTCCTTAGTACACAGCACCGCCATGCCCCCACATGGGCAATTGGCATTAAGAGACTTGCCCAAGGACACAACTCAGTTACCCCTGGCGGGGATCGAACCGTGTACCTTTCAGTCTGAAGTCCAATGCCGTAACTATTGAGCCACCCCGCTCTCTGAATCTCGGAAAGGTACTTTTATTTGGTCAGAAATGGTAAGGGGCGTAAGAAGCTATTCGACCTTGGCTGGGTGAAGAGCGCTGTCATACAACGGCAGCCACACACTGGCACAGTGCATATATCATAGGTGGCCCATGTGTATCAGCGGCATGGTAGGAACTCAATATACAGAACGACTCGCGTATGTTAATGGGGAATTCGATACGGCACGAATGCCAGCGCGGAAGGACGAGAGGCCGTAGACCGTCCCTGGGATATGGTTGTGCTCAAACATCTACACCACACTAGATTCGATTCGGGCCTTGGTAAACGTAGTCTCGTATGGAATGTTGTGAAGTGGGTTGATCAAATTCGTTTATAATCGATAGTTATTCCTTATTTTCTATTTTCATGTCACTTTCGGGCTCCGTATGAAACCTACGTTTTTTACATTTGATACAAATAATATATATCTTTGAAATTTATGACTTACTTCGGGGTTTATATTTAGAAGAATCATTCAAGTGCTAACGCCATCGTTATGTTTGTTATCATCTGTCTGAGTTCATTGTATGACGCACATGTAGTATTGTTATCTGAATACAGTTGAAAATATTTTTACAAATTATGGCGTTGATGCATGGGCGGTGAGAACACGAATCGGAAACTGCATGGTTTTGTGGAAATTCTTAGGTGGGCGGGTATGCATTTCGATAGGACGTCGTAGGTGTTGCTTGGTTTGAAGAGATGCATGTGCGAGGTGTGTTTTATATTGGGCGGAAGTTCAGAACGATGTCCATAGGTAGTGGCGAAGACAACTTTTCCGGGAGTGGGGTGGGGAGGGGAGGGGGATGGGGGGGAGGGGAGGGGGATGGGGGGGAGGGGGGGTTAAAACAAATTACACCCGACCGAAAATCGCGTTAATTGGAATCGGCGACATTTTGAGATGCTTTTCAGGGATGTGTCTTGGCGGCCTTGGTTCGGGACGTGTGCCCCTCATGAAGTTCGAACTGCCCAATCCCCGGTCTACGGAACATTCAACTTTGCAAATTTGAGAAAACCACTTGCAACCTAACATACATCCCCTTGAGTGAGAATTTTCCATCCGCTGCATGTGACTTTTCAACAACTTCAGAAATCCGATTTCGCTCTTTCCCCTTGTGTTCGAAATTTATAACCTTTCACTTCTGGAGTTGAAAATTGTCTCGTGAGTGCAACTGAGTGCCATCTGCAATGATTTAGCATTGTAAATGGTTCCTTGTTGCACGGAAGGGACTAACTATTGAGTCCAATCGGAAAATCCGATGAAATGTGGTTCAACTATCCCTAAATGTCTGTTAGAAATGATCACAGTCACATATAAAATGCCATGAAATCTACTACTATTGCTACTACTACTACTACTACTATACTACTACTACTAATACTACTACTGCTACTACAATGTAGCCCTGTTAATTGAAAAGCCACTTTGCCAATGAAAATTATTCAATTAACAGGAGTATTCAATTAACAGGGCTTGTGTCACTTTCCTGTATTCCAGAGATAAACTTAGCATTTATTCTGTTATTCCATGAGCTCTGTCAAATAAGATATAATAGATTAAATGCCTGTATTGGATGCAATAGGTCTATAAACAAACAAAAAAGGGGAGAGTCAGGGTAATTTCTCGAAAGGTTACGAGATTTTTTTAGTCAATTTACATGAGTTTACTCTATAACCTATATTCAATTAACAGGTCAAATTTCTACTAGAGGTATGGTAAATGGTTTTGTGAAATTATATTCAATTAACAGGATTATTCAGTTAAAAGATATCCAGTTAAGTGGGCTCCACTGTACTACTACTACTACAACTACTACTACTATCTATCTAATTCCCAAATGTTGGTTGGCTTGAGATTTGAAATTTCTAACTATTGAAAACTTGACAGGGATTGAGGCGGGGCGAGACACTCCCAACCCACATCCCCACCACCACCTTCGTCTAGGTCCATGATGCGCCTCTAATCTCTATCCGAGAAGGAGTTGTATGATTTCGATCACCACCCTAAAGAAAGATGTCTGCCATCTTAATGTGGTACTTGCAATGTTTCTCCGTACACCGAGAATTGCGAGTTTGAAGCGAGAAGAAAAAATGAACTCGATAGATACTGTGGTAGAAAAATCGAAATTTTCTCTGGTATCAAAGGCGTAGTTTATTTTTAAACTACACGTGGATGCTTCATGTAATATTCCCAAATATGATTGTGTAGTCAAACGAGTCTTCCGTATATATTTGATATATATCTATAATTCAAGAATTATATCGTTTTCGCGTGGTATTTTTCAGCACTTAAAGTTATTAAGGTATTTTGATTTTTGGACTGTAATTCTTGATTTTAGTTTTCATTAAATATGACCAGCATAACACGCTGGACAACTTTTAGTTAAAATACACTGATGTTAAAATAAAAAACTATGTCAGAGCTTATGATTCCTCATTTGAACGAGTTCGACGGGCTCGTTTCAATGAGTGTTATTAAGTCTTTACCTAACATGAAAAGCAGACGACACTTGCAAACAAAATTCTTGAATAACTAATTGTTTTCATTTTTGTCTCAAAGACATAGGTTATGACCCCTCTTTGGAACGAGCTCGACGAGCTCGTTCCAAAGGTGGGTCATAAGCTATGTTTTTGAGACAAAAATGAAAAAATACTGAAAATTAATTGGCAATTTTTGTGAATAGTGCTGGCCGGTTTTGTTTGTTTCGTTGGGTAAAGGGTTATTGAGAAATGTTTTGTACGCAAAAATTGAAAACAAATAAATAAAAATCGAATGACTAGTTTTGTTAATATCACTGGCCGTTGCGCGTTGCTTTAGGTAAATGGTCGACAGTGTATTGCGAGTTGATATTGGAATGTACTTCATAAAAGCTCTCCGGGGGTCAACCCAGAGGCTAATGTATACGGCGTATAACGTATTGTGCCTTATAAAATGAACTTCAACATTAAACCCTAGCTCTCAAGCCACCAGTCTAATTCAGTAGGAAATTCAAAGCCATTATGGCCTGGAACCAGTCTAGCTCTCAAATAGGTCATCGACTATGTTTAGATTCACGCGTCTTGAATATTTCAAATAGTTGGAAAGCGAACCTATAATAGAAATATTACTCAATCGAGACTTGATTTGATAAATATTTTAGTTTAAACAATATTTTATTTTATTCCAGTAAAAATAAATGCCGCATAATGCAAAACCGGAAACTGGATTCAGCAGCAAGCATTGTGATCGATATTTCAATGACATTACATGCAGAAATGAAGATCCACCACAACCGTAGTGTTATGATTTCGCCGGACAGTTCCACAAATTATGTTAATATCTTGACGTTTGCAAGGCGATTAAATACTTATTGCTTGGGATATTTATAGCTGGGACAGGAAAGGATACATGTATATCGTTGTAATTAAAGGCGCATCACATCACATCAACGGTCATCTGCGCGCAAATGTTCATATAAACTGGATAAACAAAAATACCGTAACAGCGTTGATTTCCGAACAGAATGGAGGCCGGGGAGCTTGCATCAAGACGTGTTGGACGAAGGTTATAGTTCGTATCAAAACAGAGAGCTTATGTTTCATCTCCGGACTTAATTGATGAGTTGATATATCAAAGCAGAGAACTGATAGTTCATCACTATCTATGAAAGTTAGAGGGACTTCTCGGAACGGAAATATGGAACCATTGCGATTCAGGTGGACCCAGAACAACTAATCATATAGAAGACTGGCATCGGAAGCTGCAGCTGTTGTTAGCTGGGTCGCATCCCAATATATACAGGATAACAGATGTTTTTGAAAAGGGAACAGGCTTACCAGGAAGCAACCATACTACAACTTGGTGGAAAATTGAGGCCCCGGAAGAAGTACCGAAGAAGTGCTCCATCCGACATTTCCAACGTCTTCCAACGTCTTCTTCGGGAGGGTAATATTAGCCCCCTAGAGTAATATAGATTCTGTGTCCCACAGCACCGGATTTTAATTGAAGATTTTAATTTAATTTTCTTTCAATTATTAACTCTTTGAACTCGTAGGACCGATTTTTCGATCCAAGGCAAAATTTCGTCTCATTTTTCTGTTATTATAAGAGGTCTATACACGAGGCATTGGTGATAAAATCATAACTACAGTCTGCAGCCAAGCGGCTGCAGACTACAGTTATTTTATCCTCCCTGTGTATTGATATTGTATTGACCCACCTCACTGTAAATGTACACAAAGGCGATAACATTCCAGGAAACGAGGGTTTAAAGGGTTAAGGTTATTTATTATTATTATTATTATTATTATTATTATTATTATTATTATTATTATTATTATTTTTATTTTTATAATAATATGTATTTATATGAGAAATCACTATTATGAGATTATAAATATCATGTTCATCATTATTTGTTTTTGAATTTTTTTGTTCGTTTTTGTCATTTTTCTACTCACCCAGCCCTCTGAATATGCAGTTAAATTCCCAACTGAACAAACCACTAATTTGAAGAAAACTATAGAGGCACTTATTTGATCAAGAATAGTTTCACACTTCTACCAGAACAACAGCGGCTTGGTAAACAGGAATATCCCCAGAAAACAGTCCTCCATTCCATAAATTTAAGCATCCACTTTTAAAGACTGGACTCAAAGCCAGTTTGCAGTGGCGTGAGGACGTTATTACCACCCCCACTTACACAACCCCCCCCCCCCCCCCCCCCCCCACCAACAACAACAGCGAAAGAAACATAACTACAACAAAGGCAACTATACCGTTATAGTAGTGTCACTGTTCCTTAGTTGACGTTCAGGCAAACAATGGACGGAGACACCCCTGTCCGAACCTTTCCTCCTGTTGCTGCACAGCTGTGTCTCTATCTTTGTTATGAAATGTCCCCGGGGATACAGCCACCCTCTCGCATGTCGTCTTAGTCCAACTCGCACTCTGCCTAAAAAAATTCTTACAAGCGAGTTGTCCTTGTGTGGGAATTTATAAAAATACGAGCGAAGCCGCTGTTTTGTTGGTACATTTGAAACTCAAATGTGAGATGTGAAGGTAGCTTACCTGAAAAATTAAACCATTGTAAGATCATGTTTTGGAAAACAAGAAAATAACCTTCATTCACATGCTCTCGTGCTACAATAAAACATATTAACAACGTCAACGTAAGATTTTCTCTATAAATTACAACGTATCCTATTTCCCATTTTCGCAACACAAGCAAACACTGAAGGACATAATGACAACAAATTAAGTTACCTGTTCGACTTGCCTTCTCTTACAGGTTCCATAGATTAGTATAAATTCGAAATATGAAGTAAGACTCCCTTTTCACAGCCTATGTAAGAACAACACTTTTGATAACCATGGGCGCTCACAACTTTCGCCGAAAAAATTATTTTATCAATTTCAAGGTTTTTATTTCTTCCTCTCCCACGCCATTCGCGTATATTTTAGTCTAAATTATGAATATCACATTTAATCTTCAAAAGAGTGATTCCACCCCCGCTATTAATCGCATTCCTATGGTATTGATACGTACCCATGTGTATCCCTTGCATTACGGCAATATGAATAGGTGCGGCGGCGTTTGTGGACTCGCGTGGGTATAAACTACATCACGAATGAACACTTTGACATGCAATACACATACACCCTAACCATAATAACAAGGCCGATTATATTAATATCAATCCAAGATTCAGTTCTTATTGAGAGAAAAAAAATCGATTTTGTGTCGTTAGATGGATTTAAGCTATATGTTGAACTGCTAATGGAGATTTGGTAATTATTAACCCACTGCACGATGATGATAGACTTTCAAATTTTCAAGGCGCATTTTTTGCCCCATAATGAAATGTATCCATTTATTTATTGGGATTTAACAACACTTTCGACAGCTAGGGCCACCTCGTGTCGGACAGTTTTGCGGGTGGAGGAAGTCGGAGTACTCGAAGAAAACCGCAGAGCATTGGCGAGCAACTGTCAGACCCCCATCGTACTAACGCCACACAACAGGGTTAGCATTGGTTGAAGACAAGCGCCCATCGACGTGTAGTACACATTAGCACACAGCACCACCGAGCGCCCACGCAGTTTCCCCTAGCGGGGATCGAACCGTGGACCGTTTCAGTTTGGAATTCGATGACATAACCACTGAGCCACCGTGCTCCCCGTAATGAAATTAGGAATTTTACCAATTCAATCTTGGTTGACAGAGCTCATTGAGCTCTGTCAAACATGATTGAATTGGTCAGATTCCTAGCTGCAGTCTGGGAAACATTTACTGCATGTAATGGTGGTATTTTAACACCAGTGTACAGAGGAGTTAACCCTTCACCTAAAGCATCGGCCGCATTCGTCCTCTCAATTTGGTGAGCAGTTGAAAAAATATTTTTCTCCAAAATTTCAACAAAACCATATCATGTGACTGCATATTAGATCGATCTCGTCGAGCTCCTTCCAACGAGGTGTCACATGATATGGTTTTGTTGAAATTTTTGGTAATATTTGAAAGAAGTAATTAAAATAACAAATGTTGTTATCGTGTACGATGGGTAATGAGCTAAACATAAACTTTTTCATCGTTCTTTACCCTTTGAGTTGTGTTCCTAATTTTTTCGTACATTACTTAGGTAAATCTTCTGAGCCGTATACAGCAGTTGCTTTTATTCTGCCAGCTGTGACAGTGCTGCCGAGCTACACTTTGGGTAGAAAGCTGAGCTACAAACAAGACCTGAAGCGGTGGCTCAGTGGTTATGGCATTGGACTTCAAACCGAAAGGTTCACGGTTCGATCCAGGGGTAATTGCGTTGTGACCTTGGACAAGGCACTTCATCCCGATTGCCCACGTTGGGGTACAGTGGCGCTGTGTACTAGAGCGTGCACCACGTCGATGTTGCACTTGTCTTGAACCAATGCCAACCTTGTTTGTGTGGAGTTAGTACGTTGGGGGTGTTTGACAGTTGCTCGCCGCTGCTCGGTCAGTGGTGTATCAAGGATGAATTGTGCCTGATCAGGATGATCTCATGGATGGTCTCATGTGACGTTATAGTCACGTGACCCAGGGGCACCATGTTTGGTTGTCATGGTACCCCACATGAGCGGCCATGTTGTAACGTCATTACCATAGTGATACTGATACACGGTGTCAGTGCGCGTGAGCAGCGCATGTTGTTAGTATGGGACCCGTGCATTCTTGGGGGAATTAGCTGGTAAAAGAAATAAACAACAGTTATTCTTGAGATTTGCTACTGTGTATTGAATAAATAATGCCCATAGGTAAACATATACATACTGCTTATAAAAAACACATTTTTCACTTTTAAAAAGTATAATGTTGTCATAACAGAACTTACAAGATATTGTTTTTCTTTTTTATAAATCAATAGACAAACCACTTCTAATAATTGATGAATTGTCAAACACACAGATTAAATTACATTTACCCATAAAACGTTTATAAGCTACGTAGTTGCTTAAGAAGTTTGTATACATAACGAACTGATAAGATATTTACAGCTGCCCAAATGTGTGGACGGTCCCTTAAACCACATGAGTGCCCCCGCACTGTGCGCACTCGATTGAGCAAATAATAACACCACCAATTAAAGAAATAACAAAACAAGTATCTACACAGTTTTCCGATTATTGGGCTGTGAGGTGACTAATGAGGGATTGTTTTCAACTTTCTAATTCGAGGATCTCGCAAAATAATGCAATGCAAGGCATTTATCAAATAGCTACAAAACTGCTTATCAATAACTTTGTATGGCTAAACATTCGGGAACAAGAAACTATTCTACTCATACCTCGCGCCATTCAACAATCGCTAAAAACTCACCATGTGTGTTTTAGCGAATGCAGAATCACACGAATACAATAAATATCACGCGAAAATTAGGAAATAAGAACTGCCGTGAGACGTACACTATCCAGAGGTAATTACATAAAGAGTATATTTATACTGGACCTTACAATTTCAGACAAAACGCTAATAATTATTTACGTCTCTCAAACTCCAATATAATTTCCGGTATCAATTTACATCTCGCGATTATTCGCTAATTTTATTCCTTTTGACGCGTTGCAGGTGGGTACAAAATATTAGTATCTAAAGTATATTAAATGTCGCAGTCTGTGAGGTAAATGCAAGGAATATAAAACCAAGTTTGATGGCAGTTTACATCTGCCGGAGGTCGCACAGGCAGAGTGTAAAATACCCAAGTAGCGAATTTTCTTTTACATTAACAGGCAATGAAATATTGAATTATAAGTTTTTGCCGCTTCCTAGACTCAGTGGTCTTTACGCTCCTATATTTTTATCTAACACCTATCATGACACGTCCTATGGACACATAAAATCAAGCAACAAGGCAACATCACAGCACGGGACATAGTTTTTTGGATTTTTTTATAGTTTAATGATTGGAAACAATACAGCTGCTTACTACTGTTGGACATTTCTGATTTAACAAAGCAGTGCTAAATCAACAATGGCCAATCAGTCAGTCAAAGGGAACTAGTTACAACAAAATGCGCACAAAGTGAATACGAAATATATAGACTCACCTGGTAAAAGAAATAATCAACAGTTATTCTTGAGATTTGCTACTGTGTACCAAATCTCCAGAACAAGTGTTATTTAAAGCATTGAAGACACGGGTGCTATAGTAAATTCCTCCCCTTTTCACACCTTTTCAGCCAATCGTCGGGCTACTCAGGATTAGCTGTGACCGGTTCTGATTTTGTAAAACTGTTAATCACCTAACAATAATCAAAGCCAGAATCGGGGGTGTTTGACAAGTGTAAATACGCCAAGCTGAGACAAACAGCCTGTTGAGCAAGTTACTATGAAAGAGTTAGCTTATTAGTTATTCTTATACAAATCTTTACATGTCTATAATCTACTCACTTGGCATTTAATAACAATAGTCGAAATTAGTCTTTATGCACCCATTATTTAGCAACGCATTATGCCTTTCATCTTTGATGTTGCCCAGTTACTCCTAACAATTATATTATTTAGGAGACAGGGAGGGGAGCTAGTACAGAGTCTCGATTCTATCGTTACTACACTACCTCACGCCCTCCAAAAGATGCCTCCGGCATCTTGTCAAAAAGAAACAAAACATTACAAATATGAAAATAAGTATGTACAAAAATAATCATCAATAAAACTTTCTATATTCAAGGTAATTTGGGATACACTGATGGTGCCGTGGCTTGCTTGGTATGTGAAAATGTGACCGGCTGAATATATTTGCCACGACTTATATGAAAATTAACAAAGAACTCATTTTTTATAATGTGATAAATTTCCCATGCTGAAAGAGGACTCAGGTATATTTTTCCCGGTGGTTTAAGGGACATTTTCGTTGCCTGTGGTGATATCTGAAAATTACCCCATCGAATTGAAAGGTGGGGAATGGGCCAGAAATCAATAGAAATGTCCTCAACGGAATTTTCACCAAAAAACTCACAAAGATGCAAGGACGATGGCAAGTATAAAACATGGAGGAGGAAAGCTTTTTTGCAATTTAAAATTTCCAAAATTAGAGAATTTCGAGGTCGTCTTCTTTTACACATAAGACATAAGATCAAACAGATCCCAACACATGTCACAGTACTTGCCAAAGCCGATGCATAGATATGGGCATTTTGGTAAATATGGGGAGTTGTTGCAACAATAACGGGGAACTCTGTAGTAGGGTTATAAATAAATTCTGGAATTGCTGAAGTGCTTCCGGATTTTACTAATGAGAGAAGAGCAATGGCTTTTATGAGGGTTCTAACCTTGTATGTCAGATATAACACGCTTAAGAGGGAGAGTCCTGCCGTACAGATAGCAGCAACTGTCCATATCCAATTTGAGTTTGTTTTTTCCGAGAAGAGGCGTCCATCCAGAATGGGGTCAGCCAGCGATTTGAAAATTACCTGATCTTTTTTGGTAGCCTGAACCATGTGCTTAAGATTTAAATGTGCTTTTTCATCACTGGCAATTAAAGCGCTGAAATTATGCCGAAAGAACTCGAAGGGGGATACGTTGATTGTTGGAGGTTGTTGGAACATGGAACTAGCCGTTATATTTTTGAATAAATGGGGTTCAAAATACTGCTGTAGCAGGGCGAGGTTAACAGGGTGGTATGTGGATACAATATTTGACTTAGAATGCCAATTATTCCATCGTGGAGGGACATGAAAAGCTTTTGAAACCAAAGAACACTGGCAAGGGACCTCCACAACACAAAATGAACAACCAGCAGCAACTGGGTCTTTTAAGGGACAAACAACTTCCAAATGTAAAATGTTTGATATCAGAAACTGAGATACTGATATTGGCTGGATGGACGTTTCGACTATATTTTGCACATATTGAAAATGACAAACATCATTTATGAGCGAAATATTGCCAAAGAATAAGGCTGAAGCACATAAAGGAGATGACACCTTTCTCATAACAGGGGTCCAGTTACAGAAGGTCTTACTTGAAAAGATTTTGCATTCTGCAATAGACGTTTCTGACATTTCTAAAAACAATTGTTTATCGGGAGTAAATGCTAGGTATTTTGGAAGATTGGCGATTTGGGTTCCATGAGTTTCAGATACATTTACGGGAACAGGAAATTTTATAATTGCAAAGACATTAAGTGGTAATGTTAATGTTGACATTGGAATCTTCACACTGATATAGATGTCAGCATTGTGCCTTAGCATCGAGAATTTTAAAATACTGTAAAATTGTGCTGTATGAATATGAAACAACCTAAATGGTGATTTTTGCACTTGTAACAAAGCTGATACATTATGGAACACGGCTCGTAACTCTGTTGGAGGAACAATGATGGGGAAAACTTTACCTTGTATCATTTGTAGTATACCTAAATACATTTCTTCCAAGCCAAGTCGAATTTGTATATTTTGGGAAATTTGTTTTAGCATGATGTCATTAAATTTATCTTCAGAGATTTTTATATCACCAAGAGACTTTTCAACAGTCTTGTATACAGAAGCAATTGCATCATGGTTATCTTTGATGGCTTTATAAGCCTTCAAAAATCTACCATCAGTTGCTTCCATAAAAGACGTGTACGAGCTTATTTCATGTTGAAACGTTTTTGCAAGCTTAATATTTTGCTGTTGAACTGCAGCAACACGTTGAGATAATGCACGCATATCATCTTCTGTTGCAGTGCCAAATAATGTTTTGCTGAGCTCACCTATGAAAGGAAGCCATGACCTTCTGCGCCTTCTCGGTGCAAGAGAATGATGAGGCAAAAGTTCTCTAATGTTACCTAGAGTTTTCTCTATTTCACTTAGTGTATCTTCCTGTATAGCAATGAGCTGTTGCGCCGATGCAGGAAACCATTTCTTATGGAAATCATCTCGATTGATTTTGAACTTTGAAAGGTCTGGCATAGATAGGACAAATGTATGTGTCCAGTAGTGAGCCATAGGGTATAGTTCACCTTTATCTTTGAAGACAACTCCGTAATTTAATCGTTGCTCTAGTTGCAATGTAGGGCGGGCAAAGATGGTCATTAACAAGGAAATTAGGAACATGGTATTTGCTTTGAAGAGGCAGATTCCTACAAAGAGAAAAAAAAGGAATGAGTAACTTTAAACAGTTCATCAGTAGGGTGATCAATTCTACATTAACCACCAAAGCAACTCAAGTAAGAGAAAGATTGAGGAAAGTAAGAAGAAGAGTGGGAATTCCTATCCAAAGCCCATGTTCCATTTGATGCAATTTCCTACTTGTTTAGCACATTATGTGCATAATGCTTGAAACATTAGCCTGTAAATTTCAAAATCATATTGCTAGTTATTTTGTCAGCTAGCACACTGACATGCGTTCATTTAAATGCTACCAATGGTATTATGTTCAACAGAGGGTCGCGAATCATGTTGAAGTTACCATTGATAGAATTTCTAGAATAGAACTATTCCAACAATCTAATAGAGACCTGGTACACATTTACAAATGGTATAAAATTCGGAATTTATCTTCATCTCCTATTGATAATTTAGTAATGAAGTGTCACTCTATAAATCATACAAATTTATTTCATTGCGCAGAGCTTGTAGACAGAGTCAGAAAAAAATAAAGTACCCTAATGTTTGAAAAAAGTTTTCTTTCTGCGTTTACCCTTTTTTGTGTGGGTTTGAAAATAAGTCTGTAAAAGATCTGGGGTAAGGTCAGTTTGCTCAACCCATGAAGGGGGATCACCACATGCCCATTTAACTTTAAATTTTAGTTTGCCATTCACTAGCTTGGAAGCCAATATCTTTTCAACTTCAAAATATTGACTTTGGGAGGATGTGGGTTCTTTATCTATTTTTGTACCAGAGGTTTGCAGACTAGACTGTGCCTGATTTGAACTCTGTTGATTTGATTTTGAACTATCTTGTAAATCATTAGATGTGTTTTCAGGGGCTAAAAATTTGTCACGTTGTTCAGGGTCATGATATTTTTTCAGCCGATTTGCATTTACAGGTTGTATTAATTTATTGGTAGCACAGGATCTTAAACAAAAAGTAAATTTATCATAAATATTTACAACGTAGTAAGGACCCAGCCATTTGTATTGTAGCTTCCTTGACTGACCCTGCATAAACTTTTCTTTTGAGAGCAACACCTTATCCCCTAATTTGTAAGTTGGGTTCTGCACTTTATTAACTTTATCATAGTACTCTTTTTGTTTCCCCTGGGCTTCCTCAATTCTTTTTTTGGTATATTTTTCTACACACTTTAAATCTTTTTGTAAATCTTCCATATACTTTCTAACATCTTTAAGAATTTTTTCCTCAGGGGTTATAGCAGTGTCTATTATCATTCTCATTTCCTGTCCAAAAACTAGTTTAAAGGGGGAGAACTCTGTTGTTTTACCTGGTGCCCTTCGAAGAGCCATCATGATACCTGGTAGAGTTTTGGGCCAATTGGAGTGCTGCTCGTCAACCATCGTTCTAAGACATTGGCCAATTGTTGAATTTACCCTCTCACAAGTGGAATTGGTTTGGGGGTGATATGGGCTGGTTAGTATTCTTTTTACTGAAAATAACTCACATAGGGCAGAAACAATTTGAGACACAAAGTTTTGTCCACGATCAGACACCAGAATATCTGGGGCACCATATCGTGTAATTATATCCTCATACAGAACTGTGGCAATATCTTTAGCAGTCTGACTTTTCAAAGGAAAGGCCTCTGGCCATCTGGTGAAACTATCAACGATCAAGAGAATATATTTGTAACCCTCAGGTGTGGCTGTTAAAGGACCCAAGATATCCATATGCCAACGGGAAAATTTGCTTGCTACAGGCATTGGGGTCAGAGGGGCCTTTTTAGGGTTAAAATCTCGTTTTGCTTTCTGACATTCATCACAGGATTGGACGTAAGATTGTATATGAGAGTACATTTTTGGCCAATAATACCTTGCACGAATGGAAAGAAAAGTTTTTTCAAAGCCTAGATGAGCACCACCAAAGACACTATCATGATAGGATGCCAAAATCCTACCCCTCAAAGACCTCGGAATACATGACTGCTGAATGAGATTTTCATTATTCTTTCTTTTAACCCGCCGTGTATAAATATGATGCAAAACCCCATTTAACACCTCATATTGCTCTGCTTCCCTGACTAATTTTGAGGCTAAGTTTTGATTTTCAGGGAGTTTTGAGTTAATCATATATTCCAAAAATGGTTTCCAGGCGGGACATTCCCATTGCAAGTTACTTATATTGACAGGTACTGAAAATCTAAATTTTATAGTAAATTTCCTTTCTTATTATACCTACCACAATTGTTTACTACAGGCTTGCACTACAGTGGAAGTCCCTAACTCGGATAAAATACTCTCTATTTTTGTCTTTCCCAAGCAAGTTGGGAAAGAAAAGGGGTGCAAAAGCACCAATAAAAATAAGCCAAAACTGGGTCGAGTGCAACCGGCGCAGACCCAGTACGGGACGCTCTCTCCCAAGTACAACTCCACGACTTCCGTTACCAGTGCGCATGTACCGTCTCTAAAGACTCATTCTTTTTGAATCCGTAAACGTTAGAGTTACGTGATCAGCGGGGAGGAAAGATTCTTTACTCGTAAAGAAGACGGGAGGGCCTCCATGTAAACAATTGTGGTAGGTATAATAAGAAAGGAAATTTACTATAAAATTTAGATTTCTTATCAACCTACTCACAATTGTTTACTACAGGCTGAATAGACAAAAGGCTGGAGGGAATCGCATAACCAACCCCCACATAACCCCAGTGCACTGGAACCGTGAAGTAGAAGGAAGAGGTCCCGAGGCTTATCAATCATAATGTCGCAATCATTGGTAAAGGACAATGAAAAGAGACATATGAGCCTGTGTGACACACAGACAAAAAAAGGGCAGTAACAGCACAAGGATGAAACTGACCTTCAAGAAGCCTAATGGCTATGGCAGACAACAGCCTGAGCAGAAGAAAGAGGACCCAGGGCAAAAAGGTCCCCCGACTGCTCCTGCAACTGGCGCAAATAAAAGGTGGAGAAAGTAGAAGCATTTCTCCAGTAGGCTGCCTGCATAACATCCGACAACTTGACGGAGTTAGAATAAGCCCAAGAGATAGACAGTGCCCGCACCTCGTGGGCAGAAATACGATTGGTAATACAATCGCCAGCTGCTAAACGACTATAAGCCGTACGAATAGCAAGACAAATCCATCGAGAAATGGATTGAGGAGAGATCTTCTGTCGACCCTGAATGAGAGACAGAAAAAAACGTTTTCTGCCTTTCCGTATGAAGCGTGTCCGATCAAGATAAATGCGAATAGCACGGACCGGACAGAGCAAAGGGCGAGTACCCTCAACAGAGGGAAGAGCCCTGATACAGATAGGAGGAGGAGTAGTATCTGGTAACTGATTCTTAGCCAAAAAGGAGCAATCAGTAGTAAAAGTAACACTGTTGGGAGAGCTCCTAAAAAAGGCCGGGTCAACCGAGAGGGCGTGAAGCTCACTAACCCGTCTGGCCGAAGCAAATGCCATCAGAAAAGCCGTCTTATATGTGAGAAAATGCATATCCACCTGGGATAAAGGTTCGAACGGCGCCCTCCCCCCCCCCCCCCAAGCAAAGCAGCACCCACGAAAGATTCCATCGTGGAGTAAGCTGCAAAGTCCGAGGCCTTTTCAAAGAAAAGTGCCGAACAAGCTTGGAGAGGTAAGGATTAGTGCCGATACGACGCTTCCCCACATAAGAAAAAGTCTCTGAAAGCATAGACCTGTAACCCTTGATGGTAACAGGCTGGAGACCCCGAGAATCAAACAGATATACCAGAAACTCCGCAATCTGTGAAATCGAAGGATTGGCATAATCAACAGAGTGATCAGCACACCATCGACAGAAGACCTTCCATTTAGCTGCATAAGCTAAACCAGTGGAGTGCCTCCTTGAAGAAGAAATGCACTCCACTGATCGTCTCGAAAAACCTCTACGGAGGAGACAGGACCCGACAAAAGATATGCGTGAAGGCACAACGAAGTCGGGTCGACGTGAAACCTCCTCGGGCTACCTTGACAAAGAAGGTCGCGACGTAGCGGGAGACGTGCCGGAACCGCCGCCATCAGCGAGCGGAGCTGATTGATCCACACCCGCTGAGGCGACAGGGGAGCGATCAGAATGATTCGACAACTGCAGGTTCGAATTTTGGCGAGAACCTGAGGAAGAATCGGAACCGGCGGGAAGGCGTAGCCGACTAGACCCTTCCAATCGAGTGACAGAGCGTCCACGGCAAAAGCCAGAGGATCTGGACACGGGGACACGAAAGTGTCCACCTGATGGTTCCAACGAGTCGCAAAGAGGTCGATGTGGGGACGTCCCCAGAGATCGCAAAGCGACTGGAACACTGCCATGTGAAGCATCCACTCGGTGGAAATAACCCTGCCCTGTCGGGACAGGGAGTCGGCTAGGACGTTCAGACGACCGGGAATGTGACGAACAACCACTCCGACGTGAACATCCTGAGCGAGCAGTAGAAGATCCCGAGCTAACTCGTACATCGGAAGCAAGTGCGTGCCGCCCTGGTTCCGAATGTAAGCAACCACTGTCGAATTGTCGGATAGTAGAAGGACCTGGCGATTCGACAGGTGAGGGATCCACTGCCTGAAACTCAGAAGAGCAAGAAGCTCCTTCTGGTTGATGTGTAGAGCTGCTTGATCCTGGTCCCACATCCCGTGTAGGGAAAGACCGAGAGGATCCAACGTCGCACCCCATCCGAGATCGCTGGCATCTGCCGTCAGAACGCGATCGGACGTGGGTAAGTCCAGTGGAACACCCTGCGTAATCCACTGAACATCTGTCCAGGGAAGAAGGTGAGGATACAGAGAGTCCGGAAACGGAAGCACCTGATCCAGAGAATCTACATTCGGCCTCCAACGACTGAGCAGAAAGTGTTGGAGAGGTCTGACACGCAGCCGACCTAGAGGAATGAGATCCGTCACCGAACCGCAGAGACCGATCAGCCGGAGAAAACTCCGAGCGGTCGCGGACCTGGACTGGGACAGAGTCAGAGCAAAAGCTGAGAGAATCACAGCCTTGGCCTGGGGAACAGCCACCAAATTGAATTTGGTTTGGAAAGACATCCCCAGATGACAAAACGACTGAGAAGGGACCAGGTCCGACTTCTCCTCGTTGACTCTGAATCCTAGCGACGTGAGCAAGCTCAACAGAGTGGCGACATCCGATTCCAGTAAGGCAGCATTGGAATGCCTCTGGAGGATATCGTCCAGATATGCCGAAGTAGTCACCCTGGACTGTGTGCGATGGAACGCTATCACATGCGACATCAGTCTGGTGAACGCCCAAGGAGCCAGGTTGAGGCCGAAAGGCATGGCCTTGAACTGGTAAACTCGCCCCAGAAAAGCGAACCTGAGATACTTCCGTGACGCCTGATGCATCGGAACGTGGAAGTAAGCGTCTCGCAGGTCGATGCTGGCTGCGAAATCTCCCTGGTAAATTGATTGGCGGACCGACCTGAAAGTCTCCATGCTGAACTTGGGAGAAATGATAGACTGGTTCAGGATACTCAGATCGATAACCGGTCGGAGTCGGCCGTCCTTCTTCGGCACCAAGAACAGGCGGGAATAGAAACCCACTGACTGAACGTTCTTGACGACCTCGATCGCCCCCTTTGCCAGGAGATTGGCAATCTCCGTGGACAAAAGTTCCCGACGTAAAACGTCTGAAGGAACTGTGGTTGGAAGAGGCACCCTTGACAGAGTGGGGTGCCGTCGGAAGGATATGCGCAGCCCGGACCGAACAACATCTAACACCCATGGATCGGATGTGATGGTGGTCCAATGGTCTGCCAACTCTGCTATCCTTCCTCCAACCTGGGACGAGTCGAGGTGAGGACCTTCATTTCGAGCCCCGACGAGGCCCGCGAGAGGAGAAACCACCTCCTCTGCTAAATGAAGAATCCTGAGACTTCCCTCGATTCTGCCGACCCCTATCTTTACCCCGTGAGTAAGAAGTAGAGGCGGCGGCAGAAGGACCAGCCGTTTGCTTCACAGAGGAAGCAGAAGGGTACTTGTTAGGCTTGGAATGGCCCTAGCATCCCCGAGAAGGCTGATCAAGCTGACGAAACAGCAGCTGATCTTTGGAATGACGTAGGACGTCATCCCGGACCGTCGACACGGAACCATGGAAAAGTTGCGGACCTGCCAAAGAAGCAGATCGAAGAGTAGCAAGCTGCTCCTCGGGAAGGGATCGTCCTGTGTCCAGCACAGCGTCCCTTCGAACTAATTCCAAATTAGCCGTGTTACAGGCATGCGTGTGAGTAAGGTGCATAAGCGCCTTGGACAGCACACGCAAAGGAGCCTGTACCTCGTCAAACTTATCTGGAGGCAGATAAGCAGCCAAAGCTGAGACGACGTGATCTGAGAGAGAAAGCATGCCAAGCATCTCTCTAGATAAGCCCAACGTGGACTCCAGAGTCGTCATTGGAATGACGGCAGACTTGGGCTTGGAAAGCCCGAGGGAAGTGGAGTCCTGATCCAGAACCGTCAAAGCCTGGCAGACTGACGGATTGGCGGAATCGTAGGAACGATAACGCACAGGAGGCAAAAAGGTGTCAACCCTGGTGAAGAACGAAGTCTTCAAAGCCTTGGAATTCAGCTTGGCATCCAATGCTGAAAAAGCTTCAACCACCTGTACCGACTGTCACGGTCGAAGGCGCCCAGAAGCAGGTTGCTCCATAGGCTGTTGGTGCGCGACCGATGATCGCGGCCAGGCTGACACTGTCGGCTGGTTAGCAGGTTTGAGCTCAGGCAGAAACCCAAACACAAAGTCAAGAGCCGCCCCCAAGTCCGAAGACTGCTGGCCCTCGACCTCAAGCATGTCGGACTCCTCCCCAGAGTCCGAAGACACATAGCCCATCGTGGGCAAACCAGCCGACGCCTCCCATGGTGTAGGGACACCAGAGGAATCGGAAACCGGCCTGTTTCCAATCCCGGGAGGCGGCGCCATAGGAGGCGCCTGGAAACCACCCATAGCCTCGCTGGAAGCAACAGGAAGGCTCTTAGAAAGAACCTGAGTGAGTAAGGAGAGGGCCTCACTGCCCGTACCGACCGGTTCGACAGGGGAGCGAACCGGCAAAGTGACTTCACCTCTGACCCTCTTAACCAGCGAAGGGTCACGATCCTCCAAAACACCCGACGCGGGACGACGGGCGGCAGCCGAAACATCTGAAGGCAGACGTGTATAGGGGTACGATGCACCCCGAGGATCAATATTGCGAGTACTCATGAGAGTCACCGCGGACCTCTGCGGGGCAGAAGGTCCAGGCTGCACAAAAGGCGTTGGTCCCCCAAAACTGGTCGTGTGACCAGAGTGAGTAGACGGAAACGCCACGGAGTTCATCGTGTTTCCACTACGAACATCCGAATCCAAAGACACAACTGTGGTGCTCGACGGCGAGGAGACCACAGAGATGGGCTCGGCCGGCAGCCCCTTCCGACTTCGCCGAGTTGAAGTCAGGGAAGGCTGAGGCCGATATCCCACGTCTACGGTATCGGACATTCCTGCAGTCCCCTGCAGCGAAAAGCCGAGGCCGGCTGAAACAGACAACGAAGCAGACGGACCAGCAGCAGTAGTAGATACGTCGAGAGTCGTTGAGGCTGGTGAAATAGTGGAGAGAGCACACCGGCTCGGCTCCGAAGGAGGAGTCACAACCCTAGTGACAGCCTCAGATGTCGACTGGAGGGGGACCGTAGTCCCGGAACCAGGCATCTCTTCACCAGAACACTCAACGGCTCCCGCAGTATCCACCACAGGAAAAGACTGCACATCCCCCACGGAGGAGGAATAACTCTCACCAGACAAAGTCGGCTCGGGAGGCCCCGAACGACCACGTTCTCCTTTCCCGCGGGAGCGGGAGGCACGGCCACGAGAACGAACGACACGGTTTACTGACGCCCAGAAGGTGGAAGACCATGTTCCACAGACACCACACGGCCGCTCGGCCGAACACCCATTACAGGAGGAACAAGACGAATGTACATCGTCCACATGCTTTGGCAGCAGACATTGCCCACAAGGAATTGTCCTGGGCATTATCGAGGTGAGAGGAGCAGAGAAGGTGAGATCAGAAAACAGAACACCCCCAAAGAAGAGAGAAAGGTGACAGAAACAAAGACCCCAGACGGTCGACCGGGAACCACACAACAGGAAGACTACTCTCAAAAGAAAGAAGAAACACTGTAGGAGTGGTACCCCGCTGACACCTAACTCTAACACAATTAGAAAATTTTGCAAAAAAAGCATTAACAATAATTGTGAAAAATCTAAGTCCGAACTGCGTGGCACACGAAATTCGCGCGCGACTCGAGAGAGAGCAAATAAATATACATTATGGACATATAATAGAAAAGAGAATATAAAACACTGTTCCTGAGAATACAAAGGATACACTGTGGTATAATGAATCAGGAATCATCAAACATCGAGCTGGTGGAACACTGATAAGCGTGCAAAAACATCTCGACACGAAGCGGATTATAAAAAGAATGAGTCTTTAGAGACGGTATATGCGCACTGGCAACGGAAGTCGTGGAGTTGTACTTGGGAGAGAGCGTCCCGTACTGGGTCTGCGCCGGTTGCATTCGACCCAGTTTTGGCTTATTTTTATTGGTGCTTTTGCACCACTTTTCTTTCCCAACTTGCTTGGGAAAGACAAAAATAGAGAGTATTTTATCCGAGTTAGGGACTTCCACTGTAGTGCAAGCCTGTAGTAAACAATTGTGAGTAGGTTGATAAGAAACAAGTTTTCAGATGATTGTTCCTGCTGAGTGGGGTGAGAGGGCTGAATTTCTAGAATTTGATCTTGATCAGAGTTAGATTTACTTCCCTTAGTATCTACTTCACTTACTTCAGAGGAGTTGGTAAATGGATATTCCAGTCGGAACAGAGCATCTGCATTCTGGTTAGAGACCCCAGCTCGGTGATTTATTTCAAAGTTGTATCCTTGAAGTTCAAGTCCCCATCTACCAACCCAGCCAGTGGCATTTTTTACTTTTTTCATATACGTCAGAGACAAATGATCAGTATTTACAATAAATTTATTTCCAGCCAAATATGGATTAATTTTTTTAACAGCTTCAACTAATGCAAGGGCTTCCCTGTCTGTAATACACCATCGTTTTTCATTGTCATGAAGTGCACGGCCCCCATAACAAATAACATGTTTCAACCCGGCATCATCTGCCTGTTCCAAGATATAACCTATAGAAAAATCCGATGCATCTACACTCAGTTCAAAAGGTTTGGACATATCTGGGAGTGGCAGGATAGGTGCAGATCCTAATTTTGATTTTAAATGATTGAAAGCTTCTTCACACTTGTCTGTCCAGATAAAACCCACCTCTTTTTTCAAAAGCTGATTTAAAGGAGCTGCGATACTTGCATAATTGTGAATGAACCGGCGATAAAAATTTGTTAGACCCAAAAATCCTCTAAGTTGTTTTTGATTTGAAGGTACCGAATAAGAGGTTACTGCCTCAACTTTTTCTGGATTAACTTTTATCCCATGTTTTGAAAGCAAATGGCCTAAATATTTATTTCGTATTTACTTTGTGCGCGTTTTGTTGTAACTAGTTCCCTTTGACTGACTGATTGGCCATTGTTGATTTAGCACTGCTTTGTTAAATCAGAAATGTCCAACAGTAGTAAGCAGCTGTATTGTTTCCAACCATTAAACTATAAAAAAAATCCAAAAAACTATGTCCCGTGCTGTGATGTTGCCTTGTTGCTTGATTTTATGTGTCCATAGGACGTGTCATGATAGGTTAGATAAAAATATAGGAGCGTAAAGACCACTGAGTCTAGGAAGCGGCAAAAACTTATAATTCAATATTTCATTGCCTGTTAATGTAAAAGAAAATTCGCTACTTGGGTATTTTACACTCTGCCTGTGCGGTCTCCGGCAGATGTAAACTGCCATCAAACTTGGATTTATATTCCTTGCATTTACCTCACAGACTGCGACATTTAATATACTTTAGATACTAATATTTTGTACCCACCTGCAACGCGTCAAAAGGAATAAAATTAGCGAATAATCGCGAGGTGTAAATTGATACCGGAAATTATATTGGAGTTTGAAAGACGTAAATAATTATTAGCGTTTTGTCTGAAATTGTTAGGTCCAGTATAAATATACTCTTTATGTAATTACCTCTTGTCAGGGCAAAGCCAACCTAAATATAGGGGCAAGGGGCCTCATATTTAAAGATATTGTAAGTTCAAAATATATTCCGCGTCAAGGCGAAAAACCTACATGAATTTCACTTCTCTGTAAAGCTGGAAAAACACACGTGGTGTATATCCAGCTTTAGCGCAGGGACCCAGGGGAGAAACGGTATGTTAGATAAGGTCTAATCTCATTTATCGTCACGGTCAATTAAGAAACGAGATTTGAAAACGATAGAAATGTCTATCGTATCGTCACCTGATCATTAGGTAACAATCATGGCAAGAACGAATCGGTTTTCTCGACAAGTGAAGTCAGCGTTAAGTCACGCGTGAGATGACTTGTATTGATTCTGCCTCGATATACGTCATCTCCCACCGTTTTGACAGATGGACAGATGAGCGTCGGTCCACCTGACAGGTTAGGGTAAAAAGTATATATACCTGGAAGAGCAGAGCATTAGACACACTTGGGGTCACACACACGTTGGTGAAGTCCAGGACAGGCGGACTCTGTTTCCTGGCATAAGGGTACCTTCGATCACAGGACCCTGAAACGGCTGGAATCGCCAGAGAGGGCATTCCATGATTGATTTAGCTTAACGTTGATAGGCGGCTACGGGGCCGAATTCGTGAGAAGGAACACCTCAGGTGGAACGTTAAAGTTTAGATTGTCGAGTAGCAGGTATCGGCCTGCAATAGTCAGAAGTGTAGGTTAATTGTATTGTGCGTATTAACCCTTTGAAGCGTCAGACTGATTGCGTTCTGAGTAGTTTGTTTTGCTGTCGAAGCATCGTAATACCGACTGGAGATCGGTGTGAGTGACAATTTCGCCCTAGCACAAAAGGGGCATTTGTGAATCGTGAATTCAACCAGTGAATATTTCAATAGGACTTTCACGGAGGACTTTCAAAGGCACATAAGGTATGAATAGACAATATCTGACCCAAATCAGAAGTACGTGTCCTTATAGATGACGAACATTGCTGGTCGGAACCCTCCGACAGCTAGAGGTACAGTTACGCGCAGACGTTGACATTTGAGCCTAAGCGGGTGAAGCTCTTATGGCGAGCTCACAGTAGTAACATTTCCAGTGTGTAGACTATAGTGCCAGTACAGGGCTATAGAATGACTATATGATTGTTTAGAATTATTTAACCATAGCGACCCATTTTCTGTGAAAAGAATCGAATTGTTGATTGTTGAAATATTGAAACGGATTTATTTTTATGTGTAAATAAAAGAATCGTTGTTACTTTAAATCATTCTTTCCATTATACAGCCTAAAGTGATTAGGAATCACACCTAACGGAAATCGAACCTATTTCAGGCCAATTTGGCAGAGAAGGAATCACGGCGTCGGTCTAACTCAGCTCTCTGCGCCGAGTTCGCGACACTTGGATTCCGACCCTCCACGTTGGTCTAATTTTCCCGCAACTTCATCAGCGGGACTAAATAACCCCACGTCAGCCCAGGCCTTACGGGGCCTCAGGTGTCCCTCCCATTGATTGGCGAGCGCTAACCAGGATATTTCTAAAAGGTAAAAAATGGCTATATGGAAATTTTGTTTTATTTTAACGGCGGTTCTGTTTATGTTTTGACGCATTCGGTCAGCTGATGCCGTTCAAGGGTTTAATATCGCAATACAGTAGTCCCCAAAAGGATACTTAATAGCCACTATAACTGCGGTAGGTTTCAGAATATTTGGTGCGTTTAATTACGTTAAATTACAGAGGTAAATTAGGATCAATTGCCATATTTTTTTTTTCTTTCTTTCTTTTCCTTCTTCATTCTTTCTGACGAGTGTTGAAGATAGAAAGAAAAAATCAAAATGGATGTTGTTACACCCCTCGCCCAACTGGTATCATTAGGCAAGGAAATGGGCCTTGAGGGAGCTGAACTTCAGAAGTTCGTCAAAGATGAGCAGAAACGTGAGGCCAAGGAGATTGCCTTACGCAATGACGCAAGGGAGAGAGAGGCCCAAGCAGTAAGGGAGGCAAAAGAGCGAGAGATTCAGTTAGAACGAGAGCGTGAGAAAGACGCAAGAGAGGCGAAAGAGAGAGAGATTCAATTAACAAACGAGGCGAGGGAGAGAGAAGCCCAATTAGAACGAGAGCGTGAGAAAGACGCAAGAGAGGCGAAAGAGAGAGAGAGAGATTCAATTAGCAAATGAGGCGAGAGAGAGGGAAGCCCAATTAGCAAGGGAGGCAAGGGAGGCAGAACGGGAGCTCGAACAACAGAGGCACGAGAGAGAATTAGAGCTCCTCAGAGCAAGGGCCGATGTGGAGAATGAAAGTCGGCGCTCAGGGGATGGGAGTGCAGGGGTAGCAATTCATGCCCCACGCCCCCATCTCGCTCATTTCAATGAAAACACAGATGACTTGGACTCGTACTTGGAGAGGTTCGAGCGTTTTGCCTCCAGTCAAATGTGGCCAGAAGACACATGGGCTATGTGCCTGAGCCCTTTGTTGTCAGGTAAAGCCCTCGAGGCTTATACCAGTATGCCTCCTGCACTTCTTAACGACTACAGTGAGCTGAAGAATGCCATCCTTCGGAGATACCAGCTCAGTGAAGAAGGATTCCGGACCAAGTTCCGAGAAATTAAGCAGGAGAAGGGAGAAACAGTACCTCAGTATTTTGCCCGAGCTAGGCGGTACTTTGACCGCTGGACTGATCTCGCAGAAGTGAATGAGTCATATGGAGCCCTGCGAGATCTATTTCTCCGGGAGCAGTTTTTAACTACATGCTCCAAGGAGTTGGGCCTGTTCATCAAGGAAAGGGGTCCGCCCACCTATGATGAGATGGCAACTGTGGCAGAACGCTACATCGAGGCCCACGGTGGGAGTGTAAACGCACCCAAATCGGCTAGGGGTGGGGCAAACGGGTTGGCAATGGCACCCGTAAGGCAATACCACCCCGACCCTCCTGCGTCGCAGACCAGCTGGAAGGGGAGCGCCCCCAAAGACACAACTTGTTTCATCTGCAACAAGCGGGGACATATTGCCAGGGACTGCTGGCAGAAACAGGTTAGGACCACTGGGAACATTAGGCCACCCCAGCAGGGGGCCTGGAACGCAGCACCAGGGGGTTGGAAGCAAGGTGACCGCGTAGATCCAGGGCCCAGTAGACAGACGGCAGCGTTCTGTCAAACCATCGGTACAGAACACAACCCCCTCCGGGAATGTATACAAGAGGGAGAATTGAGGCTGGAAGACGGGAAGGTTGTCCCGATAATAAGTGGCATGTGTGAGAGGCTCACAACTTCGCAGGAGAAGGTTGATATGCCAGTGTACCCGGGGTATGTGGGACAAAGGGAGATCCGTCTGCTCCGGGATTCTGGGTGCTCCTCTGCAGCGGTTAGAAAGCAACTGGTTGACGACAAGCAATTGTTGGGGCGCGACCATTTGTGTATTTTGATAGATGGGACCGTTAGAAGGTTCCCCATCGCGAGGATAACTGTGGATACCCCATTTTATTGTGGCGAAGTGGAAGCCATGTGCATTGAATCACCTGTGTATGACCTGGTCATAGGTAATATCCCAGGGGTGAAGGCAAACCCTGATGAGTTATGGTCCAGGGATAGGGGGCCAAGTGAAGGCCCAACGAGTAAGGAAGGGAAGGTTCCCAGGGGGAACCAATCCGATGGTCCGGGGGATGGCCCCTACACGACGAAATGTCGGGAAGTTTCAGGAGGGACGACTCTTGTCCAATTAGGGAGAAGGGGCCGCAGGCGGTCCAGGCGAAACGCCAAACAGCGAGGGAACCCAATGGGATCATTGGGGAAAGACCCTCAAGCAAATTTATGTGGGGGAGTTGAGCGCCCCAAGAAGTCGGTGTCACCCGGGTGGAGAGGGGAGGCCAGACCCACGCAAATGGCTGGGCAAACTTCCCCAGAATTGAGAGGGCACGGGTCAACACAAGTTGAGTTTGTTAAAGTGGATGGGACCGCTAAGATGGGCGCCCAGGGGGCAGAGGACAGGGTCCACAAATCAAAGGAGAAGCATCCTAGGTGGCGGAGACCACGTAGAGAGTGCCGGGAGCGCACAGCGCCCAATGTGCGTAAGAAGTCGTCGCAATGGACCGGGGGGTCGACGGCACAAGGGCCAAGGACGGCCAGTGTCGTTCGAACGACGGTAATCGCCGGGACGAGTGAGCCTGGGGGATATAGCGCCAAGGGAAGCTCTTGGGAATGCGACAACGACAGGGTATGGGGACCCTGGTGGAATACCCGTAGAAATGGCGGGGCGAGAAGTAGGGGTGTGACAAGGGTTACCCAAGGAGATACTGGGAACCGGGCCCCTACCAATGGTCGGTGGTTATAAAGAAGCAATAGTTGGGTGGCTGTGGGCCTGGTGTCTGGGACGGGGGCTCCAGTCGCAAATATTTTTGTTGGTGAGGTGATGGGCTTCGTAAACTCGGTGTTAAGGCCCGGAAGGAATTTTCTTATTTTAGTATTATTATTGCTCTGACTGCTGACTAGAGTTGTTTGTGAGTGCGAATGTGAGATATACTGCCCCGTTCGTCGCATGTGCGTGGACGGGGAGCCTGCGTGTCGAGTTTTTGTAAGTGTGGGATACACTAACCCCGTCTGCCGCAAAGGCGCGGTCGGGAAATCTGTGTGTTGAATGTGTGAGTGTGTGCGTCACAATTTTAATCCCCTGGTTGAGCTTTGCGAGGGTGAGGCTCAACATAATGCAGGGGTCGTTTGCCCCTTCACAAGTCATAAGGCAATGGGAGGCGAAGTTACACTCCGTTGGAATTAACCCATCTGACGCAAAGGCGCGGACGGTGTTACTCGTCGGAGTGAGTGCCAAGTGAACTGTTTGCAAAATGGGCGAATGTGTATAAAAATGTGTATGTTTAGGTGTAAATGTATAGTATTAGAGATAGAGAGTGCTGCAAATCTAAGGATAAGGCTACTCCCCATATCATATGTAAACCCGCAAGACGGGAACATGTGGTAGCGAGTGTGTCGTGGGAATCGACATGGCCGACGCATGAGCCCGGTCATGACCGCCCCACGACCACTAGGGTACAGTTTTGTAGTCTTGAACATGATGGTAGATCGTAAAAAGGCGTGAGAGGCGAGCGTGCGTGGCTTTGCCCCTTGTGTTTTAAGAGATACACAGGGTGTTTCTCTCGGGAAGGGAATTGTCAGGGCAAAGCCAACCTAAATATAGGGGCAAGGGGCCTCATATTTAAAGATATTGTAAGTTCAAAATATATTCCGCGTCAAGGCGAAAAACCTACAGGAATTTCACTTCTCTGTAAAGCTGGAAAAACACACGTGGTGTATATCCAGCTTTAGCGCAGGGACCCAGGGGAGAAACGGTATGTCAGATAAGGTCTAATCTCATTTATCGTCACGGTCAATTAAGAAACGAGATTTGAAAACGATAGAAATTTCTATCGTATCGTCACCTGATCATTAGGTAACAATCATGGCAAGAACGAATCGGTTTTCTCGACAAGTGAAGTCAGTGTTAAGTCACGCGTGAGATGACTTGTACTGATTCTGCCTCGATATACGTCATCTCCCACCGTTTTGACAGATGGACAGATGAGCGTCGGTCCACCTGACAGGTTAGGGTAAAAAGTATATATACCTGGAAGAGCAGAGCATTAGACACACTTGGGGTCACACACACGTTGGTGAAGTCCAGGACAGGCGGACTCTGTTTCCTGGCATAAGGGTACCTTCGATCACAGGACCCTGAAACGGCTGGAATCGCCAGAGAGGGCATTCCATGATTGATTTAGCTTAACGTTGATAGGCGGCTACGGGGCCGAATTCGTGAGAAGGAACACCCCAGGTGGAACGTTAAAGTTTAGATTGTCGAGTAGCAGGTATCGGCCTGCAATAGTCAGAAGTGTAGGTTAATTGTATTGTGCGTATTAACCCTTTGAAGCGTCAGACTGATTGCGTTCTGAGTAGTTTGTTTTGCTGTCGAAGCATCGTAATACCGACTGGAGATCGGTGTGAGTGACAATTTCGCCCTAGCACAAAAGGGGCATTTGTGAATCGTGAATTCAACCAGTGAATATTTCAATAGGACTTTCACGAAGGACTTTCAAAGGCACATAAGGTATGAATAGACAATATCTGACCCAAATCAGAAGTACGTGTCCTTATAGATGACGAACATTGCTGGTCGGAACCCTCCGACAGCTAGAGGTACAGTTACGCGCAGACGTTGACATTTGAGCCTAAGCGGGTGAAGCTCTTATGGCGAGCTCACAGTAGTAACATTTCCAGTGTGTAGACTATAGTGCCAGTACAGGGCTATAGAATGACTATATGATTGTTTAGAATTATTTAACCATAGCGACCCATTTTCTGTGAAAAGAATCGAATTGTTGATTGTTGAAATATTGAAACGGATTTATTTTTATGTGTAAATAAAAGAATCGTTGTTACTTTAAATCATTCTTTCCATTATACAGCCTAAAGTGATTAGGAATCACACCTAACGGAAATCGAACCTATTTCAGGCCAATTTGGTAGAGAAGGAATCACGGCGTCGGTCTAACTCAGCTCTCTGCGCCGAGTTCGCGACACTTGGATTCCGACCCTCCACGTTGGTCTAATTTTCCCGCAACTTCATCAGCGGGACTAAATAACCCCACGTCAGCCCAGGCCTTACGGGGCCTCAGGTGTCCCTGACACCTCTGGATAGTGTACGTCTCACGGCAGTTCTTATTTCCTAATTTTCGCGTGATATTTATTGTATTCGTGTGATTCTGCATTCGCTAAAACACACATGGTGAGTTTTTAGCGATTGTTGAATGGCGCGAGGTATGAGTAGAATAGTTTCTTGTTCCCGAGTGTTTAGCCATACAAAGTTATTGATAAGCAGTTTTGTAGCTATTTGATAAATGCCTTGCATTGAATTATTTTGCGAGATCCTCGAATTAGAAAGTTGAAAACAATCCCTCATTAGTCACCTCACAGCCCAATAATCGGAAAACTGTGTAGATACTTGTTTTGTTATTTCTTTAATTGGTGGTGTTATTATTTGCTCAATCGAGTGCGCACAGTGCGGGGCACTCATGTGGTTTACGGGACCGTCCACACATTTGGGCAGCTGTAAATATCTTATCAGTTCGTTATGTATACAAACTTCTTAAGCAACTACGTAGCTTATAAACGTTTTATGGGTAAATGTAATTTAATCTGTGTGTTTGACAATTCATCAATTATTAGAAGTGGTTTGTCTATTGATTTATAAAAAAGAAAAACAATATCTTGTAAGTTCTGTTATGACAACATTATACTTTTTAAAAGTGAAAAATGTGTTTTTATAAGCAGTATGTATATGTTTACCTATGGGCATTATTTATTCAATACACAGTAGCAAATCTCAAGAATAACTGTTGTTTATTTCTTTTACCAGCTAATTCCCCCAAGAACGCACGAGTCCCATAGTAAACTCCTCCCCTTTTCACACCTTTTCAGCCAATCGTCGGGCTACTCAGGATTAGCTGTGACCGGTTCTGATTTTGTAAAACTGTTAATCACCTAACAATAATCAAAGCCAGAATCGGGGGTGTTTGACAAGTGTAAATACGCCAAGCTGAGACAAACAGCCTGTTGAGCAAGTTACTATGAAAGAGTTAGCTTATTAGTTATTCTTATACAAATCTTTACATGTCTATAATCTACTCACTTGGCATTTAATAACAATAGTCGAAATTAGTCTTTATGCACCCATTATTTATCAACGCATTATGCCTTTCATCTTTGATGTTGCCCAGTTACTCCTAACAATTATATTATTTAGGAGACAGGGAGGGGAGCTAGTACAGAGTCTCGATTCTATCGTTACTACATTAGGATGATACGTGTTTCCGTTGTCCATTTTGTATACTGGAGGCCGTCGTCTTGGTTTTTAGGGTAGCACGTGGTTGTTATGCTACCCCAAGACCAATAATAGGAATGAGATATATTTAGGGGTGTGTTCCTTTGTACAAGGGTAAATCTAATTGCCCAAATAAACCCGACAGTCCCTCCAAATCACCGAAACAGACTTAGTGCTATAGGATCGAAAGAACTCCTGGGGACAAGTTCGACTGAACCAGAGTACATGAAATTACTCAAATAGGCCCGACAATTGTTTTATTTGGCTCGGATTTCAGCTAAATTCTCGGTTTCAACCTATGTATCTACAAGCTAGGTTATGACTTCCCTCATCTCCTTATAAGTATTCCGACGCCGCTAGACGCGTTTATGTTCTATTGTACACGTTACATGTAGGACATAGGCACATCCTGGATGTGCCGATATGTGCAAATGCACAATGTGCGCACAGCACATGTAGCACATAAGTACATACGACCAAAAAGGGTTTCTGGAACAACAGACATATCTTAAAAAGTGATTCTATATGAATTCCATAAATGGGATGTCATAAGTGGGATTCCGTAATTGGGATTCCAAGCTCTGACATCTTGTCTCGAACTATCTGTCCAATGATTTGGCTGTATTGCAGTCATCCAATAGTATATAGTCTTCTAACATCCTTGCAGTCTTGTGTCATTACTATCTTGCTCCATAAGAGTAGGTAATAAATGCGGATTCTGGGACAGCTTGTACATGTACTGTACACGTACACGTACATGTACGTGTACCGCCATAGGGATCCAGTGTTAAATCGTGTACACGTGTACAAAAATGTCGTTTTTTTCATGGTGTCCCAGAATCCGCAATTGTTTTGAGGCTCACAGATCGCACTTTTGACGTTCAAACACCCGTTGGCGAACGCGTAGATTCGACACGTCGCTCAAAAAGTGAAAAATGTACGAAATTTTTAAGAAAATGTACATTGAAAATTTTTGTCGACGTTCCCGTCGTGGATTAGACCATCGATCCATCGTTGGTGAACGAGAGCAAAAAACGTTTTGCGGCTTCTAGGACAGCATCAAAAAGTGGTTTGCGGATTCTGGGACACCGACGTTCGCCAGCGGGTGTTCGAACGTCAAAAGTGTGATCCGATCGGGGAAACCCATTTGCGGATTCTAGGACAGAAAAAATCGACCTCAAAACGTTTTTTTTTGACGTTAGCAACGGCGAAAAGTGAGCGTAAAGTGTAGTTACTCATCGTGGATTTTTTAAAATTTTGTTTTAAGACCGATTTGGGCCTCCGGTACGTGGAAAAAGGGAGGTTTGCGGGTTCTGAGACACCACGTTCGCGTTTCGGACGGTCTAGGGTGCGATTTGATCGGTGAAAACGATTCAGCGATTCACCTCGAGAGTTTTGTGGCGCGAATAGTGATAGAATCGGTTTTGGCGAGTTTTCTTTCATTTCTTCTTAGTCACTGTTGTGATTAGGCTAGCGCTTGCATTTCGCTGAAAAAATAGACCGATGATTGTAGCACTCAGGAGGCTCTATTTATACTCTCCGCGCAGAGAACGTTTTGCAAACGTATTGTGAATATACTAGCAACGTAGTGACAACGATTTGAACGCACTAAGAACGTTTGCAATACGTAGTACAAACGTATTGCAAACGTATTGTAAACGTTCTTAGTGCGTAGTGACAACGATTTGCAATACGTACTACAAACGTATTGCAAAGCGTATTGTAAACGTTCTTAGTGCGTAGGCGTGGGGAGAGTATAAATAGAGCCTCCTGAGTGCTACAATCGTCATTGGCGAAGATCCTCCAGGATCGGCCATACGAAAAAAGGTGAGAAGAAATCTACGTGAATCCAAATGTAAAATAATAATAAATTTTATCAAAATAATGTGTATCATTACACTGAGTTACTCTGCGATGAAGCTCGTTCTGACACGCGAATATAATTCACGAAGGAAGCGCTGTGGATTTTATTGTCCAGTCACTGAGGGTCGAAAGGGGCTTGTTCCCCATACCGTCCCTGCGCGCCTTCGGCGCGTTAAACCATTCCATTCGGGTGTCAGTCTACAATCATCAGTCTGTTTTATCAAGCTGACAAGCAGGTTGCATGTCAAAGTGATATTTACTGTATAAACTTACTGAGAACGCCATTTGTCACGCTCGAAATGTATTACGGGTTTTTCATTCAAATCAGTCAATTGACTAACTGAAAAACTATTCTATGGATAAAAGCGGAAACAGCTCAAAAGATTAATTGATGTTATTTTTTTTGAAAAGTGTTACATTTACTGACATGTTTTTATTCGAGATTTTAATTATTCAAGTTCTTTCTGATTTTTAACACGTTTGAAACGGATGTTATTTTAATATTTTTTAACTATTTATCGAGGTTTCATTTTGTAAAATGTTTTTTCTCAACTGGTTTTAGTTATTATATTAAAGACAGAAGATTTTTATTTATTTAAAACATAAAACCTAAAAATAATTATACATTTGATTTTGAAAATAATAAAATAACTCAAGTTAGCATACTCTAAAGGAAATATTAATAATTTAGAAAACGAAAAAATGTTTGTACACATCACAGATTCTAAACGTAGAGATCAACTTTTAAGCGAATATGAACGTGCCAAGAAGAGCATTCAATCGGCTGACAGAAGCAGACGTCTTGGAGATATGGAATTGAGATGCGAAGCCACAAAAATATTTAAACCTGTGACAGAGGTTCAGGAACGAAGCAAGAAGGAGATAGTTGAAGAATTGAGACCCATAAAAGAGAGTTCTTTGAGAATGGGTTCTTTGCCCGGTAGTTTTACAAAACAGTATTCCTTTCAATCTACTCCGGATTACGTTCCCATGAGAATCGAAACCGACGTGAGTGAGAGCGACGATACAGCTTCGACTATCACCAGTGATAGCGTCACGTCGTCCGAGGATGGTGGTTAGAGAGATCTGTTGTATGGAATTTATAAGGATTCTGACGGTAGAACTTTTGTGGGCGACACAGAAGTGCAAGAGGATGATGATAATTTAATCGTTGGTTCGAATAGGTTCGAATTAACTCATGGACTGCGCAAATTGCTCCTTTTCGACAAGCCTGGAGATTACACGGAACAGGATTTCGACCATTACGGCGACATTCTGGTTCAGACACACGCCATGAAGAGAAATAACGATGCCGGAGAGACGAGACCCAAAGCCAACAGTGGTTACAAGTGGACGAAGGTGGTGAAACCCATATGGGATATGAATAAGAAGTTCGTCGAGTCGGTGATTGGCAAAGGGGTGAAAACCACTTTTCTTCTGAGCGATTCTGACGCTCTGTCTCAGAGATTGAGTTTGTTGATGGCAAGTAGACGCGCTGGTAACACTGGATTAGATAATGAGATAGTCAGCATATGCGATGAATTGTTGAGGCAACAGGTTTTGAATAAACACGATTACAAAAGATTGATGAACGAATTGAAGGATTGATATATAATAAGTAGAGAGAGAAACAAACAAAAATATATAAAATAAAAAGAGTAAATTTTACACTACAAAATAATAAAAGTACTTTAAACAACAAACGATTTACCAGTAGGGGAGAACGCTAATTTTCTGTGTCTCCTTCGCCAGGATTGTATTTAATAATTTGTTAAAAAAGTTTGTTTTTTTTTTACTGTTTATATATATATAAAAAAAAGTTTTTTTAATTTTAATTTTCTTTAATGTGAAAAAATTTTGTTTTTGTAAAAGTGTTTTTTCTCTTTATATATATAAATAAGAAGTTTAAAGTTTAACATCCTTTTTTCTTGTATTAATTCAATTTTTTTTACATTAAGGAACATAAAAAAATCGATTAATTTCATCAAAAAAATTTTTTTTTGAAGGAATTAAAACATATATACATAAAAACAATTTTAAAACTTTTAACAAATCTTTTAAATACAAAATTCGAAAAAAAATATTCTTACAAATGGAGCAAACAAACAAAAAAATGAAAAATTTAAATGAGAAAACCGTACCTCAGTTAAACGAGATTTGTAAAAAATTAAAAATTCCACATTTCAGAAAACATAGAACCAAATCAAAAAAATTGAAATCATACAGGAATATTATTTGTGAAACAATGGAAAGAAAAAAATTGAAAGATCAGAAGTGGATAAACTTAAACAGTCAAAAAATGCATCGGTTGTGAAAAATGAGAAGACGACTAAACGAAAAGCCAAGGAATATTATTTGCGAAACGATGGAAAGAAAAGAAATCGAAAGATCAGAAGTGGATAAACTTAAACAGTAAAAAAATGCATCGGTTGTGAAAAATGAGAAGACGACTAAACGAAAAGCCATTGAAGAACTTCAAAAAAAAAAAAAAAATAAAACGAAAATGAGTGATGCACTTCAGAATCTAGACAAACGAGATTTTTCGAGCGAAATTCGACGAGCAATCGACGAAGGAAAAGGAGAAGAATATGTAGCATGACTCATCACAGAACTATTCCAATCGAAGCCCGTAGAATGGGAGAGTGCGATCAAAGGCGTTTTTAAAATTTTTGACATGGTTCCTTTGTTCAAGAAAGTCGATCCGAAAAAGTTCATGGAACGGGTGAAGAAAGAAGTATTGGATTTGTTTCACGAACACATGAACGTGGGCTGAAAAATTAAGATGATACTTCATTGCATGATGAATAAAATCGACGTGAAGTCCGGCGAGAGCATTGTGAAAAATGCATATTTCAGATGTAACATCAAACCCGTACTTCGAGGTTCAGATTTATCGGACATTTTCGAAAAGATGAAAGACAAGATGTTGACGTCTCTCGCAAATTATCAACATGAAGGTAGCAATTGGACGTTCGATGAGGTGTTGAAACTCGAAATTCATATAACTAAAAACGATTCATTGAAAGGGTCTTCCTACGTGGAATTACTGTATTTCTTAGCTAAAAACACTCCGCGGTCAATGTGAGAAATAAAGATGATCAGTGTTTTAAATGGGCAGTCACCTCCACTTTATACCCTGTCAAAATCCATCCTGAGAGAGTTTCTCATAATGAGGTGACTTCTAAAAATCTTGATTGGACCGGAGTGACTTTTCCAATGCAGTTAAAACACATCGATCATTTCGAGGCTCAAAATCCCACTGTAGCGGTGAATGTCTTGGGATATGACGATGAAAAATGAATGATCTATCCTCTCAGACAGACTTCGTATCTCGAAAGAGAAAAGACAATTATTTTATTATTGATTTCGAATGGTGACAATCATCATTATTGTTGGGTTAAACATCTGAGCTGATTACTATCAAGACAAAATAATAAACATAAAGGAAGGATATGTTTATGTTGCAACTGCATGACTGCGTTTCACAGCGAAAAATCGTTAGCGAAACATCAGGAATATTGCAACAAAAATCAAGGTGTCGCCGTCTAAATGCCCAAACCCAACACCATCGTGAACATTGAAAATCGCAATAGAAGGTTAAAAGTACCATTCGGCATGTATGCCGATTTTGAATGCTTCACCATGAAAATGAGTTCCTGCCAACCTGATGCTCTTCAAAGTTACGTCGAAAGATATCAAAAACATATGCCTTCGGGCTATTGCATTTACGTGAAATGCACTTTCGACTTGCAACACGACATGAGTCCCTTCACCTATATGAAACGGTGCGAAGACAACGACGTGACTCAAAGGTTCATGGAAGAGTTAGAATCGAAAATTGAAATGATATATGACAAATTCAAAACTCCGACGGAAATGATCATCACGTGAGAACAGCAGGACGAAAATAACAGGGCCACCGAATGTCACATATGCAGACAATCGTTCGACAAGAATTCGGAGGAAAATAAGAAGGTTAGAGACCACGATCATTACACTGGTCTGTATCGCAGTCCGGCTCACAGCAAGTGCAATTTAAAATATCGAGATGCCGTTTTCTATCCGGTGATATTTCACATTCTCTCGGGTTACGACAGTCATCTGTTCGTGAAAAATCTCGGCACCTCCCACGAAGAATTAAATTGCATCGCAAACAGTGAAGAAAGATACATTTCCTTCACGAAATGGAAGGTCATGGTGAAGAAAAGAGTAATCGACGGAGAGACGTTGGAAGAAAAAATGAAATCCTTTCGTAGAAGCATATGTTTCATCGACAGTTTTAAATTCATGTTGACCGCTCTGGAAAAATTAGTCGATAACATGAGCAAGGATAAATTTAAAATCACGAGCGAACATTTTGGAGAACGAGTAGACGTCATGTTGAGGAAAGGAGTCTATCCTTATGATTACATGAACGATCTAAAGAGATTCAACGACACCACACTACCTGTGAAAGAAGATTTTTATTTGAAATTATATGAATCCGACATTTCCAACGAGAATTACGAACATGCCAAAAACGTGTGGAAATCATTCGATATGAAAACCATGAGAGATTATCATGATCTCTATCTGAAGACTGACGTTCTGCTCTTGGCAGACATGTTCGAAAATTTTCGAGACGTCTGTCATCGAAATTACGATCTGGATCTGGCTTGGTATTTCACCGCACCCAGTCTGGCGTGGGATGCTCTGTTGAAGACCACCGAAGTCCAATTGGAATTATTATCCGACATGGACATGTTGCTCATGTTTGAAAGGGCTGCGAGAGGTGGCGTCTTGATGATCTCCCACAGATATTCTGAAGCTAACAATCCCTACATGAAAGAAGGTTTCGATTCGAAACGATCGAATAAATACATACAGTATTGGGACGCTAATAATCTGTACGGTTGGGCTATAAGTCATCCTTTACCGATTGGAAATTTCGAATGGGTGACGGAACTGGAAGAAATGCAAAAATGGAGAGACTATCCTTGCATTTTAGAAGTCGATTTGAACTATCTGGAAGAATTACACGATCTACACAACGATTATCCGCTGGCTCCCAAATGAATGGAACCGATCGAAGGAGACGAAGAAAAACTCATTCCCAATTTATTTAATAAACGTAAGTACGTCGTCTACAGCGAGAATTTGAAACAATACGTCGATCACAGGATGAAATTAGTCGACATACATCGCATCATTCGATTTGACGAAGAGCCTTGGATGAAAAAAATACATGAATCTCAACACGAATCTCAGAATTCAAGCCGAGAACGATTTCGAAAAAGATTTCTTCAAACTCATGAACAACTGTGTGTATGGTAAATCGATGGAAAACATCAGGAAGAGAACCAATGTTCGACTCGTCACGTCTGAGAAAAAAGCTAAAAAATTAGTGGCGAAACCCAATTGCAAACACCGAACCATATTCGACGAAAATCTAGTGGCTGTTCACATGCAAAAGACGCAGCTGAAGTTCGACAAACTGTATTATCTCGGACCGATCATCTTAGATATCAGCAAGCGATTGATGTATGAGTTTCACTATGATTATGTCAAACGAAAATTTGGTGATAAAGCCAAACTACTGTTCACTGACACGGACAGTTTAGTTTATGAGATAGAGACGAAAGATGTCTACCGAGATATATCTCCGGACGTGGCCGCATGGTTCGACATGAGCAATTATCCCATTGATCACCCGTCCAACATTCAATCGAATGACAACAAGAAGGTGTTGGGTAAATTTAAGGACGAGAGCGGTGGTAAACAAATCGTCGAATTCATAGGCTTGAGACCCAAACTGTATGCTTATCGTCTAGAAGATGAAGAGATCAAGAAGTGCAAAGGAGTTAAAGCGTACATGGTGAACTAAAACATCTCTTTCCAAGAGTATAAAGATTGTCTGTTAGGAAGTGGTCCGGTGTATAAGACTATGAAATCGATTCGAAGCGAAAATCATGACTTGTATACCGAAATAGTGAACAAGATTTTGCTGACGGCCGACGACGATAAGAGATTCGTGTTAGACGATAAAATAAGCACTTTGGCACTCGGACATTGGACTTTGGATCTACTTTTTGACGATAGGATTTCAGATATGATCGAGGATGATAGGATTCCAGATATGATTATGAATGATGGATTCAAGATTATGGAAGTCGATAAAGACATTGAGAGAGTTAGTTTAAAAAGAAAAAGAAAAACATAAAAAAATAACGTCATTTTAGTGAATTATAATAAAATAAATAAATTTTAAAAAGAATATACACATTTATGAATAAGAAAATAGAGATATCCGTAGAAGGTGTCATCTTACCTAACGAACCCCTATCCAACATCGATCTGTTGAATGCGGTGAAGGATTTGAAAATCAAAGATTTTCTAGGCGTGTTTTCCAGAGATGCCCTGCCGAAGAGAAGACCTCGACAATTGGAATGCGGAATTTTAAATCTAGATGATTTATCGGGTGAAGGCACTCACTGGGTGGCGTGGATCAAGAACAGGAAGAAGAATTATTAATTCGACAGTTCGTTACAACACAAAACGAGTGCAATCGCCAGATCAAGTGTTTTGTGGTCACCTGTGTCTCTACATTCTCAAGAGATGGTCTGAAGGAGATCGGTTTCAAGACATTCTCAATGATTTACATTAGAGAGATATTTTTTTTTATAGTATATATAAAGATAAAAAAATTATTTAAAAAATTTTAATCGAATAAAAACGAAAAATAAAAATAAGTGAAATAATTCATTTTTTAATAAACTGCATTTGAAATATATTTTAAAACAAAAACCTCAAAACAACATGCCAGTCGATAAATTTGGTAGAAGTGATGACGAAAGTTGATCCAAAAAGAAGAGGAAGACGCTCGAAGTCGGTGATGGTTACGACGTTGCCAACTTGGATGAACGTTACGTTCAGAGATAGAACCTCGAGAGGAACCTTTGAACATGAACAATAAGAAGCTCTACAATCTTCCTGAGCTGATAGATCTCGCAGATGCTGTGACTAAAAAATACGTCGACAGGGGGAACGCGGATTTCGAATGAATCATGCTAGATAATTACGTGCATAAAGCCATGACCGACGATCTCGATCTGAAATCTAAATGTTTGGTGAACGTTGCAAATCCCATAGATTCCACCGATGTCACTACCAAGAAATACGTGGACGACTCTCACGTGTGAGTCAGCGAACATCTGAGAAGTAGATACATTCAGAAAACGATGCAGTCGAAATTGAACGCCAATTCTAACAAGATAACGAATGTGGCCATTCCCACGAATCCCAAGGACGTGGCGTCCAAACACTACGTAGATCTGGAACAGAGAAAGTCTGACAGACGAGAAATGAAATCGGATCTGAATGCGGGATTCAACAAGATATTGAATCTGTGGAAGGTCGATGATGCAGATGCGGAATCAACCACAGTCAACAAGGGCTATGTAGATTCTGCCATGATTCGATCACAAGAATACGTAGAATCACAAGTGGACGATCTCTACCTGAACAAACAATCTGGCGGAACCATGGAGGGTGGCATCAACATGGACGGTCACAATTTATTCGGTCTCGATCACGATCCCGAATTCGATTCCAGAGCGGTCAGCAGGAAGTACGGACGACAACTCAGTCTGGAGAAAGGGTGACATCATGGAAGGTAAACTAGACATGGGCGGACACGTGCCCACGAATCTACCGGATCCCGTGCACATGTCGGATGCCTGCACCCTGATTTCAGTGGTAGAAAAAGTCAAATACGCTAGACAATTGATCACCGTGTGGGCCGAGGAGGCCGGCATGTCAGAGGAGGGAAAAACCGAGTGGTCTTTTGGAAACGGAGGTAGCGGATCGCAACATGGTCGGGTGGGATATCCCATGCTGTTAGGAGGTCAAATCATACGAATGGGTCTGGCTTCCACGGATAACAGAGCATTTGTCAATCTCACGGTGAATGGAGTAGAGAGCGATAAGAGATACAGTGTTGAAAAGACTGAGAATCAACACGCGAATGTTAGCACGTTTGGCATGCCTCTCAAAGTGAACACCGGAGACAGGATTAATTTCAATATGAAAACCAATAATCCCAAAGCCGTCACTTCCGTGGTGAGCCTACTGATCGAACCAAATCCTTTGAACAAACAATGAATGCGTGAAAATAATTAATTAAAAAATAATGAGTGATTATTAAAAACAAAAAAAAAGTAATGAGATTTAGAAAGATGTTCAATCTCTCTAGATCTCATTACTTTTATTTTTTTTTTTTTTTTGTTTTTACTCATTACTTTTTTATTTTGTTTTTAATTTTTTTCACACACGTCTCTCCTTGAATGATCAACATCTTATTTCCATCTGATTCGAATTGTAATTCTCTGTCCGACAGGACCAGGGTGAAGGCTTCGTTTTTTCTCGGCACATTCCTATCGAATTGCATCTTGATCTGAATGTCTAAGACGCTACTCTTGAGTCGTTCACTCTGTTTACTAACGTTGAATACGAACATGGGATACATCAACTTGTATTCGCCGGGAGATATGTTAGGGTTGCTCATCAATCTGTCTAGACCGTGATACTTCTTTCTAAAATCTGTGGCATCGCCATACAGTTTGCAGAAATCGTTCTTGTCGAACGATGCGTTGTAATCGATTGCTGGATATCTCGTGGCATTCAGAAACACTTGCATGTTTCTCAAATGGCAGTGATCGAACAGTGACACATTCTTTTCCTGAGACCCGTCCCTATCGGTCTGAAACACAACCACAATGAAACGCAGTCTCTCGGAAGTGGATTTCTCCATCAATCTCCAATCGAAGTGATTTGTGGAGGGTGGAATTCTAGCCGTGTTGCACTGTCTCATTCTAAATCCCACAGGTAATTTACTCTTGGATTCTATGATCTTGTAGAGACGCGTTTTTTCAATGATCGAAGGCTCCACGTGCGGAACGAACCACGATATCTTGTGTAGAGTTATCTTACCCGCATCGGTCACAGTGAGTCTCACTATCGCGTCGTCGTTTCCTTTTCAAATCAACATCAGATTGTGTTTGAATCCGTACATGATCTTGTTGTAATCGTCTGCGAATCCAAAGATGTGTTTCAAAGGTATCCTGAATGAAAACGTTCCTTTAGGTCTGGACGTCTTGACGATGTAGTCGAATATCACAACGGCGCCGGCGCTAGCAGGGCCGACGGTATCCTTCATCCACAACTGATTAAGTCCTCTGGATTTCGAAAAATCATCTGCATACGTCAAGAGTCTGAACATCGTGGTGGCCTGACCGGGATGAAACAGATTCTATCTCTTGTCCGGATAGCAAGTGTTTTATATTACTGAATAGATGCATGATGCCATTATTGGCTAGAGTAACCGTGTCGTCGGCAGCATAGTCGCTCCCATCTTCCTTGGTGAGACGTCCCTACACCACTATGTAACTCTCGCTAGGATGGACGAATAGATCTTGGGTTTCGACATTGATTCTTATCTCTCCTGCATTGTTCAAACTCATTCTGGTTACCGGTTCGTATTCGTGAACCTAATATTCTTGAGTACTTTCATCTTTCACTATGCTTTGTGCTATATCTAGTATATTTGCCATTTTTAAAGAGTTTTTTGTTTATTAATTAGCTTGCTTTTTTATCTAAAAATAGTTTTAATTATTTTTTATTATTATTTTTCTCTCCTATATATATGTGTAAACAAGAAAATGTTAAAGAGTGTAAATAAAAAAAAAAAATTGTTTTCTTTATCAAAACTTCGTCTTCTGCAATTGTTGTTCGTAAAACTTTCCGATGATCTCTTCTCCATCCAAAGCTTCGATCTTGTAAGTCACCGGATCGGTGTGAAATATTTTGATTATCACGAAGATTTGGTGTCGGGATGTCACAGATCGTGATCATACGTGGCCGCGTCCACCCTATTCATGGGTTTGCTCCAAGATTTAGGAGTCAGATCGGCTTTGAGTCTCTTGTTCAATTTCGTTCCGGGTCCCATGAAACTGTGACCAGGCAGATGCATTTCGAAAGGTAGATTATTGATCATTTTATTCACGATGCCTTTACCTTTGCTCGCATTCCTTTTTTTAACGAATTGAGTCTTGATCAAACCACACACATCGCAAATTCTGCGAAGCATCTGTCTGTCGTTTTTAGTTCGTACTTCTCGAGAATTACTCGTCTCGGTAACTCTCTTACACTTTACGCAATACATTTTTGAGAGCTATTAAATTAATTTCGTTTTTATTTTATATATAAATTTAATATTTCTTTTTTAAAAATTCTGTTCTTATTATATATATATTTTTTTTCAATCGCTGCTCTTGAGTTCTATCATCTTACTGAATTCCTCCCTAGCCTCTTTCCTCCCCTTTTCCATGAGAGAATCCTTCATCTCTTCCTTCATGATCTGACGAGTCTTGATTCTCACGGCTTCTTTCATGGCATCGTATTTCGTTTTCTCACTCAGTATTATGAAGTATTCTCCGTACGATATCGTACCATCTTTCAATGCCATCGAGATCATTTCTGATATCGTGTCAATCTTAGAGTCGGCCAAGACACGAATCTTTTTGTGTTTCCTAGCTTTCAGATATAATTTCCTACTCAAAAAGTTTCCGAGCATGCTAAACAATCCGGCGGCAAGAGCCACACCTTCTACGGTCAACACGATCGGAATGCCGACCATGGTCGACAACAATCCGGTGCCAGCCACGTGTAAACCCATGGAAATCGTGATGAGTGTTGTGTCGACCGCGTTGACAAATTTCAGGAAACGCGAATACTTCTTCTTGAGAAAATGGCGAGAATCTCTCTCTCGAGTCAGATACAATTGGATTCTACTGATTTGATTGATGCGATACGTCTCTCCTCTTTCTTTCTCTTCTAGCGATGGCGCCATTGGCAAAACGCCGTTCGGCTTCTCATCCTCGTCGTCATCTAATGTCAGATACAATTTATTTCTGGTTCTCATTTTTATGTTTTTTTCTTTCTAATATTAGATAAAAAATTTTATGTGTGTATTTATTTTATTTTCTATTCTCCCTTATTTATATCAATGAGAAAACTTGAACGTATGCTTCCTTCAGCAATAATTTCATGATGCATCCCTTGTCTTCTAAAGTCAGACTTCTATGCGCCAATTTCAGTTCTTCCAAAACTGTGGGCTTGTCTCGATCCTTACAGAAGACTAATCTCCTCCAAAACGTGATCACTTCATCGATTCGAACGCGTTCGAACGCCGGTTCGAAATACTTGACGACCATATCTTCCCTTTCCATCCCGTAGGCTCTCATCAGCATTTTTAAGAGAAACCTTGCTCTCAAAATCTGGGAATTGTTCATGATTTACGTATATTTTATTATCTATTTCGATTTGATATTATTTTTAAAATACTATTTATTTATATATTTTTTCTCTCCTATATATCAATCACTTTTTATTTTCTCTCGCCAAAACCGATTCTATCACTATTCCCCCCACAAAACTCTCGAGGTGAATCGCTAAATCATTTTCACCGATCAAATCGCAACCTAGACCGTCCGAAACGCGATCGCGAACGTGGTGTCTCAGAACCCGCAAACCCCCTTTTTCCACGTACCGGAGGCCCAAATTGGTCTTAAAACAAAATTTTAAAAAATCCTCGATGAGTAAATACACTTTACGCTCACTTTTCGCCGTTGGCCAACGTCGAAAAAAACGTTTTGAGGTCGATTTTTCCTGTCCTAGAATCCGCAAATGGGTTTCCCCGATCGGATCGCACTTTTGACGTTCGAACACCCATTGGCTAACGTCAGTGTCCCAGAATCTGCAAACCACTTTTTGATGCTGTCCTAGAAGCCGCAAAACGTTTTTTGCTCGCGTTCACCAACGATGGATCAATGGTCTAATCCACGATGGGAACGTCGACAAAAATTTTTAATGTACATTTTCTTAAAAATTTCGTACATTTTTCACTTTTTGAGCGACGTGTCGAATCTACGCGTTCGCCAACGGGTGTTTGAACATCAAAAGTGCGGTCTGTGAGCCTCAAAACAATTGCGGATTCTGGGACACCATGAAAAAACGACATTTTTGTACACGTGTACACGATTAAACACTGAATCCCTATGGCGGTACACGTACATGTACGTGTACGTGTACAGTACATGTACAAGCTGTCCCAGAATCCGCATTTATTACCTACTCATAAGTATTCCGACGATGCTAGACCGGTCTATATTCTATTCTACATATTACATGTAGTACATAGGTACACGCGACCAAAAAGGAGTTCTGTAACCACAGATACATCCTAAAGAGGAAATCTATAGAGATTCCATAAGTGGGATTCCGTAAGTGAGATTCATAAGTAAGATTGCAAGCTCCTATATAGGTAGTCTTACCGACGGCTTCCATCTTGTCCTATGTTGCCTGTCCTATGATTAGCTTCAACTGTATATACCAAATACTATAGTCTTAAGTAACCCTTACAACCTTGTACCATTACTATTGACTTACTAGCTATCTCAAATTGCTCTAACAACACGAATCCCACCGAGAAAATTAACTATCAAGTAGTTACTGCACGAACGACTGGAATCCCATCGAGCAAATGAGCTATAGAGCAATTGCTCGATCGAGTGACTTCACATACTGCTCTACGACTTATTTCGGAAAAAGGGATTCCACAATCTCAGACGTTTTTCAAAAAGGAATTCTATAGGGATTCCTCAAAAGGGATTCCATCAGTGGGATTCCATAAGTCTTTCCATCGGCTTCTGTCACGTCTTCCACTATCGGTCCTTTGATTAGTCTTGATTGTATTCATCCAATACTGCAGTGTTCTGCAGTACAGTCGCCGTGGAGTGGTCGAAATCCACGCTTGGATCCACGGATGCGTTTACCACATAACAAAAATCGTCATCAGCAAAATTTTAATTAATGAAGTACCGGGTTGTACCCGGTGCTTCATTGATTAAAGTTTTGATGATTATTCCCATAATTGGTGTTTAGTATCTAATATTATTGCGTCCGTGGAAATATTGTCAATCCGTGGAAAGTGGCCAGTCCACGGCGATTGTTCTGTACCAACCTTGCAATCTTGTACTATTAAGGGCTTGTACCATTACTATTGGCTACCACTATTCTGTTCCTTGCCTCAACCATTACTAACTCGTAGCTCTACTGCAGGCACACTGGCTGTCACTGTCTCGACTTTGCCATTGCAAATCTAGACTACACCAGATTGCTCCATTCATCTAAGCCTGTATCGGTTTTTATACCATGATTACCTATTCTACTATATATGAAAAGCCTATGACATAAATTTTAGCTTTGTACACCAACTGTGGTGAACTCGCCAGCAATGGGATTTCAATAGTTAAAATTTACACCTACAGTGGAACTACATCCTTGACCTTTGTTGACGTCGACCTGAATGCGAACTTGTCTAAATTCATCACACGTCGCCTCGCAAAGAGTGAAATAAAAGTGGCAATTATTTATTACATTTTTAAATGAATTTACCCCCATAAAACACCAAAAATTAACAAACATGCATTGTTTCGTGTTAATAAAGCATCCATAACTCGGAATAGTATGTTATTACGTTGTTAAAAATGAAAAAGGCCCTGTTTCTTTTCCTATTTCGTTTAGGTGATAAAATTGACAGCGGAAGTACCGCCCACCGATGCTCATGTAAACAAAAACAAATTCGCACTAATGTACAGTAAAGCAGAGAAAAAACTAGAGAAACAGAATTTACTATGTTTTTCAAGCAAAAATGAAAAGGTAATTAAAACTGAATAGACGTTTCTGTGAATAATGTTGACCGGTTTTCACCGTTATGTTGGCTAAAGGGTTAAGAATCCCTTACTTTGGAAGGCACACTGAAAGGGTGTCCAATTCCACATAGAATTAAATATTAAGAAAATAAAGCGAAAAACATTTAGTTTCTCAGCAGACAGTACCTGCTTTTGCACTCCGGAGGGATGGAACAGCACAAATCAGAGACATTCTTTTAATGGCACTTTGGCACCAAAGGTGTCTGCACTCTCGGTGAGACCGAGCCGAGCACAGTGAAAGACTATAGAACTCCTCTAACAAATGAGTTTTAAACAGTAATAGCACTAACACATTTAACAGTACAGTCGACCGTGTCAGTATTGCAACCTGACATTTTTGTGATAGGTTTCAACAATTATTCAGTGCAGTTTTATGGAAAGGATTAATTTTATTCTGCCTGAAATAAAATATGTGCAATCCACATTGAAGTCTTGAGAGGGTTAGAAGCATTGAACTGAATAAGATAGGTTTCAACAAATTTTACAATTATTCAGTGCAGTTTTATGGAAAGGGTTCACTTTATTCTGCCTGAAATAAAATATGTGCAATCCACACTGAAGTCTTGAGAGGGTTAACGGCATTGAACTGAGTAATTTATAATCTATTTCCTTGCAAGGTAAAGGGTTTCTCTCAACTTAGTTCCAGGAACTTACATCCCATTATCATAACAAGGTTAGTAGATTACATTACATTTTTTGACAGCTGACTCCACTGGTGTTTACATTATCTCCAGTGCGAATAACATAGCATCGTATTGCTTGGGGAGAATTTACTGTATCAGAAACTTGGAGGCTATGAAAGCCCTGTGGCCGACTGGGCCATACTCAGTGGCTCTAGCGACCTGAAAAACATAGGTGGCCGAGACCTTTTGACTGTCCACCAGTATGCCAAAAATCAGCGAGATAGGACGATTCGTTTTCGAGTTATTGTGAGGACAAGGAAGTGCATAGAAGACAGAAAACAGGAGAATAAGAAAAAGAAAAAGAAGAAGAAGAAGAAGAAGAAGAAGAAGAAGAAGAAGAAGAAGAAGAAAAAGAAGAAGAAGAAGAAGAAGAAGAAGAAGAAGAAGAAGAAGAAGAAAAATAAAAAAAGAAGAAAAAGAATCCGTACAAAAACAATAGTCTGTGTGTTTCACACAGACTAAAAAAGAAAGAAAAAGAAACCGTACAAAAACAATAGTCTGTGTGTTTCACACAGACTAATAATAGCGACTCTTCATACTGACGATCATGGTATAAATAAGACATACCCATAGTAGCTTGGTGTACCAAATGTTCACCACTCCTGGTGTTAACCGCGCGCCAAAGGCTCGCGGTTAACACCATCTCACCACTCGTGGGGAACATTTGGTACACCAAGCTACAATGGATATATTCTATATATATAATACGAAGGCCAAGTGCTGAGTTGGGTACCTTACATATAAGAAACTGTGTGTTGTTCGTACCGAGATGTGTTTATGTATTAAAACACATTGTGTTACAATGTGTACACATTAAATGTAGCATATAGGCACATCTGGAATGTGCCAATATGTACGTATGTACTAATGCACAACGTGACACATTGTGTACCAGCATACAGGCACATACGAGGAAAAGGGGATTCTGTAACCACAGACATGTCCTAAAAAGGGATTCTGTAAGTGGGATTCTTATCCGACTCCATTCAGGGTGGGTGCCTGTTATTATGCTATGTTAAACCCACTTTGTAATAAAAGTTGCAAAATGTAATAATTATTACAATGTGCAGCTATATGGACGGAAAATACGTTGCAAACTGTAATATGCAACTACATGAACGGGAAAAATGTTGCAAAATGTAATAAACTTTTTTCAAGCGGGCAATCAGAAACTAATTCATGTTATTATACAAATATTGAAATAAATTTGTGTCTCTATGATTCTACGACTGTCTTACGGTATATTATGTGCACTTCAGAGAGTTTCGCAGATTTTCGAACTTTTATTACAAAATGCAACTCCTGGGAGAGGAAAAACGTTACAATATGTAATAAATGTTACAAAATACAAATACATGGACTGGAAAAACGTTGCAAAATGTAATAATCGTTACAAAATGCAACGAAATTGACTCGACAAGAGCTGCATTATGTAATATATTTTTTTTTCCAATGGAATCTGATGGAATTATCGGAAAAGTTTTCATTTGATTAATTCACTTTCATGTACCCGCGCCATGTGTCAATCGGCAATATATTAAACTCTCCATTACCGTTTCCGTTGATTTTGCAAATCTTTATTTTTCTGCTACAAGAAGTATAAAGTTGCTGAATAGACACTGGGGTTCTTAATTGGCGGATTATTCTCGTCCATTGCGAAAATGTTGACCATATTTATTTGTCTACATGTGAATACATTCACCATAGGACTACACTGCAAGGTGGACTACTCTGTACATACTTTGTTGATGCGATATTCAACACTCTACCCTCCGCCATCCAACTAGTGTTGAGGCGATTTGACATATTTAACTGGTTAACCATTAGAGTTGAGCGGATCATAACCGATTAACCACAATAGCAAATCATCACCAGACATCGATCGTGGGTGTGCGATTTATACAAGTGTTAGTTACTCTTTAGGATATATGGTGTATAAATCGCGGACCAAGTGTACGACGTCTGGTGGACGTAGTGGTTTGCTATAGGTGTATTGCTTTTACTAGGATTGAACTCACTGTTATTTATTTTTTTATTGGGGTTTTACGACACATTCAACAGCCAGGGTCATATCGTGTCGGGCAGTTTAACGGGTGGAGGAAGCCGGAGTACCCGGATAAAACCACCGAATAGCGTCGAGTAACTCACCAACGTACTAACCTGGGTTAGCATTGGTTGAAGGCGTGTGTACCATCGGCGTGTTATACGCCTTAGCGCACGTCGCTACCGCGCTCCCAAATAATCAATCGAGATTAAGTGTCTTGCTCAAGGACACAACGTGGGAGACACGGCTCGAATCTTCGATCCCTCGGTCTCAAGTTCGACTGTGTAGTCAATGTACCACCGCGATCCCCTTCAACTCGCTGAAATAAATAAAGGAAATTTGGAGTGAAGCTGCTGAACTGTTTGGGTGAGAGTGTGTGGGGGGGGGGGGGGGGGGAGGCGCGGCAACAATCAAACAGCGATGATAAAATTATGGGTATAAGTGCTTTCAGCTGACATGTCATGGTCGGATTGCTTACGACTCACACAAACCAATGTGTGTATGAATAAAGTCATTAAAGTGTTCATGGTAATCGCCAGCTTATGTACTTCTTGGGAGCGCGGTGGCTCAGTAGGTAGAGGCGCAGGCTGCAAGCCGAGAGGTCCTCGGTTCAAATCCCACCTGCGGCAATCGCGTTGTGTCCTTGGGCAAGACACCTCATCTCCATTGCCCGCGTGGGGGCACGACGACGCCGTGTACTAAGGCGTACTGCACGCCGATGGTACGCATGTCTTCAACCAATCTAACCCTGCCTATGCTGCATTGCGGAGTTACGAAGTTGGGGAGCTGGCAGCTGCTCGTCGTTGTTCGGTGGTTCTCTCCGGGTACTCCGGCTTCCTCCACCCGTAAAACTGTCACGGTCATGATTAGCCATTGTGCATAAATATGTGACCTTAAACATAAATAAATAAATAAATAAAAATAAATAAATAAATAAATAAATGTACTTCTTGGGAAAGAAGATGTGTGTGGGTGTGTGGAGGTCGGGTTGGGGGGGGGGGTGGGGTGGTTACGCGCACTTCTGAAAAGGCGCGAGCCCCACTTACATCCTGAATTACTTATATAATGTTTTTCATGCAAAAACGTAGGCCAGGACAGGAGGGAACACGAGAACTGAGAAGACCACCACCAAGACTAGCCACCCGCCCAGGGAACGGGGGGGGGGGGGGGGGGAGAGGAATGAGGCGACAAGACAACACCCATCGCCCTTCGGCGTCCTCTACTCACGACTCGGGCTACGATGTCCAGCCCCTAGAACCCTAATGCGACATAACGCGGTGTGCTGAAGAGAATTGACATCAGGATAGTCGCCCACTAGGCTTATGTCCATTAATTCCTTTGATATTGAGCGTTTTGAATCTTAGCTAGTCCATCCCAAGGACAGCCGTACAAATCTAGTACCGGGGCTACTCAGCGGCACAGCCCTTTCGCTGTGCCCAAACAACGTTCAGTCACTCAGTCCCGTGGACAACGACAGTGCGCTCACCATGACGTCGCCGACGTCATAGCTATTCTAACAGTTTCTCACACTTGATGCCTGCTTTTCCCATTCACATACACCCTGCATTAAGCATCCACACCAAGCCTGCGATGCGCACTGTACATAGCACTTGGACCTATAGTTGTTGTGTCAGCGACAGGACATTGGGGGTCCCGGGGGAGCGAGGGCCATTGAGTGGGTGAGGATGAATGAAAATGTGAGAGGTGTGAGGAGAGGCCTCAGTGAGGATTGTCCTCATCTCACTCCTAACAATCACTAGAGATCGCCATAGGGAATCACTGAGCATCCCTAGTAATCGCTACTAGGCATGACCAGTGATTATCTCCTCGTATGAGGATGTGAGGGGTGTAAGGAGAGGCCTCGATTTATTTATTTATTGGGTCGGGGAGAGGGGTCCAGATGACAATACAAAACGCTACGAACATTTGACTCATGCAAAGACATTCTCACAAAAACACACATTGACAGCATTTGGTTACGAAATACAGATACAATGTCCTACTAATAATTGTATGATAAAATGAATTGGTCTGATTGCTCAATTTGGAAAAATTTTATTACATTTTCTAACGTTTTTCCAGTCGATATGGTTGCAGTTTGTAATAATTATTACATTTTACAACGTTTTTCAAGTCCATGTAGTGGCATTTTGTAATAAAACTTCAAACATCTACGAAACTCGCTCAAATGCGCGTAGAAATGCACATAATATACCCTAAGACAGTCGTAGAATCATAGAAATACAAATGTATTTCAATATTTGTATGATAACATGAATTAGTTTCTGAATGTCCGTTTGAAAAAACTATATTTATGGGATAACTATGTTGTATTTGATTGTTTGGGGTCGAAAACGATGGTTTTACTGTCGCAAATTGAGTGTTGCCGGCGACGCGTTAGCGGAGCCGGTAAAATGGATACTTGAGAAAGTAAAACCATCGTTTACGGCCCCAAACAATCAAATACGACATAGTTATCACCATTCTAATATAATTCGGCTGAAAACGGAGATAGTATTTTATCTCTCAACTATAAAACAAAGACTTGTTGAAGACCACAACGGTAATCACGATGTAAATCCCCAGTGTATGAACTCCGTGACAACAGACACTTATTGTTTTCCACTGTTATGTGCTTGCAGAATCCCACTCTATGCTATACCCTCAACCCATGCACGACACAGTCCCCATGTCGATACATAACTTATCCCATAGTGATAGTATAGTTATACCAACTCAGTTTATACCATCCCAGGCTCAATAATATACTCTTTTGCCAACCCAAACTACTTAACCTACCGTACCACTCTATGTGCACGTGTGCACCGTTCATTTTTGCACTGCTCACTGTTTTTTATGTCTTTTGTTTGAGCAGTGCGCCATCTCTTGTAAATGTAATATGGTTCATTTCTGCGGGTCCATTACTATAAGAATTCAGTGATCCAGTTTAGCAATTTATTCCATCCACATCACTTTTTTACATATATAAAAATATACCCCTATCGATTTGACAGAGGTTTCTCTAGCTCCAACACCAACTGTACCAATACGATCCAAATTATCTATAAAGTCAGAATATAATCGGAGATTAGATTCATAACCTTGGAATAAGAATTTTGTGACTCGATCTGTTGACAACAAAGCAGAATGTCCGAACAAAGCATTTTGCGGGAGATTGTTTTCTTAATTACCCGGATTAACGAACCTGAACTACTGGATAGAGGGCGTTGGCAATTAAACCAGGATTGCAGGCCAGCAATTAAGTCCTATCTCACATACAGTTGTGCTTGAAACATTCATCAGTCATACATTTGAACGCAGCGCATTCAGTGCAGTGAGATTAACTGTCAGTAAAACCATGCAAGTAATATATGGCATAAAATACAACTAAAATCCTATGTATATTTAAATATAAATAATACGGTCAGTGTGAAAATTCTGACACTTCCACACTCTCGCCTCTCAACAAAAATGACATCCTTGTCATTTACTTTTACTTAATATATTAATAACAGTATCAGTATTCCATTTTCTAGAAGACTTTGTTTTAAATTATAAATTGCACCCATAGAAGAAAATCCAGAAACATAGAATGGCGAGTAACGAGGCAATCCTCACTGACTCTGTTATGTTTGTGGTTTTTTCTCCATGAGCAATTTTATGTCTGCCTGAAAAATACATGCAAGTTTCATATGAATACTGTAAATAAAAATAAAACTTTTTTTTTTTTACACTATTTTCACTTTGAGGGAAAAAAGTAAATCAGCATGACATATTGAGTAACGAGGCAATCCTCACTGACTCTGTCACGCTGACATTTCTCTCCGAAGTAAGTGAATAACCAGAATTAATCCAATAGTGTAGATAAAATAGCAGCAGAAACATCTTTTGACACTTCTGAAAATACTTTCGTTGATGCTAGATTTTCAAGCATCATTGCCTTCATTTTCCATGGAGACTCTTCAGAAAGAACTCATCCATTCTGGTTTCTTTTTATTTCTATCTGATCGTCTTGGTGCTACGGTTGGTAGCACTGTAGCATTCATTTCTGACTGTGTATTGTTGTTTACTTTTTCTGATTCAGAAGTAATAGGGTTCATCTCAGCGGGTCCATTACTATAAGAATTCAGTGATTCAGTTTAGCAATTTATTCAATCCACATCACTTTTTTACATATATAAAAATATACCCCTATCGATTTGACAGAGGTTTCTCTAGCTCCAACACCAACTGTACCAATACGATCCAAATTATCTGTAAAGTCAGAATATAATCGGAGATTAGATTAATAATCTTGGAATAAGAATTTTGTGACTCGATCTGTTGACAACAAAGCAGAATGTCCGAACAAAGCATTTTGCGGGAGATTGTTTTCTTAATTACCCGGATTAACGAACCTGAACTACTGGATAGAGGGCGTTCGCAATTAAACCAGGATTGCAGGCCATCAATTCAGTCCTATCTTACGTACAGTTGTGCTTGAAACATTCATCAGTCATACATTTGAACGCAGAGCATTCAGTGCAGTGAGATCAACTGTCAGTAAAACAAGTAATATATGGCATAAAATACAACTAAAATCCTATGTATATTCATATATAAATAATACGGTCAGTGTGAAAATTCTGACTCTTCCACATACATATGTTGTTGAAACAGGTAACCACCAGCAAAAAAAAAAAAACACTTTATATTGCATCGTCTCCCAATGGCCAAATCTAGTTCCCTTATAAATCAAATCGTGCAGTTCACAGCCCTACAAACACAACCACAGCGATATATTCTAGTCTGCACATTGATATTTCTACTATCCAAAAACCAAGTGTTCCATCACCCGACTTTGATGACCTCCGTACTACTTTTCTGAAAACGAACCTTCATAATGGCGATAACGATAGCTCAGTACAGAATCACAATTGGGGTTTTCAATGCCGGGTGTTGGAATGCGGATAGTACAAAAAACAAAAATTCCTTCTACAACAAAAAACACTGTGAAGTGTGTGACGTTATCCGTTCTGTTTTTGCAATTATCGGGAATAACATTGACGTACAGTCTTATTATCCTGTCTTACTTATTGTTGCTGGGGATATCGAATCCAATCCAGGCCCAAATGATCCTACTTCTGATAATCAATCAACACTATCAATCTTCCATTATAATGTTCGTAATCTACGTTTTAAACTTACACGGATTGTTGATATATTAGATGATTTCAATGTTCTATGCTTCACCAAAACCCACATAAACGAAGAATTTGATTCAAATGATATTAAAATAGCCGACTTCCCCCTGCCTGTTCGTAATGACAGAGACAGCTTTGGTGGTGGCATTGCAGTTTACTTCAAAAATGGGCTGCACTACAAACGTTTAACTAATCTGGAATTCGATAATTCCATGACCAGGCTAAAATGTGGAGTCTAGAAACACTGGGTTAATTCGAATACTTTGTGAATAACAGATTTATAATTAATGAATAGATGGATTAACACATTAAGATGTTTTTCACCCATAGGATTAATTACAATGGCAACTTGATTAATACAACATACTACATGTTATTGTCTGAGCAAACAATGTTGATTGTTTTATTTTAATAATGTTACTTGGAAATTGTACATATAAAAGCATGTTATCTCTGTAAATTTAGTAATTCGGATATCCGATTGCAAGAAAGTTGGACGGAGAGTTTGGTAACCGCTCCCGTCAACACTTTGTATTACCTGTACGCTGCAGTCCAGTTAATAAATTTGTTACATAGTGTAAAGACTTTTAGTCTCAGTAGTTTATGGAGTGAGATCCCCGGTACGAAATAACTTCGCGACCAGTTCCTCCGGTCATAATTTTGTGGAGAATCCGGGCATACGGTGACTGTTTAGCTCACCTTGAGATATCGGAAGGACATTTCGGAATCACAAATGTGCAGTGTGATTTCCCAAAACATTGTGAACCTATTGCAGAGCTTAAACGTGGAGAGATTAGAACTGTCTTGGGAACTTCAAGCAGAAACACAAGAGACCAGTCTTATGCTTAAGTGGAAGAAACCAGCGTCATGTGCAAAGAAACCGAGATCAGCAGCAAAACGTTCTAGAGACCGAAAGCGTCAGGAAGATTCCATTATGAGGAAACAAAGAGACGTCTACGTCCATGAAAGTAGTGGAAATGATCATAAGGATATTTGTGCGTCTGTTCCGAGTACTGGGAAGAAACTTGATGTGAGTAAACAAACGTTAGGTGACAAAACTGTCGGAGAAAGAAATACGCGGAAGAAATTTAGTGTCTCATCCAGGGGCTCTAAAATTAATTCATCAAATAAAGTGGACAGTGATCATGGCAATTCGGTTTCTATACATTTACCAAAACGCTAGAAAGTCAATTCCCGTTGCAGAAACATAAAATCGAATAAAAGGTTTCGAGATCCAAATGAAATAGTGGACATTTTATGTAGACATATTTCACCACATGGTTCAAAAATCTTTTGTGTAGAGTACTGTGATGGCGACATACAAGAAGTGTCTTTCGAATCGGTGCCTGTTGTTATAAGAGACCGAATAGATCCAAACTGGTCTACTTGGTTTAGTGGATAAAAATATGTGCACTGATATGTTCATCTATATTACTTATAAAATGCAATCAGTTTATTTCTTTCGTATATTACATTTACTAGTGCTAATTGAGAACTTCCCCTGACTACTAAAATATTCAGGAACAATGTACCCAAATGCCAGGAGGCATATTTTGGGGAGGCAGCGAGGTATTATGACCAGGCTAAAATCTGGAGTCTAGAAACACTGGGTTAATTCGAATACTTTGTGAATAACAGATTTATAAATCAATGAATAGATGGATTAACACATTAAGATGGTTTTCACCCATACGATTCATTACAATAGCAACTTGATTAATACAAGATACTACATGTTATTGTCTGAGCAAACAATGTTGATTGTTTTATTTTAATATTGTTACTTAGATATTGTACATATAAAAGCATGTTAACTCTGTAAATTTGGTAATTCGGATATCCGATTGCAAGAACGTTGGACGGAGAGTTTGGTGACCGCTCCCGTCAACATCTTGTATTACATGTACGCTGCAGTCCAGTTAATAAATTTGTTACATAGTGTAAAGACTAGTCTCAGTAGTTTGTGGAGTGAGATCCCCGGTACGAAATAACTTCGCGACCAGTTCCTCCGGTCATAATTTAAGTTGACAGGAGCGGTCACCAAACTCTCCGTCCAACGTTCTTGCAATCGGATATCCGAATTACCAAATTTACAGAGTTAACATGCTTTTATATGTACAATATCTAAGTAACAATATTAAAATAAAACAATCAACTTTAGTAGCTGTTAAAATAACATGTAGACTCTTGTATTAATAAAGTAGGCATTGTGATGGATTATAAGAGTTGAAAATATCTTAATGCGTTAATCCATCAAACCATTAATTTATAAATCTGGTTTTCTCGAAGTACCTGAGTTAACCCATTGTTTCCAGACTACAGATTTTAGCCTGGTCATAATTCTATCATGTGGTTCGAAATCTTTCCAAGTTATTTCGTTATCTTCTCGGGGTTACAGGGTATCATATCGATCTCCCCAGTACTGTGATCCTAACTACTGGGACCTTCTTGACATTTCAATTGAAGAAGTTCTGAATTTAAATCGTTCACTTATCCTCTGTGGTGATTTCAACTCTGACTTGCTAAACAGCCAACCTAAACTGAACAATATACTGGATTAGTCCGGCCGCCGAGGCACTGAACCTGGTTTTGTTGTATTAAGTTTTTTTCTCAGCGGATTATTATTCTATAGGGTCTCCTTGGTGAGATTTTTCTTACTGGACAGCTGACAGTGTTGAGCAATTTTTTTTATTCGACAAATCCAAGATGGCCGCCAAGGTGACCGCTATGAAAAAATACAATATCACCATATAACTTGGATCGGAATTTTTGGTAAGATAATATGGAATTTTGAAGATTTTTCTTCTTGATTCATCGTACACATATATAATTGTTACTTACTGGCCAAAATAAGATTACCAAAAACCAATATGGTGGCCAAGATGGCCGCCAATGTGTCACACTTTTCTCATTTTTTGAGATTTCACCACGTATCCTTCATATTGCTGCTAAGATGTTGACAAATATGCATGCTTATATAATTCTTTTTACCAGAGGGGCCATTTCTGCACACACCGGTACTCTAATATCCATCAGAAGCGGATTGTTGCTCACTGTATCACGTTATTTATAAACGCCGGTATAACCTAGTCAATACGAAAAAAGTTAAGAATTATATCCGTCGGAATTAACCGATATTATATGTATAAACAATGTAAGGTATATACACATATCGGCACATATTCATGAACCTACTGTTACTCTCATGTGTCATATGAAATATATTCTCTCAAAACCCAAGATGGGGTCCAAAATGGCCGCAAATATGGCAAAAAATCATTTCTTACAAATATAGGCGGCTATTAGGCTCTATTATTTTGAAATGTCCAACCATGATTATCGATATGACGTAGCCATATGGGGTGATGCTCTTTTGTTATATATGATCAAAGGAATTGTTTGAGAAACCCAATATGGCGTCCAAAATGCCCCAAAAATTGGAAAAGTAACAAAGCAATTACAGTCTACACTCATCTGCCCATAGTCCAGTCGCCAATACACTTAACCTGGTTTTTTCTCGGTGTATTATCGTATCACTATATCGTATAACTATATGGTCTCCTCGTGCGATTCCTTTTACTAGGCAGCTGACAGGGTTGATCAATTTCCTTATAACCGCCAAAACCTAAGATAGCCCCAAATTCAAGTTTCCGCCGATACCACTGAAAATATTGAAATTGAAAGCCAAAATCTTTACTAAATAATTCAGTACAGCACGCCATTTCCAACTGATTGTGTTGGTCACAAAGCGGGTCAGCTTATCCCCAGATTTTCCAGAAAAAATCAAAATGGCTACCAAAATTAGTAACATTTTGCTATTTTCAGCGGTAGTGTTAAAAACTCCAAAGCGGAGATGGGAACTGAAATGTACGAGAAATTGTAACAAGAGAAATATGTTTGCAAATATCATTGGTGAAGTACTTTATAAGGACCACACAAGACGCAGTGAATATCAAGTTGAATGACTGTGTAGTTCCTTAGATCGACTCATCACTACGCATTGCTGCCAGCGATGTCTGTTCATTGCAGCAGTCCTCTGAAACACTGCACGCACAGAAAATGCTGCATTACACTTACACCTCGAACATTTGCATGGCGTTTTTACTCGAACATGTGCACCTAATCATCTTCAGTATTTCATCAGGTGCTAGCTTGACGTTGGACGCGACTGTCACGGGGTTCAAAGATTTTGTATTCACGTCTTTCGCGAATCCAAATACAGTTGGGTCCATCTGCGGTGGGTTAGGTTGAAGGGCATGCTTCCATATACAAGTTTGCAAGTGGGCCCGCTTGACATTCTCAGTAAAAGCCTCTGTTGTGAGTGGTAGGCTGCACAATTTAGGAGCAGATGTTGCAGTCGGATTCCCAATTCGTGTTCTCCATATGCGCAAACGAGCATCGGACATTGATGTTGAATAAGGAGATCTAGAGCATAATGCTATGAACTTGGTGGCTTGTTCTGGAACATCCGATATCTCCACGTTATTCTCACCAAGTGATTCCAGTGTCCCACCAGTTTGCCGAACCTTCAGTACACGCCCTTTGCCGATGCCAAAGTATCCCCCTACAGTATCGTACCCGGAAAGTGCGCGAGCAGCGAGCAATTGAGGAACAATTTTCTTGTGTGTACCAACTGCGGCAGGTATATCTATCACCACCCGTCAATGAGTTGGTGACTCCATAGTCATTGCAACCGTCAAGTGTTGTTCAAGGTAGTGATGCAGCAACAACAAATAGACGTCAGTGTCATCAGCAACAACCACAACGTTATTACATTCAGCTGCAGCAAACAATATTGCCTGTTGAACGATAATGTTGTCAGCTTCCTCGTGACTAGTTGCCATATCTACTCTATCTGTCACCGATCCACAACTAACCTCAACCGGAACATCATGTTGGCCAGTAATTACAAGTTTGTGAGTTCGTGTGATTTTCTCAGCAAAACTTTTGTCCGTGGTGAGTTGATCACATATAATGGAGATCAGTTGCTTTTTGTTCTCCACTACGGTCAGCACATGTTTTTGTGGTGGTAGCAGGGAGGTGGGTACAAGTTGAAACACCCGGCAGCTATCGGCCTTTCTGTGTGCCCTTGTCACGCACTTGGTGCTGTAGTCAACATATCTGTCAAATACCAAATACACATCACTCGATCGCAACTTCTGTTTGATGTTCTCTTTAAACGCTGTAATGAAGTCTAGAACAGTTGCCGGTCTGGTTGTGGTAGACACGGGCCAATGAGGTATCCAGATCAGTGCACAGCCATCGATAACAATTGCAGATTTCTTATCCACACCAGACATTCTTTTTGGTTTCTCAACAACTGTTTTATTTTTCAATACTGATTTTGATGTGCACACGCGCATATCCCCGGATTCATCAAATATGGCGGTTGATAGTGGTGACAGTTCAAAGGAAAGGATATGTTTGATATCTAATCTGTTTTTGTGGTGGTAGCAGGGAGGTGGGTACAAGTTGAAACACCCGGCAGCTATCGGCCTTTCTGTGTGCCCTTGTCACGCACTTGGTGCTGTAGTCAACATATCTGTCAAATACCAAATACACATCACTCGATCGCAACTTCTGTTTGATGTTCTCTTTAAACGCTGTAATGAAGTCTAGAACAGTTGCCGGTCTGGTTGTGGTAGACACGGGCCAATGAGGTATCCAGATCAGTGCACAGCCATCGATAACAATTGCAGATTTCTTATCCACACCAGACATTCTTTTTGGTTTCTCAACAACTGTTTTATTTTTCAATACTGATTTTGATGTGCACACGCGCATATCCCCGGATTCATCAAATATGGCGGTTGATAGTGGTGACAGTTCAAAGGAAAGGATATGTTTGATATCTAATTCACGTGAACTACATAAAAGTCCGATAACTCTGGAATAAATGAGATTAGTGTCATATATTTTGACCTCCCCAACCTTCAGCGACTTTTTCAAGATTGCCATAGTTTGTACTGGTTTCGAAATTGACTCATAAAATCCACTCGGGAGGCCTCTTCAAATTCCGTCATTTTCTGAACTCCGAGGCTGACAATCTTATCGACATTGACAGACGATGGACCTTTCCTACCATTTGCGATATTAATTATGGTCTCGGGGTGTCCGTTTCGATCCAATGCGTCGATACACATTCCTAGTTTAGTTCTCAGACCCATACGGTCGAAAGAATCACTTGCAATTCTAGACTTGGCCTCTTCTTTATGTGCGATCTGTAATTTGTCACTATCTCGATCTTCTCGCAAATTTGATATACCGGTAGCTAACTTCCCACATGCATGCAAACTCAATGCCCAGGTTTTTAGTGTTCCTGGCTTTAATGTGATCCCTATTATACCGGACTTGCCATGGCCATATCGCATGAAGGTAGTTTCGATATACATATCGCTCCATATGCCATTCCATAGACCAGGTATGTGTCTCATCACATGTTCACCCTTCAAGAAATGAGATAAAATATCCGGTGGCATATTTTGCATCTGCCGCAGATAGTAAAGCCCATATCTTGCGTAATTTGCATGACCAGAAGCAAAGAAATAAGGAAGCATGCTTTTCACAGCTTCGATGTGCAAAAGCCAGTCACCTTCTCTCTCCGCTCGTAGGTACAACATCATGCGGAAGCATGGTTTCCAAAAAGCATCAACCCACATTTTTGTCTTGCGACTTTTGCACGCGTTCTCTTCTATCCTTGCAAATAAACCTTCTGCACATTGCAAATCATTATTCTCGAAAGTTGTTCGCAAAAGTTCTTATTATAACAAACGCATGGCTCTCATATTCATTGGAAACTTTTTCGCAGTCAACATCTTTTCAACCCCACCGAATACTGACTCAAGTATATCTGAAAGTCCAGTATTGGCCATGAGCGTTCCAACTGAACCAATGAAACTCATGAGCAAATGCATACTACCTAACTGAGGAACAAATGCCGCGAATTTGTCTGGATAAGACCATAACACCTGAACTGCTATCTTGTATAGATGCTGATCGGCAGTAAATAACGGCTGTCCTGCATCTGACGATAGTTGCTCTGCCTTTTCCATAGCTGTCATGATAGTGTCTGGATCAGCAGGTATCATGTCTATTAGAGGGAGGTATGCTGCGTTCGTTTTTGGGTTCGTTGCTTGACCCGAGTCTCTCGTCATACGGGTATTATACCCATTGAACTCCGGACAGTTCTGGTCACTGACCATATCTTTCGAAAATGCGAAGTCAAGTTCTATCGCTCAATGCTGAAAGAAGGGGAACAGTGTTTCGTACATGTGATGCGGGCATGTCGGGTCGTTTGGGTCCATTGAAACGCACAGCATCCAATTCGTACTCTGTTGGTTTTGTCATATCTGACTTTTTCAATCTTGGGATCGTCTGAGACTCAACGGAATCATTATTGTCCTTTTGAGCCGTCACGATTGCCAGTGGATGGGTGCTTAGCTTCCCATTTTGAGATGCAATTTCAGCATCAAAGTTGTCAACAACCACTTGTATGAGGCCATTGTTGGCATCCGAAATCGGTGTATCATTTACAGTCTTTGCAGCCAGAGCTGCCGCAGATTTTTTGAATCTCAATAGCTCGTCATAAGAGCATGTAACACCAAAATCATGCATGGTTTTTACCAACTCTTTAAAATCTCTTAACAGCGTTGCCAACGAAATTTGAAGCGGTGTGTATTTTCCACACAACGCTGATGTCACTATGTTTCCTATCATCAGAGCAGGTAATGTGTGGTCCGACTGTAGAGCTAAACGACTTAGAAATGTGAGAAGTGTACCACTTACAAACGAGAATACGCTCTCGCTGTTAACATCAGTGGCGTAGTTATCTTTGTCATGATCCATATCTTTGATTTCTTTGCCAATTGCTTTACTGAGAATCTTTATGGAACTGTCAATATTGTCATCATCCGAGTCTTTAACGTGCCTAAGTAAGGTGCCAGCTCTGGATTTGTCTGCCAAAACGGTGGCGATTCCCGGGGAAGACAACACCAAAATGTCATCTCCGCAGCTATCGACTAGAACAGACACAAATGATCGACGGGAATTGTAAGTCCCACCAGATTGCAGATAAAGATCAAATAATTCGACAGAACTCTACGTGGGGGATGTGCCATTTTTCATGTAAGATATGACAGATTGCATGGCCTGACAATGTGGTGACGAAAGATCAATTTTCTGTTTTGCAGCTGATTCTACCGATTTTGGATTCATAAATTTCGACCTACAGTCAACATGGTACCGAGCATCGACAGCATGTAAGTCGCTAACAGCACCACACACTCTAAACTTTACTTCTTCGGACCTCTTATCGTTCCTGCGACAATAAATGTCAATTATTTCATCACTAACTGACATATGCGGTGTATGTGTGCCTATTTGGCGAAACAGGTAGGCGGGGCTCCACCTTGAAGGATTCTTCGTAACCCGGTCAACTATGCAGTCATCACCGCAAAATAGGCAATGACGCCTGAAAGTAAATTCGTCAGTCAAATCTGGGTCTGCATCGTACCCATGTTGCAAAGCTATATGTAAGTCATCGTTATAAATCCTACTACACCTGAGTATATTCTCAATTCGCTTTGCTTTCACGTTCATTAGAGGATCTTTGCTCCTCGATTCAGCACAACCGAACGTGGTTGAGAAAAAACAAGCATCTGACATGACGGAGTTAGTCTATGTCGTTTCAAAGCAAAGGTCGCCCGAACCTGATGCTATATCGAGTGAAGTTGAAGAAATAGAAACGCTAGTGATAAAAGGCGAACAAAATTGTAAGTTTATGAGGTGTGGAGTGAGACACAATTGCGCAGTTGCAATAATGCGTCCTCGCTCTAAGAAATCAAAGAGAAAGAACAGTTATATGACGTAATCTCTTAACGCGTTCACATATAAAGAGCGTTGTTAGATATAAATAGCGTTGATAGATATAAATAGCGGTGTAATATCCGTTCAGTTTCTACCAAATTCCCAAATGCGGATGTAGTTACTATATCGAAACACAATTACATCACGTTTTGTGCTTATATTGCGAGTTAAGATGAAATAATCATTCGGATCTGTAATTTCCACATTAATTTTCGACCCCTTCAACAGTACCTCACTTTAAGGCCCAATTAAAAAAAATGCTTAATGCTGTCAGCTGTCCAGTAAGAAAAATTAGTAAGATGGGTGTCTGAACTAATAAAAACCGTTGAGAAAAAAACTTATTACTACAAAACATGGTTTGGTGAAAAAATGGCGTTTGGCGCCGGACTAACTCATTTTAATCTAATTATAACTAAACCCACACGTATTACACCGCACTCGGAAACGTTACTTGATCCCATTCTCGAAACCGATTCTGTTCGAACCACTGAATCTGATACTATTGATCTTGAATTGTCTGACCACCTCGGAGTGTATATCCACGTTGCCTTTGACAGTGTATCTCATGAAGCTTTTTATCGCTTTGTACGGAACTACAACCAAGCCGATTTTAACCTAGCTAACTTTCTCCTTGGTCAGGTGGATTGGAACACATTCCTTGAATCTGATGAGATAAGCCTTCTGCAAAGCAAATTTGTAAACACCTATCTTGATAAATGCATACATCAATCTAAGATACTTATACGTCCAAAGGACAAATACTGGTTTACGTCGGAATTACGTACAGAAATACGTCGACGTGATAAACTTAGGAAAAGAGCTAAGAGAACCGGGAGCGATACTGACTGGATTTTATTCAAACACTGTCGTAACAAAGTCAATAACATGACAAGCATGCCAAAGCCCAATTCGAAGAAAAATTGCAAGACAAAATAACTGATTGTTCGTCCCTCAAACAATTCTGGCACATCGCCAAACATGTCCACGGCAATCATTCATTCAAATCAATCCAACCACTTACCCGCTATCCCAACTCCACTGCCGACATGGCCTTCACCAACGCAGAAAAAGCTAACTTACTGAATGAAACCTTTATAAGCAATGGATTTGTCGATGATAAAAATCACACCCTTCCCGAATTTATTCCTAAATGCACTCGCAATCTCTCAAATATATTTTTTACAGACGCTGATATTACTTCAATAATCAAGTCTCTAAAAAGTAACAAATCCCATGGACACGACGGAATTAGTTCCAGAATGCTTAATGGAACTGCGAATTCGAGTGCACTCCCACTGAGCATCCTCTTCCGCAAATCTCTGGATTTACATAAATTCCCATCTGAATGGAAGAAAGCAGATGTTATCCCAAAATCCAAGAAAGATAACCCAACCGAAGTGACGAACTGTAGGCCTATTTCATTATTACCGACTCTGGCTAAAATATTTGAAAAACTAATTCTGAAGTATCTATTTAGTTATTTTCAAGAAAATAAATTACCGTATGAATTCCAATCAGGCTTTCTTCCCGTCCACTTCACAACTTTCCATTTATTAGAACTCTACCATTCCATTTGTCTCTCTCTTGATAAACGCCTCCAGACTTGTGCAATTTTCTGCAACATTTCAAAAGCGTTTGAGAGAGTCTGGCATAAAGGCCTTGTTTTCAAACTTTGCCAATATGGCATCTCTGGAACCCTTATTGAATGGATTCAGGACTACCTGCATGAAAGAAAGCAAAGGGTTCTCGACCAAACAACCTTTTCCGACTATAGACTCATTCAAGCCGGAGTGTCCCAAAGCTCGGTTCTCGGTCCGTTTCTCTTCCTAATCTATATCCATGACATTGCTGAGATCATCGATGCCTTTTCTAGACTGTATGCCGATGATACATGTGTAACTGATAACAACAACAATATTGAAAATCTTACCGTTTCCCTCAATCGAAACCTTGGAAAAATTAACAGTTGGTCTCTTCAATGGCTCGTCTCATTCAACCCTGCTAAGCCAAAGGCAGTTCTATTCCACTATGACAGTAAAGACGGAACAGATTATCCCACCTTAATTTCTGATATTAATCCAGTCTCATTCACTGAAGATCACAAGCACCTGGGATTAATTCTCCAATGCAATCTAAACTGGGACTCCCAGATAACTAAGATATGCAAGAAAGTCAACACCCGTCTATCTTTCCTTCGCAAACTGAAATTCATTTTGAACAGAAAAACCCTGGAACAAATCTATTTTACCTTTATTCAACCATTACTAGATTACGGCGACGTAGTGTGGAACTGCGCATCGAATATTTGACTCAAAATCTTGACAGACTGCAGCTTGACGCTGCGCATATCATTACAGGCTTAGCGCGATCGGTCTCTGCTGATCAACTTCTGGCTGAACTCGGGTGGCCCTCCCTTTTGAAGCGCCGTGAAAAGCACAAATACCGCATTCTTTTCAAAATTATCAACAATGAAACTCCAAATTACCTCAACGCATTGTTACCTTCTCCAACGCATGATATCTCAATGTATAATCTTCACAACCCCAACAGATTCACGTATTATCCGGCAAGAACCGAGCGTTTCAAAAAATCCTTTTTCCCGTCCACCACAGAAAGCTGGAACAACTTATCAGACGTACTCACCGGAGCCACAACACTAACGGAGTTCAAGCAAACCTATTCCCAATTGAACTTGACCCCCCCCCCCCCCAAAAAAAAAAAAAAACCACCTCTTTACTTCTGTGTGGGTAAAAGAAAAGCCAACATTTTACACTCAAAATTTCGTAATAACTGCAGCGACCTAAATAATGACAAGTTCCAAAACTATATTCTGGCCACTCCAAAGTGTATGTATGGTAATCCCTGCGAAAATGCTCATCGCTATGTCCTGGTGTGCCCTCGATACTCTGACCCCAGGATCACACTACTCGATTCTCTTTGAGAATTTGATATATCATCCGAAACCGATCTCTTGTACGGTAAACCCACACTGACAACAAAACAAAACGAATATATCTTTCTGAAAACCCAAGCGTTCATCCTAGCTTGTGGTCGCTTCAATTGAGAGCACGATGACGCTGTGTACTAAGGCGTACTGCACGTCGATGGTGCACATGTCTTCAACCAATCTAACCCTGCTGTGCCGCGGTGCAGAATTCAGAGTTACGATGTTGGAGAGCTGACAGCTGCGTCGTTGCTCTGTGGTTCTCTCCGGGTACTCCGACTTCCTCCACCCGTAAAACTGTCACGGTCACGATTAGCCACTGTGCATATGTATGTGACCTTAAACACCAATAAATAAATAAATAAATAAATATATAATCGTTGAAAATAACTTACAAAATAACAAGTTGGATACATTAGTGCGGCAAAGCGAAACATATTTTGGGAAGTCAGTATTTTTCTACATGAGTTTCAACAATCGCATGGGCACCCCAGTGGAATCATTTGAGTTCTCCGCCACTCAACCGATATTCCCACCTGTTGTCAGCTTTCATTTCCATTTATAAATTATAGATTGAAGCATTCAAGAGCAATCATTTGTATATTATACGCAAAATAAATTGTAAACACAAAATGCAATTGATAAACCTAAGAACGTAGAGAGAAAAGCCACAAATTCCGAACAACTTCAGTTCATTGATTTAACCCTTTACCCACATGAAAAGCAGACCACACTTGCAAAAAAAAAAAAAAATTCTTGAATAACTAATTTTGTTTCATTTTTTGTCTCAAAAACATAGGTTATGACCCCTTGTTGGAACGAGCTATGTTTTTGAGACAAAAACTGGAAAAATAATGAAAATTAATTGGCGCTTTTTTTTGAGAATAGCGCTGGCTGGTTTTGGCCGTTACGTTGGGTAAAGGGTTAATCCGAATTAATGGTATATTCTGAACAAATTTCAAAATTCGGAGATCACGATAAATCGCACTGGACAAGATGCACAACACAGGCTGCCCTGAAGACAAGTTGTTCCGTGCGCGTATCCTGAAACCTCGTCACTTTTTCATCGAATACAAAGCTGTTGATGGCTGTTTACACATTTTCAGAGGTTGCATGAGCAACGCAACTGGAAGTCATAGATCCAAGCCGGCACATCAAACTGGAAATCGTGTTGGTAACCTTTCCTGTACCATTTGCACAATTTCTCAATGGATTTTGTTGAGGTTTGAAGGCGAAATTCAGGGAAGTGGGGCAACAAACTCAAAATTATAAAAGAACTAAGTACGAACACGGGTTAAATGGTAGAAGTTTGTAAAGGAAGCACATATTTTAGAACTCCATGCAAGTATTGAAAATACCTACATTTCTTCAACCATACTCAGTCCTTATCAAGGAATAACTTTGTTTTAAGCATTCAACCAAATGTTGCCGAAGTCTTCGCCATTCAACGCTAGCCCGAGCGCAAAACCTTGACTGATTTTGTCATGAAATTGCAGAGGTCTTAAACAGACATCAGCCCCATCCTCCCCCTCCCAGTTATAAACATAAAACTTGGTGCAAACTGCAATGATATAACTTGGCCTATTCCTTGGTCAGGGTTTTTTTTCTCTTTCCAAGAATATAGAATAATCATGTAATTTATGAAGAAGTTATGGTTGGAATTGGACACATGAATGTGCAACTGACATGTCAAAAACGTTTTTGAATACAAAATATTGAACTTCTTTACTGTTGTTATAGTTGCTTGAAACAGGAAGAGGAAGTATCATTCTGAGCAATTCTATTGGAATAAAAATTGGAATTGAAGAAGGTGGGTAGCTCATTTTAGGAAAGGGGACAAAACAAACAACGTCATATTTCGGAGTTTTCAAAGGCAGAAGGGGTAGGCGTTAAAAACGTGATGGAAAAAATATTCATGCGGCGGTGGGTGGGCCCCCAAAATGTCAAAACCAAAAACTTACACCTTATGTCCGCAAATTGTTTTCAGACTCCCCCCACCTCTCAAGATGGAATAAGAAATTTTATCTTTTAAAATTAACTTGGCATCATGCAGTGTTGGCACACTTTCTTGTCAATAAGATCCTGACCTGATGTGTACTGAGACCCTTTTTTAACCCTTTGAACTCGCAAGACCGATTTTTGGGTCCAAGGCACAATTTCGTCCAAGTTTTGTCTTAATACAAGAGATCTAAACATGGGACATTAATGATGAAATAATAGAAGGCTGCAGACTGCAGTTATTATTTTATCCTCCTTGTATATTGATACTGGACTGGCCCAACTCACTGTAAGTGTACACAAAGGCGATACCATTTCGGCAAACAAGGGTTCAAAGGGTTAGAACGTTTTGTTCATGATCTCAGTTTTCGTGACTCAGTTGCAGCATATAGTGATGGTAGTGATTGTGTTTTTGTGTGGAAATAAGGTGATGCCGAAACAAATCTTTTTGGGAACATTTTATTCAATGGAACCTTGGTAACTGAACAGGTACTTTGGAAGGGAAACATTTACAGTTAACCGGGATTCCCAGCCTGCTTTTCTGTAGCCACTTGGCGTTTTTGTTGGAGCATACTGACCCAAATGGTGATTATCTCATCGATGATACTCGATTAAGGTTGTAAAGTAACAACAACCAACTTTTCGATGCTCCTTGAAAATTTGCAGTGGTCTCGGTTTAGCAAGGGTGAATCGGTACTCGTTTGCTGAACTCCGAAAAACGTTATACATGATGCATGAATGGCGTCATGGTGGATGTCATTGTAGCTCGTGTGAGTGGCGTTATCGCCTTGGTCATATGTGGCGTTAGTACGTGAGTGAATAGTTTGTTTTGCACTTTTCATGCCTAAGTTGGGTGACCTCGTGGTGATCTCATGTGACGCCATAGTCACGTTACCAGATTACGTCATGTTGGGTTGCATTGGTAACACGTGTAAGCGGTCATGTTTTGACATCATTCCCACAGTACCACGTGGTCTCAGTGTGCATGGTCAGTGCATGTTATTAGGGTGATACGTGTTTCTGTCGTCCATTTGTATACAAGAGGCCACCATCTTGAGTTCTATGGTGGCACGTGGTTGCTATATTACGCAAAACCACTAATATGACGGGTTGGTGTTCGGAAGGTATTCTGGATTCAACCGGTGCATATCTAATTATCACAAACAACCCGACAATCACCCCAAAGCACCAAAAGCCTTCTAAACGGATTTGATGAAGCCCCCATCTTGGACTAATAACAGTAGCACGCAGTGTTGTAGGACTATGTGGGTGTTGTTTCTTTGTATAAGAGTATCTTTACTTTCTCGGATTCCCCCAGAATCCTCATTTTCTACCTATTGCAGACGCTATTCTAACTACTCTTTCCCTAGCTGACTATCTAGTCATAGCCACTCTTGACTACCCCTTGTTACCACCCCTGCCTTCATCCAAGTCTTACAATCACCAGTCGGATTACTTGAAGGCCTCTTTGATTCTCAAATCCGAAAGATAATCGAGCAGGGATAGGTATTCCTTGAACGGCTTGAATCTTATGAAGACAACTTTCTTGTTACTTCTTTTAACTCTTTACCTAACATGGAAAGCAGACGACACTTGTAAAAAAATATTCTTGAACAACTAATTTTTTTCATTTTTTGTCTCAAAAACATAGATTATGACCCCTCATTGGAACGAGCTGGACGAGCTCGTTCCAATGAGGATTCATAACCTATGTTTTTGAGACAAAAAATAAAAAAATAATGAAAATTAATTGGCGATTTTTGAGAATAGCGCTGGCCGGTTTTTGCCGTTACGTTGGGTAAAGGGTTAATAAACGAATACAACAGATAAATCCTCTCTTTTTTGTTTATTAGCCCTTTGATACTTTTGTAAATCTTATCAAGTACGAAATCAAATAGCGTGTTGATTCTTTAGGACGTCGTATCGCGTACGAAATCAAACAGCGCGTGGATAATTTGTGGTCATTTGTTTTGTTATTATTTTTCGATGTTTTAAAGTTTTAACCTCAATTCCTATTTTCTACCGAATAGTGCTCAGTGACGTTCAGCCAAATGTTATCGCAGCTTAAAATACTAATATAATCCTGCTGTCAAGACTTCTTAACTGGTTGAGTGCTAGAAGCTACAATCAGGGCTTTCAAAAAATGAGGATACCAGAGCAAAAGCCAACACTCCCCTTGCTTATATTTCATATTCAGTCAAACACAAACAGATATTTTGCTTATATAAATTTGTTTTATTACAAATGATTGGAGAGTGCCCACAGGCACTCTCCAATAATTTGTAAAAAAACAAGACTGAATAGCAAATTCAGACCACCAAAAATAACTTACCATCAACCAGATAATCACTAATGAGGAAAATATGTTATTTGTACTTTCCGACGTTTGACGTCGCATTTTGAAAAAACGTTGAAGAAACTGAATTCCCAGTGACGTTTGAACGTGAGGATAATTGAAGTCTCAAAGGGTTAAAAGTAATAAAAAGGAAATTTGGCTTTCAACATCAATGTCCTCTCTGACTCTTTTACAGCGAATGTGTTTTTACAGTAATTAGCAAGTTTTTATTCTGCCTAGGAGGGAGCGCGGTGGCTCAGTGGTAGACTGTTGGACTTCTATGCTAGAGGTCCCGAGTTCGATCACCAGCCGGGACGACCCGCGTTGTGTCCTTGGGCAAGGCACTTTATCCCCGTTGCCTACATGGGTGCACGATGACGCCGCGTACTAAGGCGTACTGCACGTCGATGGTGCACATGTCTTCAATCGCTGTAACCCTGCTTGAGCGGAGCTTGAACAGAGTTAGAATGTTGAGGAGCTGACAGTTGCTCGTCGTTGCTCGGTGGTTCTCTCCGGGTACTCCGGCTTCCTCCACCCGTAAAACTGGCACGGTCACGATTAGCCATTGTGCATAAGTATGTGACCTTAAACCCCAATAAATAAATAAATAAATAAATAATTCTGCCTAGGAAAATTAGATTAAAGCCCTTAGTCCTTCTTCAGTAGCCAAAAATTACCGATCCGAAAATACGTATACCTATGTTAGATAAGCATTCGTCACGTAATATTTACATGACCGGCGAATGTGGCAATTTAACTCTTTAAGCTCGAAAGGACGCTTTTCCGGCTCAGGAACATGATGTATCATAATTTCATTACGTAGGATAGTTACTAAGTGAATATGTTTGTAGGCCAATCAGCATTTTCAGCGTCCGGCCCCAAGGCTGCACGTAAAAATATTAATTGGTCTTCCTAAAATAATGAATAAAGATTCTTCTAATTGCTATCATTGAACTGAAATGTGGCGTCATTAACAAAAGAATATCGCCTAACTGAATACTTTGTTAGAGGATGGACTGTACCATCAGTGTTCAAAAGGTTAAGTTATGTTACATGCATGTAGATACGTCAAAACCTTCATTATAATGAACAATGTTCAAATATACCTCTCATTATTGTTTTAATTAATTTTTCGTGATCGTTGAAAATTAATTCGGAAATTGGTGACGAAAGCTAAATGTGAGTACTACATGAAGATCTGCTGGATGGGTTTGGTACTGTCGTCATAAATTTGAAAATTGCCCAAAGAGACTTGGATTGTGGAAGGAGAGCTGTATCAATGTGATTTGAATAAGAACGCGCTCACATAGACGCCCATCAACGACAGAGAGATCAGACGTAAACCCCGATGAACAGCAGTATAACATTCAGACATTTTTGCCGTATACTGGAGAGTTGTTATTGATTTTGACTGGTCATGGGGGAATATGACTGGGGCTTCCATCGAATGGATACCGGGAGTGGAGCGTAACCATGGGAGGATGTAGGAGGTGTGATCCCGCCCCACCTCCCCAAATAATTCACCAGTTGTGAGATTTTCATTAGAACTGGAGTATAAGATATCAACTCTCTTCTTTCTGGTAATCATGTACTTTCTTAGAATACTAGTAATTTTGGTACTTCGACTCGCGTCACACTGACAGTCGGTCATAAAAATTGAGGTTTGTTGTACCAGATTCGGGCTGTTGGTGGCAAAGCACGACCAATTAAAGTAACAGTACGATACGTATTAATTAACCCTTTACCTAACACGAAAAGCAGACGACACTTGCAAACAAAATTCTTGAATAACTAATTTTTTTCCTTTTTGACTGAAAAACATAGGTTATGACCCCCTCATTGGGACGAGCTCGATGAGCTAGTTCCAAAGAGAGGTCATAACCTATATTTTTGAGACAAAAAAGGAAGAAAAAATTTAAAAAAATAATTGGCGATTTTTGTGAAAAGCGCTGGCCGTTTTTGAACTTCACGTTGTGTAAAGGGTTAAATAAGAAGTGCATCACAACTACTAGAGAGAGAGAGATCTATTTTATTTATTCACTAATGAAATTTCCGAGAAGGCCTGAGTTTTTTTTTAACTATAATCCCGACTGGTTAATATGCCATCTTCATCATCCAGGCATGCCCTTGACAATGTAGAAGGGATATCAGTCAGCCGGGACAGATCACGGTCAGAACAAATCAGGTTTTACACCTCCCCTCCAAATCGGTCATATTCTCTACGTCCCTGACCGGGCGTGTCAGCAACCCTCTATTTGAGACTGGAGGGAGCCTTTCGCAGCAAGCGATTCTTCTTGGTTTCAATGAAATGGGCTCGTGAACAGCCAGAGCATAATTCATCTGCAAATGTGAAATTTTCGAACTGACTGATAATCGTATGAATAATCATCTGATCAGAATGCTGTAAATATTGTTTTAGTCTTTTCAAAAATATAGCAGCTGAAGTTGTTGGTACCCAGTTTCACCTGTTACACACCTATGGACAAGTGTACTGGCATGGAAGGCTCTTCACCTATACTCATCTGGCCTCCACAACCAAAGTTTTGTCCAGGTATGAAATTTCCGCAAAAAACACACACCTGAGCGTCTTATACTCTTTTTTGTTTCACGTTGGGCTAGCAACGTTTTCATAGTGCAAAGTTTAAACCAGTAATGTACCCCACTGAAAAAAAACCTCCAAAATATCACAAGGCTTCAAACATATTTTAAGATCTTGAAAACTCTTTTTTTGATATTGTCCCCTTTCACCCTTGTGTCCATAATCACATCGTTTTACGGTACCTATTAATGGTCAGCTAGAAAGCGGACAATATCCAATTGTCCAATTTTGTGAATGCTGTTGGGGTAAGTCATTTCAGCTGTGTTCCTTCCCATCAAAAATGCGCGTGATTTCATAGATGAAGAACCGGAGCGGGTCGGATTTCGAAATGTGCGATCCTGGAGTTCCGTCCGTACGAACTGGTGGCCACACGGTCTTGTTTTTTTCTTCTGTTATATTTGCTATGAAGCGAACTTCGTTGGAATTAGGGTTCACGACAAGGACGTTGGATCATTTAGGCATAAACACTTATTTAGCCCTACCCACATGTGGTTCGTTTGCGGACACAACCGACACGAGTTTTGTGGACATAAGCGGCTTGAGGGGATTGAAACAGACGCGCTTGTCATCGGTTAGAATACCATAGAGGTAGGGTCTATTGAGAAAAAAAACCTGTCTCCTTCACATTGAACAAAGGATGCTTAGCGCCACTCTAGCATCCCTGACTTATCTCATCATGAAAATGGACTTTCGATAGAGTTATCTCCCTTGAAATGATTAGACGGGCGAAGAAGGGCCAGTTAAGAAGAGTGTAATTGTTGAAAAAACACCTGTGACGTTTGTGAAAAATAAAGCGAAGTTTCTTTTTTTACTTTTAATAACGAAATAAACAGCTCTCGTTAACCCTTTACCCAAAGTAACGGCAAAAACCGGCCAGCGCTATTTCGAAAAATCGACAATTAATTTTCATTATTTTTTCATTTTTTTGGCTGAAAAACATAGGTTATGACCCCTCTCTGGAACGAGGTCGTTGAGTTCGTTCCAACGAGGGGTCATAACCTATGTTTTGGAGACAAAAAATGTAAAACATTAGCTATTCAAGAATTTTTTTGCAAGTGTCGTCTGCTTTTCATGTACCCAGTAATTAGCAAATCTTACCTCCTTGACTTTATATTAATGGTAAGGGTAGTGTCTGTGTTGTATGTCACGATGCGTACACTGTTGTTATAATGAACAGAAAAAAAGTTACAGAACTTCGAAAGGTAGTGAAAGCGCCGTTTTCTTGTTTTTAACCCTTTACCCAACGAATCGGCCGCATCCGCCCGCGTAATATGCAAATTCAACAGTTGAAAAAATATTATTTTTCAAAATTTTTTCACAAAACCATATCACGTGACCCCTCTTTGGAACGATTTCAAACAATTTCAACAAAACCATATCATGTGATCCCTCGTTGGAACGAGCTCGTCGAGCTCGTTCCAACGAGGGGTCACATGATATGGTTTTGTTGAAATTGTTTGAAAAATTTGAAAAAATGATATTTAAAATAATAAATTTTGATATCGTCTGCGTTGGGTAAAGGGTTAAAATAAGCAAGACTTCTTAGATATTTATTAGTGAAAAAATAAAAATTGGTCATGCTGGACTCCCAACAGCTCGAATTGGTCACTACAACGTCTGGCCTTCTTTTAAATGCCCGACTGTGAGTGACACAAATCCCAGTATCAAATCTAGTCTTTTATTTTTTTATTTATTGGGGTTTAACGACACTTTCGACGGCCAGGCTCACCTCGTGTCAGAAAGTTTTACGGGTGGAGGAAGCCTGAGTACCCGGAGAGAACCATCGAGCAACGGCGTGTTCTGTTAGACTCCTCAACGTATCAACTTTGCACAAGCAGGGTTAGCTTTGGTTGAAGGCAAGTGGACCATCTACGTGCGTTTCGCCCTACTACACAGCGAAACCGTGCCCCCACGTGGGCAATCGGGATTAACTGCCTTGCCCAAGGACACAACCCAGTTGCCTCTGGCGTGGAATCTAGTCTTTTATGAAAATACATTGATATATTGATATATCTTTATTCTGCAGTATACTAGTACATTAACAACAACATAACATTACAAACTACAGGAACATAACCTAGTATACAGCATGGAAATGGCATAGCTTAAAAGGCTGTCTTCCTGACATTCCCGTAAAAAATGTGTCAACTCGGTTTGGCATCAGTGTAACGAAAATTCTTTTCACAGGCATGAATATCTGATAGTTTATCTATGAATCAGGTGGCTAGATAGAATCAATAGGTCAAATGCTGGGGGAGAGGATGAGATACCAGAGGGTTTTGATGGCTGATACAATCGGGACAGACTGGGTTGTCGCACTTGAAGTTTGGGCTGGAATAAGTACTTAAAGCTTTATGCGTTAATGATTTTTTGAACTTTGGTCTACTATTCTGCCGAGTTAGCGGGTCTGTACAATTCCAAATTCTTGGGAAGGAATGGAAAGGCAATTCTGCAGAAAATTGAGTTCTTGGTTTGTGTGTTTCTAATTTACCAGTCTGTCTTATAATCATCCCCGACGGGTTTCTGTATACCTGAAAGGTCTTATCGAATGCTGTAGGAGGTCATTTGTTCATCCAATCATGCATAAAGAGGGAGACGTGAAGGCTGTAAAGATCTTTAAATTTCAGAATGCCACAACCTCTGAAAAGAGGGTCTGTGTGCGAGTTACATGCTTTCCTAGTTATGATTCGGACGGCTCTTTTTTGCAGCTTGAGAATTCTGTTGATGTAGGTCGAATGACCCCAAACCTGAATACCATATACGAGATGACACTGGATCAAGGAAAAGTTCAAAGTTTTCATTGCCTTTGCGGGGAGAAATTTCTTTCCTCTATTTAGGACAAAAATTGCACTTGCCATTCTTGAACATATTGCAGAAACATGGTGTTTAAATTTCATATTTTCGTCTATAAACACACCGAGGAACTTTAGAGCCGCTCGATCTTGTTCGTTCCCAACCGCCTCAATATTTGTATTATTCAGAGATAATTTAACGTTGTTTACCCTATAAAAATCATTTTGTGGGTGAAGAAGCATATGTTTAGTTTTAGTGGGGTTGAGGGCTAATTTGTTGGCAGAGCACCAGTGATTTAGTTTGGCTAATTCGGAATTTACACTACCTGTAAGAGTGTCAAGGTTGTTGCCTGATCTATAGGCCGTTGTATCATCGGCAAAGGAAAGTAGATTCAGCACAGTGGAGTTGCTAATATCGTTAATGTACAATAAGAATAGAATGGGACCAAGAATAGTAGACCCTTGAGGTATACCGGTTTTTATGGTTAAGGTTTCTGAAATAATATTCGTGAAAGAGAAAAATTGGTTTTCGGTAGGTTAAATAATTTTGAAACCACAGGTGGGTTATACCTCTAATACCATAGTATTCAGTTTTCTGGAGTACGGTTGAGTAGTCAATGCTGTCGAATGCTTTCGAGAAGTCTAAGAATATAGAAAGGGTGCAGTTCTTTGTTGGTTCATCATTTTCAGTTACCACGCTATTCAGTAAGTGTAATATGGGGTGGGCAGTCGAATGGTTTGTTCTAAAGCCAAACTGGTACTTGTATAAGATGTTACTTTTATCAATAAACTCCACTAGTCTTTTGTACATTAATTTCTCAAGTACTTTTGAGAACGTGGGTAGGATACTGATAGGGCGATAGTTGTTAAAAATTTGAGTATCACCAGACTTGAAGATTGGTATGACTTTGGCTATTTCATTTTGAATGGTACCTGGCCAGATGAAAATGAAGTATTATGATGTATATTAATGGACTGGCAACTTCATAAGCGACTGGTTTCAGGAGTTTCGTGGACAGTTCGTCTTGATTCCTTGTTTATTTTGACGACAACTTAGAAATGTTATGAATTACTTCCTGGGTGTTCGTTGGAGTCAGAAATAATGAGTTTCCGTTACTTTGCTTCAAGTAGTGTGAAAAATGGATGTTCGTATCTGGCACTTGTTCACGTTCTGATTTTCCAATGTTTGCGAAGAATGTATTGAATTTATCGGCAATGATTTTGGGATCTTTTACAGGGGTATTACCATCAAAAAAGTATCGGGTGGTTCAATTGTTTTCGGTCTGATTTATTAATTGCTTTACGTAGGATTTCCCACGACTTTTTAAGGTTATTTTTATTTTTCAGTAAAATGTTATGACAATAATCTGATTTGCTTGCTTGTTTGATCCGGTTGAAGATTTGACAGTACTGCTTGTAGGCTGTAGTATTTTGAGCTGATGGAGATTTTAGCTTTTTGGAGTACAATTTTTGTTTATGTTGGGAAGACTGTACTAGTCCAGCTGTATCCAGGGCGAGCGTTTAATATATTTCTAAGGAAATGATGTTGCTTTTAATGGGAAAGCTTCATCGAATGCTTTATAGAAGGTGTCCAAAAATGAGTCGTATGCCAGGGTGGTATCGGAAGCGTTGAAGACGCAAGAACAATCACTGACTAATAAGAGTCTTTTAAAGTGATCGATGTTCTCTTTCTTGGACGAGCGCTTATGAATTTTGGTAGGGCGTGCATGTTGTTTTTCCAAGTTACCGATGCAAAACGTTGCAAAGTGATCGCTGATGTCAGAAATAACAATTCCGGAAACATGCTCAGAGGAATCGTTACTAAAGATATGGTCTATAAGAGTTGCTGAAGTATGGGTAACTATAGTTGGTTTAGTGACAAGGGGCATGAAACCTGAGCTGAACAGAGAGTCGATAAAAAGTTCAGTTTTATTATGATTGGTGAAGTTGAATAGGTCAAGGTTGAAGTCACCCATAAGGTAGGGTCTTTTGTTTTCGAGGTTGATTTTATTCAATAGTTCGGACATTGTGGACAAAAAAGGTCAAAATCAGGTTTTGGTGCAGTATTGGGCCTGTAGATAATACCGATTAGGCATTTCTTTTTGGAAGTAGTTTCAATAAAATGGGATTCAAATACGTGGGGTATAAAGATTGACAGATCATTTCGATGTTTAAAGCTGATGTTGTCGTTGATGAATAATCTTCGAGTTCAAAACACATATTCTGTTTGACATCGAATATTTCAGTAAGTCTCACGACATCAAATAAATTTTTCCCAGGATGCATGTCGTGTAAGAGGTTTTGGATATTCTCAAAGTTAGCATTCAGACTTCGGCAGTTTATGTTGAAAAGAGAAAATGATTTATTTTTGCTGGGATTTCCCTACTAAAGTTTTCTGGTGTATAGTATTTACACCTGGGGTTTTCAATAGCGTAGGGAGGGTCTGTGTTACTACCGTCACTTCTCAGTGATGTGTTAGACTTATATATCAAGTCATAAGCATCAGACGTCTGGATCTCATCAAAAGGGATAGTATTAGCTATAGTCAAAAATCGAGTAAACTGAAGCCCTGCCTTTGAGAGATGACATATTTCTACTTAACATTTACAAAAGAATTTAGGTATTTGCGGGGTTACTACATGTCTACCAGAAAGAGAGAATTAATATTGTATACTCCAATCCTGACGAAAATTTCCCGACTGAAAAAAATATGGGAGGGGGGGGGGGAGTCAACCCCTAACCCATCCTGTATCTCCAACATTAATAGTGATAATAATATAAAAGTATAGACATATGATTCTTACAGAATCGAAATATTGATCCGATATTAATACTATTGTAAGATAATAATCAATTGTTACGTCTCAGTTTTTAAACCCTCGTGTAGTTGTGATAACTAATTGTAATATTTTAACCATGCAAAAAGGGAATAATGGTGGACTCACTGAACATCAGCAGCTGAAAAGGCAGACAGCGTTTGACTAAAAAGGACTGGTCAGGTTATACGACCGCTTCCTGGTGGCTATTGTTCGAACCAGAGCGCCTGCTGTGAAAGGGTGGAGGCGTGTAGACTCAACTTAAGGATTATACAGTACGTGGAGAGTGTATTGTCAATACATCACCCGTAGAGTGGAGATTCCACCAAACAATAATTGCAATTTTGTTGCAAAGCATAACAAGCAACAGGCAGGCAAGGTTCCAGCCAATGCATTGCTTGTGTTTTCTGTCCACATATACAGAATTTGAGAATGATGTTTTCGGTTATAACTTCACTCCGCGGATGATTTAATTACAATCCACTCTCCACATATTGTAAGTGTAAAAAGCCTTTTAACAAACTATGTCCAAGTTTTAAACTACAGTGTTAATAAGTCCCTGAAGGAATTTCCTATTTCAAGTCAGGGCGATAAAATTCGATAACGGATGTCGATCAAAACCTACAAAAAATATCTGCGTTTAACAGATAATAGAAAGGAATCGATTTCCACACGTGTACGGGTGCGTGCGCGAGTGGGTAAATCTCTGTTTTGATGGTACAGCAGTAATAATGTAGCTCTCATACTTAATGCTTGATTTGCCGGATTTCGTGCCGGGCCTAAGGAGTGACGTCATGTTGGTTGTCATGGTAGCTCGCGTAAGCAGTCAGGTCGAGACTCCATTACCATGGTGATACGTGGTATCAGTGTGCATGGGTATCGTGTGTTGTCAGGGTGACAAGTGTTTCCACAGTCAATTTTGTTTACTGGAGGCAGCAATCTAAGCTTCTATGGTAGCACATGGTTACTATGTAAAGGAAAGTCAGTCAATAGGATGGGGTGTGTTTAGAGGAGTTGTTCGATTAAATGGGAGTATAGCTAGTCAACACAAACAACCCGGCGACTATCTAAAATCACAAAAAATACTCATTTGGCTCTGATTTTCTTTTTCATTTCTTTACATACATAACACGAAAAATAGAAACACTGTATCAAGTTTTTAATCTCGTATTCGCTTTTTGTCAGTAATAACTAAAACATTTTGTAAAAATATAGCTACAACTGCCTCCTCTCAAAGATGGCCGCCGATCAGATCCTTTTCTTTATTATACGCCTGTTCTATGAAATCTCCATCTACAGCAACACTATACTGTCAAGGTGATAGCTTAAAGTTGCGATTTTCTGTTCAAAAGTGCATATATTTTCGATAATCTTTCTCACTCGGGCTAAATGTAAGGCGTAAAGATAGGTATAAGCCGGACCCCGAAAACCGATTTGTCAGTTAAACAGACCAGCAATAATTCAAGCGCTGCTAATTAAGCGTGAAATTTTATGTCCATTATCGCTGGTCTGGAGAACCCATTTAAGAACTATCTGATAACTGATTAAAGAAGTAAGAGAGACTAGTGTTCTCCTGCAGTCATTATATGTGTAATTATGGCCAGTTAATAGGTAAATGTTGTAAAACACTACACCGCAGAGGTTCTGGCCACACCCCCATATTACGCATCTAGTCTGTCACCGAATGCCAGGAAATACCGAAATGCATGTCTTTTAAAGGAACTTTAAAGCGAATATTAAATTAAGCTAGATCTAAGAGGCCAAGTTCAAGAGAAGCAAGTAAACTGAGAATTGATGTTCTGGCTATGGAAATAAAAATCGGGGAATTCCTCGAAAATTTCATTCCAGGCAGAAAGGTGTAAAGCTGTGGGTCACAGGAGAAGGTATGGGGATGTCCCATGCTATAGATTAGAGGAGGTGCCGCATCGGTGCGAGAGTGGAGGTACGTTGTAGTGTAGGGGAACCGCAGAGCACATATTTAGAATAGGTGCAGTCGCGGACCAAGTCGGTGGCCATATCTGAGTGTAGGATCAGAAATAGAAAGTGCAAGCTCAGGGAGCTATAGGTATTTAGGAAGACGGCATACCTGTTGTAGAAGGCAAGCCATACGTAGACTGAGTAGGCTTTGCCTGTATGAACATTATTCTAGGATAAAAGGAGGGGATCGTTTAACCCTATTGGTGGCGACTGCTTGAGTGAAAAGCGCCCAGTAAAGTGACAATAAGCTAGTGGCCGTGCAACGGCGGTGGTAGAGTGATATACCGTCACTTGTTAGAGGGAGGCGATAGATTAAAGTGACAATACGTTCGTTAGTGGCAGTGCGACGGCAATGGTACAGTGACCTTCCGTCACATGGAAGAGCAAAGGTGTCCGGTGAAGTGACAATACGTTAGTGGCCGTGCGACGGCAGTGAAGGAGTGAAGTGAAGAGGCGACCAAAGAACGAACACCAGCGAGAAGGTGGAAAAACCAGCGACAAAAGAGCATGTGAGCCCGCAAGTGACTCAGAAACTGTGTGGGTAGGGGTGATTGACGTTCTGTTTTTCTTATTCATTTGGATTTCATGCAAGTCACGAATTACCATATTTATTTTATATATATATTTTTTAAAATTGTTGTTTCCGGTGAACCCCTGTTGATTTATGCTTTTCGAGGAAAAGTCATTGACCCCTTCAGGATAAGAATCACCCCAATAAAAACGAAAGTGGGCGGATTCATTACGGTGAGACAGACGTTCACGTACGGGTTCAGGCAACACTCCTTGAGTTTTGGCTGAATACACGGCGTGAATCTATTTCCGCCAGCAATGACTAAAGCCCCTTTTCTGACATAAACCATGCGGGAAATGAAAATCTGTTGATGCACTATGTTTAAATAGAAGCGAAATTTCACTTCAATTTTCTACAAATCGTGCAACGAAATTGCAATTTGAATCGCTAGCGATAGTTTAAAATCGTCGCCAGAGTCCCAATGTGTTCTATGTGCCAGTGAGCACATGGAGCACATTGGAACTCAGGGGACGAAATAGTAACACGGGTCCCCTAGCAAATCTGGTTGGCGATAAAATGTGTTATTTTTGTTGATAGTTTTCAAATGAATTGCTGAGTGTCCTTCTAATAATTTTTTATAGACATGAAGGCATGTATTAAGCACTTATCTGACAAATAGTGATTTCAAATAAAACTTTGGGCTTTTCAATCGCAAAGTCTCTAAATCATCATTGTTAGCACAAATGAAACCAAAAACAAATATGCTTTTAAAAAGCATATTTAGTCACTTTCTCAAAGAGAAACTTGATGGTGTCCATGTTCACCATCATATTTCCTAACAGAGACTATATTCTACCTTATACGGACTGACATAAAACAGCTACAACCAGGCACAGTGCAAACAGTGTGTGTCATGCACTTGATATTCCCTCTTGCTGACCCCCCACGAATAATCTTTCAATACCGTAGACTATATAGAATGTAGTCGAAAAGCTTCTGAGATTAAATATACAAAGTGTTTTTGCATGAATGTTTTAGAGGTCTGGTTTGAAAATTATAGTCCACTAGCGGGTGAATACCCGGCGTTGCACGGGAGAAGATGGTTACATCAATATACCATCAGATATGATCGATAGAAGGTCAAGGTCACCAATTTCAAGGTCAAGGTCACCCCGCAACCCGATAAAGTCAAAATGATCGATGGGTCAATATACCCGCACATATGAAGTTTTAGCTCGATCGGCCCAATCGTTTTCGAAATAAAGGGTCAAGGTCACCAATTTCAAGGCCAAGGTCACCCCAATAAAGTCGAAATGATCGATGGGTCAATATCCCCGCACATATGAAATTTTAGCCCGATCGGCAAAGCCGTTTTCGAAATAAAAGGTCAAGGTCACCAATTTCAAGGTCAAGGTCACCCCGCACGGGCACCCCGATAAAGTCAAAATGATCGATGGGTCAATGTATCCGCACATATGAAATTTTAGCCCGATCGGCCCAGCCGGTTTCGATATGAAAGGTCAAGGTCATCAATTTCCAGATCAAAGTCACCCCGCACGGGCACGGCACCCATCCCATGTTACTCGCTGGGACGAATTACCCCCGTGTACAAAATTTGAGATCGATCAGTTGAGAAACGGAGGAGTTCACCCTGAACAAAGATAGATAGAGAGATAGAGAGATAGAGAGAGATACAGATACAGACATTCGCATTTATATATTAGATTGACGGTGGGTCGTGTAGAGGATCTCCAACGAGTCCCCATTTTTTATCGAAATTAACTGGACGAGTTTTGTAAATTTCGATATAAATTGGGGACGAGTTTTATTCTATTTGATTAAATGATCCAAAAGACCAACAAATCCACTGAAATGGAACGAGAACAAAGCAACGGCTCCTCTAAGGCCAGTGATAACATTACAACTTAAGATTTCATTGCTTGTCCGCAGTGTCCGCGCCAGGAAATAGTCCCAAATGAAGGATAGACAGCGAAGTATTTAATGACACGAACTTAATGAAATAATTTTCAAACAAACATCAAATGCTCTCACAGACAACAACGAAGACATATCCCGCTTGAATGCAGACACTGCCCCGTGGTATCTTTGTGGTCTGACATGGCCAGAAAACACGTAAAGAAATAGTTGCTGTTGCTACTCTTTGGGACAGGTGATCACTATAGCCACCAATAAACTGTAAAAATACCGGAAAATACCGTTAAAATTACGGTAGAAGTACTGAAAACCAATTGCCGTTACGTCTACCATAAATTGCACCGTAATGACTATTGCTGCTTAAAGTTTCAAAATATATAAAATGATAGAGGAGAGCTCATTTTGAGTGGAACAGTATTTCTTTAAACGAATGTATTCAACTATTGCGTTGACAAAATGAGTCGCCCATGACGAACGGTGCCTTGTTTCAGAAGTCTCAGTTTTTAGATAGACTAATACATATCTTTAACCTGCAGCCATACGGCTGCAGTTTAACGATGTCAATTGGTCTTTTCTGTATGATAAACCAACAGCCTTCTCATTTAATGAAGTGTATCGATGTGTCACCTCTTGGGTTTTGAAAACAAAAAGGTCCACATTGCCAAATAGTTAACACCGTATTTTAACCAACCGTAATATTTTACGGAAGAGTATCTCTACATGGATTATCAGAACCCTTACGGTATTTTTCCTGCAATTTTTCTCTGCGTACTATACTGATATGTCCGGCTATCCTCCAGTTTTTGAAAAAATAATCGTACAAACATTTAGGAGCAAACGCTCTTATTGCTATTTTGCTCATTTCACAAAATGACCCCCATTCTTTCAAACATGAATCTAAAAGTGGAAAGAGCAGTTACTCATGCTCATAGGGGCAATTGTTCTCGCGGCTCTATAGCTCATTTGGCGACATCATCATCTACGCTTCTCCGAACCCAGTTTGCAGCACACCTTTCTCAAAACTATCTGCGTGTCTGTAAACCTTCCGCTATCATTTATGTAAAGAGTAGTTTGACCAAGTAGTTTGTATTAAACTGCGAATAATAGTGGACGCACGGACGTGGCTAGAGGTTTCTGATTCGGCGGGGGAGGGGGTGTAGGGTCGTGAATTTCCAACTAGAGGGATGGGCGGGGGGGGGACCCCCTCCCGGTCTCTCTCCCATTTGGAAATTCACTACCGAGAAAATGTTTGAAAATGAAGCCATGAAAGGGGGCATAAAATTGATTCTATTAACTATTTATTTATTTATTTATTGGTGTTTATGGTCACATACTTATGTACAATGGCTAATCATGACCGCGACAGTTCTACGGGTGGAGGAAGCCGGAGTACACGGAGATAACCACCGAGCATCGACGAGCAACTGTCTGCTCTTCAACATTCTAACTCTGTTCAAGCTCCGCTCAAGCAAGGTTACAGCGGTTGAAGACATGTGCACAATTGACGTGCTGTACGTCTTAGTACACGGCGTCATCGTGCCCCCATGTAGGCAACAGGGATAAAGTGCCTTGTCCAAAGACACAACGCGGGTCATCCCGGACGGAAATCGTACTCGGAACCTTTAGCATAGAAGTCCAACAGTCTACCACTGAGCTACCACGCCCCCGATTCTAGTAACTGAAATGCCAACATATTTATGATAGAATTATCAGGTTATTATTATTTGGTATTATTCTGGGAATTGAATATGTCCTAAACAGGTGCCCAAGCTGAGAACTTTGAGCAATTCACACTCTCTTAACATTAAATCAGATGTTGTGCAGGAATGATCAATTTTTGATGTTTCATCATTTTGTAACTGTGAATGATGAAATTAACTCAGATTTTATTCCCAATTGTTTATTGTGGTATTGACGAGCCACAATTTTACAGGTCTCTATACATTCCTACGTGGCTAGGGGATAAGAGAGTTCATTCTGTTATAAGTACATCATTTTACTCCCCTGTATCTCTATTTCAATTGGAAAAAATATGTTCGGGCGGGGTTTTGGGTTGGGGTGAGGGAGTATGTGACATTGGGGAAAAGAAAACTCGAGAGAAGAAAAAAAACCCAGAAAAATCCTTCAATTATTTTTACGTTGTATTGTGTTTGGCGGTGTCGGAGATGCGGGAGAATTAATTTGTAGAGTTTGAGAGTTTGATGATATGTGGCAATACAATAGCCAGAGAACAAATGCGAGATCGAATTTGATACCCATAGCGTCACTCCATGTACCAGCAAACCCGACATACCTGCCCCATTTCTAGAGTAATCTCCAGAAATCGTGCAAGCGCGTCCAGTCTGTCAGGACACGGAGCTGAACCGAATGCATCAAGCATCTTCAGAATTGCAGAAGTGTGCTTGAAATTCATGAAGCCCTGCGAGAGCGGCAGCGCCGGTTGAGAATACATTTACGGGGATATAGCGGTTTTTCTCTCATCTCGGATAATTTTGCGCTGTGTCTTCAATCGCACTCTCGATTGAATTACAGGGCAAGTATTATTCTATGTCTGATATGATTTTTACACTCAACTTACACAAACTTATCAACAAGCTCCCAAATGCTCCATCGGCTAATGACTTCGCTTTCGAGATTTTTTTAGGTCGACATGCTTCTCTACATGATAGAATTTTGTAAGACTCGTTATGAACATGCTTCATTTCGGAAGCTTTTTTTTATATTTGCTTTGGTATATATGGAATTTTGCTACTATCAATATGCTATTTATAACACCCTTAGTATCTTCAGTTCCAAAAATGATCTCCCGATTTCCCAAATTGACATTCAAACCCCGTTCTTGCAAAAATCTGTGAACTCGTTCCAAAACATTTCTGTTGCCTCGCAAGTAAAAAATATATGGTCTATGTTTTCCTCTTCCCATTCGCAAAAACTGCATGCTGGGGATTGGTCTGTGACGAATTTGGAGACAAATTTGATTAATCCCAAAATTTGGTTAATTAATTTATATTGAAAATATTTTAATTTGGAGTCCAATAGGCCATATATTCTGTATATTGCATTCCAGTCATTCCAAATTCCAGTTCCCATTTTAGCTGTGATTTACACTTCAGAACTGTTTCTGGTGATTGGGTTTTCAACAGTTTGTGACCTTTTTCCGACAGTATATTTTGGAACGTTGTGGGGATTATTGGTTGCCTGATAGAAGCTGTTGTTTGTTCTGTTATTTTTAGTTTTTTTATTTGATTTTTAATGGTGGTTATTATAATCGAAGAACTAATGAAGTTCCAGAAATTCCCATAGATATTTTTTAAGGCTTGATATCTAAGAGTTTGCCCGTTTGAGTCGAAGAGGTCTCGAACGAATCTTATTCCATTCTTCCTCCACTCTACAGCACTGATAATCTTATCGATATCAGTTAATTCCTTAATGTAACCTAAAGGCGATTTTATGAAATCAGCTGGTGTTCTTTGAGTTGATTCTATATAGTGTTGCCATGAACACAGGACTTGATGCCAAAAGTGTGGCGCGTAGTATGTTTTTTTTTAATTTCTCAATATATTTTCGTTCATTAAAATTTCAAGAGAAAGATGTTATTTTAAATATTTTCTTGAAGAATAGTGAAGTAAAATTATCCTCAGTGAGAAGCTTTTTTATCCTGGAGACTTTCATGCGGTGAAAGTATCTTTCCAAGTCTACCATCTTTAGGTCCCATCTGCATACTCCGACACTGGACGCCGTCTCTTTACATTATCGACCGAGCTCCCCCAGATGAAATTATAGAAAGTCTTGTTTAAGTCTTTTACAGTTGCTGGCTTGGGGTAGTGTATGGATAACAGTAGGTGGTTTATTTGGGAAACTAAAAAAAGTCTTTACTATAGTTATTTTACCCAGTGGTGTTATTCGTCATTTGCTCCATGAGTTTATAATTTGTTTTATTTTGGTTAGTTTCTCATTGTAGTTTGATTCAACTGGATCGACTTCAGCCAAATTAACCATTGAACCCTGGTGGTATATTCAATGTCAGTTCCATAGTAGTAATAGGAAATGTCCACATTTCTTATTTGGGGGTAGACCAATTAATATTTTCAATGTGCAGCCTTAGGGCTGCACGTTGAAAATATTGATCGGTCTACACCACACATGTACCTTGCAGTCATCCACCTTAATGACATTATGACGTAGCTTGTAACCCGACGGAAAAACGGCCTCTGGTGTTAAAAGGGTTAAACTCAACACCTAAAAGTGTGAACTTAGAGACGACTTCTATTTCGGGGTACCCAAAGGGGACTTCGGCCCTGCCTTTAATTGCACCTATCCAAACTGATTTAGTTTTCTTGTGGTTAATTTTGAGACCAGATATCACTGTGAAATTATTTAAGACCATCCATGTCGCTGCAATTGATGCTGTCGAGCCGTCCAGTAAGAGACACGTGTCGTATCCATATTTGGGTGAGTTTAAATTCCTCGTCGGCTATCCTGATGCGTGTTATGTCAACATTTTGTTTAATAAGATGAGCCAGTATTTCAGCGCCCAAGATAAACAAGTACGGCAATAAAGGCTCCCCCTGCTTACACCCCGTTCTAGATGCACTGGGTCCGACATGAATCCGGACTGTAGCACGGTGGATAATGTATTGCTGTAATTGTATTTTCCATCTGTGGAACTATTTCCAAAGTTAACGAAAATCAGAGTTTTCAATATAAAATTCCATTCTGTCGTATCAAAGGTCTTTTTAAAATCAGTTAAAAGCAAATTTCCAGGGATGTTTTCAGATTCTGTATAATCAATTATATCATTCACTTAGCAGATATTTTCTGCTATACACCTACCTTTGATGAATCCCGTTTGTTCGCTGCTAATAATTTTAGGGAGGAGGGGTTTTACACGATTTGCTAATGCGGTTGTTGTAATTTTGTAAGGGATGGTCAAAAGAGTGAGCGGGCGTTCAATTCAATTCTTCTTTTTTATTGAACGGTATGTAAAATATAATAATCAATACATTTACAGAATAATATTGTGATACATATACACACTGTGAGTAGTGAAGGTTGTCACTTTGGGGACAAGCATTTAACACTGATACCCCAATGTTGTCACTTGATTTTAAAATCTTTTTCCTGGCTTCAAAAATGTCACTCTGGGGACAAAAATGTCACTTGAGGGACAAAACCCTATGGAGAATCCTATGTTAATTTTGTCCCTCAAGTGACAATATTGGGGTATGGGGAATTCAGTGTTAAATGCTTGTACCTATAGTGACACCCCCTGGGTAAAAAGCCTACGGAGAATCCTATGTTAATTTTGTGTCTATAGTGGCCCCATTGGGGTATGGGGAATTCAGTGTTAAATGCTTGTACCCAGAGTGACACCCTTGGGGTAGGGGGAATTCAGAGGTCTCCCAATTACTTTATGCTGGCAAATATGTGGATTTTGCTTATTAATCAATCTCTCCATACTTTAAACCATATAACACTTTACTGTATGGAAGGATTGGTTGATAAGCATACAATCTCTTACCCACAGTGGAAAAAAGAAGTATTTCTTAACTCTTTTTCACTTATGGGATGGAATGGTGAAAAAAGAGAAGTATCTCTTAAATGCTTGTCCCTATAGTGACACCTCCTGGGTAAAAAGCCTATGGAGAATCCTATGTTGATTTTGTATCTATAGTGCCAGTTCTGGGGTATTGGGGAATTCAGTGTTGAGTATATCGAGTCACGGGGTAGAGGCCTCCCAATTACTTTATGCTGGCAAATATGTGGATTTTGCTTATTAATCAATCTCTCCATACTTTAAACCGTATAACACTTTACTGTATGGAAGGATTGGTTGATAAGCATACAATCTCTTACGCACAGTGGAAAAGAGAAGTATCTCTTAACTCTTTTTCACTTATGGGATGGAATGGTGAAAAAAGAGAAGTATCTCTTAAATGCTGATCCCTATAGTGTCAGTCACGGGGTGGAGGCCTCCCAATTACATTTATGCTGGCAAATATGTGAATTTTGCTTATTAATCAATCTCTCCATATTTTAAACCATATAACACTTTACTGTATGGAAGGAATGGTTGATAAGCATACAATCTCTTACCCACAGTGGAAAAGAGAAGTATCTCTTAACTCTTTTTCACTTATGGGGTGGAATGGTGAAAAAAAAGAGAAGTATCTCTTAAATGCTGATCACCATAGTGTCAGTAACGGGGTGGAGGTCTCCCAATTACTTTATGCTGGCAAAATATATGTTTATTAATCAATGTCCCCATACTTTAAACCGTATAACACTTTACTATATGGAAGGATTGGTTGATAAACATGCAGTCTCTTACCCACAGTGGAAAAGAGAAGTATCTCTTAACTCTTTTTCACTTATGAGATAGAATGGTGAAAAAAGAGAAGTATCTCTTCTCTTTTTTTACTGCTATGGAGAGCTAGTGGGCACTGCTACATTTTTAAACAGACAATAAGAATTAGTTTAGGTACCAATGTTTAATATATGAAGTGAGAAGCATATATACACCGAGATCTGAGTTTGTCTATCTATACAAAACCTTTTTACATCGAGATTTTTTGTGTGATACCACTTTATTTCAAGATTCCATTTTGCTGAGAAAATATGTGTAGCCAGAATTGTGTCTTGAAATAAAGCATTATCGCTTAAGATTTTTTGAAAAAATGCAAAATATCCTATCTGTGATACATAATAGTGATTGGCAAAAATATACAATAGAAAAAATGTTTTTATAAAAAAAACTCTGTGGGTTGTTTTGACACCTAATCTTGATTACATAAAATAATGTCAAAAGTTTTGCTCAAACCATTGACCAACTTCTCTGTCATTCTCTTGGAAATTTCTTGGGTCGAAATTGATAGTAAGAACTGTCTCTAAATCATATCCTTTAGCAAGATGATCCAAGGCAAATATACAGTACATTCCACACACCACAGTATGAACACTCTGTACTCTCATTGTGTTAATAGTCCATGAATCTGTGTTTTTCACTATGAATTTGTAAATGTCTTTATCTAATGGTGGTAAGCCATAGGAATCAAAGTAGATGCATGAATGATTGTCTTTGAAATATATTGCCACCCAATGATCTCCTGGTTCTCTTGATGAATCTGTGTTCACAATATAAGCTTTTCTATGTTTAGGTTTTTATTTTGGTAATAAGTCTTTTGAACACGCTTATCCATTCAATAATGATAACCTTGGAGAATTGTCCAGAAAATATTGTAGTTGAGTGGTTTTCATCTCTTCGTAGCCCTGAAAAGGACTGTTATAAAGTTGTACTTCTCAATCAATTTCTTCTTTACTAAGTGGTGTATAGTAGCCCCATTCTTTCTCTACTAAATCCGCCCACCTCTTAATGTCTTCATCAGTGTTAATTTTAAAGTTCACATTCACATTTGCAAAACATCCTTCAATATTCAGCTTCTTTGCTTGTATGTGCAGTTTATATATAACACTTGATGGACACATTTTTTCCATACACTCTTCCATATACATTTCAATCCATATTCCTATATCTTTTTTATACAAAAGTCATGTTCTTGTCCAGGTATTTCTTGATCTTGACATGCACCACACAGATTGTTCACTTTTTGTTTTATTAGAGGTGGCACTTCATCCACAACAATTTCTTTACATAATCTAAGGAACAGTCTTTCATTGCGAGTTTTCTCTTTCCTTATTATGTTTATTCTTTTCCTCATCTCCCTGTATATCTTGCAATGTTCACATTTACTCATTGTTAATAGTCAAATATGACTTCTCTGAATTTGTTGATTTCTATCTCACTATCAAATTCTGCATAGACAACAACGTTGATCACCTCTGTGAGAGCTTGAGCAAACTGAAGATCCAGTCGAAGGTTGCCAGACTTTATAGGGTGAGCTAATGGCCCACTATCTGACTGATCGGGTGTCAAATCAACTCCCCAGAGGGTATATCCTTTTGCATAATCCTGCATTGATATATTAAATGTTTGATTTTGTCCAAAATAGCCCATTGCTTCAAATAATGATAAATATGAATTTAGATAAAGTCCATCTTCGAAATTCGGTTCAAAGGGACGTGCTTTAATGGAATGTCCATCTATTGTGATTTCCAACTTGTTCAAATTGAAATGTTGAAAATTAAATGGACATGTGCCAACATCTCCATTTATATCTTTATTCGAAACTAAACCAAGAATTAATCATTTTGGCATCTGTTTATGAAACAGATGGTCTTCTATTTTTGACCGAAGACCATTTCCAATGGTAAATGTTTTCATTTCAGTACGTCTTATGGGCATTTTATCATTTGTTCGATCTATTTGTGCATTAAGATCATTCGCAAATTTAGGAATTAAATCCAAGGCCGGTATTCTGAATATGGCTTTTTGAATTTCTATTTTCCATCTACACCACCAATCAGACAAAATTTAGTTGGGGAACGATGAATTTTAATTCTCATCTCTACGCCATTTGGTAAATATTTGTCTTGCACAAATAGATCTAAATGTATTGTTCCTCTTAGTTGTACAGATTTACTGTTTGCAATTAATTTGTGACGTTCAACCAAACCTTTGTTATTTGAATCATTTGCAATTGCTGCATGCTGTCCTGGAGTATCTACATACCCCATCTCATTAGCAGCTAGCTGTATTTTTTTCACATGTTTTGAATAGCTTAACAGATTATCAAAAAATGCTCGTTAAGGATACATGTCTGTATTGGTGGTTATCAGAGAACCGTTCAGTGTAACATCAATTTTACTGAACATACTGTGAAAGAAATTATTGATAGGAGTAATATTTGTATCATCTTCCAATACACCCCCATCTTGCTTTATAATTTTGAATTGAACCTCAAGTGTAGATGATGCAATATCTAACCACTTGGTTGTTTGTCTTGAAATTAAAAATTCTATTGGTGAAGAATTGTTTAAAGATGCAATAGGAAATTACTCAATCTCACCAATATTTTCAACACCACTTGACGTTGGTGATACATTATCTGGATCAAATCCACTACAAAAATGCTCGCAAGATCCATGTAACATCATGATTTAATCAAATATATCAAGCGGTCTTGAATTTCGTTTTGAATAAGATTGTCTTTTACGTGTCTTCCTTCTTTGAGAACGAACAACAGAGTGATGTTTCGGTTCTTGTTTCTGTCTTTTTTTATTCCCAAAGCAGCTTTACCCACTGATGTCATAAGATCTTTTGCATAAGTGAGCATTACTTCTTTAGGTATTTTTTTATTTCGCATCAATTAGGGATGGGAGTGAGGTGGGCATTGAGGGAAGTGAGATGGTTGTTCATGCTGCTAGGACATATGGGGCGAGGAGGGCGGTGAAGAGAAAGAGACGGCCTGAAACATGCAAAACGAGGGGAGGTGCAGATGATATAGGAACTGGTGACAGAAGAGGAAAATTGGTTGTAGCAGAGAGTAGCATTGTACGTGGGGATGACAATGTGGTTTTTGTGGTCCCGATAATTCGAATCGAACAGTCGTGTGCTTTCTGGGGACGAAGGTGGAGGACTTGAGGGACCAGGTAGATGGTATTGTGTTGTGGCTGGGTCAGGATCCGATCCAGTAGTGGTGGTCCATGTTGGGCCAACAATATCGTGGAGAGAAGGTCAGTAAGTCTGATGGAGACGTACAGAGGTCTAGTCGGCAAACTGCTAAGTAGGGGACCTTCCGGGGACCTTCCAGTCCTTGAGGGTGAAGCTGAACGGAACTCAAGGATTTGGCACTAAATGAGCAGTTGGAGGACTACAGTGTTGACCTGGGCTTGGCATACCCTTTATCGACCATTGGGACACGTTTTCCGTCAACACTAGCATGTGCGGGCGTGACGGGGTGCATATTAGCAGGATAGGGGAAACAGGTAATGGGGGATATCATCTTTTTGGGTAGCAGAGCCATTTTTGGAGAGGAGCTGGGTGGGAGGCCATAGGCAAGTATAGCAAGAGTGGACACAGGTAGGGCGAAGCAAGAGCGAGGCGAGCAGAATAAGTTTACTAAGGTTAGCATCAGAAAACAATGGGATCAGTAGGCGGAAGGCAATGAATCTCGGTACCCTGAAAGTGGGTTGTTGCAACATCCACTATCTCCACTGGAACGTAAGTGAATATGCTACATTGATTGAGGCAGAGGAATTTGATGCCATGGGCTTAACCGAGACATTGTTAAGACACGGGGAACGGGCAAACCAAGTAAGGGGTGTGTGGATAGGTGTATGGGTGAACAGAAGGCCATACACAGAGGTGGGGAAGGAATGTACATTAAAGAAGGCTTACATCCGTCTTTGATCACAGACCTGGAAGATGTCACCACCTCAGTTGTTTTACTTTTTACAAAATAAAATATTATTTTTTTATTTATTTTTTTTCCACAAAAAAAAAATATAATTTTTATTTTTGTGGAAAAAAAAAATAAATAAAAAAAAAATAAAAAAAAATAAAAATAAAACAAAATAAAAAAATAAAAAAAAATATAAAATAAAAATAAAAAAAATAAAAATAAAAAAAATAAAAAAAATAAAAAATAAATAAACAATTAAAAATAAAAAAAATTTTCTCCAAACAAAAAAGTAAAAGTTTTTGTTCCAATAAAAAATATTTTTGTTCAAACAAGAAAGTAACAAGAAAGTAACTAAAAGTTTTTTGTTTGAACAAAAAATAATTTTCATTTTGCACAAATAAAATGGCACAGACGTGTGTGTGTGTGTGTGTGTGTGTGTGTGTGTGTGTGTGTGTGTGGCTGATTGTCATCTTCACTCTCTACCCATCAGGCTGAATGGTGGCCTGCCTTCCTGCCTTCCTCTGTCTTCCGACCACCCACCATCCAGCCTATCTGTCTGTCTAGCTAGCAGTTTTGGCTGTCTGCTTACCAGTCAGACTGGCTGCCAGATAGTCCGCCTACCTTTCTGCCTGCCTTGTGGGTGTCTATTGAGTACCATCTTGTCTGTCAGCTCACCTACCTGACAGGTGGCCTACCTGCTATACAGTCTTCCTGTCTGTCACCCCGTCTTTTCCCATTGTCTGCCTGCATGTCAGTCTTTTGCATGCTTTCCATACTACGTACCACTCTGTAGACCGTCTTAAAACACTGACCTGGCCTGGTCTCCCCGCCTTCTTCTGACAATGCTACCTAATTAAGCACCTACTGCTCAACTACAACCATTCCTTGTTTGCCTACTAACCTACATGGCATCTTACATGCACCTCTTGTCTGCCCTTCCAGCCATACTACCCACTCGCACACCGATCAGCCGATCTTCCTGTCTGCCTGACAGTGTTAGACATCCTGCGCTGTTTGCCTGTCTGTCTGTTTTGGCTTTCACCCCATCTGCCAGCCATCTTGGCATGTCACCCTGCCCCACTCGCTACCAGCCTGACTGCCTGCCTCCTAGCCTTCCCACTTTCTTGAGTGTATCCTTGCATGCCAACCAGCTTGCATGACTGTCTATCATCCGCACTCCCTGTCCACCTACCTGCCAGGTCGCCTGGCGACCTGCCTTCCATGCTTTCGGACTGATTGCTTCTCCATCTACATCCCTTATTGCCAATCAGACTATGAGCTTCCCGCGGATATTTTTTAACTAGGGCGTTTCGTACCATTGGGTGCATACAGAGACGTACAGACAAGGTCATATGAGGTATGGTGGTGGTCGGCCAATGGATGGTAGTGGGTGTGTGCGAACTGCAGGGGTATTTTACAGTTGTTAGAGAAGTGTGTTGGATTCCCTTCCCAATGTACTTTAAGTTCCTTGGTGAGTTTCTTACCATCACGTCTATGACGTTGTACGAGAACCGAATCAATGATATATTTTTTATCATCTTTTACACTTTGAATTTCTTGTGGATAAAATGTCCCCTGTATATTTTCACCACCCATATCTTCAAGTTTATAAGTGGTTGGGTGTGTATTTTTACATGGCTGATTTTAAATAATTATTTTGTCAAATTTGGTAAATACCCCTTTTCAAATGTATGTTTGGTTTTGTTAATACGTCTTGTATCGCCAACTTTAATTTTTTTCTTTTTAAGAGTTATTCTGAACCACTAGGCCCTGCAATAAAGATATTACAAGGGTGTTGAAACAATAAACATTCACTTGGTGCCATTATTTTTTGTGAGCAAGTGTTGTCAAAACACTAACTTATGTACTTTCTGTTTCCATAGCTTCTTCAATTCTATGAGTGGGTTTTCTTTTTAAGGGTGATTTTAATTCAAGTAAAGTTTCTGAAGAACTCTGATCTATTTGTGGCATACATTGTCTATATAAATAATTCATGATTTGTTCATCATAAATAATAAAATCCCACATAACTCTTGTCCAAATATTTTCTACATTGTCTTTGTAAAAAGCATTCATGATTTGTAATGCATTACAAAATTCCCAATACATTTCATCATTTTCCATTTGATTATGAATAAATTCTTTTGTTATTGTTCATTTGAAATGCATATAATAATGCCTTACGTGTGATGTTGTTTTCTAAGATGTGTCTTACTGGTTTCATGGTTGAAATCAAACTGATGATTCTTTTGTCTGTTCTGATGTACTTTGTGCATCAGATATTACATTACACCATGTACTCTGTTCATCAGGACAGTCGGGAAAATCATTTTCTACATTATCTGTAAACATTTTGTCTAACTTAGTTTTGAATTGTCCCAAAGCTTTTCTTGCAAATATGGTACTAAATGTTGTTCTTTGATCATCAAGTACCATGAGTGCAAATAAAGATTTAGAATCTGGAAAATCATCTAGACGCTTGTCATATTTTTTCATTCTTGAAAATATTTGATTTAAGGTGAATCCATAATCCATCACTGATAATATTTTATCTGGAGGTGCTTGTATACAATCGTGTATGTAGCGAAATAACGGCAGAAGAAGTGCGGAACGTGGTCTCGAAATTGAAAAATGGTAAAGCGGGAGGGACTGATGAAGTTCCGAACGAATTCCTCAAAAATGGAGGGGAGGCACTTATTGAAGTCCTGACAAACCTTTTCAACCTGGCTCTGCGAAAGCAAGAGGTCCCCAGAGAGTGGAGGGAAAGTAAGGTGTCGTTCATACACAAAAAGGGGGATAAGGAAGTTCTAGATAACTATAGGGGGATATCAGTTAGTAGTAACATCGGAAAAGTATTCTGTAAGGTCATATACGGTAGACTAGAGGAAGTTATTGAAGAGAAAGGTTTTTTGGGAGAAATTCAAAATGGTTTCAGGAAAGGACGAAGAGTCACTGACCACCTATTTACGCTCACCCAACTGATAGAATCAACAAAGGCTGAAAAGAAAAAGATGTTTCTGGCATTTGTGGATGTGAAAAAAGCGTACGACCGAGTGTGGAGGGAGGGTATGTGGCGAAAGCTCGAGGGCATCGGACTGGGGGTGACTTTGTGGGAATCATGAAAGCACTGTATACAGATGTGCAAAGCCAACTCAGTCTAGGGAGTATCACTACAAAACGAGTCCCTATGGATATAGGCCTCAAGCAGGGGTGTATCTTTTCACCGATTTTGTTTGCATTGTATGTTAAAGATTTAGGGGACGAACTAATTCAGAGTGCGGAGGGGGTAAATGTTGGAGACATGAAGATACCAGGCTTATTCTTTGCGGACGACATGGTGTTAATGTCTAGAACTGAACAGGGGCTAGAGAAACTGCTGGAAATTGTTGGTAGATATGGGAACACTTGGCGGCTCGAACTAAATGAAAATAAAAGCAAGGTAATACCCGTTGGACGCAAGGTAGATATGACGAAGAGATGGAGAGTGGGGGAGTTCTCAATCCCCGAAGGGGAAAGCAAACGAATCACTGTAGGAGAAACGGGAGAGTATGAGTATCTAGGGGTAAGCATAAATATAACGGGAAGAGGGGTGTACAGAAATTACTCAGCCAAACTGATTCTGAAGGGGAAAAGAATTCTGAACCAACTAAAACTTTTAGGGAAAAATAGTTTCAACAAGGTCTTTGTCGGGAAAACACTGTGGGAGAGGGTGGGTTTACCAAGTATAACGTATGGCACGGACGTGATTCCATTAAACCAAACCGTTATTAAGAAGTTGGAAAATACTCAAAATGATGCCGGCAGATGGATAACAGGGTCGAGTAATGCTGCAGCTTTGGAAGCAGTAAGGGGGGAGCTTGGGTGGATGAAAATCAAGGACAGGGTAGATTTGGGAAAACTGTGTTACTTTAACTACTTGAGAAACCTGCCTGACAACCGGTGGTGCAAATTGATGCTCGATACCATTTGGAATTCTAATATAGAAACGGGGTGGTCAAAACATGTGAGGGAACTAATGGACAATTACTCTATAGAGGTCACAAACATAGAAGTAGGAATAAAAGAAGGCAAAAGGTTTGTCAAAGAGAGAGTCATGGAAGATTGCAATCGAAACTGGCGAGCAGGGGTTAGCGTGAAAAGATCACTGCAGGGGTTACAATATAAAGAAAAGCCAGCTTTTGAGAAGTACCTAGATGGCACCTTTGGAGGGTCACTGCTGTTCAAACTGAGATCAAGATCACTGGAGCTTCGGGGAAAAATTGGGAGAGATGGGGAAAAGGGATGCCAAATGTGCCACTCTGGAGTAGTGGAGACCCTGGAACATTTTCTCTTGGAATGCCCACAGTATATACCTCATAGAATAAAATTTACTGGAAGAATAATGCAGAAGTGGGGTGAAGAAACAAAGGATAGATGGCTGAAGGGGGACACGAGGGAGAGGGTAGGAATGCTTATTGAAGAAATTGAAAAAGAGGAAGTGAGGGACACTATTAAGCAGTTTATATCTGAATGCTGGGAGGAGAGGAGGGGAAGAGGGGGTGGGGTGCAGGGGGAATGATGGCCTTCTCTTATGAGGACCGCGACAAATCAGCGGCTGGCCAAAGAGTTATTATTATTACATGTGGGTGGTTTATATAATTGACAATTTCTTATCAATATAAGAATATTGTGAATATAAGAACAATTTGGTGACCACTTATCATGTTCTTGTAAAGCAATATCCTTTTCTTCCCAATTATGTAAACCTTGTCCACATACAAAACATTTACTTTACCATCTCCTACATAGAAAAATCCAGCTTTAGCTAAATCTTCTTTCTTGGATTGTAAAATAGGATTTGTAGTCATACTAAAACTCGAAAGTCTTCTTAACTCTGATAAGTATATAGGATATGTAGGATTAAGTGGTAGTGACATCTTCCCTCCTCCCTGTTCAAAGTTGAAATAAGTTTTTGTGACGAATATTTATATCTTATACCCATAGGGGAGTGTGTCAAATTTACCGACGACAAAACGTCTTGTGTAAACAGATCTGAATGTTTTGCTTTGTGCTTCACTTGTGACTTGTCTATCTTTGTTATGTTTAATTCTATGTGTATATTCAATGTTTAATTTGTAATTCTCTCTGTCTCGTGCACACTCAGTCATGCTTTCAAAATTGACTTTTTATGATGTCATGTAATCTAATGTGATACCCTTAACTTTACATGTGGTATGTATTTCTCCATCTTTAATATATTTGTATCCATAATTTTTCGGACCTAAACCTACAAACTCTGTGATTTTTGCCCCTGGGTGTTCATCTGTCCACTGCCCTAATCTACTATTTACAATTTCTGGATTCCAAAGTGATGGGTTATGTATGTAGATACAACTGTCTGTGTCAAAATATAAAACTCACGTTCCTAATTATTCTAAAACTTTGTATACTTACATACGTGCATAGGCTGTGACAAATGAAGCTACGACAACATTGGATGAATTGTGTGGATTGTAAACATCTGTAGCATCAATGTAGTTTACTAAAACAAACTGATCATGGTCAAAAAATTCCACATTCTTCACAATTTTGTTTTTGTTCTGTATTATTTCAAAATATTCTGATGGTTCATTTATGTATTTTGTTTTAGTTTTTATATTGTTTTTCGCATTTTTCCCCCAGAGACAATTTAACATGGTTCTGGCAAATGATCTTTTTCCTGTTTTTTTTCCAACTTTTTCTAAATAGATATTTTCAATCTGTGCATAATCGTTTTTAAATTTTTTTTTGTCTGTTTCTGTTTTCACCCAATCTGGAAACCCACTAGCTTCTTGTTTCATTTTTAAATATTTGTTCACATAATATTTGTAAATCTCTGAAGACCATTCATCCCAATGCCAAATCTGATAAGTGTCAAGAAGAGTGTACCCCAAATCCAATGCTTTGCAAAGTTCAACAGATGTCCATGTACCTACAAGTGCACGTTGTTCTGGTGTGTGTTTACACTGATCTAATTCGTGTTCTGCACACATTTTACAAAGTGTGAATGTCATTTTCTTATTACAATGAATAGGTAAAACTGGCAAAAACAGATTTTGAGGTGCTAAAACTTTACATTTAAGGAGTCCTCTGTATTGTCTTATTTTGCCAGTGTCTATGTTTTCCTTTGTAAGTATATCTGGATGTCCCACTGGATATTCCCTGTGTTTGTTCACATATGGGTAAAGTGAACAGATATCTATATATTTAATTTCTGTGTCTGTGTTTTCGTCAATTTCGTAGTGTAATTTAATGGCATTTGTTCTCTCGCCAAATAATGCTTCTCGTGGTTTAATTGGGTCCATGTGTGGAAAAAATGTATCTAAAGAGGCTTGAACTTCAGGATCTGATTTACATAGATGATCCAAATCGTGCTCCCAGACTACATGTATATTATACCCCAATGATTTGAAATGTTTTATGTGTGATTGATTGGGTTTTGTTGTACAGAGATTGATAGAATTGTGAATTGATTGGATTTTTCTCAAATCTGTCAGTATAGCAAGTTTTACATCCATGCCACATACATCCATAAAATTCATAGATTGTATTTGTCTCTTTGTGAAAACCATCTACATAATAATTTCCAATTTTTATTTCTCCACCATTTAGTGCATGTTGTATGTGTATGCCTTCTTCTTGAGCTAGTAACTGTAAGAATCTAATGGCGTTCATAGAATATCTAACGGCAGTGGGATACCCTATGTCTGAAATGAGACCAACTTTGTTTTCTGGCATTGAATTTTTCCGCCAAGCTTTATTACAAGCATCAGCTAAAGTTACAGCCTCCCTGAAAGGATCTATCCCATCACATTCGATAAATTGTTTTCTGAATTCGCCACACCCTCTACGTAATATATCCACATCAGACTTACAGTACATGTCCATTTCTTTGGCAAAGCTGAAAGTAGCATTACTAGTAAATTTTTGATTGTACCATTTAATAAAATCTTCCCTGACTGGGGGAGACATAGACTCAGGCATGTACAATGTTGCATCTAAATAAGGTCCAATGTAGTTTTGATATGATTTTGTGTTTGCCAGATGAGGAAAATAACCTTTTGCTAGTTCACTTAAAACAAATGTTTTAGGGAATTGTGCCAATCTCATAGAAAGGAAACTCAATGAATCAATGAGTCTAACACCACAAGCTTTCAGAGAAATAATTTTGTTTCCATTCATGATGGCATCGGGTTTTGATGTAGCAGTTTCAATGAGATGTCTTAAGATAAATTGTGCATCAAACCCTCTTGAATTATGAGCAATAGCTGTTGTATCTAAATGTTCCTTACTGAAAAGCCAATTGCAAAAATCACTCAAAGTAGTTTCTCCTTTAAAAATATATTCCCTTCTTCCAACTTTGTCACAGAAAATACATTCTTGATCTATAGGCTTGCAAATACACTCCCCACATGCACGGCGGGCAACACATTAATTTGGGGTGTGAAGACCTGAGTCTTGAGTTGTGTCAAAATCATAAAACACAAAGGGTACTTTCGGCATTTTATCTTCCTTGGGTGGTTTGTATTTTGGAATAAAACAATAATGTTCGCTTTTGACTAATTGATGGCAATATTTACATCTCTTGAACCCACTGCAGATGTGTTCTGCGCTCCCTGAATATATTTGCATTTTACATGATAGACATTTCTTAACTAATTGACAAATGTTTTTTTCTTGGTACTGTAACAGAGTTGTGTGATTTTTATAACAAGATGAACTTACAAAATCTCTATTACAAGTGTAACAATGAACAGAATGTTCAGATGTATATGGCAGTGGAGAATAGCAAACACAGCCTTTCGGGCATCTATGACGTTCTCTATTATTATAGCCTACATTGCAATATTCACAATAGTAAACACACCCTAAAAACCCTGTGATTTTTGTGATGGTGTCGAAATGACGGTCATGGTGATAGATATGAATAATTTTACTCTCTTTTGTAGTTTGTGGTGGTTCAAATAGGAACGTTTCTTTGGCAAATTGTGGGTGGATTTTAATTACATACTCTGGGGAAAGTACCCCTTGAATTTTACAATATTCTTCATATCCACAAGGTTTATTATAATCAAGACCTGCTTTGTCCATTAACGCCTTTGCCTCATTTTCTTGTGACGGTCTGTTGGATCTTTTTATTTTGTCCCATCTCTTCTCCCAAAGTTCTGAATTATCTTTATCAACGTGGCATTTTCTCACTACAACGGCACGTGCAAAGCACATAGAATCATTGACATTTTTAATTTCAATAATACTCTGTTTACTTTTAACCATTTTACCAACAGATGCAAATGAAATGGGTGCATTTCGCCCCGACCCATGTGGTAGTGAAGTGTGTGTTATTTCTAAAGATAATTTACCATCATGGATAGTAAAATTCTTATTTGATTGAATAACTTTTTTAATTTCATCTAACACTGTTTTACCATTTACCCCCACAGCCTTTGTAAAAGGAATAAAAATACCTACCTCAAGACCTGGATGGTGGATGGATATCCTCATGGGGTCGTTGTCTTGTATACCACATTCCTTTTTTACATCTTCCACCATTGATTGAAACGTTTTACTTAGAAACTCAAATGGATTGTTGACATCGAATTGATTCAAAGTCACTTCACACATATGGGATTCTGAGTAAAATTTTCTGGATTGCCGCAATAACTTAGGGTGAATAGAATACAATCTCCGTATGGAGTTTGTATTCTTAGCAGTCAACCTCTGCTTTTTGCTGCCAAATACAACATGTTCTGTAACAATGTCATCTGAATCACTGTAGTCTACTAATGACCGCTTCATCTTTTTTTTTCGTCAGAGGAGATCAAAATCACGTCGTTCAGTCGTGTTAACTCCAAAGCATGTGTGAACCATCCCTCCCCCACCCCGCCTATTTATACTTTCGCTGAAAATCATTTTCTTATTCGGAAACCACATTCAGAAAATGTTTTCAAACCAAATTTGTTTAACTTTTTTCATTTCAATTGTTTATTTACCTGAATCTAACCAGTGTGGACAAAAGCGTGTGAAAAGACTTCTTCGGTGATATTCCTTCCCTCTAACGGGTCAGTCAGCGGCGACGTGGTCCCCAACAGAGGAAAGTCTTATCCATAACTGTCACTCCACTCGAAAATTTTTTTACAGACGCCATAGATTTTTTACTCAGAGCGTCATTTTAGGTAACAGGATATATCACTAAATTTCCCCTTCAAAAATCAAATAATTGTTTTCACTTTCCTTGGGGGGAGATCGGCGGATTATACAACCACCGGTCGTTAACCACCAAAACACGGCGTACAAATAATTGGGAAAAAATCCAATTATTTGTCTTTGATTTTATATTAAAACACAAAGAAAATAACTAAAATATGAGACTAGCCACTTTTTTAAAAATGAATGAATGAATATGGTGATGTGCATTGTATAACAAAAGTTTGACACCATGGTGTGTCTGAAAAGGGGGTATTTTGTAATTCACCACATCTGGAAACGGCATAACAGCAACTAACAAATATTAAGCTTTTGAGAAATAATTCAAAGACATCTCTACCCTCGGACCGTCTTGCTTATTGCCACAGATTATTTTCTTGGGATAACAGCGTGATCATTGTTTTTCCCCCTTACACCTATATCTTGTGGTGGGAATTCTATTTCGAAAGATGTTTCAAGTTTCATAGCGATAAGAAAATTGTGGTTTTGAGCCCGCCAAAGTGTATTTACTGTCATTTAGGGGAGAGCAAAATGCTGCAGAAAATAATGCACTGAGTAATTCACGCGCCTTTTCCCGCACTCGTCAGATGTTTGGTGATGAAATACTCAATGTATTAGTCAAATTTGGGGAGGGAGAAACATCTCATTGGGTGGTGATGGCAGAAATATTTCCATTACAAAAAGAAAAGCAAACTCAACCATTTTTGCCCCTCGCGCGATTATTTATCTTGAATCAAAAAATTTACCGCCAGCTCAAAATCCAAATATTTTTCTGGAAGCGAAAATAACATCCCCCCTCATAACCAGGCTATCCAGTGTGAGAAGAAAAAATAGGCCTCTGGCTTTGAAAAGTTAGATGGAATTAACAAACTCCACTGCAAGGGAAAAAACTCTCATTTTTCTACCAGTATCAGGTAAATAATATTTTTTATCTCAAAAATCTGCACTCAAGTCAGACAGCTGGCAAGTTCGGGGGCACGTGCGCGCGAAACAAAATCGCATCTCAACACTTAGAGAGAGAGAATATATGTAACTTAGTTTATTAGGGTTTTTTTTTTATATAAAATTCACATCCTTCCACCCAGGAGAGACAAATTGAGGGAATTTATAAGCAGGTCTGTTTTCACACTGCGATATTCCATCAGCAAACTACATTCGGAGTCATGTGGGGGGTTCTATAATTTATAATGAAGAAATCATGAATTATTTCTCAGATAATTCTGACCACGGGAATGTTTGATCCCCTTACACCCGCAGTCTTGTGGTGGAAATTCTATTCCGATTGATTTTTCAAGTTTCATAACCATAAGAAAATTGTGTTTATGACCCCGCCAAAGTGTATTTACAGTCATTTAGGGAGAGCAAAAGGCGCCAGAAAATAATGCAATGAGTAATTCACGCGCCTTTTCCCCCCACTGGTCAGATGATGGGTGATGAAATACTCTATGTATTAGTTGTCACTGCCTTTCTACACTTAGATGAAAATAATTTGGAGGGAAAGACTGACAATGCGTAGCAACAAAAAACATCTGAGGAGTAAAATGATTCTGCCAAGCATGATTTTACCAATTTTCAATGTGGTTAAGGTTTGTTTAAGAACGATATCTCAGAATTGCGCCTTCTTTTGCTGAATTCGTATCAACATCTGTTACGAATTTAATACAGGCATAAAAGAGAATAGCTTTTCCTTTTCAGTTTGGTTAAAAGGAAAAGCTATTCTTTTTTTTTGGCGGTAAAACAGTTTACACTGCAAAACATTCACTGTATGTTTTGTAGTGTAAAAAAATGAAATTGTTTCTCGGGGTTAATGTCACTATAATATCTAACGGTGAATTGTTGAAATCAGCTTAAAGCAGTTTTGAAAAAGTATTGAAAACACAACACTGCCTGTCGATAAAAAACAATCAGTCTGCAATTATACACTTCCGTGAAGAAGTTTCTCCACAGTTGCATTTAGTGAATTATTTTAAACATGTGTTTGAAAAAAATGTATCTCTTACATGAGCTATTTGTAGAATATTTTCAGCCGTAATGAGAGATATGTTTTTCTCTGAGTGGCAGAGTGTTGTATTACAAATCGACTGCAAGACACACATGCATTGGAGTTAACAAGACGGAACGACGTGATATTATTTTCCTTCCGTAAAAAATGTGAAAAACACCTAGTCTAAATCTGACAGTATTTTTATATGTCGTGTCTTCCAATAATAAAGAGAAAAAAAAACTTCACAAGTCGAGCGATGTATATTAGGTAGCACGTTTTAAAAAAGCAGAACATTTTGTCAGTATATAAAGTGTATGGAAGACAAACCCACCTAAACCTGTCAGTATAAAAATGTTTTGAACATCCTACCCCATGACTCGATATACTCAACACTGAATTCCACATACCTCAATGTTGGCACTATGGCAGAAAAATTAACACAGGACTCCCCATAGGGCGGCTTGTCCCTGAAATGCCATTTTACCCGTGGTTGGCACTCCAGCGAAAAGCATTTAGCACTGAATTCACCCTACCCCAAGGGTGCCACTATAGCGAAAAACATTTAACACTGAAATCCCCATACCCCAGGACTGCCACTATGGCGAACAAATTAACATAGGATTCTCCATAGGGTTTTGTCGCCATAGTGGCATTTTTGGAGGCAGGAAAAAAATTAAAAACATTTTTCCTGCCTCCAAAAATGCCACTATGGCGAAAAAACCCTATGGAGAATCCTATGTTAATTTGTTCGCCAAAGTGGCAGTCCTGGGGTATAGTGGTTTCAGTGTTAAATGTTTTTCGCTATAGTGCCACCCCTCACTACAACCGTGGGGGGGGGGGGGGCAGCATAGCCAGATTGGCTGTCTTCCTACTTTCCCCCGAGGTAAAAATATAATTAGAGCAACATCATATCAGACGGAGTGACGCAGTATTACAGGGTTAAATTGATGGAGGAAAATTTATGTTCTTATCAGTGCTCAGCCGACAGCCAGTGACTGTCGTCTGAACCCAGTTCGAACGTAAACCTTGCCACCTTATCAATGCCCTATCCGCTTGGGACTCTTAGGATTCCTGAAGGTGCCTGTGGCTTACAACGCCAAAGGGTCATCAACGATAATTCACTGAAAAGATTATTTATTTATATGTACGAAGAAATATAATATGAAACAAATTACTCACAAAATTATCTATAAGAATACACTAATTACGCGAATAAAAGTTTATTCTTTGGGGCCTTCGACGTCTCCCACAGCTAGCTGTGTCCGCTGGATCAACCTCACTTCATCTTCATCTTCTCATGGTTTGTGATAAATGCAAAGAGTCTATTCACTTCTCGTTGCTTCCTCCTTGCAGGGTTAACTGCACCGTCAGTCGGACTTAACACATATAAAGTTCTGCTTCTGTGACTCTATCAGCGTTCTCAATCAGAATTCAGTCGGCGTCTTCCACAGTTCACGTTCACTTTGCGCCTTGTCTGGCTCTCACGGGGTTAAGTTATTCTTCGCCTTCAGATATATACTTAAAGCTTACATAAAAATATTCTGCAAAGTGTTCTCAACATCACCAATTCTCGCACCGCCTAAAACTATTTTATCTCACGAGTTATTCAAGCGCTTATTCAAGCGCTTAATATGGTCTCTAAACCTCAACGTTACAGCTTTTACTTCTTTGGCTACTATGCCACTACGGCCCGCAACCGTTAACAAACTACAATCGGTTCCTTACAACCCTCACAGGGTTACGACAATACGCGAACTTTCAATTTCGGTGCCTATGACCCTCGACGGCCAAGGCTAAACGGACCTTCTGTGAGTGCTCTCGGGCCAACTGCCTCTCAGAATTCTGCTTTCTAAAACAGGTAATGCCGTTTACCTAAATGCATATAGGTCCCAGAGCTTGTATTTCCTGTTCCTGATCCTATTCTCATATATGGACACCGACTCGGCCCGCGACTGCTCCTATTCTAAATATGAGCTCTGTAGCTCCCCCTACATCACGACGTGCCTTTACTTTCGCACCGATGCGGCACCTTCTCTAACCTACAGCATGGGACCGCCCCATCTACTCGAAACGACCCACAGCCTTACACACCTTCGAGTAATGTTGTATTGTTACATTGTTGCATTATTGCATGGGAAACAAAACATTTAAAATAGCAGTGATATTTTTAGAATGCATTGAAAATAATATTGATAATAGTTTGGGAATAAGATGAGTGACAAACTGACGAGCTAGCCGGTAAAAGCAGAACTGTATTACAGATTAGTATAGTAAACAATCTAGTACAGTCTGGGCAATATGGGTTGTTACATGTAATTTGTGTTTGATAATTTGAGAGAAGTTTTTGCGTTAACATTTTCTTAAATGCAGTACGATTAGTAGCATTTCTTATACTCGGTTCCAGGTCGTTCCAAGGCCTAGGGTAGTTGAAACAAGGGAGGTAATCTAGGGGTATTGTTCTTGTTCTGCAGACGCGAATCGATAAAGAGTACCTGGTGTTGGGACCAGTAGCATTATTATTAAAGAGTGAAAACATTGCATTTAATGACTGGGGAAGAGATCCTCTTTTCCAATCGAATAAAAATAACATGGTATGGAATTTGAAAAGGTCTGTAACTTTCATTATTTTATCTTGAACAAATAGAGGGTCAGTATGGGCATTGAAACGGGCGTTATTAATTATGCGAACTGAGCGTTTTTGTTGTAGGAAAAGTCGGTTGATTGATTTAGAGTTCACCCATATCTGTATACCATATACTAAACAACTGTGTATCAATGCAAAATATAAAGTTTTCCTGACATCGTGGGGAAGTATATATTTCACCATGTTAAGTGCATAATTTGCGCACGCTATCTTAGAACACAGATGTGTGATATGTGATTTGAAGGACAGGTGTTGGTCAATATTAATACCAAGGAACTTAATAAATGTTTCATCCTCGTTAACACTCACCCGTTTTAATACAGTATCATTGGTTTTTATGGATTCGTTAAAAGGGGTTGCCCTTTTTGAACTGGGATTGATTAAAATATACTTGGTCTTCTTGTAGTTCAAAAGAACTTGATTGGCAGAACACCAGGTAAATATATGCTGAAGTTCCTTGTTAACAAATTGTGTTAGTCGTTGTACGTCAGAGTCAGACGAATACGCGGTTGTATCGTCTGCAAAAGAAAGAAGATTAATTGAGGTTGCGTGGTGGATATCAGGATATCATTGATATAGAGTAGGAACAGAATGGGACCCAAGTTGAGCCCTGAGGCACACCACACGTTATAGGCATCAGAGATGATTTTGTGTTGATTGGTTAGCAGAGTTTTGTCTTTATCCTTTTCAGGAATACATTTGAGAATGCCTTGGTGTTGGGTATTTGACATTTCCCCCTTATCGTATGCATTATTAACTGAATTTAAAACGTGTAATTTTAAATCGGACCAGAAAAATTAAAACAATTCAACTGTAACCGCGTCAATTCCCGGTGCTTCATTGTTCTTCATCCGTCTGAGGGTGTTTGTTATTTCTACCGTGGAGAGGTGGTGATCGACGCCGGATGATTCATCTTCCGTCAAATGGGCACTTCTGGTTTATCGAGTAATTGGTCCAGATTGTAGTCCTCTAAATTTGAACTCCTATATAGATTTTGGTAAATTTTTCTTAGTTCGTTTAAAATTGCTTTCTGTTTTGTTAAGTATGTACCATCGCGTAGCGTGATTTTGAATATCCTGTCGTTTTGATAATTCCGTTTTTCTAGTCCACAAAAATACTTAGTTGGCTTTCCCCATCTTCAACCCACCTAGCTCTTGATCTCGCGATTGTTCCGTTTAACCTACTTTCTTTAATTATACTAAGTTTACTATAAATTTCATCCACCCTGTTGCCTAAGTCCATGTCGTGGGCAGAATAGAGCTGTTCCAATTCTTTTAGTTCATTTTCCAGTTATTTTTCTTCGTCGTTTTGCCTCCTGTTGATATGTGATGCGTGTGAAATGAGAAACCTCTTATTTCTAAGTGCAGAACCTCCAGAAATAGATGAGGATCTACAGCCATAGTTTTGTCTGGTAAATCTGTTTGTTCATTTGAATCTGTGTATTGGGCAATTATCTCTTTTATTTTCTCCTGCACACCTTGAACATATACTTTATCTTTCAAGAGTTCTTTGTTAAATTTCGAATAACCCCTCCCCCTTACAAAGTTTATGAATTTTAGATCCAGTTGAACCAAACAGTGATCTGAAATTTCCGGACATTTCGTGTGTACCTCAATGTGCTGTACAAACTAACTTAAGTTATTTAAGGTGACAAAGAAGTCGAGGCGCGAATACTTTTTTTCTGTTACTGGACCACCATGTACAGGCGTTTGTTTCCTCCCTAAAAAATTCGCAAGGGGTCACATAAGTCATTTTCTTTCATGTGTTTAATTTATATTATATTCACGGCGTAATTTGTTGTATCCAGTTCATGATTGAGGGTTAAATTCCAGTCACCACACAGAACTAATGAATCATTTCCACAGCTGGCTACCTGCTCCCAAATGCTTTTAAAGAAGTTGGGGCAGTCTGAGTTTGGACCATAGATACCAACTAGTGTTAGACGTTCACCTTCGATGTTAATGTCAAGTACAAAACATTGGCCGTCACCAAGATTTTTTCAATCATGAAGTTTATATTCAAAAGTGTTACTAAATAAAAAACATATCCCTCTCTCAGAAGAGGAGTATGAATTAAAGAGTCCCTGACCGTCCCACTCACTCCTCACAAGAGGCTCGACTTTGCAAGTAAAGTGTGTTTGTACCATGCTTACCTATTCAGCTATATATGAAAAGCCTATCACATGAATTTTATCTTTATTCACCAACCGTGGTGAACACGCCAGCAATGGGATTTCAGTTGTTAAAATTTACAGCTATAGTGGAACTACATCCAAGTTCACCTTTGGTGACGTCGACCTGAATGCGAACCTGTCTAAATTTATCGCACGTAGCCTCGCGAAATGTGAAATGAAAGTGGCAATTATTTATTACGTTTTAAAATGTGTTTACCCCATAAAACGCCAAATATTAACAAACATGCATTGTCTCGTGTTAATAAAGCATCCACAACTCGAAACAGTATGTTATTATGTTATTAAAATGAAAAAGGCCCTGCTTCTTTTTCTATCTCGTTTTGGTGACCCTGGAAGTACCGCCCAAATTCGCACGTATGTCGGCTCCTGATCAGTGAAATCGAGAAAAAATAATAGCAACTCTTAATAACTTGACGATCATGGTATAAATAAAATATACCCAAAGTAGCTTGGTGTACCAAATGTTCACCACTCGTGGTGAAGTGGTGTTAACCGCGCACCAAAGGCTCGCGGTTAACACCACCTCACCACTCGTGGTGAACATTTGGTACACCAAGCTACTATGGATATATTCTATATCTCTTGAATACAGTATATGTGACACAGCGTCGGTCTCAGGTAAGAGAATAGTTTTCTGCATTTTCGATTGTCCGCCAAGACCCGGGAATTATATGTGCCTATTTTAAGACTCATATAGGTAATAAGAAAGACATGTAATATCGTAGGTGCTAATTATGCCACAGGGCTTATCAACCGGCGCTGCCACCGTCACAGAGAGGGGATATGAGCTGTAGATGGTATACCAGTGTTTACCACTTACGACGTATTCAAATTTTCTGTTTTGTAAAAATAAGGTGAAGGATCTACTGTGGGGTACGAAGAGCTCGGGGGCGTTTAACGAATGGGAAGTAGGTATTTGGATAAAAACAGGTTAAATTGTTTCAGATCTGGGACCATAGTTGTCAAGAGGGAATTTAACATAACAGTGTTCCACCAGAGGAAATTTGTATTGGTAGAGCTTATGTATAGGATCGCTTTATTTCAGTGGGTAGAAACGGGAACCTCAGTTATGTGTGTAGGGTATGTGTATGTTTGTAATGGGGGTGTAAATGTATGTGTTTGTCATTTGTATAACATCGCTTTATTACTGCGGATAGGGTCAGATGGCTCAGTTGTGCGTGTGAGGGTTTGAGTGCGTGTAAGGGGCTCATATCAGATTAACTCAAGTTAACGATTTTCTTGACGTGCATTTCGAGTATTTTTTTAGTACGAAAAGTAAACGTAGTATAAAAATTTAATACCGATTGGCATCATGCATACTTATGAAGCTCGATATTCCGTACACTCTAGTTGTAATTAGTACTTCCCGTGACAAATCCCCGTATTCTCATTGGCTGTATTGATAGGGACTATGAAAGCATAGTGCCCAGAGTCAAGCATAGTGCCCGGAGTCATGCAATAGTGCGCACGCATTGCAAACAGAATCTCGAGGGGATTCCCCTTTTCTTCTGAGCAGACGGCAAATGTGGAGACGAATAGAAATAAAATGAGCGTTTTGAGATTCGCAAACGAGAATATTAATTCTTTTCTTGAACAACATCAGAGCCGAAAGACTGTTAGTTTAACCAAATATGCTGTCAATATTCTCCGGCAGTTCTGTTTTGACAGAAAAAGGAATGGTGCATTTGAAACGTTAGATGTTGTAAGATTAACGGAACTATTGAAAGACTTTTATACAAACGTTAGAAATCGCGATGGTGATTTGTATTCCAAAGCAGTATTTGTGCCATTCGTCAAGGAATAAGAAGATATTTGCAAGAACCCCCACATGAGAGACACTTTGATATAATAACAGACCCAGCTTTAAAAGGTGCTAATCGTGTATTCGACAGCATGTTGAAGAAAACAAGAGAAGACGGAAAAGGAACAGTCCGACACAAAAAACCCATTCCGCCAGGTAACTATAAAAAATACAAAATAAAATAAAACACAACAAAACTAGAAAGTGAACAAGTCAGTGTCTGCAATAGACAGTGGTGTTGTAATTATTTGTTCTCGTATAAATACACTGTCTTGTTAATTACATGAAATAGACGAGTGTTGTTTATTACTCAAATCGACAAGAGACACATAAGAACAGTTGTGAGAGAAAGTAAATAAATAACGGGCAGCAATGTTTGCTGAAAGTTATCATAAACATGAATAAATAAATAGATAAATTACGGGGAGCAATGTGTGTTGAAAGTTATCATAAACATGAATAAATAAATAAATTATAGACCTATCAATTAAATAGTTTTGAATAAGAGTGTTAGAGAGGGCACTGAATATTATTTATCTTCGATCACAATAAACGATTGTAATTGACCGTGTAAACGTTTATTCTGCTTTGATGCTTATTGCTTCATTCTATTTCAGGCGATCTAAGGAAATTATATCAGCACCCAATTGTGTTTAATCCGGACATTCCAAGAGGTCTTTTGAATAAAGTAATATTTGAGCTTTTATTTTACTTTTGTCGGAGAGGGAGAGAAAACATTCAAGAAATTAAAGCTTGTGATTTTGTAGTTAAAACTGATGACACTGGAAAAAAATACATCCTGAAAACTACTTCTGAGCGAACAAAAAATCACACAGGTGTAACGAATGAGAATGAAGGTGATGGACCTAGAATGTATGAAACTGGCACAAAAATGTGCCCTGTTAATAGTTTTCAACGATATCTTATGAAACGAAACCATGAGTGTGATGCGTTCTTTCAAATTCCCAAAAATTCATACCACGAGAATGACGAATGTTGGTTTGAGCGAAGGGCAATGGGAAAAAATTCCATAGGAGAGTTCATGGTAAAAATGTCTAAACAAGTTGGTCTTTCTGATACATATACCAACCACTCTGTGCGTGCTACGACCATAACAATTCTTAATGATTGTGGATTCAAAGTTCGCGATATTATTTCTTTATCGGGACACAGAAATGAAAAATCATTGTCAAGTTACGTTTCGGACACAAGAGCTGATGTCAAACGAGGTATGTCAGAGAGCTTGAGTTCTATGGTCGATAATTCATATGCTGAACATTCAGAAATGCCTGCAGCGAGGAACGCTGTTGAGAAAACAACAACGCAACTCTCTTTCCAGTCAGCAAATTCCACAGTATCAGGACCCGAATTATTAGATACCGATATTGATGACGACGATCTGATAAGTGCGTTGGAGGAAATCGAGTGTTCAAAAAACTCGACATCAATTGACATTCGAAAGCAATCCAAAGAAATATGCAACAAAATGCAGTATTGTGCCCCAAAATTCAATTTCAGCAATTGTGTTGTAAATATTTACAATAATTAAATGTGCTCGTACATCAGAGGAAGTACCCATAACACGTTCAATCGGGTGAACGTTAATAAAACTTTAGTGCCATGAATAATGGAATTTCTATAGTGCATCACAAGCTCTGTTAATACCATCATATGTGAGGCGTTGATTCTGTTGTATGATATCTCGTGTTAACCAGTTATGTGCCACATGATTGGTTGATCGGCTTCATGTGTTTATTTACATTATTCTACTTTACCGAGTTCGAATCCAGTTGATAGTTTAATGTTTTCCTGACATTTTCATGTTATTAATTTCATTGTTTTATTTTGGATAGTAAAGTGTTAGTTATCTCTCCGTTCCTTCTTTAATATGTTGTGGAGATGGTCTGGGTGTGATGTACTAAACCCATTAATGCCTTCCGTTTCGGGCACTATGCTCTCATAGTGTTGCTTCGGGAACCAAATAGTGCCCTCGCTATCGCTCGGGCACTATTGCATCCCTCAGCAACACTATGAGAGCATAGTGCCCTCAACGGAAGGCATTGATAGGTAAATAGTAACAGTTGGAATTTTTGCCGATTTGAAATCGGGTTAGAATTTTGGGAAGTAAAGGAGACATCAGCATCACCAAAGAAGCTCTAAAATCCAGACAGATGGAATTTCCAACTACTCATGACTTGCCCTTCGAATTTCCAACGATAGGGAATTTTGGCCAGGATTGTGGGGGGGGGGGGGATACCCCTCCCTGTCGCCACGTCCCTGAGCGGAAGGAAAGCATGACAGTGATATGAGCCGAAAACCCGCCGTGGTAAGAGTGCAGTGATAGGCACTTATAGCAATCAAGGGGGTGATAGTGGCAGAAGACTGGACGTGGAAGCCATCGGCTATAGGTGAGCCAAGAGAATACATCTTGTACAATCTCTTTCACGCGTCAAAGAATCCATTTCCTTTATCACACACCTATTAAAATAAAATACGGGATTTCCACTGTTCGGACTGTGTGATAAAAAGAAAGTTGTATCGCACATGTGGTGATACAAAACACGTTCGATTTCGTTTCCGAAGTAAGCAGACAAGGAACCCCCCTAAATAAATTACGTCATTTATTTGTCGAATCCACCGGAGTCGAGATCGCTTGGAAATTCCAAGTTCCTCTTTTAGATTTGTTTACCTGGGATATTTAAACAATCAGATTTCGAGTCAAAAGTCTACAAAATAAAAATAACATTCTGACTGCTTGTTCCTTGGCATATACTTTCCACAACTGGCCATATAATGATGGAGTGTGCTAAACTTATTAAAACCTCTCTGTTGTGTTATTCTCCGCAGATCAGTCGATATTTGAAGTTCGTGACCGTGACACTGATCAGTGTCAATGTGTTTCGACCAATTAAATGCCGAAAAACTTAAAAAGCAAATTAGGGTTGGTACCCGGCCAACTAACAGTGATGTCCTTTTGCCAACAAAGGAAACTCGGCAATTATCCAGCTGAAAAATGCTTTTAGTTCAATTTACTTTTAGACTGGCTGTTACATGGGAGGTGTGTGATAAAAACAGAACCGCGCATACGTTTTAATGGGTTCAGAATTATCGCACTCGATTGCTTTGGCCAAGGATATCTCGATTGCTTTGGCCCAGGATATGACATCTTTGGACAAAGCAATCTCGTGCGATAATTCTTAACCCATTCAAACGTATGTGTGGTTCTGTATATTTATTTAGCTGCAGAATAATTGTTTTCCAAGATGAGCCGAGGAGTGGTAAGAACATTTACTCCAAGGAGCAATTGCTTTCATTGGCTTCCAGATCAATTGATAAGTAAAACAACACCCGTATAAAGGGACATAATTGTGTATGAATGCGAGAGTGGATGTGGCTCGGGTAAATGGAACAATCTGACTGAGCCTACTAAGGTGTGGTCTAGGGTAGAGATCGGAACAAGGGGAGCGATAGCTAGTAGTAGGTAACAACAGAGAGAACGGGGTTCGGAAACGCCGGGATAAGTGGAATCCAGGATTCTAAAGGAATTCGAATCAACAAAGATACTCACATCACATCGAACATGTCCCATAATACATTACTTGGCTTATAGTCCTACGTGCTACAGATAGCAACCACGTGAAGGTGGGTTGCTTGAAAGTTTTGGGGTCCGTTTGGGTAACTTCAGGACATTGTCGGGTCGTTTCCGGTTATTAGGTATATTCATATCCAATTGAACATATCCTAAGAAAACACTGCCATCCCATTGTAAGTCTCTGATTTCTTTAACAAACACGTCCCAGCATAGACATCAAGATGGCGACCACCAGTAAACAAAATGGACAACGCACAAGTGCTCTTCCTCTGCTAAACCGGGCACGGTCTCAACATCACACTATGTTAACGGTGTCCTCGACGAAGAGTGGTTTCCAGTCACAGTATCCGTAATTTCGTAACAGAAAAAAAACAAAGACAGACACCACACAATCAACAAAGTCAATTCTAACGTTTAAGGGCATACATTTCATTGAAATATTTCCTAATTTGTCTATAAATGGTTACATTTGAAGAAGTTAAAACATTATTGGAGAATAAACCACCATGAACTAAGTCAAATAGCGATTATGTCCACATTTTCTTTAATTCGGGAAAAACGAACCCTTTACCAAAATAAATGTAAAAAAATAATATGGATGTATATACGTGTTATAGTTATTTCTTTGCCATTTGTGCAGATATCGTCGAAATCTGTTTCATAAAATGCTAGAAATTGAGGTTCAGTTCTTGTGTATTGTACATGTGTATTGTGATTCGTGGTAAGCGGAAACAGGGGCACAGGAAGCATCCGAGGGCAAGGGGTAGCGATATCAAAAAGGGCATTCGACTCTTGTATGAGTATAGATAGGGAGTTTACAATGTATCATACATCTTAATGTGACATGCAAGAGTACTAACATTATATATTGCCCCTTGATTGGAACAAGGTGCCAGCTGCAGTGCTAAAGCACTGCAGATTTACCTTATTCCACTTAACCCTTTACTTAGCACGAAAAGCAGACCACACCTGTAAACAAAATTCTTGAATAACTAAATATTTTCATTTTTGTCTCAAAAACATAGCTTATGATACCTCATTGGAATGAGCTCGTTCCAATGAAAGGTCATAAGCTGTGTTTTTGAGACAAAAAATAATGAAAATTGAATGGCGATTTTTATAAATAAGGCTGGCCGGTTTTGGCCGTTACGTTGTGTAAAGGGTTAAGGGACGATATATATATATAATACTCGCAGGTTTCTCAGTTACAGTTCTCGGAAAATAAAGACTTTTCCACTTGTCAACTTCTGGCGAAAAAGGGCACATACTCCCCTTTGCCGCATAGTCTCAGGGCAAGGTTAGCAGCTACCCCAAACACTTCCGGCGTCGTTGAGCGGAAAATTTAGTGTACTATGAATCTCGGCAGTCGCCTTCCAAGTTGCTGTTACCTTATTACAACGTTTGTCTTGAAATTTTCGACCGGTTAGTAACCTGCCTAGCGGAAAAATACAAAACATGTTTGTACGGAAGCATATGTCCCTATATGTGCTTGTTGCGTAAACGTCGCTCAATAGAACCACACCATTGTAATGGAAGGAAAAGGAACGGAATCAGTCACCTGCGTGTGCTTCAATAAGCTGTGTAGCAGTAGTTGTAATAGTAAGACTCACGATTCCTCTGTGAGCTCCCCACCCCCCCCCCCCCCCCCGATTTCAATACCAGCGCTCAGAATCGGGGGAAACAACTTAGCACGTGCTTCCAAACGCGAGTCACGCTTTTACAGTTCATTGTACCATAAATAATCCGATTTGAAGACAGAAAAAGTATTTCAAGCAAATAGTCTTGCACTTGCCTAAGGACCGTGTAGGTGTGTGAAATATCAACCACTGTGTGCATATTGCACAATAAAATCCTGTTGTAGATGTGAAAATGCTTTGTTTGGTCTGGATAAATATTTTAATCAAAAGAATTTTTCTGTTACTAACCCAATAGATTTTTCCAACACTCGTCGAAAATGTGCTTAGAAAGCCAGAAACTTGGCTGACAACGGAAATGCAACATATTATTTTTAAATAATGACTGGAAATGGCTCGAACCGCGAAGAGAAAAAATGCATGTTTTGGTGTCGAGTGGTTTGGCATTAATAAATCTTGTAATGTTTGTACTGACGTGTTCTTCCAAACCAACGCTCAAAATGCTGCCGTGTTTTATATATGACAACTTTGTTAGGATGGTGTTCAAGGGGTCATGGGGTCATCTAATTTTAATACTATGGACAACGAAGGAAATATTTTAAAGAATCTCTTCTCCTGAACTACTGCTCCCAACACGTTAATACTTAAAATATATTAAAATAGAGATTCTGGGATCGAATTTAGGGGGTCATATGATCTCAGATTTTAGCACTATAGGTAATGGTGGAAACGCTAAAAAAAATCGTTTCCCCCCATAACATCGCTCCAAATGCTTCCTTTTTAATATGTTGACCTTCATAAGGATGTTTCATAGGTTGTGTCATATAATACAGACAATTTACAGCAAAAACACATGCACTGGACAAAGAGCCAAAGTAGTCGTTTAGTGTCTATAGGTCGGATACTGATAGATATTCTTAATAAAAGATTATCTAGTTTAAACAATATTTTTTATTGAAAACAGAAATGAATATCATGTTACATGACCACACAACATAGAATAAAATTGTGTACCGCACTAAAGATACGGCGGTTATCAGCATTGATTAAAAATTCAGAGCTAAAAAGTAAGGTGAATGCATCTATTGAAAATGGGAGGTGGCCGATCGTGTCGTTTCGAATATCTGAAAAGGCTGGACAATACAATAGAAAATGTTCAGATGTCTCACACTCGTCACACTGACAGAACGGATGAGATGTTAAGTGATTGTCATACAAGTGAGAGTTAAGACTGCTACAGTGCGAGCGCAATCTGCAATGATAATTTTGAGCAGTGCGAGACTTGGCGCCACCTTCAAACCGTGGTGGTTGTAGGCTTCCATCATTTAAAAAATTCTTAAACTTGCTCAGTGACGAGTTTTCGCGGATATTCAAGGGTAAGTTATTCCATTGTTCAGTAACGTTTGGGATGAAGGTGGATTTTTAAAGTTGTGACCGACAAAACGGAACTCGGTGATTTTGGCCTGAACGGAGATTAATTGATGGATTCATTGTCGAAATAAGTGGAGGAACTTTATTGTTGATGTAAGGAGACAGCATGTAGTGATACATTTTAAAATATTGTATCAACTTTAGCTTGTGACGTCTCTCCTGCAGAGAGTCCCATCGTGTTTCTGAGTATAACAGAGCTTTACTAGCACTAACGGTTGCCCCGTAATTATTCGCGCAGCTGCGATTTGGATTTTTTCTAAGTCGGCCGCTTTAGATGCTGGACAGTTATCCCAAACAGTGTTAGCGTATTCGATAAGCGGCCTTATGAAAGTAAAGTATGTTTTCCTAAGACATTTCGATCGAGATTAAATTTGTGCTTTCGCAGCACATCCAATCGGGGCCAGGCTTTCGAGCAGATATGGTCGATGTGATCGTTCCATGTGCACATGTTATTTAATATCACTCCCAAGTGTTTGAGGGTTTCGACTTCGGACCGGCCGAGGAGTTACTTGTGCGGGATTTAAGCGTAGTTTCCGTTTTATGGGGATTGAACTCAACCAACCATGTTTTAGACCAATGTTCTATTGACGCCAAATCATTGTTGATTAAGTTCGATGCCTGATCCGGATTTTCTACTACAAGGTACAGGGACGTATCGTCTGCAAAAAGGCGTATGTTACTAAGTAGATTTTCGGTTATATCATTGATGTAGATTAAAAACAATAGGGGACCCAGGACTGACCCTTGGGGAAATCCAGCGTTATTTATTTATTTATTTATTGATGTTTAAGGTCACATATTTATGCACAATGGCTAATCATGACCGTGACAGTTTTACGGGTGGGGGAAGCCGGAGTACCCGGAGAGAACCACCGAGCAACGACGAGCAGCTGCCAGCTCCCCAACATCGTAACTCAGCACTGCAGCACAGGCAGGGTTAGATTGGTTGAAGACATGCGTACCATCGACGTGCAGTACGCCTTAGTAGACGGCGTCGTCGTGCCCCCACATGGGCAATGGGGGTGAAGTGTCTTGCCCAAGGACACAACGCGGTTGCCGCAGGTGGGATTCGAACCGAGGACCTCTCGGCTTGCAGCCTGCACCTCTACCTACTGAGCCACCGCGCCCCCGAAATCCAGCGTTAAATGGTCTCCAAGCCAGCCGATACCTCCAACGCAAAAACAACCCTCTGCGATCTATCCGAAAGGTACGATTTTAAAAATAGCAGTAATTCCCCTGAAGTGCCAATTCTCTCTAGCTTGTGAATGAGACCCGCATGCCATACCTTATCAAAAGCTTTACTGACATCACAGAAGACCACACGAACCTCTTTGCCATCGTCTAGAGCTTGACAAAACTCGTCATATATGTCAGTTAGTTGAAGAATAGTCGAATCGCCGGCTCTAAACCCTGACTGAAATTGACTAAGCACATTGTTTTCAATCATAAAATGCCACAAGTGTTTAAAAATACATTTTTCAAATAGTTTACCAAGGCAGATAAGTAGTGATATTGGGCGATAATTAGTAACTAGATTCGAGGGTTGTTTTTTTCAGAATTGGAGAGACATTGGCTTTCTTCAATCCTGAGGGACAATAAGAACTGTTGAGTAGTATGTTAAATAGTAACGAAAGTGGTTCACATAAGGAGGACTTACATTCTTTGAGAAGACGCGGACTGATAAGATCAGGTCCAGACGCCTTGGACACCTTAATAGTTTTCATTGCTTCAAAAACTTCACTGCATTGTAGGGTTATACTGTCAAGTTTATGGGGATTATGGTATGGGAAATCAGGCATAGAGGCATTTGAGCCGTCAATAGAAGCGACAGAACAGAAGTATTCATCAAACAGCGCTGCTTTCTCGGCATTTAAATAATATAATGTGTTTAAATGATTTATGGCTGGAATGCCTGTCGTTTATTGCCACCGATGAAAGGTTTTAGGGTTTTCCACCACTGAGATGTACTTGTGTTACTACTTCCCAGAGTGGATTGTACTTTAGAAAGATATGAGGCTTTGGCCTTCCCAACAGACGATACAACTTCGTTACGTTTATGTCGGTATTTTTCCCATACACGAGGGAGACCAGTGCGTTTAGCTGTACGATACAAACGTTTTCCCTGCCTTATCAGTAATCTTATTTCATTGTGAATCCATTTCGGTTGACTTTTTCTCAACGTAATACACTTATTTGGTGTAGATTTGGATGCAGTGCAAAGACGTTTGTCCGTAACAGTAGACACTATAGTATCAAGACATGAATTGTCAAAAAGAGAGTTCCAGTCTTCGTTACGGAATGCCGCGTTTAGTGCTTAGAAATTGCCTTGACATTGCAACCATATCCCCCGTCTCTAGAACGTAAGAGGCAGTGATTTTGAGAATTCGACTTCTAATAAGATTTGACAGTGGTGGCGGGTCATATCTGGAATAAGAGGTCCAAGGACCTCGCAGGCCTTTACACTGAAAGTGTTACTTACAACAAAAAGATCTATCAGTGAAGCTGAAGTCTCTGCAAAATGTGTGGGTTCACTTACGAGTTGTATTAGATTGAAGTATGTAATTATTTCTGAAAAACGACTTGTTGTGCGACCTGTCTAGTTATCATTAAAATCACCTGTAACAATTACATCGGCAATTGATGCGTCTCTGGCTTTTTCGATGGAGGCTGATATAGCGGTCCATGTATCTGGAGGACTGTTGGGAGGGTGATAGAATACCTCTAATAATAGCGGTCTGTTCCGTTTTGTAAATACCTCAACCCATAAGCACGCCGTGTTGGGCGTCTCAAGTTCGAGTCTGTTTATAAATGAGATTCCCTCTTTGATGTAAATAGCGACCCCACCACCTCCTGTCAACCGATTGAATCACAGGGGTTCCTGGAACCCATGGATTAGGATTTCAGAAGAGGGTTCAGTACTCTTTAGCCAAGTCTAGGTGAATGCCAGAATATCGCGAGTTGAAGATTCGTATTCGATAATGTCTATTTTGAGTTTCGCAAGTATAGCAAGAAACTGTTGTCTTGACATTTTGGAGTAACAACAGAATGGGAAGGTCGGTTGTTTTTCATGGGTTAATGTGTAGAGGTGCATCACGTGATGTATCTGTTGTGTCCAGTTCGAGTTAACTGGATAATTGAATCAGTTCTTGCGAGTCATCCGTTCATGACAGTTCATTTATCCCGAGCACGACGGACAGACAAGACATGGAGCACTGCGTTGCTCAGTCGATTAACGCAATCATGACTGAAAAACACAATGACATTATAAATGGATTAGACAAAGTGATTTTCTTCTAAATATGAGTCTTTTGAGCGGAAAATGAAAGAAACACAGCTCACCATATCAGAAAATCAGAATGAGAAAATCGTTGTAAACAAACTGTACGGAGGTTACATTTTTAAACGAAAAAGCTGTGAAGAATAATTTAAGGTCAACTCTTGTGTGAAGGACAAATTTAATGATATCGAGAACTGCTTGGTTTCTACCAGTAAAGAAAGTGCAAAGAAAGTAAAAAACAAGGCAGCGGAAGGTAAAGATTTGATTAATTACAGGCAAAAGATGATTAAAATGGCAGACACGTCGGAATTGGGGTGGAAAGTACTTAGTGAGTTAGGCAAACCCCTTAGCTAGTGATTCGGGAGACGAAAAGAAGATATATCGAACAGACGCAAGGGCGGAGTGAAAAAGTCGGAAAGAGAAAATAAAAAGGACACAATATAGGAAAGAGCCATACAGAACGAGGCAGCAAGTCGCTTATGGACAAACAAAATCAGCAGGGACACAGAGTCAAGGTGGAACTTCCTCTCAAAAGCCTTTTTCAAACCAGGTTCATGTTGGGGATGTGGATTACCCGGCCATTGGAAATCGGATTGTGAAACGATGAAAAGAGCTCAAGGAAATGATAAGATAAGTATTATTTCAGATTGTTTGGGTACCTCGGGATGTGGTGACAGTGGTGTATTTGCTAAAAGGGTTAACGTGCCTGACGCGTACAAAAGTGGGAACGTGTCTGAAAAGTATATAACGGCAAATGGCTCTTTTGCCGAGGCAAAATTTGCAGTCGTTTTTTTAATTGGGATAACGTTTCGAACGAAAACGAGCTAAGTCAGCAAACACTGGGTGTCGGTCAGTGTGATTCACGTTTTGCACAATGCTCTTTCGATGTCGAAATCGGAAACGAAAAAAATCACGATGAAACTAGCTGTTTCTTTTTTCTCCATTTGGGAGGCTTAAGGCCTGCTGTGACAAGTGGGAATCAGTTACAAGCAACGTTCACATACTTAATGTAATTAAACAAGGTTATAAATTGCCTTTCAAAGAGATACCTTCATCTGTCGCACTTGAAAATAACAAATCGGCTAGGGACAATTCTCAGTTCGTTGAAGATGAAATTCGTAGTTTATTGAATAAAGGCTGTGCATCTCGGGTAGAAAACAAACCTTTTATAATTAACCCTCTCACAGTTGCACGTAACAAATCGGGCAAACAAAGATTAGTATTAGACTATAGACACATCAATCCCTGCCTTATGAACTTTAAATTCAAGTATGAAGATGTAAATGTTGCAAGACAGTGTTTCGATCAAAAAGAGTCATATCTATTTTGTTTCGATTTAAACGAGGCTTATCATCATGTGGATATTTTCGAAGGACACAGACAGTACTTGGGAGTTCAATGGTTGTACGGGGATGAAATACGGTATTATGCTTTCAGTTCATTACCATTTGGCATAGCAACCGCTGGTTTTATTTTCACCAAGGTAGTCGGAGTTTTAGTTCAATTTTGGAGGTCAAGCGGTCAAAAGATAGTTATGTTTCTGGATGATGGTATGGGGAGGGGGGATTTGGGCATATTGATAAAGATTCTGCTACGCGTTTGAGTCAATATATCAGACAAAGTCTTGCTGATTTTAGATTTTTGGTTGCCGAAGAGAAGTGTTCTTTGGAACCGTCGTTGGCGGTAATTTGGCAGGGCCACGTTTGGAAAATGGACGTAGGTGATTTGTTAATCTCAGAAGGGAGAATCACAGAGTTAGAAAGGTCAATAGACTAGTTATTTTGGCAGTTGCAGAAGTCACGTGATCCCTTAATCAATGTTAGATTTTTAGCTTCTGTTGTTGGTCAAATCATTTCTACAAAAATGGTAATAGGAAATTTAGTGCAGCTCAGAACTATTCAATTATATAAGTGCATATTGTCCAAAGCAAGCTGGAATGCTCCTGTGTTGGTGACTCCTGAAGCTATCAGTGAACTAGAGTTTTGGAGGTCACAAATGAGAAGCACTAACATGGAGGGTCCAAAACTGGCGGCTAACATAGACGCCGAAATGATTTTGTTTTTCGGATGCACGTAAAGTGGGAAACGACGGCTACTTGTCGGTTTCCGAGGCAGATTTACTGCATAAGTATACAGGCGCATTAGATGACTCGCCGGGGGACGCCGAGTCGTGTTTTGCTGAGGAGCCAACTGATTCAGGTTACACTTGTGTTGATACTGTGAACTATGCCTTAGAGTAAGGCAAAGAGGTCCTGGATACGGACACCGATCGCACAGAAGGACACGGTGCGATCGGGGCTACCAGGAGTCGAAATGAGCTTATTTGTAAGCACGACGGTGAGATTAGCGGCAACTCAGATCTCAACATGGCTTTCGTCAATGCAGGTAAGGGTGGGTATAAGAGATTGTGTGGAACCGAAGTGGTAGGCACATGGTCGGAGTTTGAAAATGGTAAGAGTTCAACATGGCGAGAGGCAGAGGCGACCAAAGGAGTATTACTAAGCAATGTTCGTTGGGTAACGGGTCAAAAAGTAAAATAAAATTAGTATGTGATAATAAGAATGTGAAATCGGTTATCAGTAAAGGCAGTAGAAAAACGGGTTTGCACAGAATTGCTCTTGATATTGACAAATTTTGTGCAGAAAATTTGATAAAGCTTATTCCAGACTGGGTTCCCAGGTTCCATAATACAGAAGCAGATTTTTTAAGTAGGTGTTTTGATTGTGATGACTGAGCCATTGGCGCTTGGACATTTGATTTCCTTGGAAAATCATGGAGTTCGTGCGATATAGACAGATTTGTATCAAATTTAAACAACAAATGTGCCCGCTTCAACTCAAGGTGGTAGGTGCCTGACACTGAAGAAGTTGATGCTTTCGACCAAAACTGGCAGGGGTGTCAAAATTGGTGGGTCCCACCCCCAAGGCTGCTTCCGTTAGTAATCACAAAAATAAATTTAGAGAAAGCGGTAGGTATTTTAGTTGTGGTGGAATGGAAGGCTGCCCTTTTTGGTCAATGTTAGTGAATGAATTGGGGTTATTCACAACATTTGTCGCAGCATTTGAAAGACTGCCAAAGAAAAATGTCATCGATATTGGACACGGTAGCAACAGGATATTTTCCATAAATCGTTTACCGTTTCACATGATTGCTTTGAAGGTTAACTTCTAGCTATACCTTAGCCTGTTTGTGAAAGTGGAGCCACAAAATATTTATGGCATTTTTTGTTTTGGAGGTATTGGTTTGAAATGTTCAGTCAGCGATGCCCTCAATAATACAGGAGTGAATGATAAAGACATTTGTGAAAAAACTGACAGTATTGTTTCGTACATGATGCCGTGCAAAAGTGACGGTACGCTAAGAAAATATTCGTATGCATTTCAGAAATGGAAAGACTTCTGTAAATTCTCTGGGTATTCAGCAATGCCAGATAAACCCATACACCTTGTTCTCTACATCTCAAAACTATTGGATGATCAAGTTTTATTTAACGTTATTTCATCTGTGATATATTCTATTAAGTGGGCGCATAAAATAAACTCTTTACTTGATCCCACGGTTAATGGGTTTGTTGTAACTTTACATGAAGCAGCCAAACGCTTACGATCAAAGCCAATCAGCAAAAAATATGTTGTTACGCCAGACATGTTGATTGGGCTGTGCGAACTGTTCCGAGATGACAATGATTAACTCGTCATGCGTGATTTATCAATGATCTTAATTGGCTTCTCGGTTTTTGCAGATTTTCTGTACTCAGTGATTTACGTTGTAAATACATTAATTTTCGTGAGCACTGTCTTAAAATTAACTTTGTCAAAAGTAAAACTGATTTTATAGGTGCGGAAACGAGGTGATAATAGATAAAGGTACGTCGGGAGCATGTCCATATTCCATGTTGAAATCATATATGACAAAGGCAGGGTTACGTCCAGATTCAGAAAGTTTTCTTTTCAGACCGATAGTTAGATCGGGCCAAACATGTAAACTGATAAATCAGAATAGAAAATTGAGTTACAAGAGATCTCGAGAAGTTATTGTTAAACAATTGAAGATGGTGGCTCCAAATGTGAATATAGGGGGTTCATTCTTTGCGTTCGGGTGGGGTTTCAGCGGCTGCCAACGCTGACATCGATGAGAGGTGTATCAAGAGACACGGTAGATGGAAAACGAATTTGAGTAAAGATGGTTATGTTTTCGATTCACTCGAAAAAGACTAGAAGTCACTTAACTTATAAAAATGTCATTCTATAATCAGTTCTATATCAATACCACTACTTTGTAATTCTCAAATTTTCATTTTTCTACTTGATTTGTTACTTTTGCAAAAAAAGCTCGCATCCAGCTGATGATATACGAGAGTTGTTTATTTGTTACGGAATACTGTTTAGTTTCTTGCGTTTCGCAAGTGTAGCAAGAAACTGTTCTCTTGACATTTTTGAGTAACAGCAGAATGGGAAGGTCGGTTGTTTTTCATGGGTTAATGTGTAGGGGTGTATCACGTGATGTATCTGTTGTGTCCAGTTCAAGTTAACTGGATAACTGAATCAGTTCTTGCGAGTCATCCATTCATGACAGTTCAGTTTTCTGAAAACTGGGCAAGCCACGGTGTTATTGGTGTGTTATGATATTTTGGTTTCACTGAATAATGATCTATGTTTTCTGTGTTGTATGATTATATGAAACGGGCGAGGTCTGAACGTCTGCCCCGGAGAAATGGTGATAGCCTGGTAGGATATTACGTATCTGTCTTGTCTTTCAGCGCACGTTTCCTCAGTTTTTCATTTCTTCTTCTCAGAGTGTTTTACCTCTGTTTTTTTGTGAACGGCCATCATTTCGGGGATGGGGATCATTGGAAAAATATCCATCTTGCAATAAAAACTCGCATCCAGCTAATGATATACGAGAGTTGTTTATTTGTTACGGAATATTGTTTAGACTGTTTAAACTGTTCTGGGGTGCTCCAAATTACACGAGTTTGGTCCGGGGTTGGTTTCAATATCACCCGACAATAATAAAATTGCAGCCAAACAAAGGAAGGTCAAAATATCAGTAGGAGATAATTGGGATGATGACGACCTTGAAGGCTTCGATACCACTGGGTAGATACCAATTTGGTTCAAGTGCTTTTCCCCAGCGAAGGGCGTTACTTATTTAAGGACAGAAGAACAGAGCAGTCATGGTTGTAAAACTTTCATAACACCCAACGCCACGAACACGCGTATGCAAGTAAGTTAAGACACATATGATTGATCATTGCGTAATCTCAGCTTTAAGTTGCGAGTGTACGCTCTTAGATTGAAACTGCCGATCCGAGCACGATATAACTCGATGGAACACATTATTTAATCTGTGGATGGTGATATAGACTTAGTGCTCGGGTGTAAAAAACAAACATGGTTGCATTTAAGAACGCAATTATGTATTTGGAGAAGATTCCGTTCAGGCTGGCTTTAGGAAAGAAAAAAAAAGGTTTTCCATGAGGAGTGGATAACTCGGCATGAAAACAAAAAGTAAATATAACATGATGAAAAACTGAAAGGTATGTGCATGATGCACGTGTAGCATCTGCGTATAAGTATCAGGTGCAATCGGATGTGACGAGGTCAGGAGTTTCCTGTATTTACTCAATGATTATATATGCCTCAATATAATAGGCAAGTAAATAGCAAGACTACGTGGTTTCAAAAGCGACATACACACGGATCAAAATGTATGACTGCAGGGTATAGTGAACGGACGATAGAGATAAGATATGTTTTGAATTTTAAATGTAACAAGTTGTGCAGTTGTTGGCACTCCACAATCCTATGTGGAATTTTAAAGGGCACCCGCATTGCAACTACTCTTGCAACACGAGTTTACTGTCACACACAAGATTACAAGACCTTGTGTGTGACAGTAAACTCGAGAAGAAAGTGCCTAGGGTGACCATATGATTGAAGGCAAACACACATGGCCTTGAGGATTCAGTCAAATGTACCTGTAAGGCAAGGGCAATTCATTAAACCAGTATCTGATTAAGACGAATGCTATACTGTTGGAAGAGATGGTCCAGAAGCGAAATACATAAGTGCGGGCGTTCGGCCAAATATAGGGCGTGAGCAATTCGTAGAACCAATATCTGACCAATACAAACACTATGCTATAGACAGAGGTAGTTAAATAACCAAATACACCACCAGTGACACCCAGTATTGATATACAGTAATGTACATTGGAATCAGCTTTTCAGGTTACAAAAGTGAGGTTGTGCAGGATTCATCTCAGATTGAGAGAAAAATGTATATCAGGCGGCCCTTCGTGCACGAAAACTTTCGAAAGTTGGCAAGAAGGTTTGCCCAAGGAAGGGGAATGTGTGAAAAAGAAAGTAATAATAATAAAAACAAATAAAAAAAAATAGGGGTGGGGCAGAGGCAAGGTGGAAAGCAAGTGGGACCAACTCCAAATTTTGTTCCATCTTGCAACAGCAAGAAGGAATCAAAGGCGTCCCAGTCGCTGGTGTTTGATGGATCAAGCAGAGTTGTCAAGAAACTACTTAAATTATGACCCATCGGTGCATCTTCATGCATTCATAGCAATGTGGGATTTAGAGAAACTGCACATCAACGATCCTGGTTAACAAGTTATGTATGTAGAAAAGGACTTTACACTTACCATCAATAATATGAAATAAAAGTTTCAATTGACTGGACGATTATTGATCGGTGCTTGGCGGAATAAGAAAATTGAGTATTGACCAGTAGACCATGAATCCCGCTCCTGTCTGTGATTAAGTAGATCTGTAAATAAAGATATATACGACAATAGTGGACGTTTGGCAATGCCTTTCAAAGGGAGATCCATTGCAGCGTCCGAAGTGGTTTAATCAGGTGGGTGATACAACACCTGCCCTGTGGGATGAGTTCATGTTCACTTATCCCATGAGACATCACACACTTGGCCCGAACGGAATAAATATTTATCTCACTACAGACTACAAGACCTCGGCGTGGCAGTCGGAACGCAGCTGATAGATTATCTCTGAGCAAGTTGCTTCTAATTAGCTTGCAATAAACGCCAAGTTTCCTTTTGTTACTTTTAATAAATGAAAACAACAGGTAGCTTTGTTTATTAAAACTAACAAAGCGAAACTTGGCTTTACTTCATACTGATGTAACAGTTGTTTTATCAACAAGTACTTGCTTCTTAATTGGACTTTCCTAGCGTGTCTAATGGTTTCGAGGGAGTTAACTTTATCGCAAGTCGATTTTCATAACGATAAAAGTCAAGGATGCGAAAGCACTGCCATAAGTAAGGAACTCTGTTTGAAAGTGTCGGCTGACTTCATAATAATTAATTTTTAATAATAATTAATTTTATGTAGCGTGAAACTACCAAGGGTGCTCTAAAACGCTTTACAGGTTATAGAACATAAGCTACGAAATAAATGAGTTGAATAGATGGGTTTTAGCTGTTTCTTGAAAGCAAGTAAACTTGGTTGTGTCCGAAGACGCGGGGCTATGCATTCCAGAGTTTTGGACCAGCAACAGAGAAAGCCCACTCACCCGCCAATGAAGAGCGCACAAAAAAGGTCTGGTCTGTGACAAATGGTCAGAAGAACTAAGACTGCGCATGTGTATGCGGCAAGAAAGAAGCTCACACAGGTATGCAGGTGCAAAACCATGAATACATTTCAATACCAGTATGGAAATGTTAAAATACACTCAACTTTGGACTGGAAGCCAATGTAGATTCTTCAAAATGGGAGTGATATGGTCGAAGCACCACTGGTAATTCGAGCAGCAATATTCTGCATTCTCTGCAACTGCTGCAGCAATGTACGTGTCAGACCAAGGAAAAGATAATTGTAATAATCCAAATGAGAGGGTATGAAGGGGTGAACCTTTTTACTCCAAAGCTCTACCGCTGAGGAATGGATGGAGTTTCTAGCACTATTAGTGACCAGAGCAATAGAATCACCAACATCAACTGACTGAATAGGGGAGTGAAAAGTGTTTTCCTTGCATTGACCAATATTGAATCGTTCATTTTGAGGCGGTGACTGGACATCCACTGTCTGAGGGAGTTGATGCATTTTTCCATTTCAGAGACAGTGTTGGCTGTTTCAGAAACATCAGATGGGTTGAATGTCAAATAGAACTGGGTATTATCAGCATAAAGATGGCATGGCTTGCTAAGATCTTTCAGCATTCGTCCACGTGATGCTCTGTATATGATAAATAGTATGGGACCAAGAACAGAGCCCTGTGGCACACCGCAATTCAATGCTTCACTCTCAGATCTAGTGTTTTCAATATAAATTTGTTGAGAACGCTGTTCAAGATAACTATGAAACTTTTTTCGAACAGTCCCAGAACATCGAGTAGAAAGTCGTGATTCACTGTATCAAATGCAGCCGAAAGGTCCAAAAGTACGTGTAGAGCAGCTTTTCCATTAGATAAGGCACATATGATGTCATTGTGCACCCGTGATAAGGCATTTTCTGTACTAGGATTGGATCTGTATGCTGATTGAAACGGTTCTACTAGACCGTTAACAGATAGATGCTCGTTAAGTTGACTGACAACGATCTTTTCATTGACTTTAGAAACAAATGCAAGGTTTGAGACTTTCATGTTAAGTAAAGGGTTAATATGTTGTACACGTGTAAGGATAATTTACAAGTTTGTTTAAATCAAGACCCCGGTGCCATATATGTCTGGTGTGTCGTTGGGGTGGGAAGGTGGTGGTGGTGGGGGGGGGGGGGGATGCAGACATTTTAACAACGAATAATTAGCACAACACTGGAACCGTTTTATCACAACTCTACCAGTCTAAGTAATTTCATGTGTGACTTTACATCTTAGCAATGATCCTTAAATACCTTTGTAAAAATTAAGCTACTTGTGACATTGTTAGGGGAGCTAGTCAAATCTGTCACCAACAAGCCCCCTTCCCATCCTACCCATCATAATGGTGGGCGTCTTGAAAAACAATGAAAATATATACTCCTAAACTCTACGAGTGTGACATCTCATATCCGATGAATAACGGGCAACTGATTATTTTTAAAATTCTTCAAATCCCTTGTGAAATAAACATGGCCCTTTATTAGGTGAGTGCGTCGGTTCACTTTGGGCCTCAGTGTTATATCCCAATCGCATTTATGCGAAGGGAGCATTAAGTTGTTCCCCTGTCCATCAATCCGATCGTATGTATTTACGTACGTACTACGTAGGTATGTACAAGCGCTTGCATGTATTCTATGCAATAACGTAAGGAACATGTAAAGGGGTAGCAGAGTACTGAAATAACAGACCACAAATCACTGTACTCTAAAACAATATGTTCCTACGAATTGCACTAAATGCTTATTTTTTCCAAATCAATGCTCCAAGTGCGTCCATATTTAATATATAACATTATTTTAAGGATGCTTTAGGAGTTTGTTCAAATAAAGCCGATGTTGTCATATGGTTGGGGTGCTGTTGACAGTGGCGTAGCTACGGGGGTGGGGTTGGAAGTCTTGGCACCTTAAAATTTTCGCTACCCTCAAGACATTGGCACAACGCAAGTTTCTCACAACATTGAGCTCCCCAATGGTCTCCAATATAGGGGTTACACACGTTACAAATGCAATTTTGCTAAATATTCTCGTGTGTGTGTGTGGGGTGCTAGTCCAATTAGGTCCCTGTGGTCGTTGCTACCTCTCTTCCACTTTCCTTCAGGGACGTGGGAGGAGGGGGCAACGGCATGAGAGTCCTATTTAGAACTAGGGGAGGCCGCTGAAACCCACACAGCGGCCTTTCAAATATCCGTCCCCCCCCCCAAAAAAAAAAATTCTCGATAGGGAACCTTCTATTATAGAATCCTGGCTGCACGCCTGGTTGTTGGAGTGGTTGCGGAAGAGAGGGCTCGAACATTATAACAACAAGTAATCGGCGCACAATTCAAAACGTATTTTTTCCACAATCCCACTTGTCTAAATAATTTCATATTTGACTTCATATCTTAGCAATGATCATTAACCCTTTACCTAACATGAAAAGAAGACGACACTTGCAAACAAAATTCTTGAATAACTATTTTTTTCATTTTTTGTCTCAAAAACATAGGTTATGACTACCCTTTGCAACGAGCTCGACGAGCTCGTCCCAAAGAGGGGTCATAACCTATGTGTTTGAGACAAAAAATGAAAAAAATAATGAAAATTAATTGGCGATTTTTGTGAATAACGCTGGTCGGTTTTTTTCCGTCGCGTTGGGTAAAGGGTTAACAGCTCTGTAAATATTAAGCCACTTGTGACATTTTAGGAGAGATAGCCCAAGCTGCACCCGAACAACCCCATCCATCTTAAGTAGGGAGTAATCTTGAAAAAAATCTTTTACTAAACTCAATGAGTTTTACATCTAAAATCCGATACCTTATGAGATTGGTTATTTTTCAAATTTTTTAAATTATGTTGCGAAAACCATGGGTCTTTGTCAAGTGAATACCCCAGACCCTTCTGGACCCCTTTTCAATGCCTTCTTAACGTATTCATTTGAAGGGAGCATTACGTTTTCGCCTACCCATCCATCCACACGTATATACCTACATACGTGAAAGGAGTACAACTGGGCGGAATGGAGCAGAAAAGGAAGAGAAAAAAGAAAGAAAGAAAGAATTCAATTCCAATATGACATTTCAACGCCATTAAATGACATAAATAAATAATATCTGGATTTAATCCTTTCGTCAAAATTATAATCAATGATTTTATATTTCAGCCTGTACATTGGTCTTACTGCTGTAAGTATTTAGGTTTCTTGCACTGCGATACTCACCTTAGAAACATCACACTCTTGTGCTTATTGCAGAATGGGATGAAATTTGTTACCTCATTACTATACACGGAATTCTTCCGTCGCATTTAGAGCGCAAATGCCCAACAACTGGTAAAAGGATTCGCTGAGCGAAATATGTGGGACGTATTCCGCGAAGCAAACAACGATTCGCAAATAGATTAGGTCTATTGCTCGAACTTTCCAAGCTGGCAAGGTTTGTCCAAAGATTACTCACTTCCACTTTTGACCATGTGCAGGGGCGCTGCGAAGATGACCGATTGTTGGGTATGATCCTGTTTTGTCCCAACTGTGATGTCCGAAGTCCCGACTGACTATTCCAACTACATCATCAAGGCATGTCTTCGTCGAATGAATGCCTTGATGACGTAGTTGGAATATTAGTTGGTTTGGGGTTATAGTTAAAAGAAACTCAAGACTTGTTGGAAATGTATTATTGAATAAATTAAATGTACATGTAGCAATCGTGATGCACTTTCTTATTTAATTAACACGTACCGTATCGGTACTTCAAATTGATGATTTCGTTCTCCCAACAAACCCGACTGACAGACTGTGTGTGTGTGTGTGTGTGTGTGTGTGTGTGTGTGTTTAAGGTTAAAAATTCGCATTGGCACAGACATTTCCTACTGAATCGTTTTTTTCTTGTAATATGCCGCCTAAAGATTGTTTTGATTTACTGAACCTTGATGGGTTTCGAACATGATAAAAATATATGAAATTGATTTAAACTAAGTGATGAGCTTAGGAATTGGTTAAACTGACTGGCAATAATTGATGTTATTCATTGATGGGCTCTAATTTAGTCCTCACAAGGATGTTACGCAAGCTTTTGTTTTTCTTATAGGCGATGACAGGTCGAAGATTCAAAGGTTCATTTAATTTAGCATTGGTTAAATTGAATTCATCTTTTAACATTTTTGCTATTTCGATATTCATTCTGTTGTATGTTAAAGTAAAAGGAATGATGGACCTCCTTTCGTATTCTCCCTCTGATATGTTCATACCAAATGGCCAGATGGTTTGAAGTGTATTGATCCGAAAAGCTTCACGTTTTTTTCTAAATTCATCCGTTTCTTCTAATGTATCTTTAATTGGTGGTTGTTCAATAGGATGGATTTCGAAATCGTCCAAAGAATGGCCAGGAAGGTTAAAATGTTGTGCTACTGGGGCATCAGCATTATGTTTTATATCCTGTTTGTGTCTAGTAGCACGTTCTCGGAAGGGATTTTGACTTTGACCAACATACTGTTTCCTACAGCTCTTACATGTGATAAGGTAAATAATGTATTGTGAATCACAGTGGAGGGGGTTACGGATCTGATAATGATTTTTCGTTTGTTCCGAGGAAAATTCCTCTTTCTGATCAGGTTTAAAAGTATGCAGTCAAAAACGAGATTTGTTGCAATTAAATACTGCGCCACTACCATTCTGCAACGGTCTGTTGTGTTCAATCTTCAGTGGTTCGAAATCAGTAGTTTCAGCTGGACTTTCGAGCTTTTTCAGAGTTTGAGATTTCAAGGTACGCAAAAAGCGCAGTGAGTATCCTCACGATCTAAGGGCGCCAGATAGAGTAGAACAAGCCTCATTGAAATTTACCTTATCACTTGAATTGCGATGGAAACGAATGAGCTGTGATTTGATGATACATTTAAATGTATGTTGGGGATGAAAGGAGTTTGTGTGCAACAATTGATGTGAATCGGTTGGTTAAAAATATACTTTATAATCTAAAAGACCGGATGCCTGAAATCGCTTGCCTTTATACACGGTCACATCGAGAAAATCAACAGAACTTTCACTGATAGTAGCTTTTAATTTAATGTTTGGATCATGATTGTTCAAAATTTCTAAAAATTCATCAAAATCTTCTTTTGAATGTTCCCAAATAATAAAAATGTCATCTAAAACCTGAGATATCCGAGAGGATGCTTTGCGCATTTGCTTAAGGCATTTTCCTCCCATTCCGCTACATAAATGCTTGCAAAATTAGGACTGAATCTTTTGCCCATAGGACAACCCATTATCTGTAGAAAATATTCTCCATTGAATTGAAAGTCATTACCTTTTAAGCTCAGCTCTAAAAGATCCAAAATTTGTTCATCCGGGCGTTTTGCATCCGGATATTTTTCAAATGCACTTTTAACAGATTTAACACCTTTATCAATATCAATGTTCGTATACATACTGTCGATATCCAAAGTAGCCAGAATTGCATTTTTCTATATTTTCAATTTCGAAATTTTTAACAGGAAATCCTGTGTATTTTTTAGACAGCTCGGATGTCTATTTGCTATAGGTTTCAGGTGATAATCAATTAATTCCGAGATCGCATAAGATTCCGAATTACAATCTGATACAATTGGCCTCCTGGGTGGAGTTAAGTCATCCGTCCATGAAGAACGGTCCTCGCGGATCTTTTGTAGGATATAAAATTGTCTTGTTTGAGCACTGAGCTTAGCTGTTAAATATTTCAATTGTTTTTTGGTAATGTGACCTTCGTCGAGGAGAAATTTTAAGATCTTATTGAATTTTTCGATACTACTAGGCGAAATAAGTGAATCTATTTTCTTATAATGTTTAGTATTGCTGAGTTGTCTCATGGCTTCATTTATATAATTATCCCGAGATAGAACAACTACCGACCCACCTTTGTCGTCTGGTTTAATTACTAATTTCTTATTTTTTCGAAGTTTCGTGAGGGCTCTCCGTTCACCAGCTGTTAAATTGTCTTTATCGGAGAGTATGTTCATGCTGAACACCTTTTGGATGATTCGTTTGCTAGCCTCAGTAATTTCGGGATCTACTTCACTATCTGGGGGTGACCAACCAGATGATTCTGTAAAAGGAAGTTTCCGACCGCTGGAGTTTCTAAAGCGGTCTGCTAATTGCATTTGCCTAAGAAAATTACAGTTATGTGATGGTAAATTTGTTTGGTTACCAGTTTTAGGCTTAGGTGCTGGTATAAAAGTTAAACCGCGATCTAAAAGAGACTTCTCTTGGGTTGTTAGGTCATTGGTGCCAGACAGGTTAACCACATTAGTTCCTAATCCCACATCTGTTAGGCGGTTGTTACCTTTGCCTTTACTTAGTTTAAATTGAGGTGGTTCAACCAGTGATCGTACATAATATTGGCGGTGCTCGTGGTCCAATGGATTAAATCCTGAGCAACATCAAACTTCGCGTCATCAATTTTTGGTATAACGTTAACGTCCTTCACTTTCCGAATGGTTTCGTTGGTGATGCTCAGGGTTCTCCTCTCAGCCTGAGGGAGTTTTTGCGAAAAGTTTAGTTCAGCGAAATAAATTTTTGCTGATCTAAACTTGACCCTGATATCGCTAAGCATATTCCGCAGCTGCTTAACTACGAGATCAGAATTATCATTCCGAGAATTCACACCAATATTTAATAATATTTTTTGGGGACTGGACTGGCCCCTGTGCCCTTTAAACATAGAGCGAAAATGATTGAATTTGGCGCCGGGGTAACACTCCACCTGGATGTCCGGGTGGGGATTTCGATCAATGCGTCCTAAATTTGAACTTCCAATCATAAGGATGTTTTTACAAACATCGGGGAGGCGACAATTCCTTTTGTCAAAATTAACTCCGCTATGTTCAGAAAACTATGACTAACTATTCCTCCACAAGGATTGAACATTTCATAGAAATCCCACAATAAATGGCTGAAATACAGCGTTTTGATAAAAGGCGGTAATTTTGCGAATCTGGTCCTTTTCAAGCCGGTACGAAACGACCCCAGGTGTTAATCTTGAAACCTCCGACTGTTCCTTGCTGGGAGAATCCGCTGTTGAACATTTAATAAATCTTTAATGCAGTGGAGATCGTGTAAAGTCGAACTGGCATTGCTAAGTCCGCCTCGAATGGGTTGCGACACTGCCTTTGAATCTTAGATAACCGACATAACTGAAAAAGAGACGAAACATGCGGAAGGATTCATGGCGAAATAGCGGCGAATTGGCTGATCAGACAACTACATAGCAGAAATATAATTGTGAGATTTCTTCTTTTGCGACCAGACGCATGGGCGCAACGTTTCCTTTTGAGAGACCCACCCCACCCCCCAAACCCACACGTACACACATCAGTCTCAGTTCAAAGACTTTTCCACTCGTTATTAACCTGCCACCGACCGGCTTAGTTTGGCATTTTTTCTGTCCATTTGATAAACTCTTTCACTCTAACCGCACACCACACACCTTCATAAAACACCATGAGGTTAGAATTCAACATTTTCCTTTGATCGCATTAAACTGACATTGCAGATGCAAACGATGGCAAGGGATGGTATTTGGGGGGTCTGGTAGGCAATCACGCCTATTAAACAGTATTATATGTGGTGTGGAATGAATGAAGATTTGAAGATAGGAGATTGAACCAACAGACGTGTTCGGTCATTAATGCTGTTGACACGCTGTGATTCCAGGCATGACTAATTCCGAGTCCGGTGCATGGCAATGAGGTCTAAACAACGAGTCGTAAAGGCCAGAATTTATTTATTTATTTATTTGATTCATTGATTCATTTATTTATTGGGATTAACGACACTTTCGACAGCCAAGGTCACCTCGTGTCGCACAGTTTTACTGGTGGAGGAAGCCGAAATACCAGAGAGAACCACCAAAGGCAACCAACTGACAGACTCCCCAAAGTACTAACTCCACACAAGCAGGGTTAACATTGGTTGAAGACAAGCGCCATCGTCATTCAGTACGCCTTAGTACACAAAGCCATCGCGCCCCACGTAGGCAATAGGGGTTTAGTGTCTTGCCCCAAGAAACAACGCGGTTAGGTTACCGCAGTTGAGATTTGAACCGAGGACATCTCGGCTTGCAGCTTGTACCTCTACCTACTGAGCCACCGCATTCCCAGGGAAACTATAAATAAAATGGCGTCAATCACATGCATTTATCAAGCCAGAGCAAGGTATGCTTTCGGAATGCCTCCGGTGAAGGCATGCCTTTATAATATAGATGGAATAAATAAATAACATTAATCCGGCTCAAACTGACAACTCGGTCATTTCTACATAAAGATACCCAGACTGTCGGGCATTGATTAATGCAGATTTTTGTGTTAAATGCCGATCCCTTTACAGACATATTACTTATCGCACTCTTCGATTGACTCTTGTTCAAAAGTTTGTGGCGGGGGGGGGGGGGGGGGGGGGGTTGGGGGGTTGGGGTTGGTTGGGATAGCCCCTACCAAACAGTGGCAATTACATACCCTCTGAAAATGCATTGGGCGTGGGGGAGGGGGCAATGCCGGGGGGGGAGGGGGGGTCATCCAAGTTAAGGTCCATTTCGTTCCCATCATGATCAATTTTATGTGCGGTACATGCATAATTCGGTCTAAACAGAGAGTCTAGAATCAATGAACGACGACTAGTACTCGCACAATTGGCGTGCTTTCAGGATGCCTTCGATGAAGGCATGCATTCGGAGATGTCGTGCGTTTGTACATGCCTTTACCACGCTGTGCCTTGGGAATGCCTCCTGAGAAAGCGGTCCTTGATGATGTAGGCAGAATAATATTTTATTGAAACCCTGCAACGCAACAAGTACATGCATTTATTAAAGAATTCATTCTGCAAGTGCATTGCCGGAGAAAGCGGCAGGGGGGGGGGGGGTTGGGTCTGTTCTCGTGGAATTGGGGGGGGGGGGGGGTCAGTCCCGATTTGTTTCCAGCAGATGATCAATTTTGAGTCGGGTACATGTCTTCAATCGCTTCTCACTGGGCTAGCACACCGAAGAGTCCGGCAGATGCTCGCTGCTGCTTTTTTGTGATTTTATCAGGGTGCCCAAGCTTCCTCCTGCGGTAAGTCTACTTGTCACAATGTGAAACTAGCTATTTTTATTGGTGTTTTACGACACTTCAACAGCCAGGGTCATATCGCGTCGGTGACATGTTTACGGGAGGAGGAAGCCGGAGAACTACCAACATCACGACTCAAGACTTTACTACGCACTGCACAGCAGTACTACGCACTACACAGCACATACATTGTTAGATAGGTTGAAGACATGTGCACCTCGGCGTGCAGTACGTCCCAGCACACAGCGTCATCGTGCCCCCACCTGGGCAATCGGGGTACAGTGCCTTGCCCGAGGACGCATGCGGGTAACCCTTGCTGTTGAAAGTGTCGTAAAACTCCAATGAACAACAAATAAATATAATAAATTTAATAAATAGATCATTACTTGGGAGTTTTCTATGCTGGTATAGTGCCCAGTGGGTGGTGGTATAGATCCAGGCCCAACGTGGAGGGATCTATTCCACAACATGGGGCACCATACTGACAAAGAGAACGACTACTCGGGAATTTAATAATTATAATTATATTAAACCGAAAACAGTTTGACAATTTCTGAAATGGGTCACTTTACCATTTACCTTGTTTTTATCCGTCCTCAACCAGTTGAAAAACCTGTCATATTCGGGTCAGTATATGTACGCGAATTGAGTAACTATCGACCCATATAAATATATATATACATATTAAAAACCGAACACGTGAAGTGGATTTGTGCTGAAAATAGAAAATGTATAGTGCCCGGGAACTACATAGACCTTTTGGCAGAGCCTCTTTTTATAGGTCTATAGTTACTCTTAACTCGCCTGCATATAATTGCTCGAATATGACAACTCTACAATCTCTCATCTGCTTTGGCTGCCATATAATCCGCTTTGCCCGATAACTGATCCGTTTGCCCGTGTGCGTGATCCGCTTTGCCCAAGGCCCAGGGCAAAGCGAATCAATGTAGGGGGGACAACTCTGGGCAAAACAGAATGTACTTTGGACCTGACATCACCACTTACGGATAGACAATGACGAAAGAAGTTAACAGATAAAATGTTAGTTTTAGGCGTTTGGAAAATTTGTAAGTTGCAGCCCAAAAACCTTAGGCTATCGCTTTGCCCGGGTCTCCCCTAGATATGTGTGCGTGTGCGTGTGTGTGTGTGTGCGTGTGTGACAAAAAGTTCATGTATCAAATCTAGTCGTTTATAAAAGTACATGATTACCTGTAAGAGAGAATTGGTATCTTAGACGCCAATCCGTCAAAAATGTCCCCTACTGAAAAATTATTTGGGTGGGGGGGGGGGGGGGGGGGTCATACCCTCCTTACCTTTTCATAGTTACGTTCCTGACCATCAGCCTAAAAAGAGCCCCTTTTCTTGAAAATGGTAATAAATGCGGATTCTAGACCATTTTTCCAAAAAAAACTGTACACGTACACGTACATGTACTGTACTGCCATAAGGATTCAGTGTTAAATCGTGTACAGAGTGTAAAAAATGGCAAAAATGGCGTTTTTTCATGGTGGTCCAGAATCCGCAATTGTTTTGAGGCTCACAGATCGCACTTTTAACCGTTCAAACATCCGTTAGCGAACGAGTACATTCGACACGTCGCTTGAAAGTGAAAAAATGTATGAACTTTGAAGAAAATGTAAATTTAAAAAATTTTGTTGACGTTTCCATCGCGGATCAGACCTTCGATCTATCGTTGATGAACGCAAGCAAAAACGTTTTGCGGATTCAAGACCAGCATCAAAAAAGCGGTTTGCGGATTCTGGACCACCTACGTTCGCCAACGGCTGTTTGAACGGTCGAGGGTGCGATCCGATCGGGAAACCGATTTGGGGATTCTAGACCAGGAAAAATCGACCTCAAAACCTTTTCTCGACGTTCGCCAACGGTGAACAGTGAGTGTAAAGTGGAGTCACTCATCGAGGATTTTTAAAATTTTTTTTTAAACCGATTTCGGCCTCCGGTACATCGAAAAATGCGTTTTGCGGCTTCTGGACCACCACCACGTTCGCTTTTTGGACGGTCTAGGGTGCGATCCGATCGGTGAAAAACAATTTGTCGATTCACCTCGCGAGTTTTGAGGTGAATTGTAATAGAATCAGTTTTGAGGAGTTTCAATCTTGTACTCAGTGTAAATAAATAGCTTTTTTCATTTCAATAGAGTCGACTATAAAATTGAATCCAACTTAAGACGAGTTTTAAGCGAGAAAATTTGTGTTAACTAACATTATGAAATCTTTACAAAAATCCTCCCATTTTTTGTTCTTGTATAAATGAAGGTTTTCGTTCAATAGATGACACTGAAAACTCGAGTTTGAAAAATTAGAACCGATGGAAATCGTCCTTTCACGTTTGTCATAGCGAGTTTTGTGAGGTGAAGCGTGACAAAAAGCTGATGTTTTTGTGCTTCCTGACCTTTACAGATAATTCCTTAGCGATTAAATTTCTGATCATACTAATGAATCCGGCAGTCAAAGCCAATCCTTCTAAGACCAACACGATCAGAAGAGCAATGATGGCAGTCGACAATAGACTGATTCCAGCAACATTCAAACCCATAGAAGCTGCGATGAGAGTCAAATCCACACCATTCACAAATTTCTCTAATCTGGAATATTTCTTATTGAGCAAATGACGAGAATATCTCTCTCGCATCAGATACCATTGAATTCTATTGATTTGTTTGATTCGATACCTCTGCACCACGTTGTCACTTTCTTCTCGTTCTAGTAGTGGTGGTGGTGGTAGAAAAGGTGCCGTGGGCTCGACGCTCAACATGTCTAACGATGGATATATTTTTTACTTCGAGTTTCCATTTTCATTTTTTTTATTTATTTATATCTATTTTTTATGTATTTGTGTTTTATTTTTATTTTCATCCCTTATTATTTAACGGAAAAAAATGAGTGGTCTCCAATGATGTAGGACATCTATAATCATGTCATAATCTTGGTAAGTCTCACTTTTTTCCATTCGAACACTCCGTCATTTCGATATTTTTGAAATAGCTTCGATTTCGGAATATGAATAACAATATTAACAAAAACAACGTTCCGCCCACATCTAAACATGCATCGTGTACGATTTGTTCAAATTGATTTCTTTCTAATGCATACTCGTGTAAATGTTTAGAAAAAGCTAAAAGCTGTTAACACGTCTGTTGGAAGTTGTTTTTCTTTTTTTCTCTCCTTTTGCTTAATTTTTTTTTTAATTGTTATTTTTTTATAATACCAGACCCAAAAGGGGTATATTCTTAAACGGCAAATTCGGACCCAACAACAAACCTTCACCAATCGGTTCCACATTCTCTCCAGTCTTCAGATAGAGACCATCTCCGTGGAAAGCATAACCACCACCCTTTCTCACAGGTCCTAGATACAATCCTTTACCTTCGACGTCTACCCGACATACAGCTCCTCCCTTCTTCAAAAACAATCCGTTTCCCCTTTTCTTCAAAAACAGTCCTCTACCCATTAATTTGTTGACTCCCAAACTAGCAAGTCCCGAGAGAGCTCCCACACTCAGAGCTGGGAACACTGTCTTCGTGAGAATGGGTAATACTTTGGTGGCGAGTCCCACCAATAGCGGTAAGAAACCACCTTTCATTCTGAGATTATATCTCAATTGAGTGGGACTTAGTCTCACCGTCATTTCCATTCGATTAAGAATCACTTTTTCCATCCTTCTGATTTTAGTTTTAATCCAGGCGATGCAATCGCGACCGCCACTCTCCAGATCTTGAAGACTGAATTTAAATCTAACAGCCTCGACTCGATTTCTCAATGCTCTGCAAAGTTTAGCTTTCTGTCCTTCAGATATGTTCACGTTTTTAGTTACATATCAGCTCATATTTTTATTTTTTTGATTTGATTTGATTTGATGACATATTTTTTGTTAAAAATTATTAATATTATAAGTTTTTTTTTTTTTTCTTATATAATACATAAATAAAAACCTAAAATTTCTTTAAATAAAAAAAATAATAAATAGCTAATTTAGTTAAAAAAAACTGTGCTTAATAAAAAAAAAAAACCAACAAAAAATGAATGATCAAGATAGAAGATGTTTGAGATGAAATCGAAAGCATTTGGTAGATAACATATATGAGAGCAATTTATTTAATATATTAGATCGGTTGGAAATGAAAACACCCGTAATATTGACTTCGGAAATGGTAGAACGAATTAAAAAACAGGGAACAATGATGAAAGATTTCGTGAGACATTTACTAGATACATTAACATATAGAGGAGAAACAGCTTTTGAAGAATTTATTATTGCTATGTTCCATTCTGGTTTAGACATGGACGAGTGTTTTAAGAATGTTAAACCAAAAACAAATTGTTCTAAATAAAAAAAACATTTTTCTTTTTTTTAAGATATTATTTTTTTTTTTCATATCTCTGATGTGAAACCATATAGTCACTCTCTCTCCACGAAGATCTAACAGATCACCGTTCTGATCCGTCAACATGGTTTCGATGCTATACAATGTGTCCAGAATCACAGGTAGATAGACAAGATTTTGAGGTTGCTCCACGATCTTGTAACCCTTGTGAAATGTTTGGAAAGAATGAGTAGATCGTAGGCTGAGTGCTATCATTGACGTAACTTCCCAAGATCACATTGACATTCACTAAAATGCTATTGACCGTGAGAATGTCGACCATATTTTCGGACATGGCATGACCTCGATAATCTCCCGACATTTTGCCGATCGAATCTTCTGCACTAAAATCCACTCAAAACTTATCTCCCAAGTCTAATATCGTCTGTAGAGTACTCGTATTGGGAGCGAGTCTTAGCATCTTGCTTCCATGACTGTTGGTCTTCAGTCTCATCTGGATGTGACAGTTCAGATCGTCTATGTTGTAACTCCCTTTGGTAAATTGAATCTCGAACCAATCCACACTGTTGGAATACTTGAACACTTTATTCTTTTCGGTGACGTTGGGAAACGAATAGCAAGTCTCGAGATTAACCAATGCTATCTCGTATCTCTTTTCCTTCTTCAATTCGATGGAAGGTTCGAATTTCATCGTGAATAGAGCCTTGTCGAGTCTCACTACAATTTGAAAGGACTGTTTCGCAGCCATATTCTCGACTATGTGTTCTGATAGATGTTCTGACATTTTTTTTATTATTTATTATTTATATATTTTCATGTTTTATCGATATTTTTTTTCTTTTTTTATTTCCTTCTCTATTTTTATCGGAAATATAAAAAAATCATCGAATCTGCTTCGACATTTTCCGTTGTTAAATTCGCTGGTCAAATCGATCACCACAAAATTCTGAAGTCCTTTGTCCCACACCTTACAGAATCTCCTGAATTCTTCCCTGCTCATGTCGTTGGCCACGTGATCTCCATAGATGTGATTTAGATTCTTGAGATCCTGACGAAAGAGACACAGAAAATTAGCATTCTTCCTTATCGTCTGTCTGGGCAGTTGAAAATAATTCTGAGACAGATAGAAACAATCCACATTGCAGTGACATCCTTGAACGTAATACGATTCACATCGATTCTGTCTCTCTAAGAGCAGATCATCGAAGATCATTCTTATTCTCCGACTTCAACAGTCTGAGATCGGGAACATCGTCGGCGTTCTCATCAAACAGACATTCCACATTCGAACACTCAGCATTTCTCCTAGTCCATTCTCTCGCCACCCCTTCCAATATATTCAAAGTCTCGTGTCCTTCGAATTTGTCTTGATTGTCGAAGATTCTCACCATGACATCCTTGGGTAATTTACGATTCATGCACTCTCGAAGCAATCTGTATTCCGGTTAAAAGAGACTCTTGCCAAAAACGAATAATTTGTCATAATCCAACCAGTCGGGTCACAACAATAGATTCATCAAGAGATTGGTCTTTCCACAATTCGATTTTCCCACTATCAGACCTCTTATGCTCTTGGGAAAGAACTCGTCATTTGACCTCTTGATCATCGCGTCATTCCAAGACATGTCTTTGATATCCATTTTTTTCTCCAGTTTTTTTTTAACTATGTTTTGAACTATGTTTTTTTTTTCTATTCTTCATTTTATTTTAATTCCTATTTTATATATATATTATTTATAAAAAAAAAATTATTTATAAATCACTTTCAATCCTGATCCTTTCATCATTTTAGCTAAGTCTTGTATTGGTACGACATCATCATTATAATAGAAGTCTTGCCAACTTTTCAGTTTGATTCTCGATCGTTTGGCAGGTTGTTGTGGTGGAATTATCAATTTATTAATCAATGCATTGGCACCTCTCTTGCCAGCTTCTGAAGCTATTCTACCGCTCACTTCAGTCGCAGCTTTCTTACCCGCATCGATCGCCATCTTCTTTCCAATTTTTGAGAGCGCTAGAGGTGATCTGTTTCATGGCATCGCCAGTGAATTTATGAGTTAAAAATCACATCATCGAATCCACGATGCCCGATCCACTGTAGACATAAGATCTTTTGATCTCCCTGAAGGTCTTATTGAACCCACATCCCTGATAAAGACAAAAGGTTTGTTGATGGCTAGGTCAGTGGTGAAAATGACAGGCAAATGTTGTAAAACATAAGATAGACACAGATGATAATAAACCTATTAAGTTACCCCCTAAGAGAGCCTCTGCTGTTAAAAGGGAGTTAATAGATAAACAGGTTGATAAAATGCTGCAAGATGGCACTGTGGAGCTTAGTACTAGTCCCTGGTCTTCTCCTATAGTCTTAGATTCCAAAAGTGATGGTACAGTTAGATTTTGTATTTGTATTGATTATCAGAAACTTAATTCAGTGACAAAGAAGGACACTTTCCCTTTGCAATGAATAGACGACGTTCTCAATACTTTAGGTAATGCTCAGTGGTTCAGCACTTTAGCTCTTGCAAGTGAATATTGGCAAGTTGGCGTGGAGGATCAACATTAAAATCGCCTTTGTGACTCATAAGGGGTTATATTAATTTAATATTATGAGTTTTGATTTGTGTAATGCTCCTGTCACATTTTCAAGGTTGATGTAGTTGGTTTTGGGTGGTTTACAGTGGTCCAGGTGTCTCTGTTATTTGGATGACGTCACTGTGTACGGAGCCTTCTTTGACATTGCACTGGAAAATCTGAGAGATGTGTTTGAATGTTTCAGAAACGCCAATTTGAAGTTGAAATCAAAGAAATGCAAGTTGTTTGCTTCAAAGGTTTCATATCTAGGGCATAAAGTGTCTGAGGAGGGAATAAGTTGTGATTCCAAAAAGACTAATGCTATTAAAGAGTGGTCACTCCCAGTTCAGTAATTGAAGTGAAAAGTTTTCTTGGCTGTGCCAGTATTATCAAAGGTTTATACCAGACTTTGCAACATTGGCTTCCTCTCTCACAAGATTAACAAGAGAAACATTAAATTTGTTTGGTCAGAAGATTGTTAGCATGCCATTCAAAAGCTCAAAAAGCCTGTTAATCACTGCTCCAATCTTAGCTTACCCAACCAACACTGATAAGTTCATTTTAGATACAGATGCTATTTTGACCGGTCTAGGGGCAGTTTTGTCCCAAGTTTGAAATGGAGAGGAGAAGGTCATAGTATATGCTAGCCATACCTTAAGTAAATCACAATGGAATTATTGTGTCACATACAGAGAACTGTTAGCAGTCATTACTTTTTTCAGGCAGTTTAGGCACTATTTGTGGGGTCAAAAATTCCTTATACGAACTGATCACGCATCTTTGGTCTGGTTAAAGAACTTTAAAGAACTTGAGGGAATGTTGGCCAGATAGATCTCTGTTCTTGACACCTATGATTTTGAGATTCAATACAGAAAGAGAAGTCAGCATCTAAATGCTGATGGACTTTCACGTAAAACATGTAAGTGCAAGCGGGAAGATTGCTGCTCAAAAATGAAGGAAATCAATTGTAGTATGTTACTAGATGGTGATTCACCTGGCCAAACTTCAGATGGTGATATATTGACAAATGCTGACAGCACTACTCCACATAATGTTGTGTCTAACTGGGTAGAATCCTGGTCACCAAGGTTATTGAAAGAGTGGCAGAAGGAAGACCCAGATTTACAGCATCTCTTTTCTCTAAAGCTAAAATATCAAGATAAGCCATCAAAATCTATGTTAGCTGACTTCAACAATAATGTAAAAGTGATGTGCCAAATTTGGGAGGTTTTGGAAATTAGAGATGGTATATTGTACCGAAACTGTTAAATTGACCCCAAGGCAGTCATTATATGCAAACTGTTGCCCCTGCTAAAATTAGGGACAAAATAATGGAGTTTGTGCACAATACTAGAACCTCAGGACACCTGGGTAGAGATACAACAATTTAATCAGCAAGAAAAGGGTTTTATTGGGTCAGTAGGTGTAAGGATGTAATGAGGTGGTGTTATGAGTGTAATTTGTGTGCCAAAGAGAAACCAGCTGCAGAGACATTATTGGCAAATTCATAAGATACCAAAACAAGATGCAAAGCGTCGAGCAGATGACAACCTGGGCGTTTCATTGCCAAATAATTTGTTTATTAATCCAGGTAATGCTTTGCTACCATCTCAGTCAGTGTCAGCACATCGGATGGTTTTCTGTGAGCAGATGGCAAAGATAAGAAGAATGGAGACAAATAGCTCCCAGACTTGTCTCTTGGATAGCAGACCCACTTACCCTCTATCTAGAGAAGAAGAGGTCATCGTTACTATTAAAGACAATTGTAATGTTTTCTGTGCTCGCCAGATGAAGAGAAACTGGATGTTAGCAGGTGACAGTGCAGAAAGTGTTCCAGAGACAGTAGAAAGGGAGAACTTTTCTACATTGAAGAAAAGTAAAAATGTAATATGGTGACCTGATATTTATTTTTGTTTGACATTCCACCCACACGGCAATTGTCCAGCTATAGTTGCTGGGGGATTGCATTGGGAGTGGGATGTCAAATAAGCATTGCCAGATGTGTGACGGTGTATTTTCATTTTTGTTCCTTGTAGGAACTGCTGTGTGAGGGGATAAATTTATGGAAAATGTGGACATTTTCTTTTAGCATGGAGAAGTGTAACAGTTGTCATTTTAAATTTTGAAATCCATTACGTACTGGTAATTCCGATGTTGTTTATTTTGGTTTTTCTCCTACTTCCGGTTTCTCCCATACTGGACCTGCAGAGCTTACAAACCAATGTATTTCATTGGTTGTTTTCGTTTATCCATTTTTGGCCACTGGTTGGTCATTTTCATAACGAGAGATCAATTGTAGATCGGTATTTCTGCCCTCGTTTGGCTATATAAGACAGTGTTCTGTCATAAAAGTCACCCTTCCTCAACTGAGCAATTAAAGCATTAATCTTGCTGCGCCTGATTGTACTAGCCTTGCAGGCTGGTTGAGAGGGGCATTCCATGTATATATAGGTGTACTCCTGCTTCGGGAAGTTACTCCCGTGGTGACGTGTTCCACTCACTGCATCCCTCATCGGAGGCACTCCCTGCAGAGTCCTTGATAATGATATTTTTATTAATACAGTGTAAACTTCCCGAAGAATGAGTACCCTTAGATTGGTGCATATTAAAATTAAAATTTGCCCACTCTCCCAAATAACTGTGCAGTTCAGTTAAGGTCTTTGCAGACAAAAATGTAAATGTCACAGGTTTGGCAATGCTAAAAAACTGAGGGGTCCGAGGTGTAATATTTACTTGTGTACAGGTTGTAACTCATTATTTTTCGTTTAACTCATCTTTTCATATTTTTGTTTTGTTTAAAATAAACCACGTAAATCATTTATTTTTTTGTTTTTGTTTTTCCAATTTGTTGGTAAAGTCCAAATCCTACGAAACTGAACGTAACAGATGAAATATCTTGGGTGACTTTTTTCCTGATGTAATTCTTAGCCCCATCCTGTTACAAAAGCAAAACTTTGTCCAAGGCTTTTATTGTTCGAATAAACATCCATTTATGGGATACAATAAATAACTGGAGGTCTCAGGCTGATATGAAGTTACCTCGTGGTGATATCTCTGCCGATATGAAAATAACCAAGTAATAATCTCTAAATAACACGTAATTAAGACTTAGTTCTCATATAATATTAAGGACCCTATCCTAGACACCGACATCTCTCCCTTAGCCTCCCTTAGCGACAATGGGCACACTTTTTCCTCTCTTTTGAAGACTTTTTTTTTTATTAAAGGCCACCCCTGTTCCTCCAATACCTAGATGTAGTATATTTTCATAACCTTTTACCATCGAATTCCTGGAAATTCTCATTTTACTAAACTGATATCTAGTAGGGTTTAATATATCCCCCGTTTTCTGGGGACCGGAATGAAATTACCCTCAGAATCGGGAACCGGGACGTTTTCCGAGTAATATCAAGCACTTTTGCGAGAGTAACATGCGGCATTTATTTTCATGAAAATGGACATATTTTACTGGCAATCTGCAGTCTCCGAACGGAAAAGTTATTTTCCTAAGAGAAGTTTGAAAACAAAAACCCACTTTCAGAATCACTTGTATTATCAGCACTACCCCCTGTAACATCAACACCCTCTTCACTGCCCTCACCTGTCTCCTGTGCCAGAAGCAAAGGAGGCTGTAGACGGTAGTGATGTAGGGATGATGTTGAAGGAGGTAGTGAATAGTGATACTAGTGATTCTGAAAAATGAAGACGAGTTTGAATTTTGAAGAGAGTGAAGATCTTGCTGTTGAAGAGGGAGGTCTTTCAGAACTGGTTGAGAGGTACAGTGATTTGGTGAAAAATGTTCTTCGGGAATCAGAACTGTAAAAGGTTCAGGCATGAAATGGCTGGCGAAATGTTACCACGTTACATTGGGGCCATTTATCAATTCAGAAAACTTCAATTCTACACAGAAACAATGCCACGCTTGATTCCTGGATCCTTGCTACCGGCTTTCCGAACCGGGAATTCCAGTTCCTGTGAGTAGTATGTGATGTGGTTTTGGGGCATTGTTTGCCGGACCTCGCTGTCAGACCTCGGAAGTGACGTCATGTCACGTGGCCCAGTGGTGCCATGTTGTGTTGTCCTGGTAACCCGCGTGAGCGGCCATCTTGTTACGTCATCCCCATAGTGATACGTGGTGTGAGAGCGCATGCGCAGCGCGTGTTGTTAGGGTGATACGTGTTTCCGTCGTCAATTTTGTATACTGGAGGCTGCCATCTTGATTTCTATGGTAGCACGTGGTTGCTATGTTACCCAAAGGGCTACAATTAGACAGGGGTATGTTCGGAGGGTGTGTTCGATTAAACAGGAGTAATTTACCGATTCGTAGAGTTACCACAAACAACCCGACAAGTTTTACCATTTCGAATTCTTACAGAATTCTCTGCTTCTATCTATATGTGCAATAGTTTACGTCTACCTAGGCATGTTCCTTTGTCCTTGAGTATACTCCAATAGCGTAGAAGAGCCTATCAACTGGAACAGCTTTGCTTATTGTTACTATATTTAGCAAATTCTGGTCTATTCTTTTTAGTTCTGACCCTATTCCGTGTACTCTTGTTCTTTCATTTATCGAGATCATTTATATAGATTATTGCTAATCAATCAGATTGCTTTATTTCCCATAATCTGTATGCAGAGTTATCTCCATTCTGTACAACAAAGGCCTATATCATTCCCAAAACCAATAAGCTATCGAGCAGTTGCTGATAAACCATTGCTCGAACGACTCAAAGCCCATCGAGCAAATGTGCTATCGAGCAATTGCTCAGTCGAGTGACTCGCACATACTGCTCGAACGACTCGACGCCCATCGAGCAAATGAGCCATAGAGCAATTGCTCATTTGAGTGACTCGCACATACTGCTCTGTGACTGATTTCAGTTTTTGAGGATACCTATGGCCTGGCATTGTATTATTATTTGAGGATACTTTTTATTGGACACTTACCTAAGGATACTATTACCTATTTGGTCCGGAGTTCTGGGCCACCCCAAGACATACCTATCCCAAATTCTCTCAATAAGCTATCGAGCAGTTACTGAAAAGTAATTGCTCAAACGACTGGAAGCCCATCGAGCACACAAGCTTTAGAGCAATTGCTCGGTCGAGTGACTTGCACATACTGCTCGAACGACTCGAAGCCCATCGAGTAAATAAATGTGCAATCGAGCAATTGCTCGGTCGAGTGACTCACACATACTACTCGAACGACTCGAAGCCCATCGAGCAAATGAGTCATAGAGCAATTGCTCGTTCGAGTGACTCGCACATACTGCTCAGCGACTCATTTCAGTATTTGAGGATACCTATGGCCTGGCATTGTATTATTATTTGAGGATACTTTTTATTGGATACTTACCTAAGGATACTATTACCTATTTGGCCTAAACTTCTGGGCCTCCCCAAGACATACCTATCCTAAATTCTCCCAATAAGCTATCGAGCAGTTACTGAAAAGTAATTGCTCGAACGACTTGAAGCCCATCGAGCAAATGAGCTTTAGAGCAATTGCTCGGTCGAGTGACTCGCACATACTGCTCGAACGACTCGAATCCCATCGAGCAAATGAGCTTTAGAGCAATTGCTCGTTCGAGTGACTCGAACATGCTGCTCGAACGGCTCGAATCCTATCGAGCAAATGAGCCATACAGCATTTGCTCGTTCGAGTGACTCGCACATACGACTCTTAGACTCATTTCAGAAAAAAGGGATTCCATAGTCACAGGCGTTTTCCAAAAAGGGATTATTAAAAAAGTATTCCGTAAATGGGATTCCTATCCGACTCCGTAAAAGTGGATTCCGTGCTTTAACATCAACACTCGAGGGTATTCTCCTCCCCTATTGGAAAAATTTAGTTTAAAGATTTGGGGTTCAAAACTTTATTAAGCTTATTGTTCAAAAATAAAGTTCAAAAGCTTGTTATTGAGCCCAGTCTTTGTTCAGTCGTTGTTATTTTCTGTTCACTTCGATCTTGGTTGTGTTGGATCTTCGTTTAGTTCAGTTAACACAGCGTTGTATTAGGGGATAGTTAAAAAATAGAGATCAAAACTTTATTGAATTCAAAGGGGGTGAAATTTTTATTGAATTTATTGGGTGTTATGATTAAGTCAAAGTTCATTATACTTGTTATGTTTATTTCGATCTTGGTTGTGTTGGATCTTTGTTCACTTTCTTATGTTCAATTCACTTCGCCAACTTCATTGGGCCAGTTCACTTCGATCTTGGTTGTGTTCGATCAATCCAACTAGTTCGATCTTTGTTCACTTTGTTATGTTATGTTCCCTTCGACCTTGGTTGTGTTGGATCTTCATTCACTACGACTTCAAAAGTTCGTTATGTTTGTTATGTTCACTTCGATCTTGATTTTGGTGGATCTTCGTTCTGTACCTTCGTCGTTTTGTAGTGGTTGTTATCCGGTTTTATCCGTTCAGGTTCTTGTAGTAGTTGTTGAATTGGGTGTTATCAGTCCATTTCCATACTCTTGAGTGTTGATGTTAAAACACAGAATCCCATTTTACGGAGCCGGAAAGGAATTCCATTTACGGAATCCTTTTTTAAGAATCCCTTTTTGGAAAACGCCTGTGACTATGGAATCCCTTTTTTCTGAAATGAGTCTAAGAGTCGTATGTGCGAGTCACTCGAACGAGCAATTGATCTATGGCTCATTTGCTCGATGGGATTTAAGCCGTTCGAACAGCATGTGCGAGTCACTCGAGCGAGCAATTGCTCTAAAGCTCATTTGTTCGATGGGATTCGAGTCGTTCGAGTAGTATGTGCGAGTCACTCGACCGAGCAATTGCTCTAAAGCTCATTTACTCGATGGGCTTCGAGTCGTTCAAGCAATTACTTTTCAGTAACTGCTCGATAGCTTATTGGGAGAATTTGGGATAGGTATGTATTGGGATGGTACAGAAGTCTGGGCCAAACATGTAATAGCATCCTTAGGTAAGTATCCAATAAAAAGTATCCTCAAATAATAATACAATGCCAGGCCATAGGTATCCTCAAATACTGAAATGAGTCGCCGAGCAGAATGTGCGAGTCGTTCGAGCAATGGTTTATCAGTAACTGCTCGATAGCTTATTGGTTTTGGGAATGATATAGGGCTTTGTTATACAAGGGAGATAACTCTGCAAACAGATTATGGGGAATAAATCAATCTGATTGGTTAGCAATAATCTATATAAATGATCTATATAAATGAAACAACAAGAGTACACGGAATAGGGTAAGAACTAACAGGAATAGACCAGAAATTGCTAAATATAGTAACAATAAGCAAAGCTGTTCCAGTTGATAGGCTCCTGTATGCTACTAGAGTATACTCCAGGACAAAGGAACATGCGTAGGTAGACGTAAACTATTGCATATATAGATAGAAGCAGAGAATTCTGAAAGAATTCGAAATAGTAAAACTTGTCGGGTTGTTTGTGGTAATTCTACGAATCGGTAAATTACTCCTGTTTAATCGAACACACCCTCCGAACATGCCCCTGTCTTATTGTAGCCCTTTGGGTAACATAGCAACCACGTGCCACCACCAAAACCAAGATGGCGGCCTCCAGTATACAAAATGGACGGCGGAAACACGTATCACCTTAACAACACGCGCTGCGCGCACTCACACCACGTATCACTATGGGGATGACGTCACAAGATGGCCGCTTACGCAGGTTACCATGACAACACAACATGGCGCCACTGGCTCACGTGACATGACGTTACTCCCAAGATCCGGCACTGAGGTCCGGCAAACAATTCCCCAAAATCACATCACATACTACTCCTGTGATTAAACCCTAATATCGAGTGAATCCATCATAGAAAAACTTAATAAACAATAATTCAGTGATTCCGGTGTTCAGCTTTCCTTCACGTACTCTCGTGTTGTGTCACTGAAATCTGATGCCTCGGAATGTAAAGATGTCACCCGCTTGCAATAATGTTCATATATTTGTCTCTTTGAAGTGGAATGAGTCGGCGAGAGGGTCACAGTGGACAGCGATGATAATAGTCAAATTTCAGTCTGGTGAAAAAAGTTCATTGGGAATCAGAACTGTAAAAAGTTCTGCCGTGGAAGGGCCGGCGAAATGTAAAAAGTTAAAAGTAATAGCAGTCAGTTACTATTACATTCTTTTTGAGATGGTTTTCAGTTTCAACAGTGGATGGAATCTTGATGTGATGGAAATAATGGCATGACCAAAGAAGTTATAGAGGGTCTCTAATGAGTTACGTTTTGATATCAAATTTCTGAACCAAGTTCATTAAAACCTTCTTGAACCGAGGTTTACCGAGGCTTAAATCGATTTTAATGAACGCGGAACAGAAATATGATATCAAATCGTGACGAATTGAAGATTGTTCGCTATTATGCAGTGTGTGACACTATGTCTCAAGTCATTTCGAAAAAGCCGCGAAGACAAATGTTACGGGACAAAATGCAGTAATTTTTAAAAATTTACAAGTATGCAGTGGCGTAGCCACGGTGGCAGATGGCCTGGAGGGCCTTGGCTCCCTAAAACTTTCGGTGCCCCCAACATTGGCCCAATGCAGCTTTCACACAACATTCAGCCCCAAAATAGTCTCAAATGTAGGTGCTACACGGGCTACAGATGCCTCAGATTTGCTCGTAGAGCACTGAATGCGCAGAATTTTCTCAGAGGTAGGGGTGGGGCTAGTCCCAACTAGGACCCTCTGGTCGTTGCCCTTCTTCCACTTCCTGAAACTTCCTTTTAGGGAAATGGGAGGAGGGGGGTAACGGCCGGAGGGTCCCAGTTAGGGCTAGGGGAGTACCCCGAAACCCCAGACAACGGCCTTTCAAATATCAACTTCGGCCCCCTACAATACTGGCTTGGGCACCTCCTTGTATAGAATCCTGGCTACGCGCCGGTAAGTATGTTCCATATTTTCTAGAATTATTGTATTAATTAGCAAGTTTGTGTATTGAAACGTCATGAAACTTTCTCTGCGTGTTTGCTTATTAGGCATAATACCCCAAATTTAGACATATGACAGATACAGCATTATCTGGCGTGTTATAAAAACTCAAACTTCGCCGGTCATAAAAGAAAATTATAAAAGCACACAGGTTTTGTGGAAACGAACTAAGAGTCAAAAGCTCTGTTTTTGAAGCCAAAATGCAAATTTTGTCGCTAACCCTTCGAACCCCAGAGACCGCTTATCCGGCCCAGAAATATGCTACGTCATAATTTCATTAGGTTGGTTGGCTGCTAAGTGAATATGTGGGGTAGACCAATTAATAATTTCAACATGCAGCCCTAGGGCTGCATGTTGAAATTATTAATTGGCCTATCCCCAAATTTATTTATTTATTTATTTATTTATTTATTTATTTATTTATTTATTTATTTATTTATTTATTTATTAAGGTTTAACGACACTTTAACAGTCAAGGTCATATCGTGTCGGTGGCAGTTTTTCGGGTGGAGGAAACCGGAGCACACCAACGAGCAACGACGAGCAGCTGCCAGTTCCCCAACATCTTAACTCCGCACTGCAGCACAGGAAGGGTTAGATTGGTTGAAAACATGCGCACTATCGACGTGCAGTAGGCCGTAGTACACGGCGTCATCGTGCCCCCATGTGGACAATAATCGGGGTTAAGTATGCCTTGCCCAAGGATTCAACGCGGGAGTCCAAATCGATCTCCCAGATGGTCACCCACCCAAGGACTAACCGGGCTCAACGTTGCTTAACTTCGGTGATCTGACGAGAACCGGTTACCGCAACGTAACCGCGTCCCAGTCTATCACCAAATAATGAATGTGGACTCTTCCAGTTGCTGCCATTGAATTGACAGGGAATATACCACCAAAAGCTTAATGTGAGGTGAAGATTTAACAAAACGCAGTATTAACAATCAACCCTGAAAAAGTTATAGTTAGTGACCAAGCCAGAATGCCAATAAAAGAGTTAACGAAGGAACAAGTAGTGAAGTTTCAGTTCAGGTATTAATACTTATCTCTCCGTGAAAAAGCTCTAGAAATACGAGGAAATTCTGAACCAACGACAATTAGCTGAAATTTCACTTGTGCTTCACAGGATTTTTTCCGGAATTTGAATTATTGTTTTTTTTTGGGTTAAAAGTTAATCATAAGGGCCGCACCAACTCGTTTTAAGTGCTGCTTTTGACACCATCGCAATAATACACCTCTGAGTCGTCTCGAGGCTAGGTTGGGAATCACTGGATAAGGTGCTCTTCAATGGTTCTTCTCGCATCTCCAGGAGCGCACACAGAGTGTGGTGATCAATGATGAAGCACCCGAAAACTTGTACTGCCTCACGCCGTTCCCCAGAATTCCGTCTTGGGATCCATCTGATATGTCATTCACATGTACGTTTTTCCCTTTGCCCATGCATTTGTGACCAGTCGCTTACCTAGAGCAACTCTTTGTTATATGGCTGTAAAAGGTCCAACCTGGAAATTCTGCTACACTACCCAAATACAACTGCAATATTTATTGATATAGTGGCTCCCTGTAAAACGAAAGAATATATTTCAAAATGCTAAACCCACAAATGTTTGAACAGTTTGGCACCGTCTTACCTTTCCGACATGCTCACTCGCTACGTGCCAGTCAGACCACCCCACTCTTCAGATGAACTCACTTTAATTCATCCTATGATAAAAATGATCACAACAGGTCTTTTTCTGCTGCGGAACCAAAATTATTGAACGCTCTCCCAAAATAAAGGCAATAAAGGTGCGCCCTACGTTAACATCATTCAACACACAAATCAAAAACATTTTATTCAAATAAGCGTTCTCAGAAATAATGTAACGCAGGTTATATAAATATATTTTGTGCTTGTCGTACAACCAAATAGCATCCCCTGGCTCTGTGGTTAGATGAAAGGTATATTATTATTTCCATTGATCCACCCCTTTCCTTGTATCAAATTGCGATATTTTGTCATCGCGGTATTTTGTTGCTGCGGCAAAATAACCTGCCGCATATTCTTTTTCAGCACCCTTCATCCCTATTGTGATGGCTAAAGTCCCGATTGAGAAATATTCCAAGTACACCATTCGTCGAAGGCATCCCTTAATGATGTAGCTGGAAATTTTGTCAGTCGGTAATGTAGTTAAAAAACAAAAGACTTTTTGGAAATTAAGTGAATAAATTTGTGAATATATAGAATAAATAGGTACTGGGGCGGGTAATCAGATTTAAACCACGAGAAGGATTAAGGTTTTAACCACGAGGCTCTGCCTCGTGGTTAAAACCATTACTCTATGAGTGGTTTAAATCTGATTGCCGGCCATAGTACCTATTTGTTTTATTTATACCATGCTCTTAATAAATAATTGACTTTGTCACTTAAAATGGAGAAAAGGCGATGCTTTCTATCGCAAACACATGTTTGCGTTGTTTACATCTGCGCCAGTGGGCAGTCTTTCCGGCTGCACGTGAATGCTTGATTGACAGCTAGACACATCGTCAAAGTTGATTGAATTTACTTTACTTTTTCAGTCAAATTATTATTAACAATTCTTAAATTTTATTTTAAATATTTAATTGTAGATATTTTAAACTTAATAAGTCATTGCGCGTACTAGATAGTACCGCACAACGTCGTATGTTTGAATGAAGCATCGCGAAGTGTGAATGTATCGAAGTCAGCAAATTGGGTCATGTCAAAGGTCAAGTTGGATGTAGTTCCGACTATAGGTGTACATTTTTGGAATGGAATTCTCATTGAAAACGTTTTAACCGTAGTAGAATCTTTACACCGGAGTGGGGTTAAAAGCTAAAATTGAACTTACGAGCTTTTCACAGGTAGTAACATAGGTTAGAATGGTACAAACATAAAATATGCATGTAGTAGTTGTGTAGCAGCCTCTTTTTTCAATTAACACGTAAAGTATAGATACCCCACATTAGTGATGTTAGGTGTCCAACAGACAGTATCGGGTGTTACAGACCTCCACGTGTTTGACCGACTATGTGTGTGACGCAAGTCCAAGTATCAAATCTAGTCTTTTAACGCTTTACCCAACGTAACTGCGGAAACCGGCCAGCGCAATTCACAAAAAATCACCATTCAATTTGGCATTATTTTTTTTCAGTTTTTGTCTCAAAAACATAGCTTATGACCACTTATTGGAACGAGTTGGTTCAAATGAGGGGTCATCAGCTATGTTTTTGGTGCAAAAATGAAAAAAGTAGTTATTAGTAGGTAATAAAGGCCGTTTCTGGGACACGTTGTACATGTACCGTACAGTACATGAAACATGGTGCGTTTACTATCGTAGGATTCAGTGTTAAATCGCATGCTCGTTCGCAAAAAATGTCGTTTTTTATGGTGTCCCAGAATCGGCTGTTATTTTGAGACTCCTAGATCGCACTTTTAACGTTCAAATACCCGTTGGCGAACGTGTCGAATGTAAAAAAGTGAAAAATGTACGAAATTGTACATTTTATTTTACATAAAAATTTTTGTTTACGTTCCCATCGTGGATTAGACCTTCAATCTATCGTTGGTGAACGCGAAAAAAACGCTTTGCCGATTCTAAGACAGCATCAAAAAGGTGGTTTGCCGATTCTGGGACAGTGTCAGGGAATCGGCAAACAGCTTTTGGGGCGGGGATTAGGGTGCGATTTGATCGGTGAAAAAACGATTTGCCGATTCACCTCGCGAGTTTTGTGAGGTGAATCGCGTTTAATAACGTGGATGTAATGGCTAGAGCAATGTATACCAAAAACCAAAAGCTCGAAGAGCTTGAAATAAGTAATCACCCAATCATTTCACGTTCCTAACGCTAATTAACCAATCAGATTGCTTGATTCTCATAAACTTAATCATACAAAGTTATCTCCCCTCGTCGTGGGGGTGGGGGTCACGCCCATCATAAAAATCGAAAGTTTCGCGAAGGTGGTCACGTGACCTATCAAATTGAAGGTCTCGACGAGTGGATTAAGAAGATCGTAATTTTAACCCTCGTCGTGAGGTGGGGTCACGACCAGAACCGAAAAACGACTTCCTTTTTACATATCCAGGCATGTGAGGTATTAATATGAAGGGCTCGATGAATACATTACAAAAATGACATTTTTCATTTTATGTGGGGGTGGGAGGTCACGCCCATCATAAAAATCGAAAGTTTCGAGAAGGTGGTCACGTGACCTATCAAATTAAAGGTCTCGACGAGTGGATTAAGAAGATCGTAATTTTAACCCTCGTCGTGGGGTGGGGTCACGACCAGAGCCGAAAAACTTCTTCCTTTTTACAAATCCAGGCATGTGAGGTATTAATATGAAGGGCTCGATGAATACATTACAAAAATGACATTTTTCATTTTATGTGGGGGTGGGGGTCACGCCCATCATAAAAATCGAAAGTTTCGAGAAGGTGGTCACGTGACCTATCAAATTAAAGGTCTCGACGAGTGGATTAAGAAGATCGTAATTTTAACCCTCGTCGTGGGTTGGGGTCACGACCAGAGCCGAAAAACGTCTTCCTTTTTACAAATCCAGGCATGTGAGGTATTAATATGAAGGGCTCGATGAATACATTACAAAAATGACGTTTTTCATTTTATGTGGGGGTGGGGGTCACACTCATCAGAAAAATCGAAGTTTCGAGAAGGTGGTCACGTGACCTATCAAATTAAAGGTCTCGACGAGTGGATTAAGAAGATCGTAATTTTAACCCTCGTCGTGGGGTGGGGTCACGACCAGATCCGAAAAACGTCTTCCTTTTTACAAATCCAGGCATGTGAGGTATTAATATGAAGGGCTCGATGAATACATTACAAAAATGACATTTTTCATTTTATGTGGGGTGGGGGTCACGCCCATCATAAAAATCGAAAGTTTCGAGAAGGTGGTCACGTGACCTATCAAATTAAAGGTCTGGACGAGTGGATTAAGAAGATCGTAATTTTAACCCTCGTCGTGGGGTGGGGTCACGACCAGAGCGAAAAACTTCGTTCTTTATACAAAGCCAGGCATGTGAGGTATTGATATGAAGGCTCGATGAATACATTACGAAAATGACATTTTTCATTTTATGTGGGGGTGGGGTCAAGACCAGAGACGAAAAACGTCTTCTTTTTTACAAATCCAAGCATGTAAGGTACTGATATGAAGGGTTTGGTGAATACATTACAAAAATGACATTTTCCACCATCGCCGTGGGGATGGGGTTAACACCGATCAGAAAATCAAAAGTTTCGAGAAGATAGTCGTGTGACCTATCAAATTAAAGCTATCGACAAGGATATTATGAAAATCATAATCTTTCCCTTCTTATAACGGTGGAGTTGAGACCATCTTGAAATCGAATGTATTAAGAAAAGGTAGTTATGGAACATATTAAATTAAAAAAACAACAAGTTGAATCTGATGCATCATTCATTTTTGATATCTGTGTTAAACGTGAAGTATGTTTTCAAAAAATATATGATTGTTTTGCTAATTAGGGATGCACTCGCTTATTAACAAGTCACGCCTTAAGATGTTTCCTTCAATAATAAATCTGTTTACTGAACCATAGATTTGTCAATAAAAAATTATAAGTAGATCTTCTAACGTTTCTACATATTGAGGATAGCCTATTTCACCATTTTCGAAAAAAGTGTCAATTCAAACTATTTTTTTTAGGAAAAATGCTCACGTTGAGAAGGCATTACAAAACTAAACGAGTTTTACCTTGACTGAATTCAAATAAAACCATTTGTCACGTGTTAGAAAAGATTTGTAAACAGTCTAAACGCACGTGTGGAAAAGTTGTTTTGTTTTGTTTTTTACAATAGGAGTTAAAATATTTTAAGATAGGTGGCGTTATATAAATACAGCAACAACAAAAAACAGTGTTTACAATGTGTCAGCGTATGACTGAATGAAAATGAGAAAAAAGCTCTTTTTCTAACTACCTGATAGCGAAGCATTACATCAGTAGTCGCGATATTGATGGACATTACAAAACTAGAAAATCTTGACTAAATTCAAATAAAACCATTTGTTACGTGTTAGAAAGAATTGTAAACAGTCTAAACGCACGTGTGGAAAAGTTGTTTTGTTTTGTGTTTACAACAGGAGTTAAAATATTTTAAGATAGGTGGCGTTATATAAATACAGCAGCAACAAAAAACAGTGTTTACAATGTGTCAGCGTATGACTGAATGAAAATGAGAAAAAAGCTCCTTTTCTAACCACCTGATAGCGAAGCATTACATCAGTAGTCGCGATATTGATGTCTCCAACAGCAGCCAAGACATTAAGCTTTTTACGTCGACATACCACTTGTCCAAAACAATTCTCTTTTAACGCTATAAAACGGGTGAAATACATCTCGGTAACGACTCCCTTTTTTTCTTGATCGGACACAGTTGTTGGTGGAAAGTTGACTGGAGGGTCGTTCAAAACAATTGATCAAATATATCGAACGAAAACGACTCATTTTATAACTACGATTGTCGCCGTATTCTAACGTCACCACACTAATCACACAATACGATATTGGAACTGCACTACCTCTTGAATATTACAAATTTACGATTTGTATTGTCTTCAACACAAATCGTAAGTTCCTTCCCGCATCACCATACTTATACTATACCGCATCGAATTTGACATCGTCATCATCCCCTTGCTAGATAAACTTGAACTCGTCATCCGAATGGTGTTGCGAAGTCAGCCTACCGGGGTTGATTAAGCTCGCAAACTCGGGTAAGAGCTCGAGCTCTTGAGGTTTTATTTTGAGGATTCAGTGGACTCATGTTTATTCAATGAGCCTGATATCGTTTGGTAAGGAAACACAAAATTCCAGAGCTGGTGAGACCTCACAGAACTGCCAGTTGTCATAACGTTTATAGTCCGATCTTACGATCTCTGATCGATAAATTTTCCCTAACATTCCGTAACAATGGTCGATAATAGAAATTAGTATAGAAAAATCGTGTGAATTGTTCTCTGAAAAATTGCATTCGCTTGTGCAGTATTTCTGATTTTTTACAGATTGCGTTCAGGGTTTAGTTTAAAAAAAAAAACCTTGTCAAATGGTTAGGTTCAAGGGAAGTAACTCTGCTAGGTTCAAAGGAAGTAACTCTGTCATCCGTAGGTAGAGGTTTATTATGTGGTCATCAGAGGTCATAATACAGGTTTGGTTCATGGAAGTAACTCCGTTCATTCGTAGGTAGAGGTTTATTATGAGATCGTCAAGGGTCATGATACAGGTTAGGTTCAAGGGAAGTAACTCGGTAACACCCCACCCCAAAGTAGAGGTTTACTATGAGTATATCAGAGGTGATGATACAGGTTAGGTTCAAGGGAAGTAACTTCGTAACAACTCATCCGTCAAACGATTATGTTCGAGGGAAGTAACTCTGTAACACCTCGTCCATAGGTAGAGGTTTATTATGAGGTCCGTTAGGTTCGAGGACAAAGTAACAGATTCGAGGGAAGTAACTCTTTAACATCAAGGTTTATTATGAAGTCATCAGGGTAGATTCGAGGGAAGTAACTCTGTATAACAACCCATCTGAGGTTTATGATGAGATCATCAAGGGTTACAATACGGGTTAGGTTCGAGGAAAAAGTAACTCTGAACAAAACAAATAAATATTATAAAGTATAATTCGTTGCAGTTTTTGTTCCTTTTCCATAAAGAAAAATTATATATATTAAAAAATCGATAATAGAAAAAATTAATAAGACCTTACAAAGTTGATTGTCTGTTTCTCAAACCATTTTTTCCAAAAAAGCATTCGGGCGGGCGGTCTTTTTTTTTTCTCCCTGAGAGGTTGTTTATGGTAATTCAACCCCCACCCAAACGCCTGGTGGATCACGCAAAAGTTCCCAAAATATATTGGTTATTCACCGTAGGGGTGTTGGGCCAGAAATGAAGTGAGGTTTGAATGTTTGTTTTTAAGTGAAACGTGAAAATTATGACTCAGGACGAAACGCCTCGTGGGTGAAAACGTCTCAGGATGAAAAGTCTCTGGGACAAATCAAATGTCGAAGCGCCAACTTTCACAGATTTATTTTACCAATAATAAAAAAAAATCCTTTCACAACCTGCCTAATAAAATCGTGAATCACAATTTTTCCCTCATTATATTCAAAATTATCACAACCCATTTGAACGGGTAGTTCATCCATAAATCATATTTTTGGAAATCTGAAAATGAAATACAAAACGAATGTTTGCGTGTTTTTATTAACCACTTCGACCGCACATACCTACCTATATGCGATTTATTTTCAACTATGTCTGTTACTTTTATATCAAGCAACGGTTACTATTAGTTATCCAATTATCCTGCATCTCAAATGCATTTATTTAAATTAACTGGGAAACTCGTAACGGTTTCAAATAACAGGACACAAATTCCCAATGACAGTCATTTACAATACAAATGTTACTAAAATAAATGCCAGGAGATTGTGTTCCATTCAAAATAGAACCTGACTTTGCAGACTTTCTGAAGATTGGTGCGAATCAAACGTGGTGCGAATCGACCACTCCCCTTTGTGACTGTTTGTTGTCAGACTGAAAGACACCTTCCTTCTTGCTCTCATTATGACTTACCTTTTACAAAATAAAACACTTTCTGTCGTGAATATTGCTGAAACCCACCCCCTTTATTAAAGTATGATGTAGAAAAAGTTTGAAGTGTTAATTTAAAAAAAAGAATTCGTCAACTCATCGATATCGATTTACCGAATTGAGCACAATATCTCATGGTTTTTTTTTAAAGATTTTTTGATGACATAAAAAGGTTGCATGCGCAGCAAAAATAACCATGCGCGCGAGCCTGAAAAACAGACGTTCTTTTTATGGTCTAATTTAATTAATAATACATCAATATTTTTAAAAAAAAAATCAGTTTTTAACTGATAGTAGTGTTGTTGTTTAGAGAGATAGGTTAGGGTTTTATTATGAGTACATCAAGGTGGACAGCTCTATTCCATTCCCTCACTCGAGTCCTCGAGCCTGAAAAACAGACGTTCTTTTTTATGGTCTAATTTAATTAATAATACATCAATATTTTAAAAAAAATCAGTTTTTAACTGATAGTAGTGTTGTTGTTATGAGAGGTAGGTTAGGGTTTTATTACGAGTACATCAAGGTGGACAGCTCTATTCCATTCCCTCACTCGAGTCCCTTCGCGTGAAGACTTCTTTTTTTTAATTCACTTCAAGAGGTGTTAACCTCATCGAGATTTTGGAAACGGTTTTATAACTTCACGAAATATACATTTCTCTTGCTGTTTGCTTAATTTTTTTATATAAAAATAATGACTAAGAGTTTGTTGAACCTAGAAACGTCTTTTAGATTTTCTCCTTGATAAAACGCGAAACACGATGTCAAACGCAGTTTATCTTTCTTGCTTCTCACGTTTTCGAGTTGTAAGAATCGTTTGCTTTTGACCAATCTGTCTTGAAAATTGAATATGTGTTTGGTAAGCGGATCGAACGATTTTTTCATCTTTTTTTTACCCTCCAAAGGAACTTCGAATTCCCCTCTTTCGCTCATGAAAACCCGTTGATCATTTCGAGGTCCGATCCAGGTGAGCAATATACTGTAACACATCGCGCTATCGTAAGGGCAATGCTGCTTTTTGTAAGGATTTTATAACCTACATTAGGTAGGAATACGAGCCCTCTAGAATTTCAAATTATCGACATTATCCCTATCTTTTTTACACAGTAGAGTAATAAGACCTAATCTCTGAGACTCTGACAGATTTTACCAGAGATAAAACGCTCGGGTTGAGATACTGCCGCTTCATGTTCTAATGATACTGAAACGGGAGTTCTCTCTCTGAATACTACTATGGAAAACTGTGATTATAATCCTCAACTAAATTGTCCAACACAAAAAAAAAAATATTTCCTGTACATCTCTCTAACCGCCGGCCCCCTCCCTTCCCTTCCCATTCCTTCCCCTCCCCTCCCTAATACCCCCTCCTACCTTTCCCTACCTCCGTCCCCGTCCCCTAACCCTCCCCTTCCCCCTTCCCTAATCCCCTCCCATCTTCCCGACCCCTCCCTCCCCCTCCCCTTCCCTAATCCCCCTCCCCTCCCCTTCCCTACCCCTCTCCTCCCCTCCCATAATCCCCTTCACCGCCACTCCATACCCCCTCCCCTACCTTAATCCTCCCTTCCCTAACCCCCTCCCTCCCCTAACTCCCTCCCTCCCCCCCTTCCCCTCCCCTTCCCTACCCCCTCTCCTCCCCTCCCCTCCCCTAATCCCCTTCACCACCACTCCCTAACCCCCTCCCCTTCCTTAATCCCCCTTCCCTAATCCCCCTCCCTCCCCTAACCCCTCCGTACCCCCCTCCCCGGGCCGGCGGTTAGAGAGATGTACAGGAAATATATATTTTTTTTGTGAGGGAAAAATTGTGATTCACGATTTTATTAGGCAGGTTGTGAAAGGATTTTTTTTTATTATTGGTAAAATAAATCTGTGAAAGTTGGCGCTTCGACATTTGATTTGTCCCCAGAGACGTTTCATCCTGAGACGTTTTCACCCACGAGGCGTTTCGTCCTGAGTCATAATTTTCACGTTTCACTTAAAAACAAACATTCAAACCTCACTTCATTTCTGACCCAACACCCCTACGGTGAATAACCAATATATTTTGGGAACTTTTGCGTGATCCACCAGGCGTTTGGGTGGGGGTTGAATTACCATAAACAACCTCTCAGGGAGAAAAAAAAAAGAAAGACCGCCCGCCCGAATGTTTTTTTTTTGGAAAAAATGGTTTGAGAAACAGACAATCAACTTTGTAAGGTCTTATTAATTTTTTTCTATTATCGATTTTTTAATATATATAATTTTTCTTTATGGAAAAGGAACAAAAACTGCAACGAATTATACTTTATAATATTTATTTGTTTTGTTCCGAGTTACTTTTTCCTCGAACCTAACCCGTATTGTAACCCTTGATGATCTCATCATGAACCTCAGATGGGTTGTTATACAGAGTTACTTCCCTCGAATCTACCCTGATGACTTCATAATAAACCTTGGTGTTACAGAGTTACTTCCCTCGAATCTGTTACTTTGTCCTCGAACCTAACGGACCTCATAATAAACCTCTACCTATGGACGAGGTGTTAATGAGTTACTTCCCTCGAACATAACCGTTTGACGGATGAGTTGTTACGAAGTTACTTCCCTTGAACCTAACCTGTATCATCACCTCTGATATACTCATAATAAACCTCTACTTTGGATGGGTTGTTACCGAGTTACTTCCCTTGAACCTAACCTGTATCACGACCCTTGATGATCTCATAATAAACCTCTACCTACGGATGAACGGTGTTACTTCCATGAACCAAACTTGTATTATGACCTCTGATGACCTCATAATAAACCTCTACCTACGGATGACAGAGTTACTTCCTTTGAGCCTAGCAGAGTTACTTCCCTTGAACCTAACCATTTGACAAGGTTTTTTTTTTTTAAAACTAAACCCTGAACGCAATCTGTAAAAAATCAGAAATACTGCACAAGCGAATGCAATTTTTCAGAGAACAATTCACACCATTTTTCTATACTAATTTCTATTATCGACCATTGTTACGGAATGTTAGGGAAAATTTATCGATCAGAGATCGTAAGAGCGGACTATAAACGTTATGATAACTGGCAGTTCTGTGAGGTCTCACCAGCTCTGGAATTTTATGTTTCCTTACCAAACGATATCAGGCTCATTGAATAAACATGTGTCCACTGAATCCACAAAATAAAACCTCAAGAGCTCGAGCTCTTACCCGAGCTTGCGTGCTTAATCAACCACTATAGGCTCACTTCGCAACACCATTCGGATGACGAGTTCAAGTTTATCTAGCAAGGGGATGATGACGATGTCAAATTCGATGCAGTATAGTATAAGTATGGTGATGCGGGAAGGAATTTACGATTTGTGTTGAAGACAATACAAATCGTAAATTTGTAATATTCAAGAGGTAGTGCAGTTCCAATATCGTATTGTATGATTAGTGTGGTGACGTTAGAATACGGCGACAATCGTAGTTAGAAAATGAGTCGTTTTCGTTCGATATATTTGATCAATTGTTTTGAACGACCCTCCAGTCAACTTTCCACCAACAACTGTGTCTGATCAAGAAAAAAAGGAATTCGTTACCGAGATGTATTTCACCCGTTTTATAGCGTTAAAAGAGAATTGTTTTGGACAAATGGTATGTCGACGTAAAAAGCTTAATGTCTTGGCTGCTGTTGGATGACATCAATATCGCGACTACTGATGTAATGCTTCGCTATCAGGTGGTTAGAAAAAGAGCTTTTTTCTCATTTTCATTCAGTCATACGCTGACACATTGTAAACACTGTTTTTTGTTGTTGCTGTATTTATATAACGCCACCTATCTTAAAATATTTTAACTCCTGTTGTAAAAAACAAAACAAAACAACTTATCCACACGTGCGTTTAGACTGTTTACAAATCTTTTCTAACACGTGACAAATTGTTTTATTTGAATTTAGTCAAGATTTTTTAGTTTTGTAATGTCCATCAATATCGCAACTACTGATGCAATGCTTCGCTATCAGGTAGTTAGAAAAAGAGCTTTTTTTCTCATTTTCATTCAGTCATACGCTGACACATTGTAAACACTGTTTTTTGTTGTTGCTGTATTTATATAATGCCACCTATCTTAAAATATTTTAACTCCTGTTGTTAAAAACAAAACAAAACAACTTTTCCACACGTGCGTTTAGACTGTTTACAAATCTTTTCTAACACGTGACAAATGGTTTTATTTGAATTTAGTCAAGATTTTTTAGGTTTGTAATGTCTTCTCGACGTGAGAATTTTTCCTAAAAAAAAATAGTTTGGATTGACACTTTTCTCGGAAATGGTGAAATAGGCTATCCTCAATAAGTAGAAACGTTAGAAGATCAACTTATAATTTTTTATTGACAAATCTATGGTTCAGTAAACAGAGTTATTATTGAAGGAAACATCTTACGGCGTGACTTGTTAATAAGCGCACTGAATCCTACGATGGTAAACGCACCATGTTTCATGTACTGTACGGCACATGTACAACGTGTCCCAGAAACGGCCTTTATTACCTACTGTTATTCAAGAATTTTATTTGCAAAGTGACGTCTGCCCTTAGTGTTAGGTAAAGGGTTAAGAAAGTACATAGTTACCTGCAAGAGAGAATGAATATTTTAGTCACTTATCTTAACGAAAATATTCCGACTGGAGAAATCGGGGGGGGGGGGGGGGGGGAGGGGGTGACCCCCCCCCCCCCCCAAAAAAAAAAAACAAAAACAAAAAAAAACCCAAAACAACAAAATCCCCGCCTTGGCGACGCCCTTGAGTGCAGGTGGAATCACTACAAGACTATATTTACATGCAGCTCTAGATTCGTCATCCATCAGACAAGTATTTTACTCTGTGTTCTACAGACACTGTGGCTCATGACAAAAGATAGATAGGGAACATGACCAGATATAATAAAAATAAGGTAGCATTGTGAAAAAAGTGTTGTGTTTTGTGGGTCCCGAGAGAGTTTGAAACTAACATTGAACGAAAATTCATCAGTATATGATATGTATTTTATTTTTTTTTCTTTTAAACCTATTTCAGTTGTTTAGATTACCGACAATCTACTTATATGTGAGTAGGTGATACATGCCGGTTCAACCATCATCGTACATGTACGTGTATACGTACATGTACATCTCCATAGGATTTAGTGTTAAAATCGTGTACGTGTACAAGATTTTTAACGTTTTTAGGGTGCTTTAGAATCCACTTTATGTTCAAATAACACTGAATTGAATCCTAGACTTTTGAAATTTTTCGTACAGTACATGTACCGTTTGATGTTTGAATCGGCAATGGATTTCTCCCATAGGATTCAGTGTTAAATTGCGAGCAAAAAACGTTTTGCCGATTCAAACATCATCCTCTCGCCGATTCTAACAATTCGCGTCCACGATTTTAACACTGAAAACCCCATGGAGGCGTAGACGGAGATCTACTCTGCGGATTTTAGGTCTGATGATGTTTGAATCGGCAAAACGTTTTTTTGCTCGCAATTTAACACCGAATCCTATCCGCACACGATGTTAACGCTGAAAACCCTATGGAGGCGTAGACGGAGATCTACTCTGCAGGATTTTGAGTCTGAAATCGACTCGCGTGAAAGAGGTGATGTTTGAATCAGCAAACCCACTGTCGCGTTTCTCGAAGTGAGACTGGCGCACGTTATTGTGAGGTAATCTATGGAAATGTTTTGAACGAAGAGTGTTGTCGGTGTGTTAGAAATTCGCGAGCCCGCTGTCACGTCTTCCTGAAGTAAAACTAACACATGTTATCGTTATGACTGAATGAGGTTTTTGTTCAAAAAGAGTCGATTATGAATATGGTCTGTATTATAGAAAATCATGTTTTGTCTTGATGAGAGGAATAGAAATTGAGTTTGGAGGATATTGTTCGAAAGAGTCGAACTGTAATAGATATTCGTGTTTTGTCTTGACGAGACGAATAGAAATTGAGTTTGGGGGGATATTATTCGAAAGAGTCAAACACTTAGCGGAATGTTTGAAACGCATTTTCCGCTCAATTAGGTTTTGAGTGGTAAAATTTTTCATATATTCATGATAGCAATCAGAGAGAGATTTTGTAAATGAATAAGTTCTCAGCGTTAAAATTAGTTTTCTTTTGTGTGTTGAAACTGTTTTAACAGTCATCAAAGGGATTCTCTCTTAATTCGACACTGAGTGAATGGTTGTTTGATGTGTGAATGGAAATCTTTTGACAAAATGTAAAAACTACTGTCAAAATGCATTAAATCAGAAACCGGTTTGTCATGTACTGTTTAAACGTATTCTTAAACTTCTCCAATTCAACTAACAGTCAGTTGAGATGTGAATATTTTCAGATTATTATATTAAAGACGGAAAGATTTTTATTACTTAAAAACATAAAAATATAATTAAACATTTAATTTTGAAAATAATAAAACAATTAAAAACGAAAGATGTTTTTACAGATAGATTCTAGACATCGAGATCGAATTTTAGGTGAGTTTGAGCGTGCTAAGAAGAGCATTCAGTCTGCTGATAGAAGCAGACGTCTTGGTGAGATGGAACTCAAATGCGAAGCCACAAAAATATTTAAACCCGTGACGGATGGTCAAGAGCGAAGCAGGACGGAGATAGTCGAAGAATTGAGACCCATAAAGGAGAGTTCTTTGAGAATGGGTTCGTTGCCCGGTAGTTTTGGAAATCGGTATTCCGTTCAATCTACACTGGATTAGGTTCCCACGGGAATTCAAACAGATTTGAGCAAGAGCGACGATACAGCTTCGACTATCACCACTAGTAGCGTCGCATCGTCTGATGATGATGGCGGTAAGAGAGATCAGTTGGATGGATTTTATAAGGATTCGGAGGGAAGGATTTTTGTAGGAGACACAGAAGTAGATATTGGCGATGATGAATTGATCGTGGGTTCGAACAGATACGAATTGACTGATGGACTGCGCAGATTGCTCCTTTACGACAAGCCTAGCGATTACACGGATCAGGATTTCGACAATTACGGCGACATTCTGGTTCAGACCCACGCCATGAAGAGAAATAACGATGCCAGAGAGACGAGACCCAAAGCCAACAGAGGTTACAAGTGGACGAAAGTGGTGAAACCCATATGGGATATGAACAAGAAGTTCATCGAATCGGTGACTGGCAAAGGGGTGAAAACCACTTTTCTTCCGAGCGATTCTGACGCTCTGTCTCAGAGATTGAGTTTGTTGATGGCGAGCAGACGGGCTGGTAACACAGGATTAGATAATCAGATAGTTGCTATATCTCTCGAATTGTTAAGACAGAAGGTTTTGAATAAAAACCACTATAAAAGGCTGATGAACGAATTGAAGGATTGATGTGTGCATAATAAGTAGAGAGAAACAAACAAACAAACAAAAATAAAACAGTAAATTTTTACACTAGAATAATAAAAGTATTTAAAACAACAAAACGATTTACCAGTGAAAAACAAAAATATATTATAAAATATGTTGGTGATAAAGAACAGGGGATACGTCAGAACTTACGTTCAAGGCGGTTCAGGAATCGTCGATTCTATAATGCGAGATCGAGCGAGTTTTGAGGTCGGTAAGAAGACGGCTTTGGATGCTGGTAAGAAAGCCGCTTCCGAAGCCAGTGGTAGGATAGCTTCTGTGGCTGGCAAGAGGGCAGCCGACGCGTTGATCGACAAGTTGATCAGTCCGCCGGCGAAGCGAGCTGCGTTAGAGCGAACGCCGAAAAGTTGGAAAGATTTTAAGGATGCTGTGGTGCCCATACAAGATTTGGCCAAAATGACGTGTGGATCCGGATTGAAGAGAACTCGCGACGGTGTGATATAAATAAATAATAACATTAAAAACAGAGTTTGAAAAACATAAAAAATTTGCGTTTGAAAAGAATCTAAAATAACAAAAAAAAAAAATAAAACAAAGATGAACATTAAAGATATGTCTTGGAACGACGCCGCGACCAAGAGGTCGAATAACGAGTTCTTTCCCAAAAGCATAAGAGGTTTGATAGTGGGAAAATCGAATTGTGGAAAGACCAATCTGTTGATGAATCTGTTGTCCCGACCCGACTGGTTGGATTACGACAGATTGTTCGTGTTTGGCAAGAGCTTGTTTCAACCCGAATACAGATTGCTTCGAGAGTGCATGGATCGTAGATTGCCCAAGGACGTCATAGCCTGAATCTTTGACAGTAGGGAGGAATTCGACAAGAGCGAAGCTCCACTTTCGACCATTTTGGACGGTGCGGCGATGGAGCTGATGAAGAGAAATGCATCTTCGAACGTCGAGTGTCGATTTTATGAGAACGCTAGCGACGTTCCGGATCCTAGAGAACTGAAATCGGAGGATAAGAATCTCATGATTTTCGACGATCTGCTTTTGGAGAGACAGAACCGATGCGAATCGTATTACGTTAGGGGTCGACACAGCAACGTGGACTGTTTCTACCTGTTGCAGAATTATTTTCGATTGCCCAGACAGACGATAAGGGAGAACGCTAATTTTCTATGTCTCTTTCGCCAAGATCTCAAGAATCTCAATCACATCTACGGCGTTCACGTCGCAAACGACATGAGCGCGGCGGAATTCAGGAGATTCTGCAAGAGGGTTTGGGATGGTGGACTTTACAATTTCGTCGTGATCGATTTGACAAGCGAATTTAATCGCGGAAAATATCGGTGCGGATTCGACAAGTTTTATGTTTCTGATGATAATAATAAGATAGAGCAGGAAAATAAAATTTAGAAAATAATAAATCTTCAAATAATTAGTTTTGAATAAAAAAATAAAATTAAATATAATATTCGAACATGCAGAATTGTTAGAACGGATAGCCGAGAATACGGCTGCAAAACAATCCATTCAAATTGTGGTGAGTGGCGATTCGACTCGATTCGCTACGAAATTCGAACCTTCTATCGAATTGAATAGAGAGAAAAGATATGAGATGGCGTTGGTGAATCTGGAGACTTATTATTCCTTTCCCAACGTCACCGAAAAGAATAACTCGTTCAAGTATTCCGACGGAGCGGATTGGTTGGAGATTCGAATTCCCAAAGGGAGTTACAACATAGACGATTTGAACAAGTACATTCAGACGCGAATGAAGACGGATGGAAAGGGAAGCAACAAGATCAGACTCTCTCCCAATCCTAATACCTTATAGACAATGTTGGATTTGGAAGATAATTTTCGAGTGGATTTCAACACGGACGATTCTATAGGCAAGATGTTGGGATTCGATCGAAAGATGTATCGAGGCCACGCGGCATCTGAAAATACGGTCGACATTCTCGCAGTCAATAGCATTCTGGTGAACGTGGACGTGATTGCCGGAAGCTAGGTGAATGGTAGTGCTCAACCGACGATCTATTCCTTCTTTCCAAACATGTCGCCGGGTTATAAGATCGTGGAACGACCTCGAAATTTAGTTTATCTACCAGTGATTTTAGACACGTTGTATAGTCTCAAAACCACGTTGACGGATCAAAATGGTGAACTGTTAGATCTTCGCGGAGAGAGGGTGACGATACGATTTCACATAAGAGAAATATAAAAGCAAAAAAAAAAAAATATTGTGTATATATATAGATAACAAAAATAAAATAAACGCAATATTAATTTTACAAAATTATTTTAATATAATTATTAAACAAGAAACAATTGAAGTAAATATATTTTAAAAACAGAATTATGACAGGATACGTGATTAAAAACGTGAACATATCTGCAGGACAGAGGAAGAAACTTAAGAGAGCGTTAACAACTCGAGGCGAGGCGGTGAGATTCAAATTCACTCATGAAGATCTGCCGAGAGGCGGTCAGGATTCGATCGCCTGGACCAGATGTCAAATCAAAAGGATGGAGAAAGCGATTCGCGATGGAAGAGGGTTGACGGTGAGATTGAGTCCCGCTCAATTGAGATACAATTTGAGAATGAAAGGTGGTTTCCTACTGCTATTGGCAGGAATCGCCACAAAAGCATTACCCTTCGCTGCAAAGGCACTACCCTTTCTCGGAAAGACTCTCGGCGTGGGAGCTCTCACGGGGCTCGCTAGTTCGGCAGTTGATAAATTAATGGGTGGTAGCGGACTGTTTTTGAAGAAGGGAGGAGCCATGTGTCGCGTCCACGTAGACGACAGCGGTAAAGGATTGTATCTAGAACGTGTTAGAGGTGGCAACTCTCTGAGAGGAAACGGTCTCTATCTGAAGAGTGGACAGAACGTTGAGCGACTCGGCAAGGGTTTGTTGCTCGGTGAGAATTCGCCGTTTAAGAATATACCGATTTTGAATATGTTATTATAATATAAAATTGTATAAAAAAGGTGGAGAAATAATTATATCATCAGGATGACAAGGTGGAGAATTTATCACCTGGATGAAAAGGTGGAGAAACAATTTGATGATAATGACAAATATCGCAAGACAGAGAGCGAAAAAATAAAAAAATGGTTAGACGCTAATGATGGATAGCTAAGGAAAGAACTAATGAAAGAGATAGATAAAGCGCGGGATAGACGGTTGAGAATGAGACGCTTTCCACTGTCACCACTACCTTCTGAAGAGAATGGTAATGATGCGAGTGTTACCAAGAGATGCACAACATTCGTTCATAATTATGATTCGGATAAACAAAAATGTTGTTATAAACGTATCATATCACAAAGAAAAAGAAAAAAAAGAAGAAGAAGAATTGACGCTGAAAATTGAGAAAAAAGGAAACGTTATTACAATATATGGTAATAGTGAAGAAAAAGGAAAACAAAAAAAAAAAAAAGTAATGAGATCTAAAGATGATCTCATTACTTTTTTTTTCCTTTTTCTTCGCTAAAAATCAATCTCTCTATTGTTTATATTTCCAAGCTCGTTATTAGCATGTTGACACTCATGTTTTCAAGATGATCTCATCACGTTTTTTCTTTCTTCTTTGCAAAAAAAATCAATCTCTCTATTGTTTATATTTCCAAATCTGTTATTAGCATGTTGACACTCGTGTCTTCTCCTTTTTCAAAAACGTGTTGAATGTTTTATCTTTACTCTTTTGAGTTTTTTTACATTGGTCAACTCGCTCTCACCACCCAATTTCTCCACGAGTTCGAATGAGATGTTTGGAAATATGTAATTTTCATAGGGCAACGACAAATCGTCCTTATCGAATTCTCTATCTTTGGCGATGACGATGTTCTGCAGATCGCTTTGGTACTCGTAAATCAAATCGAGCGCAGCTTCGTCCAATTTCAAAGGCATCTTATATTTGTCGTATTTGTGCTCTAAGCCCTTCGTCGCGACCTCGTTCAATTCAATGGGATCGTGTCGTTGTAATCTATAGATTTTATGACCGAATTTCTTATTCATTTCGACTCATTTCAATTTCAATTCGCATCTTTTAGGTGTTGTTGTCCTCATGATCGATTATTTGGTTTCTTGTTTTTACGAATTCTTGCAAATAATGTATATTTTAAATTTTGTATTTTAATAATTTGTTTAAAAAAAGTTTTTTTTTTTTTTCTCCTTATATATATATATAATAAAAAAAGTTGTTTTTAATTTTAATTTCTTTAATGTGAAAATTTTTTTTGTAAAAAGTAATGAGATCATCTTTAGATCTGATTACTTTTTTCCTTCTTCTTCGCTAAAAATCAATCTCTCTATTGTTTATATTTCCAAGTCCGTTATTAGCATGTTGACATTCGTCATTTTTCCACTTATGAAAATGTCTTGTATGTTTATCTTTACTGTTTTAAGTTTTTTTACATCGGTGAACGCGCTCTCACCACCCGATTTGTCTAAGAGTTCGAGTGAGATTATTGGATATATGTAATTTCTAAAGAACAACAACAAATCATCCTTGTCGAATTTTCTGTCTTCGGCGACGATGATATTATTCACCAGATCGCTTTGGTACTCGCAAAACAAATCGAGCATGGCTTCATCCAATTTCAAACACATATGATATTTGTCGTAGTAGCGCTCTAAGCCCATCGTCTCGACCTCGTTCAATTCGATGGGATCATGTTGTTGTAATGTATAGATTTTAAAACCTAATTTTGTACATGCTTCGACTCGTTTCAATTTCAATTCGCATCTTTTAGGTGTTGCTATCATGATCGATTATTTGTTTTTTTTGTTTTACGAATTCTTGCAAATAATGTATATTTTAAATTTTTGTATTTAAATAATTTGTTTAAAAAGTTTTTTTTCTCTTTAAATAATAAAAGTTAAATTTTAACATCCTTTTTTTTCGTATTAATTTAATTTTTTTTTTCACGAGTTTTTAGAATGGGCAAGACATCAAACGTTTAAAAATTAGCCTTCGCATCTTGCAGTTATCATCATCTATTGAGAAGGAATCGGGTGACATGAACACGCGTCTGCTTCACGGAAATTTGTTTTGAACCTCGTGCGAGACTTCGCGTAAAAGTCGTAAGAGTTCTATTTGTCTTGAACCTTCTTTTTTAATAGTTCGAACGACATTGTCGATTAATTTATGTTCGCTAATAGTATTACGATTCGATTTTCTATCGCAAATCGTATCGTTTTCTTTCGAAATGCGTAAATATATATTACGATTTTTTTCTTCTTGGTTTTTGGAGAATAACGATTTATTAAACAACGTCGACGTTTATGTCGAGATTCCGTCGTGGATGTTGTCGTCATTGTTTATTTTTTTTTTTTTTTGTTTTACGAATTCTTGCAAATAATGTATATTTTAAATTTTTGTATTTTAAATAATTTGTTTAAAAAGTTTTTTTTCTCTTTATATATATAAGTTAAATTTTAACATCCTTTTTTTCTTGTATTAATTCAATTTTTTTGACGTTAAGGAACATAAAATTGATTTATTTCATCAAAAAAAAATTTTTTTTTTCTTTAATATGAAAAACAAAACTTTTTAAACAAATTATTTAAATACAAAATTCGGAAAAAAATATATTCTTACAAAATGAAACAAACAGATAAAAAATTGGAAAATTTGAATGAGAAAACCGTACCTCAGTTAAACGAGATTTGTAAACTATTAAAAATTTTACATTTCAGAAATCATAGAACTAAATCAAAAAGGATTGAAGTCATACAGAAACATTTGCAAAACGATGAAAAGGCAAACGAAATGTCGATAGCAACGACGTAAAAAAATGCATCGGTTGTGAAAAATGAGAAGAAGAAAAAGATAGTAAAAGGAATCGAAATGCCAACGTCGAAAAGAACAAAAACGTTTCGATTGTGAAAAATAAGAAGACGACTAAACGAAAAGCCGTTGAAGAAGAACTTCAAGTTTCCAAAGAAAAGAAAAGAAAAACTAAAACGAAAACGAGTGATGCACATCAGATTCTAGGCAAACGAGATATATCGAGCGAACTTCGATGAGCAATAGACGAAGGAAATGGAGAAGAATATCTAGCATGACTCGCCACGGAACTATTTCAATCGAAGTCCGTGGAACGGGAGAGTGCGATCAAAGGTGTTTTTAAAACTTTTGACGTGGTTCCCTCGTTGAAGAAAATCGATCCAAAATTGTTCATGGAATGGGTGAAGAAAAAAGTATTGGATTTGTTTTGCAAATACATGAACGTGGGACTAAAAATTAAGATGATACTCCATTGCATGATGAATAAAATCGATGTGAAGTCCGGCGAGAGCATCATGAAAAATGCATATTTCAGATCTAACGTCGAACCCGTATTTCAAGGTTCAGATTTATCGGACGTTTTCGAAAAGATGAAAGACAAGATGTTGACATCTCTCGCAAACTATCAACATGAAGGTAGTAATTGGATGTTCAATGAGATGTTGAAACTCGAAATTCACATAACTAAAAACGATTTGTTGAGAGGGTCTTCCTACGTGAAATTACCATATTTCCTGGTTAAGAAACACGCCGTGATCAACGTGAAAAATAACGATGATCAGTGTTTTAAATGGGCAGTCACCTCCGCTTTATACCCTGTCAAAATGAACACCGAAAGAGTTTCTTCTTACAAGGTGACTTCTAAAAATCTCGATTGGACCGGAGTGACTTTTCCAATGCAGTTAAAACACATCGAACGTTTCGAGGTTCAAAATCCCACTGTAGCGGTGAACGTCCTGGGATACGACGAGGAAAAACGAATGATCTATCCTCTCAGACAGACTTCATATCTCGGAAGAGAAAAGATGATTATTTTATTGTTGATTTCGAACGGTGACAATCGTCATTATTGTTGGGTTAAACATCCTAGCCGATTACTGTCCAACCAAAATAATAAACATGAACATAAGGTATGTTTATGTTGCAACTGCATGAACATGTTTCACAATGAAGACTTGTTGGCGAAACATCAGGAATATTGCAACGAAAATCAAGGTGTCGCCGTTGAAATGCCAAAACCTAACACCATCGTGAAGTTTGAAAATCGCAATAGAAGGTTAAAAGTACCATTCGTCATGTACGCTGATTTCGAATGTTTCACCACGAAAATGAGTTCCTGTCAACCCAACGCTCTTCAAAGTTACGTCGAAAGATATCAAAAACACATGCCTTCAGGCTATTGCATTTACGTGAAATGCGCTTTCGACTCACAACACGACATGGGTCCCTTCACCTACACGAAACAGTATGAATTCGACGATGTGGCTCAAAGGTTCGTGGAAGAGTTAGAATGGAAACTTCAAATGTTATACAACAAATTCAAAACTCCGGCAAAAATTATCATCACGCGAGAGCAGCAGGACGAAAATAACAGAGCCACCGAATGTCACATATGCAAACAATCGTTCGACGAGAATTCGAAGGAAAATAGGAAGGTTAGAGACCACGATCATTACATGGGTCTGTATCGCGGTCCGGCTCACAACAAGTGTAATTTAAAATATCGAGATGCCGTTTTCTATCCGGTGATGTTTCACAATCTCTCGGGTTATGACAGTCATCTGTTCATGAAAAATCTCGGCACCTCACACAAAGAATTAAATTGCATTGCGAACAGCGAAGAAAGATACATTTCCTTCACGAAATGGAAGCTCATGGAGGAGAAAAGAGTAATCGACAGAGAGACATTGGAAGAAAAAACGAAATTCATTCGTAGAGCCATACGTTTCATCGACAGTTTTAAATTCATGTCGACCACTCTGGAAAAATTAGTTGATAATATGAGCAAGGATAAATTTAAAATCATGAGCGAACATTTCGGGGAACGAGTAGACATCGTGTTGAGGAAAGGAGTCTATCCTTACGATTACATGAATGATCTAAAGAGATTCGAAGACAACCGCACTACCTTTGAAAGAAGATTTTTATTCGAAATTATATGAATCCAACATTTCCGACGAGAATTACGAACACGCTAAAAATGTGTGAAAATTATTCGATATGAAAACCATGAGAGATTATCATGATCTCTATCTGAAGACTGACGTTCTGCTCTTAGCAGACGTGTTCGAAAATTTTCGAGACGTCTGTTGTCGAAATTACGATCTGGATCCTGCTTGGTATTTCACCGCATCCGGTCTAGCGTGGGACGCTCTGCTGAAGACCACTGAAGTCCAATTGGAATTATTATCTGACGTGAACATGTTACTCATGTTCGAAAGGGCTGCGAGAGGTGGCGTCTCGATGATCTCCCACAGACATTCTGAAGCTAACAATCCCTACATGAAAAAAGGTTTCGATTCGAAATGGTCGACTAAATACATACAGTATTGGGACGCTAATAATCTGTACGGTTGGGCTATGAGTCATCCTTTACCGATTAGAAATTTCGAATGGGGGAAGGAACCGGAAGAGATGCAAAAATGGAGAGTCTATCCTTGCATTTTAGAAGTAGATTTGAACTATCCGGAAGAATTACACGATCCACACAACGATTATCCGCTGGCTCCTGAATGAAAGGAACTGAAGGAAGGAGACGAGGAAAAACTCATTCCCAATTTATTTAACAAACGTAACTACATCGTCTACAGCGAGAATTTGAAACAGTACATCGATTATGGGATGAAATTAGTCAACATACATCACATCATTCGATTCGATGAAGAGCCTTGGATGAAAAAATACATCGATCTCAACACGAATCTCAGAATTCAAGCCGAGAACGATTTTGAAAAAGATTTCTTCAAACTCATGAACAACTGCGTGTACGGTAAATCGATGGAAAACATCAGGAAGAGAACCGACGTTCGACTCGTCACGTCTGAGAAAAGAGCTAAAACATTAGTGGCGAAACCTAATTACAAACACCGAACCATATTCAACGAAAATCTAGTGGCCGTCCACATGCTAAAGACGCACCTGAAATTCAACAAACCATATTATCTCGGACCGATCATCTTAAATATCAGCAAGTGATTGATGTACGAGTTTCACTATGATTACGTCAAACGAAAATTTGGTGATAAAGCCAAACTACTGTTCACCGACACGGACAGTTTAGTTTACAAGATAGAGACGAAAGACGTCTACCGAGATATATCTCAGGACGTGGCCGAGTGGTTCGACACGAGCAATTATCCCGTCAATCACCTGTCCAACATTCAATCGAACGACAACAAGAAGGTGTTGGGTAAATTTAAGGACGAGAGCGTCGGTAAACAGATCGTTGAATTCGTGGGCTTGAGACCCAAACTATATGCTTATCGTCTAGAAGATGATGAAGAGATCAAGAAGTGCAAAGGAGTTAAAGCATGCGTGGTGAAGAAAAACATCTCTTTCCAAGAGTATAAAGATTGTCTGTTAGGAAGTGGTCCGGCGTATAAGATGATGAAATCGATTCGAAGCGAAAATCACGACTTGTATACCGAAATAGTCAACAAGATTTCACTGACGGCCGACGACGATAAGAGATTCGTGTTAGATGATAAAATAAGCACTTTGGCACTCGGACATTGGACTTTAGATCTAATTAGAGACGATATGAATGTGGATGATTGGATTCCAGTTACGATTGTGGATGATAGGATTCCAGAAAATCAAGTAGAATTAGATGGATTCAAAATTATAGAAATCGATAGAAACATCGAGAGTCCAGAAAATCAAAAGGAATTAGATGGATTCAAAATTATAGAAATCGATAGAAACATCGAGAGTCCAGAAAATCAAAAGGAATTAGACGGATTCAAAATTATAGAAATCGATAGAGACATTGAGAGTCCAGAAAATCAAGAGGAATTAGACGGATTCAAGAATATAGAAATCGATAGAGACATCGAGAGTCCAGAAAATCAAGAGGAATTAGACAGATTCAAAATTATAGAAATCGATAGAGACATCGAGAGTCCAGAAAATCAAGAGGAATTAGACGGATTCAAAAGTATAGAAATCGATAGAGACATTGAGAGTCCAGAAAATCAAGAGGAATTAGATGGAATCAAAAGTATAGAAATCGATAGTGACATCGAGAATGTTAGTTTAAAAAAAAAAGAGAAAAAAACAAAAAAAAAATAACGTCATTTTTTGTAAATTATAATAAAATAAATAAAAAAATATATACGCATTTATGAATAAGAAAATAAAGATATCTGTAGAAGGTGTTGTCTTACCTAACGAACCCCTATCTAACATCGATCTGTTGAATGCGGCAAAAGATTTGAAAATCAAAGATTTTCTAGGCGTGTTTTCCAGAGATGCCTTGCCAAAGAGAAGACCTCGACAATCGGAATGCGGAATTTTAAATCTAGACGATTCATCGGGTGAAGGCACTCACTGGGTGGCGTGGATCAAGAACGGGAAGAAGAAAAATTATTATTTCGACAGCTACGGAATCTCACCGCCAAAAGAAATAAAGAACTATTTCAACAAATCGATGATTCGTTACAACACAGAACAAGTGCAATCACCAGATCAAGTGTTTTGCGGTCACCTGTGTCTCTACGTTCTCAAGAGATGGTCTGAAGGAGATCGATTTCAAGACATTCTCAATGATTTACATTAGAGAGAGATTTTTTTTTTATAGTATATATAAAGATAAAAATTATTTTAAAAACATTTTAATCAAATAAAATAACATAGTTCATTTTTAATAAACTGCATTTTGAATATATTTTTCTAAAAACAAAAAAAATCCCACAACAACATGCCAGTCGATAAATTTGGTAGAAGTGACAACGAAAAAGTCAACCTAAGAAAGAAGAGGAAGACGTTTGAAGTCGACGATGGTTACAACATTGCCAACTTGGACGAACGTTACGTTCGGAGATACGAACCTCGAGAAGAACCTTTGAACATGAACGATAAGAAGCTCTACAATCTTCCTGAGCCGATAGATCCCACAGATGCTGCGACTAAAAAATACGTCGACAGGGGGAACGCCGATTTCGAACGAATTCTGCTAGATAATTACGTGGATAAAACCATGACTGACGATCTCGATCTGAAATCCAAACGTGTGGTGAACGTCGCGAATCCCATAGATCCCACCAATGCCGCGACCAAGAAATACGCGCACGACTCTCACGTGAGATTCAGCAAACACCTGAGAAATAGATACGTTCAGAAAACGATGCACTCGGAATTGAACGCCAATTATCACAAGATAACGAACGTGGCCACTCCCACGAATCCCAAGGACGTGGCGACCAAACACTACGTAGATCTGGAACAGAGAAAGTCTGACGGACGAGAAATGAAATCGGATCTGAATGCGGGATTCAACAAGATATTGAATCTGTTGGAGATCAATGACACGGATGCAGACTCAACCACGGTCAACAAGGGCTATGTAGATTCTGCCATGATACAATCACAAGAATACCTAGAATCGCAAGTGGACGATCTCTACCTGAACAAATAATCTGGTGGAACCATGGTGAGGGGCATCAACATGAACGGTCACAATTTATTCGGTCTCGATCACCATCCTGAATTCGATTCCAGCGCAGTCAGCAGAAAGTACGTGGATGACAACTCGGTCTGGAGAAAGGGTGACATCATGGAAGGTAAACTAGACATGGGTGGACACGCGCTCACGAATCTACCGGATCCCTTGAACATGATGGATGCCTGCACCCTGATTTCGGTGGTGGAGAAAGTCAAATATGCTAGACAATTGATCACTGTGTGGGCTGAAGAGGCTGGCACCTTAGATGAAGGAAAAGCTGAGTGGTCTTTCGGAAATGGAGGTAGCGGATCGAAACATGGTCAGGTGGGATATCCCATGTCGCTGGGAGGTGAAATCCTTCGAATGAGTCTGGCTTCCTCGGATTTGAATAACAGAGCGGTCATCAATCTCATGGTGAATGGTGTAGAGAGCAATAAGATATACAGCGTCGAAAAGACTGAGAATCAACATGTGAATGTTAGCACGTTCGGCACGCCTCTCAAAGTGAACGCCGGAGACAGAATTAATTTTGTTACGAAAACCAATAATCCCGAAGCCGCCACTTCCATGGTGAGTCTACTGATCGAACTAGTTCCTTTGAACAAACAGTGAACGCGTGGAAAATAATGATTAAAAAAAAATAATGTGTGATTATTAAAAACAAAAAACAAAAAAAAAAGTAATGAGATTTAGAAAGATGTTCAATCTCTCTAGATCACATTACTTTATTTTTTTGTTTTTTTTTGTTTTTAATAATCACACATTATTTTTTTTGTTTTTTATTTTTTTTCACACTCGTCTCTCATCGAATGATTGACATCTTATTTCCGTCCGATTCGAATTGTAATTCTCTGTCCGACAGGACCAGGGCGAAGGCTTCGGTTTTTCTCGGAACGTTCCTATTGAATTGCATCTTGATCTGAATGTCTAAGATGCTACTCTTGAGTCGTTCACTCTGTTTACTGACGTCGAATACGAACATGGGATACATCGACTTGTATTCGCCGGGAGATATGTTAGGGTTGCTCATCAATTCGTCTAGACCGTGATACTTCTTTCTAAAATCAGCGGCGTCGTCGTACAGTCTGCCGAAATCGTTCTTGTCGAACGACGCGTTGTAATCGATTGCTGGATATCATGTGGCGTTCAGAAACACTTGCATGTTTCTCAAATGGCAGTGATCGAACAGCGACGCATTCTTTTCCTGAGACCCGTCCCTATCGGTCTGAAATGTAACCACGATGAAATGCGGTCTCTCGGAAGCGGATTTCACCGTCAATCTCCAATCGAAGTGATTCGTGGAGGGAGGAATGCTAGCCGTGTCGCACTGTCTCATTCTAAATCCCACGGGTAATTTACTCTTGGATTCTATTATCTTGTAGAGACGCGCTTTCTCCACGATCGAAGGCTCCACGTGCGGAACGAACCACGATATCTTGTGTAGAGTTATCTTACCCGCATTGGTCGCAGTGAGTCTCACTATTGCGTCGTCGTCTCCTTTTCGAATCAATGTCAGATTGTGTTTGAATCCGTACATGATCTTGTTGTAATCGTCCGCAAATCCAAAGATGTGTTTCAAAGGTATCCTGAACGAAAACGTTCCTTTAGGTCTGGACGTCTTGACGACATAGTCGAATATCAAGACGGCGCCGGCGCTAGCAGGGCCTATGGTGTCTTTCACCCACAACTGATTAAGTCCTCTAGATTTCGAAAAATCATCAGGATACGTCAAGAGTCTGAACATCGTGGTGGCCTGACCGGGATGAAACACAGATTCTATCTCTTGTCCGGATAGCATGTATTTTATATTACTGAATAGATGCATGATGCCATTATTGGTTAGAGTAACCGTGTCGTCGTCTGCATAGTCGCTCCCATCTTCCTTGGTGAGACGTCCCTGCACCACTATGTAACTTTCGCTAGGATGTACGAATAGATCTTGAGTTTCAACGTTGATTCTTATCTCTCCCGCATTGTTCAAACTCATTCCGGTTACCGGTTCGTATTCGTGAACCTCATATTCTTGAATACTTTCATCTTTCACTATGCTTTGTGCTATATCTAGTATATTTGTCATTTTAAAGGATTTTTAGTTTTTTGTTTATTAATTAACTTGCTTTCTTTATCTAAAAAATAGTTTTTAATTATTTTTTTATTATTATTTTTTTCTCTCTTATATATATGTTGTAAACAAGAAAATGTTAAAGAGAGTAAATAAAAAAAATTTGTTTTCTTTATCAAAACTTCGTCTTCTGTAATTGTTGTTCGTAAAACTTTCCGATGATCTCTTCTCCATCCAAAGCTTCGATTTCGTAAGTCACCGGATCGGTGTGAAATATTTTGATTATCACGAAGATTTCCGAGGTCCATCGAGGAGTATAACCCTTTTCGAAGTGCTTCTTATAAGCGTAAATTCTCACTCGATCACCGACCGCAAATTTCGGCGTTCTAGACTTCTTCCTGATCTTAGATCTCTCAGGATATAGATTCGCGTAGACCCGTTTTTCGTTTCGAGGATCGCTAGCTTCCACGGGAGTCATCTTGATCGATCTGTGTCGCGTGTTGTTGTAATCTTTGACCAGACCGTTCAGAGCGTATATGTATTTCTTGGTCGAATTCGCCGTGAAGTATCTGTGCATTTTTTCCTTCATCGTTCGATTCCAACGTTTCACCACGCTGGCTTTCTCTTCGTTTTCCATCGAGTAGAGGTCTACCAATCGATGAACGTGCTTGTTGTAGAATTCCTTTCCCTTATCCACCCACAATTTACTCGGTTTTCGAGAAGACGAGTCGAACACGCTCTTCAGAGCCTCGGCGACGCAAGGTCCCGATTTATTCTTCAAAGCTCTGATCCAACCGTATTTGGAAAACACGTCGATGACCGTCAATAGATATTTGACGCCCTCGTTCCACCTCGAAAACTCATGTCGACCAAGTCGGCAGACCAAATATCATCCAGACCCTTCACGAACACCCTTCTCTTTCGAAATTTACGCACTATGGGTTTGTGTAACTCCTCGGCCAATTCGCTCGTCAATAATCGTTTCTTCTTCTTTTCAGATGCGTTTTTTTTTGAACGCCCCATCCGAATCGACGTTTCGCACCGATCAGATTGCCGACCAGCGAACGTTCCATCTTCTCTCTCCTGGTCGGATTCGATATGCCTCTCCATTTCCCCAACATGTTTTTATCGCAGACGTCGTTGCGAGTCTTGGTGTCGGGATGTCCGACGTTACAGATCGTGATCATATGCGGCCGCGTCAACCCTATTCACAGGTTTGCTCCAAGATTTGGGAGTCAGATCGGCGTTGAGTCTCTTGTTCAATTTCGTTCCGGGTCCCGTGAAACTGTGACCGGGCAGATGCATTTCGAAAGGTAGATTATTGATCATTTTATTCACGATGCCTTTACCTTTGCTCGCGTTCTTTTTTTGACGAATCGTGTCTTGACAGAACCACTCACGTCGCAAATTCCGCGAAGCATCTGTTTGTCGTTTTTAGTTCGCACTTCTCGAGAATTACTCGTCTCGGTAACTCTCTCTTACACTTTACGCAATACATTTTTAAGAGTTATTTAAATTAATTTCGTTTTTTATTTTATATATAAATTTAATAATGAATCAATTCTGTTCTTATTAGATATATATTTTTTTTTCAATCGCTGCTCTTGAGTTCTATCATCTTACTGAATTCCTCCCTGGCCTCTTTCCTCCCCTTTTCCACGAGAGAATCCTTCATCTCTTCCTTGATGATCTGACGAGTCTTGATTCTCACGGCTTCTTTCATGGCATCGTATTTCGTTTTCTCGCTCAATATCGCGAAGTATTCCCCGTCCGATATCCTACCGTCTTTCAACGCCATAGAGATCATTTCGGATATCGTGTCGATCTTGGAGTCGGCCAAGACGCGAATCTTGTCGTGTTTCCTCGCCTTCAGATATAATTTCCTACTCAAAAAGTTTCCGAGCGTGCTAAACAATCCGGCGGCGAGAGCCACTCCTTCTACGGTCAACACGATCGGAATGCCGACCGCGGTCGACAACAATCCGATGCCGGCCGCGTGTAAACCCATGGAAATCGTGATGAGTGTCGTGTCGATCGCGTTGACGAATTTCACGAAACGCGAATACTTCTTCTTGAGGGAACGACGAGAATCTCTCTCTCGAGTTAGATACTCTTGGATTCTACTGATTTGATCGATGCGATACCTCTCTCCTCTTTCTTCTAGCGACGGTGCCGTCGGCAAAACGTCGATCGGCTTCTCATCCTCGTCGTCCACTAACGTCGGATACAATTTATTTCTGGTTCTCATTTTTGTTTTTTTCTTTCTAATATTAGATAAAAAATTTATGTGTGTATTTATTTTTATTTTCTACTCTCCCTTATTTTATATCAACGAAAAAAACTTAGACGTATGCTTCATTGAACAATAATTTCTTGACGCATCCCTTATCTTTTAAAGTCAGACTTTTACGCGCCAATTTCTGTTCTTCCGAATCTGTGGGCTTGCTTTGATCCTTACAGAAGAGTAATCTCTTCCAAAACGCGATCACTTCATTGATTTGAACGCGTTCGAACGCCGGTTCGAAATACTTGTTGACCATATCTTCCCTTTCCATCCACAGACACGAATGATTCTCGTAATCGAAGTCTAGATGATCCCGACATCCGACGCATCGTTCTAACAAGAGACAACCTAGTTGTTCGTTCACGCAAAATGCGTAGGCTCTCACCAGCATTTTTAAAAGAAACCTTACTCTAATAGTCTGAGAATCGCTCATAATTTACGTATTTTTATTATCTATTCGATTTTGATATCTTTATTTTTTTTAAATAACTATTTATTTATATTTTTTTCTTCCCTATATATATCAATCAAAAACGTGACAGCGGGCTCGCGAATTTCTAACACACCGACAACACTCTTCGTTCAAAACATTTCCATAGATCACCTCGCAATAACGTGCGCCAGTCTCACTTCGAGAAACGCGACAGTGGATTTGCCGATTCAAACATCACCTCTTTCACGCGAGTCGATTTCAGACTCAAAATCCGCAGAGTAGATCTCCGTCTACGCCTCCATGGGGTTTTCAGCGTTAACATCGTGTGCGGATAGGATTCGGTGTTAAATTGCGAGCAAAAAAACGTTTTGCCGATTCAAACATCATCAGACCTAAAATCCGCAGAGTAGATCTCCGTCTACGCCTCCATGGGGTTTTCAGTGTTAAAATCGTGTGCGGACGCGAATTGTTAGAATCGGCGAGAGGATGATGTTTGAATCGGCAAAACGTTTTTTGCTCGCAATTTAACACTGAATCCTATGGGAGAAATCCATTGCCGATTCAAACATCAAACGGTACATGTACTGTACGAAAAAGTTCAAAAGTCTAGGATTCAATTCAGTGTTATTTGAACTTAAAGTGGATTCTAAAGCACCCTAAAAACGTTAAAAATCTTGTACACGTACACGATTTTAACACTAAATCCTATGGAGGTGTACATGTACGTGTACACGTACATGTACGATGATGGTTGAACCGGCATGTATCACCTACTTATGTGACTGAGGAATGTCTAACATATATAATACCAAACTGTTGTTTGCAGAAAACAAGTTTATATAAATTTTGGGATACGTTATAATTTTTTTCATATTCATTCTTTCAAGCCCGTTTTCAGGCATTTTATTCAATTTATGCGTTTATAAAAATAATTTTCGCCCAAATCACTATAATATTTTGAGCGAATGACCTGCTTTTTAGAAAACCTGAGAATAAGTTGGCTGACGCTGCAGAAATCTGATCTCGTACGCGTATGAAAAAATGTCGGGAGTGGGCGGACTATCCTTTCTGACCATCTGCATACTGATTTAAAAATTTTAAGCAGAATTTTTTCCCCATAATACAACTAGGAATTTATCTAATTCAATCTTGTCTTGCAGAGCTGAAAGTAATCTTTCAAACAAGACCGAATTGCTTAAATTCCACGTTGCATTATAGGAAAAAATTCTGTGTTAAGTTTCGGTATTTTGAAATCAGTGTGAAGGGGTTACATATGACCAGTTATAGATTCTATCGATTCACATTTTGAATGGGGGTAAACAAAATTGTTGACGAGGCGGTTGTTTATTTAACGTGCAACTCGCAATGCGTAGGTGAGACAAGTGGGTGGAAACTTGAAGGCTATAAGGTTCGAGAATGTCAGAGCTGACGAGATAAAACTGAAATCATCGTAAGATGGGTTCACACTGCGTTTTCTGTACGGTTCATAAGGTCGAGAGACATATCGCTGACTACTTGTAGCGGTGAATTGGGAACTTGGGTGAAGGACAGATTTACCTCAGTAGCGGAGATTGTTTTTATGGTGAGAAATAATATTCCAACCACTTCATCAAGGAATGCCTTCGTCAAAGGCATGCCTTGATGATGTAGTTGGATTTTAATCGTTGTCGGTTATAATTTAGAAACTCAAGGCTTCTTGGAATCGGATAGTGCAGACCTATATTTGTAAGACTGACTGTATGTGTGACCCAAGTCCAAGTATCAAACCGATCTGATAAGAATGTAGATGCTTACTAACATGAGAGAATTTATATCTTAGACTACAATGCTGACAGAAATGTCCCGAGTGGGAAAAATATTTGGGATTGGAGGGGTCACACACACTGAACCCCTCTTACGACGCCTCTGTTCACAGGCAGCGGTCCTTGTAACGCAAATTGTAGCTGAAAATCCCGCTTAGTGAAGGGGAGCCTCCCATTATTCCTAAACATTATTTATCTGTATGTTTGTTTGCGCGTGGGGTGGGGATGGGAGGTTGTACATGTGTGTTTGGAAGGGACGTATGTTTAAAACGCTTTATCTTCTTCGCTTTTACTGTAAATCCGCAATTAAAAAAAAATCCGGCAATATTCTAAATTCCCAACTAAATTTTGGAGCCAGGGTGGGTAACGCCCCCCCCCCCTCCCTACGATGAAACGTGACTGGAGGGTATTGAATGAGGGGTAATTATGTCCGAAATTCCCTTCAGCGGTTGAGTGCTAACAGAATTTCCAACTTTAAGGAAGGCCATTTCCACCCCTCTCCTCCGGTGAAAATTTTCCGACTGGTACCATAGAATTTCCAACCTTTCGCTGTTTGATCCCAAACCATCCAACTATTGAAAAGGTGGGCAGAAATTGGGTAGGGCGAGGAGACCCCCATCCCCCACTTTGTAACTGCGCCGTTGACCCGACGACCAACCGATTTTTAAGCCACTGGTTGAGCTTCCGGGATTGAATTTTTCAAGATAATGCACCAATCGAACTGGGTTTCCACGGTATGCATAGTGATATAGCATTTCGTTTATCAGGCGAGCATTTATTATGTCCATTAACACTTTGCTTGGAGGCGAGGTGGCTCAGTAGATGGATGTGCAGGCTGTTATTCGAATCCCACCTGCGGCACTGCGTTGTGTCCTTGGGCAAGGCACTTCACCCTCATTGCCCACGTGGGGGCACGTGGCCTTGTGTACTAAGGCGTACTGCATATCGATAGTGCACCTATCTTCAACCAATGCTAACCTTGCTTGTGTGGAGTTAGTATGTTGGGAGCTGACAATTGCGCGCCGTTGCTCAGTGGTTCTCTCCGGGTACTCCGGCTTCCTCCACCCATAAAACTGTCATGGTTACGAGTAGCCATTGTGCAGAAATATGTGACCTTAAACACCAATAAATAAATAAAATAAATATAACACTTTGCCTACGGTAACGGCCATGTCCGTCCAGCATTGATGTCAAAATAATCAAATTTCAAGTAGCAATTTTTTCCCATAATTCAACTAGGAATTTAACCAATTCAGTATTGTTTGACAGAGCTCAGTGAGTTCTGTTCTACAAAACTGAATTGGTTAAATTCCCAGATGCGCGATCATCCCTAACTTTTACCGTCTTGAAAATCAACTTTTGATAAAGGTATCTCCATAAGAAGCAAGTAATTGTCTTTGAGATATTCAGAAAATAAAGCCAAATTTCCGTTTGTTTCTTTTAATGAACGAAAACAACAGACAGCTCTGGGAGCTGTCTGCTGTTTTCGTTCATTAGAAGTAATAGATATATCACTGTTTTGTGTACTATATGGGTAAATAATTGTACAGTTGTGCAGGTGTCCGGAGATATTTTGGACGAGGCGAAGCACAACTGTACAATTATTTACCCATATAGTACGCAAAATAGAGATATATGTGATTTAATCCACAGCCCCTCAATGTTAACAAAAGTCAAAAAAATTATATTTTAGAAAGTTTGACACGAGTAAAACCACATTTTAAAACACTTTTTGCTTGCTCTACCCCCGAAAAACAAAATGGGCACGACCCATTGTTTGCTTGCTAGAAAGTCTATTGAAGTTATGACACGCATCAGGAGTTCAGATATTGTGAACAGATCTGTGGCTTCTAAGTGAACTCACATCATGACGTAATTTGTTCTCCCGCTAATATAATGTCTCAGCTCAAGGGTGGAACATTCAATCCCTCATCGAAAGTGCGGCAGATAAATTTAATAATCGTTCATTTTTAAAGCATTTGAAAGAATAATTCTTTTTTTTTATCTGAAGAAGAGGTTCGCTTTCCCTCAGGGGTGGCAGGTGGTGGTGCCTGATTGCCGTCTTAATATTTGAAAAAGGCCGTTTTTTAGGCTATTTATTTATTTACTGGTGTTTAAGGTCACTTTTCTGCAGCTGTGGCTAACTGTGACCGCAAAAAAGGTGTAAAGTCAATTTTTGCCAATCGTTTACACCCATGCTGCCCATTTTAGGGGACTTCTACCCCGGGCACTGGTGATCAGGTCCTATTTTACCAGTAAAACTGAACTTGTTTACCACAGCAAACAAGCACTGCTTCACTTCCGAGGTTTCCACAGGAGTCCTTTTTAGGTTACCAGGGCTGTTGGTTATTAAAAGCAACAAAAAATTAAAAAGTACATTATAATTTGGACACGATGCATACTCAATTCAGCAGCTCTGTCAAGAAAAGCTTGTCGATAATTCATGTGTTTTTCACACCTCCTTTACGGCATCTTTACTTTTGAATGGTTATGACTACAGTACCGTGACAATCGTGCAAATATCTAGTTATTGGGACTGTTTCAAAACCGTCCCAATATCCAGATATTGGTACTGTTTTACTGAGCTGTTCTCATCAAAACCGCACTTGGTGTGATTTTATAGGGCTTGTTTTCATGACAGAGAACAAAAGAAATATTAGGTAGCTGTGGATTAAGTTACAAGAGAAAACTTGGATTTTTAGACCAAGCTAGTTAGAAGCAACCAATACAATAACACTTTGGCCAGCCGCTGATTTGTCGCGGTTCTCGGACGAGAAGGCCATGGTTACCCCTGTACTACCAACTGCCTCCCTATTCCCACGCTTCTCCTCTCCTCCCAACACTCGGAGACGAACTGCTTGATGATATCCCTTGTCCCATTCTTCCCAATCTCTCCGATTAGCATATTAACCCTCTCCTTTGAGTCTCCCCCTAACCACATGTCCTTCATTCTCCCATCCCACTTCCCCGTTATACTCCCAGTGAATCTCATTCTTTTAGGCTGATACTTTGGGCATTCAAGAAGAAAGTGTTCCAGGGTCTCCACCATGTCCACGTTACACATCTGGCACTCCCTTTCACCGTCTTTCCCAATTTTTCCCCTCAGCTCCAGGGATCGCGACCTCAGCTTGAACAACAGTGACCCCCCCCAAAGGTGCCATCAAGGTACTCTTCAAAACCTGGCTTCTCTTTATCACGCAGGCCACCCAAAGACCTCTTTGATTTGACCCCTTCTCGCCAATTACGGTTACAATCTTCCATGACCCTTTCTCTGACGATTTTTTTACCCTGGTTTGCCCCAACGTTCAGGTCCGAGATCTCCAATGAGTAGTTCTCTACTAGCTCCCTCATTTGGACCATCCACCCCGTTTTGATATTTGAGTTGAAAATCCTCAGGAACATTACTTTACACCATCGGCTGTCGGGGAGATTTACCAAATAATTTAGATAACCGAGCTTCAACAGGTCTATCCTGTCCTTGATCCTCATCCACCCAAGCTCACCCCTGATTGCTTCTAGCGCTGCAGCATTACTCGACCCCGTTATCCATCGGCCTGCATCGTTCTGCAGGATTTCCAAGCTCTTTACGGCCGTCTGGTTTAGGGGTACCACTTCCGTACCGTATGTTATACTTGGCAGCCCCACCATTTCCCAAATGGTTTTCCCCACGAAAACCTTATTGAAACTGTTTCTCCCTATAAGTTTCATTTGGTTAAGGATTCGCTTCCCCTTCAGAATCAATTTATTTGTGTGGTTCCGGTAGATGCCTCTTCCTGTAATGTTTATATTTACCCCCAAATACTCGTAATCACCCGTCTCTCCCACACTGAGGAGTTTGCTGCTCCCTTCCGGAATGCAGAACTCACCCACTCTCCACCTTCGAGTGGGGTCCACTTTGCGGCCCACAGGTATAACTTTGCTCTTGCTTTCATTAAGTTCGAGTCTCCATTTGCTCCCATATTTCCCAACAATTCCCAGCATTTTCGTTAGCCCCTCTTCGCTCTCTGACACTAGAACCATATCGTCTGCAAAAAATAGCCCTGGGATCTTCACGTCACCAACTGCTACCCCCTCCTCGCTACGCAGGAGTTCATCTCCTAAGCCTTTGATGTACAATGCAAACAGGATCGGCGAAAGGATACACCCCTGTTTTAGGCCTATCTCGATAGGCACACGTTTCGTTGTAATGTTTCCCAGGCTAAGTTCACTCTGTACATCTTGATATAATGCTTTCATAATTTCAACAAACTCGCCTCCTAAGCCCATAGCCTCCAGCTTGCGCCACATACCTTCCCTCCATACTCTATCGTATGCCTTCTTGATATCCAAAAAGGCCATAAACATCTTTTTCTTTTTTGCTTTCGCGGATTCTATCATTTGGGATAGTGTGAAAAGATGGTCAGTAACTATCCTTCCCTTCCTGAAGCCATTCTGGATTTCTCCCAAAAAACCCTTCTCCTCAATTACCTCCTCTAGTCTCCCATAAAGGACTTTACAGAAAACCTTTCCAATGTTGCTACTGACAGAGATCCCTGGATAGTTATCCAAAACGTGTTTTTCCCCCTTTTTGTGAATAAATGTCACTTTGCTTTCCCTCCATTCCTTTGGGACCTCTTGTTTTTCTATGGCTAAATTGAATAGGGCAGTTAGGCTTTCCAAGAGTTCCTCTCCCCCTTTTTTGATAAACTCGTTAGGAATTTCGTCCACCCCTCCCGCTTTTCCATTCCTCAATTTTGAGCTCAACCTCCGCACCTCCTCAGTTTTGATTTCGCTGCACACGAAGTCAGAGAGATTTTCCTCGACCTGGTTCGGACACTCCGGTTGGTTCCCCATGCCCCATCGCTTATCGTTTACCTTTTCCCAGTGCTTGACTAGTTCTAATGCGATTTGATCTCACTCTTCTGTAACTCTGCCATCTACTTTAATGCTCTGTTGGTTATTCCCTTTGTTACGTTTGTTCACCCATTTCCAAAATACGCTCGAACTCGACCCCCCTGTCGTTCTTATCGTCGTAATAAGACTGCTACTCCACTCATAGGAAATCAGCCATTAAGAATATCTATCAGTAGTATACCTTCAAACATGAAACAAGAATCCACTTTGGTTCTTTATTTAGCGAATGTGTTTTTACAGTGACTTGTAAGTTTTTATGCTTCCCGGGTGAAAAATTAGCAAATCGCACCTCTTACACTTTTATATTAATGAAAAGGACAGTGTCTGTATTATATGTCACAGTTCACACACTGTTGACATCAAGGACAGAAAAACGTTATAGAACATCAAAAGATGGTGAAAATGCCGTTTTCCTATTTTTAAATGGGTTTTAACAGAGAATAATAATGAAACGTTCAAACTGATTGGGAATTTTTTTTTTAAAAAGCCAGCTTCTATATGTTTATACTACTCTACAGGAAAATGACCGAAGTTTGTAAAATGATGTGTACACTGATCATGCAAGTTCGCTAACATTTCTAAATTTCAATATTATACCCAAAGTGTTACTAACAGCTTTGGGAAACTAAAGGGAGCTAATTTTCCAGTAAATCTCTTCCAATGAAGAAAATTGTCAGCCATGCAGGTGGTGGGGGCAGAAAAAAAAATGCTGACACAACGTCTCATTTTTGTTTGGTTTTGCCATCTTGCGGACCTACTCACAATTACCTGCAATTTTTACCGACAAATATTTGATATCCACCCCCACCCCTATCAAAAGCTTATATACTGAGTCAAAAAAGAAAGTATAATAAAAACAAATGTGAAAAAAATAGCATAAAGGGTGAAACATAATAGTTCTAATGTCGCATGTTTGTGGACAAGAAGTTGTGCAAAGAGTTTAATGATATGTTGTTGTCCACCCAACCGTATACAATTTTGCTTCGGATTTCAAAACGGCACGTGCTACACGAGAATGTTAAATTGAATGGGTGACTGACGATTTTCTTTGTGTTATCTTGTGCTAGAGAGTCTGGGTTATTGAAAAAACACGCTAGTTTTTGTCTTCCAACATTTTAAAAAATGCCAAGGTTAACCGAAAATCAGAGGTTGCGTGCCATTGGTATGCATGAGGCTGGGATACCTTCAGATGAGCTCGCTGCTGAGTTCGAAGTCACTGTGGCCATTATTTATCGTCTCATTGGAAGGTATAGAACCACTGGATCTACTGCCGACCGACCGCGTTCAGATCGACCAAGAGTTACGACCCCTGCACAAGACCGACACATCAGGGCGTCTCACTTGCGGGATCGCTTCCTTACAGATCGTGATCATATGCGGCCGCGTCAACCCTATTCACAGGTTTGCTCCAAGATTTGGGAGTCAGATCGGCGTTGAGTCTCTTGTTCAATTTCGTTCCGGGTCCCGTGAAACTGTGACCGGGCAGGTGCATTTCGAAAGGTAGATTATTGATCATTTTATTCACGATGCCTTTACCTTTGCTCGCGTTCTTTTTTTGACGAATCGTGTCTTGACAGAACCACTCACGTCGCAAATTCCGCGAAGCATCTGTTTGTCGTTTTTAGTTCGCACTTCTCGAGAATTACTCGTCTCGGTAACTCTCTCTTACACTTTACGCAATACATTTTTAAGAGTTATTTAAATTAATTTCGTTTTTTATTTTATATATAAATTTAATAATGAATCAATTCTGTTCTTATTAGATATATTTTTTTTTTTCAATCGCTGCTCTTGAGTTCTATCATCTTACTGAATTCCTCCCTGGCCTCTTTCCTCCCCTTTTCCACGAGAGAATCCTTCATCTCTTCCTTGATGATCTGACGAGTCTTGATTCTCACGGCTTCTTTCATGGCATCGTATTTCGTTTTCTCGCTCAATATCGCGAAGTATTCCCCGTCCGATATCCTACCGTCTTTCAACGCCATAGAGATCATTTCGGATATCGTGTCGATCTTGGAGTCGGCCAAGACGCGAATCTTGTCGTGTTTCCTCGCCTTCAGATATAATTTCCTACTCAAAAAGTTTCCGAGCGTGCTAAACAATCCGGCGGCGAGAGCCACTCCTTCTACGGTCAACACGATCGGAATGCCGACCGCGGTCGACAACAATCCGATGCCGGCCGCGTGTAAACCCATGGAAATCGTGATGAGTGTCGTGTCGATCGCGTTGACGAATTTCACGAAACGCGAATACTTCTTCTTGAGGGAACGACGAGAATCTCTCTCTCGAGTTAGATACTCTTGGATTCTACTGATTTGATCGATGCGATACCTCTCTCCTCTTTCTTCTAGCGACGGTGCCGTCGGCAAAACGTCGATCGGCTTCTCATCCTCGTCGTCCACTAACGTCGGATACAATTTATTTCTGGTTCTCATTTTTGTTTTTTTCTTTCTAATATTAGATAAAAAATTTATGTGTGTATTTATCTTTATTTTCTACTCTCCCTTATTTTATATCAACGAAAAAAACTTAGACGTATGCTTCATTGAACAATAATTTCTTGACGCATCCCTTATCTTTTAAAGTCAGACTTTTACGCGCCAATTTCTGTTCTTCCGAATCTGTGGGCTTGCTTTGATCCTTACAGAAGAGTAATCTCTTCCAAAACGCGATCACTTCATTGATTTGAACGCGTTCGAACGCCGGTTCGAAATACTTGTTGACCATATCTTCCCTTTCCATCCACAGACACGAATGATTCTCGTAATCGAAGTCTAGATGATCCCGACATCCGACGCATCGTTCTAACAAGAGACAACCTAGTTGTTCGTTCACGCAAAATGCGTAGGCTCTCACCAGCATTTTTAAAAGAAACCTTACTCTAATAGTCTGAGAATCGCTCATAATTTACGTATTTTTATTATCTATTCGATTTTGATATCTTTATTTTTTTTAAATAACTATTTATTTATATTTTTTTCTTCCCTATATATATCAATCAAAAACGTGACAGCGGGCTCGCGAATTTCTAACACACCGACAACACTCTTCGTTCAAAACATTTCCATAGATCACCTCGCAATAACGTGCGCCAGTCTCACTTCGAGAAACGCGACAGTGGATTTGCCGATTCAAACATCACCTCTTTCACGCGAGTCGATTTCAGACTCAAAATCCGCAGAGTAGATCTCCGTCTACGCCTCCATGGGGTTTTCAGCGTTAACATCGTGTGCGGATAGGATTCGGTGTTAAATTGCGAGCAAAAAAACGTTTTGCCGATTCAAACATCATCAGACCTAAAATCCGCAGAGTAGATCTCCGTCTACGCCTCCATGGGGTTTTCAGCGTTAAAATCGTGTGCGGACGCGAATTGTTAGAATCGGCGAGAGGATGATGTTTGAATCGGCAAAACGTTTTTTGCTCGCAATTTAACACTGAATCCTATGGGAGAAATCCATTGCCGATTCAAACATCAAACGGTACATGTACTGTACGAAAAAGTTCAAAAGTCTAGGATTCAATTCAGTGTTATTTGAACTTAAAGTGGATTCTAAAGCACCCTAAAAACGTTAAAAATCTTGTACACGTACACGATTTTAACACTAAATCCTATGGAGGTGTACATGTACGTGTACACGTACATGTACGATGATGGTTGAACCGGCATGTATCACCTACTTATGTGACTGAGGAATGTCTAACATATATAATACCAAACTGTTGTTTGCAGAAAACAAGTTTATATAAATTTTGGGATACGTTATAATTTTTTTCATATTCATTCTTTCAAGCCCGTTTTCAGGCATTTTATTCAATTTATGCGTTTATAAAAATAATTTTCGCCCAAATCACTATAATATTTTGAGCGAATGACCTGCTTTTTAGAAAACCTGAGAATAAGTTGGCTGACGCTGCAGAAATCTGATCTCGTACGCGTATGAAAAAATGTCGGGAGTGGGCGGACTATCCTTTCTGACCATCTGCATACTGATTTAAAAATTTTAAGCAGAATTTTTTTCCCATAATACAACTAGGAATTTATCTAATTCAATCTTGTCTTGCAGAGCTGAAAGTAATCTTTCAAACAAGACCGAATTGCTTAAATTCCACGTTGCATTATAGGAAAAAATTCTGTGTTAAGTTTCGGTATTTTGAAATCAGTGTGAAGGGGTTACATATGACCAGTTATAGATTCTATCGATTCACATTTTGAATGGGGGTAAACAAAATTGTTGACGAGGCGGTTGTTTATTTAACGTGCAACTCGCAATGCGTAGGTGAGACAAGTGGGTGGAAACTTGAAGGCTATAAGGTTCGAGAATGTCAGAGCTGACGAGATAAAACTGAAATCATCGTAAGATGGGTTCACACTGCGTTTTCTGTACGGTTCATAAGGTCGAGAGACATATCGCTGACTACTTGTAGCGGTGAATTGGGAACTTGGGTGAAGGACAGATTTACCTCAGTAGCGGAGATTGTTTTTATGGTGAGAAATAATATTCCAACCACTTCATCAAGGAATGCCTTCGTCAAAGGCATGCCTTGATGATGTAGTTGGATTTTAATCGTTGTCGGTTATAATTTAGAAACTCAAGGCTTCTTGGAATCGGATAGTGCAGACCTATATTTGTAAGACTGACTGTATGTGTGACCCAAGTCCAAGTATCAAACCGATCTGATAAGAATGTAGATGCTTACTAACATGAGAGAATTTATATCTTAGACTACAATGCTGACAGAAATGTCCCGAGTGGGAAAAATATTTGGGATTGGAGGGGTCACACACACTGAACCCCTCTTACGACGCCTCTGTTCACAGGCAGCGGTCCTTGTAACGCAAATTGTAGCTGAAAATCCCGCTTAGTGAAGGGGAGCCTCCCATTATTCCTAAACATTATTTATCTGTATGTTTGTTTGCGCGTGGGGTGGGGATGGGAGGTTGTATATGTGTGTTTGGAAGGGAACGTATGTTTAAAACGCTTTATCTTCTTCGCTTTTACTGTAAATCCGCAATTAAAAAAAAATCCGGCAATATTCTAAATTCCCAACTAAATTTTGGAGCCAGGGTGGGTAACGCCCCCCCCCCCTCCCTACGATGAAACGTGACTGGAGGGTATTGAATGAGGGGTAATTATGTCCGAAATTCCCTTCAGCGGTTGAGTGCTAACAGAATTTCCAACTTTAAGGAAGGCCATTTCCACCCCTCTCCTCCGGTGAAAATTTTCCGACTGGTACCATAGAATTTCCAACCTTTCGCTGTTTGATCCCAAACCATCCAACTATTGAAAAGGTGGGCAGAAATTGGGTAGGGCGAGGAGACCCCCATCCCCCACTTTGTAACTGCGCCGTTGACCCGACGACCAACCGATTTTTAAGCCACTGGTTGAGCTTCCGGGATTGAATTTTTCAAGATAATGCACCAATCGAACTGGGTTTCCACGGTATGCATAGTGATATAGCATTTCGTTTATCAGGCGAGCATTTATTATGTCCATTAACACTTTGCTTGGAGGCGAGGTGGCTCAGTAGATGGATGTGCAGGCTGTTATTCGAATCCCACCTGCGGCACTGCGTTGTGTCCTTGGGCAAGGCACTTCACCCTCATTGCCCACGTGGGGGCACGTGGCCTTGTGTACTAAGGCGTACTGCATATCGATAGTGCACCTATCTTCAACCAATGCTAACCTTGCTTGTGTGGAGTTAGTATGTTGGGAGCTGACAATTGCGCGCCGTTGCTCAGTGGTTCTCTCCGGGTACTCCGGCTTCCTCCACCCATAAAACTGTCATGGTTACGAGTAGCCATTGTGCAGAAATATGTGACCTTAAACACCAATAAATAAATAAAATAAATATAACACTTTGCCTACGGTAACGGCCATGTCCGTCCAGCATTGATGTCAAAATAATCAAATTTCAAGTAGCAATTTTTTCCCATAATTCAACTAGGAATTTAACCAATTCAGTATTGTTTGACAGAGCTCAGTGAGTTCTGTTCTACAAAACTGAATTGGTTAAATTCCCAGATGCGCGATCATCCCTAACTTTTACCGTCTTGAAAATCAACTTTTGATAAAGGTATCTCCATAAGAAGCAAGTAATTGTCTTTGAGATATTCAGAAAATAAAGCCAAATTTCCGTTTGTTACTTTTAATGAACGAAAACAACAGACAGCTCTGGGAGCTGTCTGCTGTTTTCGTTTATTAGAAGTAATAGATATATCACTGTTTTGTGTACTATATGGGTAAATAATTGTACAGTTGTGCAGGTGTCCGGAGATATTTTGGACGAGGCGAAGCACAACTGTACAATTATTTACCCATATAGTACGCAAAATAGAGATATATGTGATTTAATCCACAGCCCCTCAATGTTAACAAAAGTCAAAAAAATTATATTTTAGAAAGTTTGACACGAGTAAAACCACATTTTAAAACACTTTTTGCTTGCTCTACCCCCGAAAAACAAAATGGGCACGACCCATTGTTTGCTTGCTAGAAAGTCTATTGAAGTTATGACACGCATCAGGAGTTCAGATATTGTGAACAGATCTGTGGCTTCTAAGTGAACTCACATCATGACGTAATTTGTTCTCCCGCTAATATAATGTCTCAGCTCAAGGGTGGAACATTCAATCCCTCATCGAAAGTGCGGCAGATAAATTTAATAATCGTTCATTTTTAAAGCATTTGAAAGAATAATTCTTTTTTTTTATCTGAAGAAGAGGTTCGCTTTCCCTCAGGGGTGGCAGGTGGTGGTGCCTGATTGCCGTCTTAATATTTGAAAAAGGCCGTTTTTTAGGCTATTTATTTATTTACTGGTGTTTAAGGTCACTTTTCTGCAGCTGTGGCTAACTGTGACCGCAAAAAAGGTGTAAAGTCAATTTTTGCCAATCGTTTACACCCATGCTGCCCATTTTAGGGGACTTCTACCCCGGGCACTGGTGATCAGGTCCTATTTTACCAGTAAAACTGAACTTGTTTACCACAGCAAACAAGCACTGCTTCACTTCCGAGGTTTCCACAGGAGTCCTTTTTAGGTTACCAGGGCTGTTGGTTATTAAAAGCAACAAAAAATTAAAAAGTACATTATAATTTGGACACGATGCATACTCAATTCAGCAGCTCTGTCGAGAAAAGCTTGTCGATAATTCATGTGTTTTTCACACCTCCTTTACGGCATCTTTACTTTTGAATGGTTATGACTACAGTACCGTGACAATCGTGCAAATATCTAGTTATTGGGACTGTTTCAAAACCGTCCCAATATCCAGATATTGGTACTGTTTTACTGAGCTGTTCTCATCAAAACCGCACTTGGTGTGATTTTATAGGGCTTGTTTTCATGACAGAGAACAAAAGAAATATTAGGTAGCTGTGGATTAAGTTACAAGAGAAAACTTGGATTTTTAGACCAAGCTAGTTAGAAGCAACCAATACAATAACACTTTGGCCAGCCGCTGATTTGTCGCGGTTCTCGGACGAGAAGGCCATGGTTACCCCTGTACTACCAACTGCCTCCCTATTCCCACGCTTCTCCTCTCCTCCCAACACTCGGAGACGAACTGCTTGATGATATCCCTTGTCCCATTCTTCCCAATCTCTCCGATTAGCATATTAACCCTCTCCTTTGAGTCTCCCCCTAACCACATGTCCTTCATTCTCCCATCCCACTTCCCCGTTATACTCCCAGTGAATCTCATTCTTTTAGGCTGATACTTTGGGCATTCAAGAAGAAAGTGTTCCAGGGTCTCCACCATGTCCACGTTACACATCTGGCACTCCCTTTCACCGTCTTTCCCAATTTTTCCCCTCAGCTCCAGGGATCGCGACCTCAGCTTGAACAACAGTGACCCCCCAAAGGTGCCATCAAGGTACTCTTCAAAACCTGGCTTCTCTTTATCACGCAGGCCACCCAAAGACCTCTTTGATTTGACCCCTTCTCGCCAATTACGGTTACAATCTTCCATGACCCTTTCTCTGACGATTTTTTTACCCTGGTTTGCCCCAACGTTCAGGTCCGAGATCTCCAATGAGTAGTTCTCTACTAGCTCCCTCATTTGGACCATCCACCCCGTTTTGATATTTGAGTTGAAAATCCTCAGGAACATTACTTTACACCATCGGCTGTCGGGGAGATTTACCAAATAATTTAGATAACCGAGCTTCAACAGGTCTATCCTGTCCTTGATCCTCATCCACCCAAGCTCACCCCTGATTGCTTCTAGCGCTGCAGCATTACTCGACCCCGTTATCCATCGGCCTGCATCGTTCTGCAGGATTTCCAAGCTCTTTACGGCCGTCTGGTTTAGGGGTACCACTTCCGTACCGTATGTTATACTTGGCAGCCCCACCATTTCCCAAATGGTTTTCCCCACGAAAACCTTATTGAAACTGTTTCTCCCTATAAGTTTCATTTGGTTAAGGATTCGCTTCCCCTTCAGAATCAATTTATTTGTGTGGTTCCGGTAGATGCCTCTTCCTGTAATGTTTATATTTACCCCCAAATACTCGTAATCACCCGTCTCTCCCACACTGAGGAGTTTGCTGCTCCCTTCCGGAATGCAGAACTCACCCACTCTCCACCTTCGAGTGGGGTCCACTTTGCGGCCCACAGGTATAACTTTGCTCTTGCTTTCATTAAGTTCGAGTCTCCATTTGCTCCCATATTTCCCAACAATTCCCAGCATTTTCGTTAGCCCCTCTTCGCTCTCTGACACTACAACCATATCGTCTGCAAAAAATAGCCCTGGGATCTTCACGTCACCAACTGCCACCCCCTCCTCGCTACGCAGGAGTTCATCTCCTAAGCCTTTGATGTACAATGCAAACAGGATCGGCGAAAGGATACACCCCTGTTTTAGGCCTATCTCGATAGGCACACGTTTCGTTGTAATGTTTCCCAGGCTAAGTTCACTCTGTACATCTTGATATAATGCTTTCATAATTTCAACAAACTCGCCTCCTAAGCCCATAGCCTCCAGCTTGCGCCACATACCTTCCCTCCATACTCTATCGTATGCCTTCTTGATATCCAAAAAGGCCATAAACATCTTTTTCTTTTTTGCTTTCGCGGATTCTATCATTTGGGATAGTGTGTAAAGATGGTCAGTAACTATCCTTCCCTTCCTGAAGCCATTCTGGATTTCTCCCAAAAAACCCTTCTCCTCAATTACCTCCTCTAGTCTCCCATAAAGGACTTTACAGAAAACCTTTCCAATGTTGCTACTGACAGAGATCCCTGGATAGTTATCCAAAACGTGTTTTTCCCCCTTTTTGTGAATAAATGTCACTTTGCTTTCCCTCCACTCCTTTGGGACCTCTTGTTTTTCTATGGCTAAATTGAATAGGGCAGTTAGGCTTTCCAAGAGTTCCTCTCCCCCTTTTTTGATAAACTCGTTAGGAATTTCGTCCACCCCTCCCGCTTTTCCATTCCTCAATTTTGAGCTCAACCTCCGCACCTCCTCAGTTTTGATTTCGCTGCACACGAAGTCAGAGAGATTTTCCTCGACCTGGTTCGGACACTCCGGTTGGTTCCCCATGCCCCATCGCTTATCGTTTACCTTTTCCCAGTGCTTGACTAGTTCTAATGCGATTTGATCTCACTCTTCTGTAACTCTGCCATCTACTTTAATGCTCTGTTGGTTATTCCCTTTGTTACGTTTGTTCACCCATTTCCAAAATACGCTCGAACTCGACCCCCCTGTCGTTCTTATCGTCGTAATAAGACTGCTACTCCACTCATAGGAAATCAGCCATTAAGAATATCTATCAGTAGTATACCTTCAAACATGAAACAAGAATCCACTTTGGTTCTTTATTTAGCGAATGTGTTTTTACAGTGACTTGTAAGTTTTTATGCTTCCCGGGTGAAAAATTAGCAAATCGCACCTCTTACACTTTTATATTAATGAAAAGGACAGTGTCTGTATTATATGTCACAGTTCACACACTGTTGACATCAAGGACAGAAAAACGTTATAGAACATCAAAAGATGGTGAAAATGCCGTTTTCCTATTTTTAAATGGGTTTTAACAGATAATAATAATGAAACGTTCAAACTGATTGGGAATTTTTTTTTTAAAAAGCCAGCTTCTATATGTTTATACTACTCTACAGGAAAATGACCGAAGTTTGTAAAATGATGTGTACACTGATCATGCAAGTTCGCTAACATTTCTAAATTTCAATATTATACCCAAAGTGTTACTAACAGCTTTGGGAAACTAAAGGGAGCTAATTTTCCAGTAAATCTCTTCCAATGAAGAAAATTGTCAGCCATGCAGGTGGTGGGGGCAGAAAAAAAAATGCTGACACAACGTCTCATTTTTGTTTGGTTTTGCCATCTTGCGGACCTACTCACAATTACCTGCAATTTTTTCCGACAAATATGTGATATCCACCCCCACCCCTATCAAAAGCTTATATACTGAGTCAAAAAAGAAAGTATAATAAAAACAAATGTGAAAAAAATAGCATAAAGGGTGAAACATAATAGTTCTAATGTCGCATGTTTGTGGACAAGAAGTTGTGCAAAGAGTTTAATGATATGTTGTTGTCCACCCAACCGTATACAATTTTGCTTCGGATTTCAAAACGGCACGTGCTACACGAGAATGTTAAATTGAATGGGTGACTGACGATTTTCTTTGTGTTATCTTGTGCTAGAGAGTCTGGGTTATTGAAAAAACACGCTAGTTTTTGTCTTCCAACATTTTAAAAAATGCCAAGGTTAACCGAAAATCAGAGGTTGCGTGCCATTGGTATGCATGAGGCTGGGATACCTTCAGATGAGCTCGCTGCTGAGTTCGAAGTCACTGTGGCCATTATTTATCGTCTCATTGGAAGGTATAGAACCACTGGATCTACTGCCGACCGACCGCGTTCAGATCGACCAAGAGTTACGACCCCTGCACAAGACCGACACATCAGGGCGTCTCACTTGCGGGATCGCTCCCTTACAGATCGTGATCATATGCGGCCGCGTCAACCCTATTCACAGGTTTGCTCCAAGATTTGGGAGTCAGATCGGCGTTGAGTCTCTTGTTCAATTTCGTTCCGGGTCCCGTGAAACTGTGACCGGGCAGGTGCATTTCGAAAGGTAGATTATTGATCATTTTATTCACGATGCCTTTACCTTTGCTCGCGTTCTTTTTTTGACGAATCGTGTCTTGACAGAACCACTCACGTCGCAAATTCCGCGAAGCATCTGTTTGTCGTTTTTAGTTCGCACTTCTCGAGAATTACTCGTCTCGGTAACTCTCTCTTACACTTTACGCAATACATTTTTAAGAGTTATTTAAATTAATTTCGTTTTTTATTTTATATATAAATTTAATAATGAATCAATTCTGTTCTTATTAGATATATATTTTTTTTTCAATCGCTGCTCTTGAGTTCTATCATCTTACTGAATTCCTCCCTGGCCTCTTTCCTCCCCTTTTCCACGAGAGAATCCTTCATCTCTTCCTTGATGATCTGACGAGTCTTGATTCTCACGGCTTCTTTCATGGCATCGTATTTCGTTTTCTCGCTCAATATCGCGAAGTATTCCCCGTCCGATATCCTACCGTCTTTCAACGCCATAGAGATCATTTCGGATATCGTGTCGATCTTGGAGTCGGCCAAGACGCGAATCTTGTCGTGTTTCCTCGCCTTCAGATATAATTTCCTACTCAAAAAGTTTCCGAGCGTGCTAAACAATCCGGCGGCGAGAGCCACTCCTTCTACGGTCAACACGATCGGAATGCCGACCGCGGTCGACAACAATCCGATGCCGGCCGCGTGTAAACCCATGGAAATCGTGATGAGTGTCGTGTCGATCGCGTTGACGAATTTCACGAAACGCGAATACTTCTTCTTGAGGGAACGACGAGAATCTCTCTCTCGAGTTAGATACTCTTGGATTCTACTGATTTGATCGATGCGATACCTCTCTCCTCTTTCTTCTAGCGACGGTGCCGTCGGCAAAACGTCGATCGGCTTCTCATCCTCGTCGTCCACTAACGTCGGATACAATTTATTTCTGGTTCTCATTTTTGTTTTTTTCTTTCTAATATTAGATAAAAAATTTATGTGTGTATTTATTTTTATTTTCTACTCTCCCTTATTTTATATCAACGAAAAAAACTTAGACGTATGCTTCATTGAACAATAATTTCTTGACGCATCCCTTATCTTTTAAAGTCAGACTTTTACGCGCCAATTTCTGTTCTTCCGAATCTGTGGGCTTGCTTTGATCCTTACAGAAGAGTAATCTCTTCCAAAACGCGATCACTTCATTGATTTGAACGCGTTCGAACGCCGGTTCGAAATACTTGTTGACCATATCTTCCCTTTCCATCCACAGACACGAATGATTCTCGTAATCGAAGTCTAGATGATCCCGACATCCGACGCATCGTTCTAACAAGAGACAACCTAGTTGTTCGTTCACGCAAAATGCGTAGGCTCTCACCAGCATTTTTAAAAGAAACCTTACTCTAATAGTCTGAGAATCGCTCATAATTTACGTATTTTTATTATCTATTCGATTTTGATATCTTTATTTTTTTTAAATAACTATTTATTTATATTTTTTTCTTCCCTATATATATCAATCAAAAACGTGACAGCGGGCTCGCGAATTTCTAACACACCGACAACACTCTTCGTTCAAAACATTTCCATAGATCACCTCGCAATAACGTGCGCCAGTCTCACTTCGAGAAACGCGACAGTGGATTTGCCGATTCAAACATCACCTCTTTCACGCGAGTCGATTTCAGACTCAAAATCCGCAGAGTAGATCTCCGTCTACGCCTCCATGGGGTTTTCAGCGTTAACATCGTGTGCGGATAGGATTCGGTGTTAAATTGCGAGCAAAAAAAACGTTTTGCCGATTCAAACATCATCAGACCTAAAATCCGCAGAGTAGATCTCCGTCTACGCCTCCATGGGGTTTTCAGCGTTAAAATCGTGTGCGGACGCGAATTGTTAGAATCGGCGAGAGGATGATGTTTGAATCGGCAAAACGTTTTTTGCTCGCAATTTAACACTGAATCCTATGGGAGAAATCCATTGCCGATTCAAACATCAAACGGTACATGTACTGTACGAAAAAGTTCAAAAGTCTAGGATTCAATTCAGTGTTATTTGAACTTAAAGTGGATTCTAAAGCACCCTAAAAACGTTAAAAATCTTGTACACGTACACGATTTTAACACTAAATCCTATGGAGATGTACATGTACGTATACACGTACATGTACGATGATGGTTGAACCGGCATGTATCACCTACTTATGTGACTGAGGAATGTCTAACATATATAATACCAAACTGTTGTTTGCAGAAAACAAGTTTATATAAATTTTGGGATACGTTATAATTTTTTTCATATTCATTCTTTCAAGCCCGTTTTCAGGCATTTTATTCAATTTATGCGTTTATAAAAATAATTTTCGCCCAAATCACTATAATATTTTGAGCGAATGACCTGCTTTTTAGAAAACCTGAGAATAAGTTGGCTGACGCTGCAGAAATCTGATCTCGTACGCGTATGAAAAAATGTCGGGAGTGGGCGGACTATCCTTTCTGACCATCTGCATACTGATTTAAAAATTTTAAGCAGAATTTTTTTCCCATAATACAACTAGGAATTTATCTAATTCAATCTTGTCTTGCAGAGCTGAAAGTAATCTTTCAAACAAGACCGAATTGCTTAAATTCCACGTTGCATTATAGGAAAAAATTCTGTGTTAAGTTTCGGTATTTTGAAATCAGTGTGAAGGGGTTACATATGACCAGTTATAGATTCTATCGATTCACATTTTGAATGGGGGTAAACAAAATTGTTGACGAGGCGGTTGTTTATTTAACGTGCAACTCGCAATGCGTAGGTGAGACAAGTGGGTGGAAACTTGAAGGCTATAAGGTTCGAGAATGTCAGAGCTGACGAGATAAAACTGAAATCATCGTAAGATGGGTTCACACTGCGTTTTCTGTACGGTTCATAAGGTCGAGAGACATATCGCTGACTACTTGTAGCGGTGAATTGGGAACTTGGGTGAAGGACAGATTTACCTCAGTAGCGGAGATTGTTTTTATGGTGAGAAATAATATTCCAACCACTTCATCAAGGAATGCCTTCGTCAAAGGCATGCCTTGATGATGTAGTTGGATTTTAATCGTTGTCGGTTATAATTTAGAAACTCAAGGCTTCTTGGAATCGGATAGTGCAGACCTATATTTGTAAGACTGACTGTATGTGTGACCCAAGTCCAAGTATCAAACCGATCTGATAAGAATGTAGATGCTTACTAACATGAGAGAATTTATATCTTAGACTACAATGCTGACAGAAATGTCCCGAGTGGGAAAAATATTTGGGATTGGAGGGGTCACACACACTGAACCCCTCTTACGACGCCTCTGTTCACAGGCAGCGGTCCTTGTAACGCAAATTGTAGCTGAAAATCCCGCTTAGTGAAGGGGAGCCTCCCATTATTCCTAAACATTATTTATCTGTATGTTTGTTTGCGCGTGGGGTGGGGATGGGAGGTTGTATATGTGTGTTTGGAAGGGAACGTATGTTTAAAACGCTTTATCTTCTTCGCTTTTACTGTAAATCCGCAATTAAAAAAAAATCCGGCAATATTCTAAATTCCCAACTAAATTTTGGAGCCAGGGTGGGTAACGCCCCCCCCCCCCCTCCCTACGATGAAACGTGACTGGAGGGTATTGAATGAGGGGTAATTATGTCCGAAATTCCCTTCAGCGGTTGAGTGCTAACAGAATTTCCAACTTTAAGGAAGGCCATTTCCACCCCTCTCCTCCGGTGAAAATTTTCCGACTGGTACCATAGAATTTCCAACCTTTCGCTGTTTGATCCCAAACCATCCAACTATTGAAAAGGTGGGCAGAAATTGGGTAGGGCGAGGAGACCCCCATCCCCCACTTTGTAACTGCGCCGTTGACCCGACGACCAACCGATTTTTAAGCCACTGGTTGAGCTTCCGGGATTGAATTTTTCAAGATAATGCACCAATCGAACTGGGTTTCCACGGTATGCATAGTGATATAGCATTTCGTTTATCAGGCGAGCATTTATTATGTCCATTAACACTTTGCTTGGAGGCGAGGTGGCTCAGTAGATGGATGTGCAGGCTGTTATTCGAATCCCACCTGCGGCACTGCGTTGTGTCCTTGGGCAAGGCACTTCACCCTCATTGCCCACGTGGGGGCACGTGGCCTTGTGTACTAAGGCGTACTGCATATCGATAGTGCACCTATCTTCAACCAATGCTAACCTTGCTTGTGTGGAGTTAGTATGTTGGGAGCTGACAATTGCGCGCCGTTGCTCAGTGGTTCTCTCCGGGTACTCCGGCTTCCTCCACCCATAAAACTGTCATGGTTACGAGTAGCCATTGTGCAGAAATATGTGACCTTAAACACCAATAAATAAATAAAATAAATATAACACTTTGCCTACGGTAACGGCCATGTCCGTCCAGCATTGATGTCAAAATAATCAAATTTCAAGTAGCAATTTTTTCCCATAATTCAACTAGGAATTTAACCAATTCAGTATTGTTTGACAGAGCTCAGTGAGTTCTGTTCTACAAAACTGAATTGGTTAAATTCCCAGATGCGCGATCATCCCTAACTTTTACCGTCTTGAAAATCAACTTTTGATAAAGGTATCTCCATAAGAAGCAAGTAATTGTCTTTGAGATATTCAGAAAATAAAGCCAAATTTCCGTTTGTTACTTTTAATGAACGAAAACAACAGACAGCTCTGGGAGCTGTCTGCTGTTTTCGTTTATTAGAAGTAATAGATATATCACTGTTTTGTGTACTATATGGGTAAATAATTGTACAGTTGTGCAGGTGTCCGGAGATATTTTGGACGAGGCGAAGCACAACTGTACAATTATTTACCCATATAGTACGCAAAATAGAGATATATGTGATTTAATCCACAGCCCCTCAATGTTAACAAAAGTCAAAAAAATTATATTTTAGAAAGTTTGACACGAGTAAAACCACATTTTAAAACACTTTTTGCTTGCTCTACCCCCGAAAAACAAAATGGGCACGACCCATTGTTTGCTTGCTAGAAAGTCTATTGAAGTTATGACACGCATCAGGAGTTCAGATATTGTGAACAGATCTGTGGCTTCTAAGTGAACTCACATCATGACGTAATTTGTTCTCCCGCTAATATAATGTCTCAGCTCAAGGGTGGAACATTCAATCCCTCATCGAAAGTGCGGCAGATAAATTTAATAATCGTTCATTTTTAAAGCATTTGAAAGAATAATTCTTTTTTTTTATCTGAAGAAGAGGTTCGCTTTCCCTCAGGGGTGGCAGGTGGTGGTGCCTGATTGCCGTCTTAATATTTGAAAAAGGCCGTTTTTTAGGCTATTTATTTATTTACTGGTGTTTAAGGTCACTTTTCTGCAGCTGTGGCTAACTGTGACCGCAAAAAAGGTGTAAAGTCAATTTTTGCCAATCGTTTACACCCATGCTGCCCATTTTAGGGGACTTCTACCCCGGGCACTGGTGATCAGGTCCTATTTTACCAGTAAAACTGAACTTGTTTACCACAGCAAACAAGCACTGCTTCACTTCCGAGGTTTCCACAGGAGTCCTTTTTAGGTTACCAGGGCTGTTGGTTATTAAAAGCAACAAAAAATTAAAAAGTACATTATAATTTGGACACGATGCATACTCAATTCAGCAGCTCTGTCGAGAAAAGCTTGTCGATAATTCATGAGTTTTTCACACCTCCTTTACGGCATCTTTACTTTTGAATGGTTATGACTACAGTACCGTGACAATCGTGCAAATATCTAGTTATTGGGACTGTTTCAAAACCGTCCCAATATCCAGATATTGGTACTGTTTTACTGAGCTGTTCTCATCAAAACCGCACTTGGTGTGATTTTATAGGGCTTGTTTTCATGACAGAGAACAAAAGAAATATTAGGTAGCTGTGGATTAAGTTACAAGAGAAAACTTGGATTTTTAGACCAAGCTAGTTAGAAGCAACCAATACAATAACACTTTGGCCAGCCGCTGATTTGTCGCGGTTCTCGGACGAGAAGGCCATGGTTACCCCTGTACTACCAACTGCCTCCCTATTCCCACGCTTCTCCTCTCCTCCCAACACTCGGAGACGAACTGCTTGATGATATCCCTTGTCCCATTCTTCCCAATCTCTCCGATTAGCATATTAACCCTCTCCTTTGAGTCTCCCCCTAACCACATGTCCTTCATTCTCCCATCCCACTTCCCCATTATACTCCCAGTGAATCTCATTCTTTTAGGCTGATACTTTGGGCATTCAAGAAGAAAGTGTTCCAGGGTCTCCACCATGTCCACGTTACACATCTGGCACTCCCTTTCACCGTCTTTCCCAATTTTTCCCCTCAGCTCCAGGGATCGCGACCTCAGCTTGAACAACAGTGACCCCCCAAAGGTGCCATCAAGGTACTCTTCAAAACCTGGCTTCTCTTTATCACGCAGGCCACCCAAAGACCTCTTTGATTTGACCCCTTCTCGCCAATTACGGTTACAATCTTCCATGACCCTTTCTCTGACGATTTTTTTACCCTGGTTTGCCCCAACGTTCAGGTCCGAGATCTCCAATGAGTAGTTCTCTACTAGCTCCCTCATTTGGACCATCCACCCCGTTTTGATATTTGAGTTGAAAATCCTCAGGAACATTACTTTACACCATCGGCTGTCGGGGAGATTTACCAAATAATTTAGATAACCGAGCTTCAACAGGTCTATCCTGTCCTTGATCCTCATCCACCCAAGCTCACCCCTGATTGCTTCTAGCGCTGCAGCATTACTCGACCCCGTTATCCATCGGCCTGCATCGTTCTGCAGGATTTCCAAGCTCTTTACGGCCGTCTGGTTTAGGGGTACCACTTCCGTACCGTATGTTATACTTGGCAGCCCCACCATTTCCCAAATGGTTTTCCCCACGAAAACCTTATTGAAACTGTTTCTCCCTATAAGTTTCATTTGGTTAAGGATTCGCTTCCCCTTCAGAATCAATTTATTTGTGTGGTTCCGGTAGATGCCTCTTCCTGTAATGTTTATATTTACCCCCAAATACTCGTAATCACCCGTCTCTCCCACACTGAGGAGTTTGCTGCTCCCTTCCGGAATGCAGAACTCACCCACTCTCCACCTTCGAGTGGGGTCCACTTTGCGGCCCACAGGTATAACTTTGCTCTTGCTTTCATTAAGTTCGAGTCTCCATTTGCTCCCATATTTCCCAACAATTCCCAGCATTTTCGTTAGCCCCTCTTCGCTCTCTGACACTACAACCATATCGTCTGCAAAAAATAGCCCTGGGATCTTCACGTCACCAACTGCCACCCCCTCCTCGCTACGCAGGAGTTCATCTCCTAAGCCTTTGATGTACAATGCAAACAGGATCGGCGAAAGGATACACCCCTGTTTTAGGCCTATCTCGATAGGCACACGTTTCGTTGTAATGTTTCCCAGGCTAAGTTCACTCTGTACATCTTGATATAATGCTTTCATAATTTCAACAAACTCGCCTCCTAAGCCCATAGCCTCCAGCTTGCGCCACATACCTTCCCTCCATACTCTATCGTATGCCTTCTTGATATCCAAAAAGGCCATAAACATCTTTTTCTTTTTTGCTTTCGCGGATTCTATCATTTGGGATAGTGTGAAAAGATGGTCAGTAACTATCCTTCCCTTCCTGAAGCCATTCTGGATTTCTCCCAAAAAACCCTTCTCCTCAATTACCTCCTCTAGTCTCCCATAAAGGACTTTACAGAAAACCTTTCCAATGTTGCTACTGACAGAGATCCCTGGATAGTTATCCAAAACGTGTTTTTCCCCCTTTTTGTGAATAAATGTCACTTTGCTTTCCCTCCACTCCTTTGGGACCTCTTGTTTTTCTATGGCTAAATTGAATAGGGCAGTTAGGCTTTCCAAGAGTTCCTCTCCCCCTTTTTTGATAAACTCGTTAGGAATTTCGTCCACCCCTCCCGCTTTTCCATTCCTCAATTTTGAGCTCAACCTCCGCACCTCCTCAGTTTTGATTTCGCTGCACGCGAAGTCAGAGAGATTTTCCTCGACCTGGTTCGGACACTCCGGTTGGTTCCCCATGCCCCATCGCTTATCGTTTACCTTTTCCCAGTGCTTGACTAGTTCTAATGCGATTTGATCTCACTCTTCTGTAACTCTGCCATCTACTTTAATGCTCTGTTGGTTATTCCCTTTGTTACGTTTGTTCACCCATTTCCAAAATACGCTCGAACTCGACCCCCCTGTCGTTCTTATCGTCGTAATAAGACTGCTACTCCACTCATAGGAAATCAGCCATTAAGAATATCTATCAGTAGTATACTTTCAAACATGAAACAAGAATCCACTTTGGTTCTTTATTTAGCGAATGTGTTTTTACAGTGACTTGTAAGTTTTTATGCTTCCCGGGTGAAAAATTAGCAAATCGCACCTCTTACACTTTTGTATTAATGAAAAGGACAGTGTCTGTATTATATGTCACAGTTCACACACTGTTGACATCAAGGACAGAAAAACGTTATAGAACATCAAAAGATGGTGAAAATGCCGTTTTCCTATTTTTAAATGGGTTTTAACAGAGAATAATAATGAAACGTTCAAACTGATTGGGAATTTTTTTTTTAAAAAGCCAGCTTCTATATGTTTATACTACTCTACAGGAAAATGACCGAAGTTTGTAAAATGATGTGTACACTGATCATGCAAGTTCGCTAACATTTCTAAATTTCAATATTATACCCAAAGTGTTACTAACAGCTTTGGGAAACTAAAGGGAGCTAATTTTCCAGTAAATCTCTTCCAATGAAGAAAATTGTCAGCCATGCAGGTGGTGGGGGCAGAAAAAAAATGCTGACACAACGTCTCATTTTTGTTTGGTTTTGCCATCTTGCGGACCTACTCACAATTACCTGCAATTTTTTCCGACAAATATTTGATATCCACCCCCACCCCTATCAAAAGCTTATATACTGAGTCAAAAAAGAAAGTATAATAAAAACAAATGTGAAAAAAATAGCATAAAGGGTGAAACATAATAGTTCTAATGTCGCATGTTTGTGGACAAGAAGTTGTGCAAAGAGTTTAATGATATGTTGTTGTCCACCCAACCGTATACAATTTTGCTTCGGATTTCAAAACGGCACGTGCTACACGAGAATGTTAAATTGAATGGGTGACTGACGATTTTCTTTGTGTTATCTTGTGCTAGAGAGTCTGGGTTATTGAAAAAACACGCTAGTTTTTGTCTTCCAACATTTTAAAAAATGCCAAGGTTAACCGAAAATCAGAGGTTGCGTGCCATTGGTATGCATGAGGCTGGGATACCTTCAGATGAGCTCGCTGCTGAGTTCGAAGTCACTGTGGCCATTATTTATCGTCTCATTGGAAGGTATAGAACCACTGGATCTACTGCCGACCGACCGCGTTCAGATCGACCAAGAGTTACGACCCCTGCACAAGACCGACACATCAGGGCGTCTCACTTGCGGGATCGCTTCCTTCCGGCGACGAGGACAGCAGCAATTACTCCTGGTAGAACTAACAATAGAATCTGTGCACAAACTGTCCGCAACAGACTCGCTGAACACGGCATGCGAAGTAGGCGTCCAAATCACGGACCAATCCTTACCCAACGTCATCGTACCGACAGAATGGAATGGGTACGTCAGCGTGTTCGCTGGACTCAGCAGCGTTGGGGGCAGTTCTTTTTAGTGTAGTGATGAATCACGATTTTGTCTACGGCGCACTAATGGTAGGGCAAGAGTGTATCGCCGACCTGGAGAACGGCTTTCTGATGCTTGAGTGCGGAAATGCGACCGTTTCGGCGGGGGTAGTGTAATGGTTTGGGCGGGAATTACTTTGCACTATCGAACGCAGTTGATCTTCATCGACGGTACTCTGAATGGACAGCGATATAGGGACGAAATTCTTAACGCTGTTGTTGTCCTGTTGTTCAACGCTAACGTCGGAGTGCAGTTATTTCAGCAAGACAATGCCCGATGTCACGTGGCGCGTATCTGTCGTGACTTTCTTGAGGAGCAGAGCATCGAACTTCTTCCCTGGCCCCCACTTTCGCCAGATTTGTCGCCAATCGAGCATCTTTGGGATCAATTGGACCGTCGGGTACGACTTCATGATCTTCAGACGTTAGGCGATTTACCTAAGGTTCTAAGACAGGAGTGGAACGCATTACCACAGGGTGGCATCCAGAGACTTATCAGGTCCATGCGCCGTCGATGTCTTGCATTACAAGAGGCAAACGGTGGACATACACGCTATTGACTGCATGTGTGAACTTTTCGTTTCACCCCATGAATTGCGACGTCCTGACGTGACTCTGGAAACAGTAAGAACATGAAATTAAGCAAATACTTACAGCTAGACTCGAAATATAAATTTACAATAATTTGTTTGGGATTAAAGTCGATAATACTAAAAAAAATTGCTGCTCAAAGTTTATTATACTTTCTTTTTGACTCAGTACATTTTGCAGGTAAGCGGAATCTGAATGGTTTAGTTTAGTCAATATAATAATATGTAATGATGTAGTGATGTACACGATCAATACCATCAATGCATGTTTAATACCAGTGACCAGATATAACTCAAACAATTAACTGATGCAGCGCTGGATACAAGGCACATTGCCTTGTCACATTTGATTGGATAGTGCCCAGAGGAACATTCCAATGAAATGTGTCAGTGCAATATTTGATGAAAAAACTCTGTGTCCTGTGTGGTTAAGAAATGTTTTTTAAGCACTCTGCCAGTTAAAGTTGACACCAGATCTGATAAGACTGTAACAAATATATGAATAATGATATTTCTGTTATGATGTTGAATCAGATTGAATCCCGTTGAGAGATATTTTATCAACATCAAGTTGATGCGACGACATATCGCAGATGATTTTTTTTGTTTGAAATGTAGATATATCTTCGGAATGTAAGAATTCAGAATTTTTTTGGATATGGTTCGTCGGTTTCAGGTTATCCGCTTGAAATTTAGGGATCAAAATGTCGAAGAACGAATTTATTTTGCTCACACGATAACATCAAACCCACATAACTGTCAAGGTTTGAAATATGTAGTGATGTAAGAAAGTAGCAGAGGCAGGAGAGGTTTTTTTTCTCAAAAAATCGTTTTTCGTTTTTTTCAAATTTTCTGAGCTACTTTCTTATTTCAAACTTCACAAGTTTTTACTACTTTATATCACAAAGAAGATAAGAATTATATGCGATCTAATTTTCACTAATTAGACGCCATCACTAAATAGGGGCAAAATGCGAAATTTGTCCGATTTAGTGAAGTTTGGTTTGATGATAGATCTTTACGCTCTCTTGCTGACATTTATCTCGGACCAATTCCGTATTATGGGCACTTGAAGTTATGGAGTAATAACTTTTCCTAAAAAAACTCCCATTTTTCACCCTCTCGAAATCGGTACTTCCCAATATCCGACTGCCTTGAAACTTCGCACAAAGTCCACGAGAGTGTATTGTGAATCAGTACCGCATTGTCAATCGTCATCTAGTTTTAGTAATATGATGGGGGCGCGGTGGCTCAGTAGGTAGAAGTGCAGGCTGCAAGCCGAGAGGTCCTCGGTTCGAATCCCACCTGCGGCAACCGCGTTGTGTCCTTGGGCAAGACACTTCACCCCCATTGCCAATGTGGGGGCACGATGGCGCCGTGTACTAAGGCGTACTGCACATCGATGGTACGCATGTCTTCAACCAATCTAACCCTGCCTGTGCTGCAGTGCGGAGTTACGATGTTGGGGAGTTGGCAGCTGCTCGTCGTTGCTCGGTGGTTCTCTCCGGGTACTCCGGCTTCCTCCACCCGTAAAACTGTCACGGTCATGATTAGCCATTGTGCATAACTATGTGACCTTAAACATCAATAAATAAATAATAAATAAATAAATAAATAGTAATATGATATTTGAATTAACTCCCTTTATACCGTTATTATGCATTCCGAAAAGGAGAGTTCCCATTGTGCGATTATTTTTAATTTTTTGCATAGATAGATAGATCGTATCTATTACTCGGGGTAAGGATGGACTGTTATGTAATGTACAGTACTCGGATTGAAACGCTGACCGAAGAAGTGGCCAGTTGGTCTTCAGACTGTCTGGTAAAGAACTGAACCATATTAAGGCTGGGCCATGCAAACTCCAGTGAAAAGCAACAGCAAATTGTGTGCCATCTTTATACATGTAACTGGAAAATGGTTTGAATGTTCGTCCAGGCAATGGTTGCGGTGTTTGTACAACAAATGTCTGACTAGGCGTGTGCGCCAAATGACATCGACGGTATTTTGAACACCGTCGACGGTAAATGACATCGACGGTGTTCAAAATACCGTCAATGTCATTTGGCGCACAGGCGTCCGATAAAAACGGATTAAATGATTTGTTCATAGTATTATCAAATAACGGTGGAAATATGCTGAATAGAAATAATAAAAAGAAAGCTATCCTGAATCTCAATCTGATTGCCATGTCAATGTCCCAAAGCACATGCATACCGATTGTATGCAATTCGGTGTCTTTTCAAAGCATACAAATGAAGGCGCAAATGCGACGAAATAATGTTGTATTGAATGTTGAACAATTATTCGGAAATCAGTTTGGATTTTCCACCATGTTACGACTGGAGGTTGGTCGTAAATCAAATATCATATCAAAGATATCTTAAATTAATATATTTTTCTCAGAATACATTTTTATTCTTCTCCAACCGCGTTGTGTCCTTGGGCAAGACGCTTCACCCCCATTGCCCTCGTGGGGGCACGGTGACGCTGTGTACTAAGGCGTACTGCACGTCGATGGTGCACCTGTCTTCCACCAATGCTAATCCTGATTGTGTGGAGTTGGTATGTTGGGGCTGACAGTTGCTCGCCGTTGCTCGGTGGTTCTCTCCGGGTACTCCGGCTTCCTCCGCCCGTAAAACTGTCACGTCATGGTTAGCCATTGTGCAGAAATGTGTGACCTTAAACATCAATAAATAAATAAATAAATATTCTTCTCCAAACCCAACATAACAAGGGGGAGCACTCTTTCTTCAAAAACCCGATCGACAAATAAAACCAAAGTAGCATACAGAATGCGAACCGCTGAACTCGGTCCATCTGTGACTCGCCCAAATACACAACAGTAGTTTCCGTTTTGTTGTCAGTGTCAAGGTCAGTCTAACCTGTGAAAATTACTATATTTCCCCCGGTCCTAATTCCACGAAGCTGGTAATAAAATGGTCCAAACCTCAGGACCTTGTTTGAACAAAGTGTCACAAAAGTGAAATTCGATATTGAGGCGACCTCAGAAAAAAATTACCGTAAACATTTTTGGAATCCCTTTTCAAGTCCATCTTCCCCATAATTTTTACGATATATCCAACTGATCCAAAGAAAAATCCCCATTCAAACTGAGTACTTGTCGAAAAAAGAGCTAAGTCATCTTCAGTACTTGTTTAGATATCAAAATTGAGAAAAAAAATATTCATGATATATAAGTGGGAAACCAAACATAATTTTACAGTGCATTCTTTTAATTACTGAGAAGTCTCAAAAACACGCTTAAGTTCGCTAGTCGTCCATTTTCCACGCCAACGATTGGTGGACTGACGCACGGAATTACCAGTTATGACTTACCGTAGTACTTTCACCGGGTATTAATCACATGCCTTATTGGCATACTGAATACATCTTAATCAAACAATGGAGGGAAACACAATGTAGGTAATTTGTTAACAAATGCTACAAAAGAGGCTTACAGGTCGAATAAAGAAACATGCTAAGTTTGAAGCAATTGAAATTAAAATGGGATATAATTTTTGTATCGAAAGTCAAATAAAGAAACATACTCAGTCTGAAACACTAGAAATTAAAGGAGATATTATTTTTGTATCGAAAGGCAATGTCTTGAAACATGCCCCGATGATAGTACACGTGTTTGTGAACAAAAAGCTACGAACACACGTAATCCAAACGCGTTCAACATATTCGCAATGACCATATTGCCTTCGAGTACAGTTTGGCCATTTTAAACAGGTATCATAGGATTGTCACATGATATAGTCAATAAATATTGAATTCTGCGTGTTCTTTGATAAACCTTTTATTCAAACAAATCCTCAACGGGTGAATATTCGAAACATACGAGCTTCGTATCTTCGTAAGCGAGTAATTGACATTAAACGAGACGATCTATTTCGCAATTTCGGTTTTTGATCTTCCACGTGAGCGTAAATTATTGTCATTCTGAAAATATCTGAAAATTTTTCATCCGCAATCCTTAAGGAAGACCACACAGGGCAAAGCATGTAAGACCTCTGTCTGTCTGTCTGTAAATTTCAAATACAAATCAATATTTGGGAGGATTTTTACTACTTTTCAGGCAATACCTGAAATACTTTCACTACTTTTAATTCTACAAATTCCATATTATAGACATCCTTGGAAAAATTTCTCTAGCATCATGTCTGAAATTTCCAACTTCTTCCAATTTGAAGTATCTAATTTCAAATTACTGTAAATTTGACAAATGATGGAGGTGGGGTTCGGAGACTCAATGTCAATGTCCCTGTCTTTAGATATGCCATATCCCAGGTGACAAAGTGCAAATTGGTTTTTCATTTTCACAACAGTCCACATGCCATTTTTATACATATAATATGCAAATTGAAACGATACACTTTCAACACAAGCCAAACTGACCGACAGTTTAGGTGTAAGTGCATGTATAATGTAAAAGGTAACTGAAACTCCACTGTAAAATTCGTTGAAACAACGTAAAGGCAACGAAAGTTACGAAACCATACGTGACGTATTGCATTTCTACGTACGGTCTTAGGGGATTTTCGGGTCCTCGAGAAACGTTCCGTTAGTATTTCCCAATTAGAGTACAAATTCCTAAAACTGAGGATTGTACGACTGTACGTACGGTAGCAAAATGGAAGTATACTTTCTGAATAACAAATCCACAAACACATTTTTCTCATGTTTTAGATATTCTACTGATATTTTGATGATAAGAAACTTCTTGGGGCTACCCCTCATTTCAATGACACTTCATTTCTTGAAACTCAAAATGAAAAAGACGCGTTTTGAACCATTCGGATGTTGTCGTCTGTTCACCTTGACTTGAATTCAGTTTGGGCTTGTGAAGTTGTGTCAGCAAAAGACGAAACTCCACCATGATCCAACCAGAACAAGTATGACGTCGTTTTGTGTCTTGCTCCAAACAGAAAGTGACACCGATTATTTCTGATCTCGATCGGAAGTCCGAAACCTTTAGTTCAAAACCATCCAGCACTTGTGCCCACGATATAGTGTGAAAACATCCACAACAGTGATCCTAATCGTAATCTTTTCAACTGAGAGATAGCCTAAACTAAATTTCTGTCTTACTGAAAATATATCAATTGATGAGCAATCGAAACAGCTAGCAGAAAACTGGTATAGACGAAATGTGTCAACTAGTTTTTTCAGTCAAAATCGATTCGAGATAGTTATTTCCCCTTAATGTGCTAAAACTGGCAGGGAATTTAATGTAAGAATGTGGAAATTTTATATATTACTAAAAATAGTATATAACATTAAAGAAATTGTGTAGTCAATATGCGCCTCGTGTGAAAAATATGGTTTATTACAACAGTCATTTGATCTGGATCATTGTATTTCATCACGTTAAAAAGACCATATCGGTCAATTTCAACACAGCATCGTGCACTCTAAAATCAGCTGGATTAAAAGTCAACTCAAATCAACTAGGTTTAGTGAATAAGAACCAGACTGGGTTCATATCCTCACTCAACCCAGTTGATTTAGGTTGATCCAACTTGTTTTAGAGTGTGGGCATCATATTTGACCTGTCCGACCTGGCCTCGCCATCGAGATAGAATATGTCAACCCAGATTGATTGGTTGTTGTAATAATGTTTTTATTATATGATAATAACACAGCATATTTAAAAAGGGAATACGAGTCTTAGAAAATAAACAAAAGGAAATTACATTTACCCGAAAACACATTTGAAACCCATAACTGGAAATATCCAACTCGATGGCTAATGTCTCATACTACCGAATTACCCCAAATCAATTGTACTGCAAATCGATTTCATGAACATGAGATCTCTTACGTTTTTGGCGAGCTAGCTCCATGGATGCATTAATTGAATCATTTTCATGTAATGTAGACAAGGGATGGGACATTATTATCTTTCTGTGAATGTATTAACAACTTGACATCGCAGATTAAAATAAGGACATTACATAGTGATTGTCTAAGAGTAATATAAAAGTCATTCACCACTGTATTTCCAATAGAATATGAATACAGGCAAACTTCTATAAAACATTTAAATGGACCACATCTAACTTGGATGTTTAAGGGCTGCATACATACACAGAGCTGATGATGAAATACACTCTTTACAAACATTTTACGAGTATTGTTTGGATTTGCGACAAAATTCATTTTGGTAACATCTGTTAGAATTGATAGCTTACAATTACTGAATATATTAAAATGTCAATTTTGTATTGTTTTCGATTATTTAAAACTGGCTAACTGATGATTCTGTTGAGATTTGCAACTGTAAATCTGCACTTTAAACTATACAGCAACATGAAAGGTAACTTTCGCGAAATACCGTTTCAAATGTCGAACACTGTTGGGGATCAATAATAATTTAATCTAACAACCCAACTGGGCAGTAGAACTAAACTATTTCTGATCCTTTTCACTATTCCAGACAACTTTGACACGTCCCTCTTGGATAGATGGTACTATTTAAAGACGCTATAGAGTCTCATTCTGAGAAGTTACATATTAACTTCTTAAATATTTTTAGTGCCGCTTGTTCGCTCACTTCTCACATTCGTACTCTTCTGATATACACGCCGACGTTTTCTTCCAAATTTCTTAAAGTGTTTATTCTTGCACGAAAATGAAGTTCGCCATTCCCCGTCTAAACGTCGTGACGTGATGGCCCCAGGAAGCTTTTTAGGATGTATGAGAAAACAAGATAATATAACGGAAATAACGCGTGGTTTTATTTTACTGAAACCGTGACTGCACTGAACGCGTGAGTTCAACAATCGTGTGATGGTTCACTTCCGATTGTAGTTTACAATGACCATACCATTTTGAACTATTAAATGCAACTTAGAAAGACAACGCTATTGATCCTCTTTTGGCAATCAGAACGGAGAATAAAATACAACAGAAAAATTACAGCTGTGCGAGACAATTTACGGCAATTAGCTTTTCTGTGAGTATCTGCTAGAGCAGTTGCCACCGTTCCGCCAAAACTCCTGCACAGCCATATGTAGGTTCGCGATGGTCATAGACATTAAATATAAGTGCATCGCGAAGATGACCGATTATGGGGCGTAAACTGTTTTTGATCCGACAGAGATTTTTCAAATTCAGACTGACTGATATTTCACCTCACCATCATCGTTGAAGGTATGCCGTGATGATGTAACTGGAATAATAGTCAATCGGGTCGAAGGCATGCCTTGATAATGCAATTGGAATATTAGAATTGTAGCTAATAGAAACTGAAGACTTCTTGGGAATTTATCAGTAAGAAATGAAATCTATCCTATAAATGGTAAAAGTCTTGGATAAATTTTTGCTTTATTCACCTAGTAGCAGCTGCGAGTAGGGTGATAACTTTTCCCCGTAGGTTTAACACTAGTAGAGTGGAATAGCCGGTCCGAGCGCACCACATTTTTTGGTACAGATCGCACCTCATCAAAACTTAGTTTTTTTCGAGCAAATTGCGTTCATCACGATCAAAATCCATCAATTTGAACGATGCGACACGTTCACGTTCACATCGTTACTGTTTCCCGGTTTTTACAGCGGTGGACGTAGACGAGGTGTCGTGTGTTCAACGTTCAATTTCTCCAACGATCAACGTGGATCCGACTAAAATTTCGACGGAATTTTAAGAAACTCTATAAAATTCCCTCTCTTAAAAGTTCACTTTTGGTGCGCTCGTAACTTTTGATGACGATCGTTCTGGGGAAAACACTCACCTTTCGCAGAGGTAACACGGACCCGTCATTTAGGTGATTTTTTCGACAGAATGCCGCCACAAAAAAACACCACCGGTGTGGATAAAATACTAGCGATCCAAAGTCTATTCTCGCGGAAAAAAACGCAGTCCAAATCGAGCGGCAAATTTATCGGCGCGTCCGAACCGGTCGTCGATGACGTAGTGAGATTTTTGGCAAGGCGAGAGAGATAGCTCGTGGAGTCTAAAATGCGTGAGGTGCGCTCGCTCCGGTCTGCGATTATGTAGATATTACGAGTTGTGAGACAGATGATAAAAATTGTTTTGACCAACGAAATAACAGAATTATCAATCAATCAGCATCGGCTTCATTCTATTTTCATCATAAAATTTTATAACCGTTAGTGTCATTAAATAAAAAAAACTGGAAAAAGTTGTTATTTTTTACAAAAATAATAAGAAGTAGAAAAAATTTTTTTTTACAATTAATAATTATTTTCATAAAAAGTTTAACAATTCACAAAAAAATTTTGACAAAAAATATTTTAATAATAAGAAGTAAAAATAAAAATAAAAATATTTTTACAAGTAACAATTATTATCATTAAAAAAAAATACACTCACAAAATTTAAGAACAGTTTTTGTCATTAAAGAAAAAAACTTGTTAAAAAACGTTGTTATTTTTACATCTATAATAAGAAGCAGAAAAAAAAAAAATTTTTTTTACAATTAATAATTATTATCATAAAAAAAAAAAAATCAGTCATGACATCGTCAGTACCTAAACAATCTGTATTAAAATTGAAGAGAGTCGAGAGATTTTCGAAATACGGTAATAAAATTTATAGACTACAATCGCACGACACCATCGAATTGAAGGACGTGGAGACGACTGGATTGAGAGATGAATATGAGAAATATACATTGCCTTTGAAATTGAACGAGACAGCCTTGGATTAAATGTACGAATGTCAAGACGATCTATTAACCATTCTCAAGGAAATTATAAAAAATTTCGATGCAGACGATCTGTCTCTAATCTACGGGAGTAATATATATCTGAACGTCTCTAAAGAAGCGGTCGACAAATTGAACCTGGCCATCGGGGAAGAACGAACGTTCGAGAGTGTGAATCTCTTTTTTCAATGGATTTTTCAGCGAGGAAAGGATAGCTTTTGGGAGAAGGATAGCTTTAAAGTTAACATGCTCATAACGAACGCGAAAATATGATAAAAAAAGTGAGAGTTAGTTCATTATAGATAGATTTTAATTTAAAAAAGACGAATACATAAGTCACTTGCTCGACGGAAAGGGAATGGACAAAAGATCTGCGGTAGTGACAAAAACAACTCGAATCGCAAAAAAGAAGATGAGAAGATAGCGATGACAAAACGTCAACAAACGACCGAAAACTAAGAAGAAGAAGAAGAAGATAGCCATTAAACGAAAAGTGGTAGAGTGGCAGAAGGTTTCAGAAGAGAATAATAAAAAAATGAAAAGCGGCGCGGTTCGAGATGATGATTTGTTAGAAAAGAAAACGATGGATGCAATCGAGAGAGCGGTGAATGAAAAAAAGGGTCTCGATGTTATAACGCATATTGTGATCGAAGTGTTGAAGTCATCAATGATTTTGATAGAACGAGATGAAGCCATCAAAATATGGTTTAAAACTTTCGTCGTGAAGCCCTGTCTCATAAAAAACTCGAACCTGAATCGTTCATGGAACGGGTGAAGGGTAAAGTGTTGGACGTAATTCGAAAACATCTAGGTAAGGGTTTTAAAATAAGAATGATCTTGTATTGTCTGATGAAAAAAGTCGACACCCAAATGGGTAAGATCCTGGAACAAGATGCCCTTTTTCCGATCTAAAAACGAGATTGTGTTCAGAAATGACGAATTAGATGACGTTTAAAAAGTGATGAAATACAAGATGATGGAATCTATGGCTACTGTTCAAAACAAGGGAAGTAATTGGACGTTCGAGAAGATATTGAATCTCGAGATTCACGTGGATAGTCACGATCCTTTGAAAGCATCTTACTACATAAAATTACCCTATTTCGTATTTAAAAAACAAGCTGTGATCAATGTGAAAAATAAAGATGATAATGAGTGTTTCAAATGGGTGATCACATCGGCCTTGTATCCCGTAGAAAAGGACGCTCAGAGAGTTTCCAAGTACTCAGAGACTTGTAAACATCTCGATTGACGAGAGTGTCTTTCCCAATGCGGTTGAGAGTTATCAGAGATTTCGAAAAGCTAAATCCCACCATGGCCGTGAACATCTTGTGATTCGAGGGAAACGATAAAAAAGGAATAGTCTATCCTCTCAGACTGACTTCATACAAAGAGTGAGAAAAGATTGTTAATTTGTTACTAATTTCGGAGGGTGACAATCAACATTATTGCTGGATTAAAGAAATGAGTCAATTGTTGTCGAAGCAGATTTCTAAACGTGAGCACGAGAGATTTTTCTGCCTCGACTGCATGAATTCGTTCCGTAGACAAGAATCGTTGACGCATCATCTGGAATATTGCAGCAAAAAGCAAGGCGTTGCCGTCGAAATGCCTAAACCTAACACTTACGTGGAGTTTTATCATCACAATAGAAGATTAGAACCACCATTCGTCATCTACGCCGATTTCGATTGTTTCACCACGAAAATAAATTCTTGCCAGCCTGACGAGCGTAGAAGTTACATTGAAAAATATCAGAAGCACGTACCTTTGGGCTATTGTTATTATGTGAACTGTTCTTTCGACGATCGAGAATGGTCGGGTCCATTCATCTACACCAAATGTTCAGATGACGACGACGTGGCTCAAAGATTCGTAGAAGAGTTAGAATCGAAAATTCAAATATTATACGACAAATTTAAAAAACTTAAAGACATGATCATCACGCCAGAGCAACAGCGGGAATACAACGAAACCGCCGAATGTCACATATGTAGACAATTATTCGATAATCAGTCTGAAAATAATAAAAAAGTTAGAGATCACGATCACTACACAAGTCTATTTCGCGGTGCTGCTCACAACAATTGTAATTTAAGATTTTGAGACGCTCAATTCTATCCGGTTATATTTCACAATCTCTCAGGTTATGACAGTCACTTATTTGTGAAAATATGGGTGTTAGCAAGGGGGAGTTGAGTTGCATTGTGCAAAATGATGAAAAATACTTTTCATTCACTAAATATAAAGTCGTCGATAAAAAGTGAGTCATCGATGGTTTGACTGCGAAAATGAGTCCCATCCATAGAGAGATACGTTTCATTAGTAGTTATAAATTTATGTCAACCAGTCTGGAAAAATTAGTCAACGGTTTGAATAGGGAGAAATTTAAAATCATGATTAAACATTTTAATGATCGACGAGAATTCGTGGACATTATGTTGAGGAAAGGCGTCTATCCTTACGATTATATGAAAAATCTCGAGAAATTCGACGACGTCGCTTTTCCCCCCAAAGAAGATTTTTATTCGAAATTATACCAGTCTCACATTTCCGATGATGATTACGAACATGCAGAAAAAGTGTGGACATTATTTGACATGAAATCCATGAGAGAATATCACGACCTATATTTGAAAACTGACTGCTTCTCGTGGCTGATGTGTTCGAAAATTTTCGATCGGTGTGTCATCGACATTACAAACTAGATCCGGCCTGGTATTTCACAGCACCCGGACTCGCTTGAGATGCTCTCTTGAAAATGACCGAGGTTCGATTGGAATTATTAACGGACGTAGACATGTTGCTCATGTTCGAAAAGGATGTGAGGGGTGGTGTCTCTATGATTTCTACTAGATATGCTAAAGCTAATAATTATCACATGGGAAAAAATTTCGATTTGGAAAAACCGAGTAAATTCATACTATATTGGGATGCTAATAATTTATATGATTGGGCCATGAGTCATCCTTTACCGATCGGAAATTTCAAATGGGTTGGAAGAAAAAGAAAAATGGAGAGACAAGCCTTGTATTCTAGAGGTTGATTTGGACTATCCAGAAACGTTACATGATTTACACAACGATTATCCGCTACCTCCTGAATGAATAGAAGTGAATGGCATCGAAAAACTCATTCCTAATTTAAATCACAAACGCAAGTATGTGGTCTACTGTGAATATCTGAAACATTATATCAATCGCGGGATGAAATTGATCGACATGCATTGAATCATTCGATTCGACGAGCAGCCTTGGATGAAAAAAATGCATCGATCTCAGCACAAATTTAAGAATACAGGCCGAGAGCGACTTCAAAAAAGATTTCTTCAAACTCATGAACACTTGCGTCTTTGGGAAATCTATGGAACACATTAGGAATAGAACTAACGTTCAACTCGTCACGTCTGAAGAGAAGTCTAGAAAATTAATCGCGAAACCCAGTTATCAATATAGAACCATATTCGATGAAAATCTAGTAGCCGTGCACATGCAAAAGACACATCTAAGGTTCGATAAACCCTGTTATCTCGGAGCGATCATCTTAGACATTAGCAAACAGTTGATGTATGAGTTTCACTATGATTACGTCAAAGCAAAATTCGATTCGTAAGCTAAACTATTGTTCACCGACATGGACAGTCTAGCTTACGAAATAGAGACTAAGAACATCTATGAGGACATAGCATCAGACGTGAATGAATGGTTCGACACGAGTAATTATCCCAACAATCACCCGTCTAAGATTCCAAAGGGTGTCAATAAAAAGGTGTTGGGTAAATTTAAAGACGAGAGTGGTGGGAGACAAATCACCGAATTCGTGGGTTTGAGACCTAAATTGTACGCTTATCTCATCGATGGTGAAGAGATCAAGAGATGTAAAGGCATTCAAGCGTGTGTGATGAATAAAAGAATCGCTTTCAAAAAGTATGAAGTCTGCCTTTTCGAAAACTTGATGGTGTATGAAAGGATGGCTACGATTCAAAGCGAAATGCATGAGATATACACGAAAGAAATCAATAAGATTGTGTTGATGGCTGACGACGATAAGAGAATTATATGCGAGGATAAAATACACACTTTCTCACTCGGACATTATTACGCTACGATATTTAAACAAAATCAAGAGGATGATGAATGGTGTACGACCGAAGACATTAAAATGTCGTAAGTTTAAAAAAACTCGCGAGTTTATAAATTAAAAAAAAAGAATAGAAAAAAAAACAAAATAAAAAACAAAATAAAAAAAAACAAAACATATTATGAATAATAAGAAAATAAAACACATATCCGTAGAAGGTGTCATCTTACCCAACGAACCCCTATCCAACATTGATCTATTGGAAGTGGCAAAAGATTTAAAAATCAAACATTTTCGAGGTGTGTTTTCTAGAGATGCCTTGCCAAGAAAAAGACTACGATTCGGAATATGGAATTTTAAATCTGGACGATATCGAAGGTGAGGGTACGCATTGGGTCATGTGGCTTTCGAATCGGAATAAAAATTATTATTTCGATAGCTACGGAATCTCACCACCGATAGAAATAAGGAACTATTTACTATCAGTTATTTACAATACCGAACGAGTGCAAGCACCGGATCGAGTGTTTTGTGGTCATCTATGCCTCTATGTTCTCCAGAAATGGTCGGAAGAAGATCACTTTCAAGATATTCTCAACGATTTACATTAAAGAAATTTTTTTTTTGATATATATATACTGAGAGAGATATATAAATAAAAAAAATTGGGTTGCATTAATTAAAGTACTAAAAAAATATATAATTTTAAATAATAAAAAAAACAAAAAAAAACATGACAGTCAATAAATTCGGTCGCGCTGACGATAATGAAGGTTCCTCTAGAAAGAAAAGAAGAACCACAGTCGAAATTGTTGGTGACATTGCCAACTTAGATGAACGATTCGTTCGGAGATACGAACCTCGACACGACAAGAACCTTTAAATTTAAACAACAAGAAAATCTACAATCTTCCCGAACCGATCGATCAGTCGGATGCCCGACTAAAAAATATGTCGATAGAGGAGATGACAATTTTCGGCAGATGATGAGAGATAATTGCGTGAATAAAACCATGACAGATGATCTCGACTTGAAATCTAAACGAGTGGTGAACGTTATCGGATCCTAGAGATTCAAGCGATGCCACCACTAAAAGATATGCGGACGACTCTCACGCGAGATTCAGTAAACATCTGAGAGATCGCTACATTCCTAAAGTGATGCAGTCTGAATTGAATGCGAATTATAACAAGATAATCAATGTGCCTGTTCCCACGAATCCCAGCGATGCGGCAACTAAACAATACGTAGACTTGGAACTGAGAAAGAATAACGTCGATGAGCTAGAAATGAAATCAGATCTGGATGCGGGATTCAACAACATATTGAATCTATCCCAGATCACCGATGCAGACAAAGACTCGATAGGTCAACAAAGGTTATGTGGATTCTGCCCTACTGGATTCTCAATCCTATCTGGAATCTCAAGTCCATGAATTGTATCTGAACAAAAAATCTGGAAGAACCATGGAATACGGTAGAAACATGGCTGGTCACAATCTCTTCGCCCTCAATGATGACCCGGAATACGATTCCAGCACAGTCAGCACAAAGTACTTGGACGAAAATACGGCCTGGAGAAAAGGTGATATCATGGAAGGTAAACTGGACATGGGAGGGCACGTACTCACGAATCTACCGGATCCCACTCTCATGATGGATGCTTGCAATCTGATCTCTGTTGTAGAAAAGCTCAAATTCGCCAGACAATTGATCACAATCTGGAGAGTGGTGCGTTAGATGTGGAGAAAGCTGTATGGTCCTTCAGAAACGGAGGTAACGGACAGTTGCACGGTCTGAAAGGGTATCCCATGCCTGTGGGAGATGATATCATTCGAATGAGTCTGACCTCTATGGACTTGAGCGAGAAAGCAATCGTCAATCTCGTGGTGAACGGTGTGGAATGCAAGAAGAGGTACGGAGTTGAAAAGATGAAGGAACAACACTCGAACACTAACGTCTTCGGTACGCCTCTCAAGGTGCAGATGGGGGATAGAATCAATTTCAAGACGAAAACCAATAATCCCCAAGCCACCACTTCAGTGGTCTCTCTGTTGATCGAACTGGATGCTCTGAACAAACAGTGAGTGCAAAAAATAATCACTTTTTTGTGATGTAAGGGAGACAACTCCAAAAAAAATATAATTGGATTTTAAGAGATTGAATATTCAATTTCTTAAAATCCAATTATATTTTTTTTTTATTTATTACTTTTTATTTTTGTTTTGGTTTGACATTCCGAACTTACATATATTGTTATTTGTTTTGATTTAACATTCTTAAAACACTCGTCCACTTTTTTTTTTGTATTTTAATTTCTATTTTTATATATATTATATCATCGAACGATAGACATTTTTTGTCCGTCCGAATCGAATTCTAACTCTCTATCAGATAGGACTAGAGCAAAAGCCTCGGTTCTCCTCGGCACATTCTTGTCGAATTGCATCTTGATCTGAAAGTCTAAGACGCTACTCTTGAGTCGCTCGCTCTGTTTACTAATGTCGAATACGAACAGGGGATACATCGATTTGTATTCGGTGGGAGTGTTGTTAGGATTACCCATCAATTCGTCCAGTAGATGATATTTCTTTCTGAAATCAGCGGCGCCACCATATAGTCTGCAGAAATCGTTCTTATCGAAAGAGGCATTGTAATCGTTGGCCGGATATCTCGTGGCATTTAGAAATACCTGCATGTTTCTCAAGTTACAATGATCGAATAGGGAAGGATTTTTCTCTTGAGACCCATCCCTATCGGTTTGAAATGCCACTACGATGAATCGCGGTCTTTCCGAAGCAGATTTCATGGTCAATCTCCAATCGAAGTGATTGCTAGACGGTGGAATACTAGCTGTGTCACACTGTCTCATTCTAAATCCCACCGGTAATTTACTCTTCCATTCTATGATCTTGTAGAGACGTACTTTCTTCACGACTGAAGGCAATACATGTAGAACGAACCAAGATATCTTGTTCAGATGTATCTTACCTGCATCGGTGGCAGTGGGTCTCATGATGGCTTCATCGTTTCCTTTTCGAATCAACATCAGATTGTATTTGAATCCGTAGAGAATCTTATTGTAATCTTCCACGAATCCGAATACGTGTTTCAGATGTATCCTGAATGAAAACATTCCTTTGGGTCTCGATGTCTTGACGACGTAGTCGTATCTCAGGGCGGCACCGATATTGGCTGCACTCATGTCGGCAATGGTGTCTTTCACCCACAATTGATTGAGTCCTTTAGATTTCGAAAAATCATCCGGATACGTCAAGAGTCCGTACATCGTGGTGGCTTGTGCGGGATGAAACACAGATTCTATCTCTTGTCCTGAGAGCATGTATTTTATATTACTGAACCGATGCATCATACCATTATTGGCTAGAGTGACCACGTCATTATCAGCATAATCGATTCCGTCTTCCTTGGTGAGACGCCCCTGTATCACTATGTAACTTTTGCCGGGATGAACGAACAGATCTTGAGTTTCAACGTTGATTCTTATTTCACCGGCATTGGTTAGACTGGTTCCAGTCACTGGTTCATACTCGTGAACTTCATATTCTTGAATGTTTTCGTCTCTCAATATACCTTCGGTTATATCTAATATATTCGTCATGTTTGTTTTTTTTTTGTTGTCTCTGTGCGTTAATTCACTTTTTTTTTATTATTAATTGTTTTTCTTTTAATTATTAATTTTATTTATTATTTTTTTCTCCTTTTAACTATATATATGCAAAAAAAAAATAAGTGAAGAGTTGGTTCTTCAAAATGTCGTCTTCTGCAATTCTTGTTCGTAAAATGTTCCAATGATTTCTCTGCTGTCATCTTCATCATCCTCTAATGCTTCTATTTTGTAAGTCATCGGATCTGTGTAAAATATTCTAACGGTCTTAAAGATTGTTTCGGTCCATTGAGGAGTGTTAGCTTTTGCGAAGAGTGACTTACAATAAGTGATTTTCACTCGATCACTGACTGCAAATTTCGATCTTGATCTTTCGAGATAGAGATTAGCGAAGATGCGTTTTTTTTCATTTCGTGGATCGCTAGCTTCCACGGGAGTCATCTTGGTCGATCTATGTCACGTATTGTTGTATTCTTCAACCAGTTTGTCTAGAACATCGATATATTTCTGGTCTTATTAGCCGTGAAATACTTGTGCATTTTTTCCTTCATGGTTCTATTCCAACGTTCGATCACATTAGCTTTCCCTTCGTTTTCGACGGAATAGAGGTCAACCAATGGATGAACGTGACTGTTGTAAAATTCCTCCCCTATGTCCACCCACAATTTATCTGATTTTCGAGAAGACGCTGCAAATATGCTCTTCAGAGCCTCGGCCACGCAAGCTCCCGATTTGTTCTTCAGGGGTCTCATCCATCCGTATTTCGAAAACACGTCTATGACCGTCAGTATGTACTTAATGTCCTTGTTCCATTCATGTCAACCAGAATGGCTGACCAAATCTGATCCAGACCCTTTACGATTACCCTTCTCCTTTGAAATTTACGAGTGACAGGCTTGTGTAGTTCATTCGCCAACGCATTCGTTAATAATGTTTTCTAGACATTTTCTTTTTTTATGACCCCATCCGAATCAACGTTTGGTACCGATCACTTTACGGACCAATGAACGTTCGCGTCTCTCACTCCTAGTGAGATTTGGTATATTTTTCAACGTCGTCAACATGTTTTTATCGCAGATTCGATTATGATTCTCGACGTCGGGATGTTTAGCGACGCACAGATTGTGAGTGTAAGCAGCCGAATCCACCCTATTGATGGCTTTGCTCCAAGATTTAGGTGTCAGATCTCGATTCCATCTCTTATTTAATTTCGTGCCAGGTCCTGTGAACTGATGTCCTGGCAGATGCATTTCGACGGGTAGATTATTAATCAATTATTCGTCAGACCGGCACCACATTTGACGAATTTTGTCAAACCGTTTTACACATTCCGCGAAGCATGGGACTTTTATTTTTTGTCAGTACTTTTTTAACGTTAACCATATCGGTAACTCTCTTGCAAGTAGTATAGCATGTACCCGATCTTGCCTGATTACCCGGAGCTTTGGGGGTGCAGCTAGTGTTAAATTCCCATAGGAACCGGAGCCGTTTGGGGGTGCAACTTTCGGGGTGCAAAATGTCGGCACCATACATCTAAATCTGGTAAATGGTGTACGTACTGCATATATAGTATACTATGGCATGTATAGTGATATATGTACGCATGGGGCTATAGGTATATATTATGGGTAAGTGGTGGAATGATGATGGGAAAATTGGGTTTTCTTGAAAGTTTTTCCCGCGAAACGGTTGACGTTGCTAACGTCGTGACGTCATGATACGCGCGCAACGTCATAGAGATGCTGACCACTGTTATTGTCCAGTATACAATCTGACATAACGTTATTCGGGTCAGGGTATGGCGGACTTCTTGTATGGGGTGGCGGCGATATGGTAGTGGTGGTATATATCCATGTAGGTCCCAAGTTAGCCCTTAGTACTATTAATCCACCGTACGCTTCATATTATCCTATGTCTGCTGTAGCTAAGTCAAGCAGTAGGGTGGGTGGGTGGTAGTGTGGTATTGCGAGATAGTCATTGGTGGTTTAGATTGGCAGTACAGGATGAATGATCTGTTGGTCTATTACCCCCCTTAGTACTATTAACCTACCAAATCCTTTGTATTATCTTATGGCTGGTATTGGTAGTTTAGGGTTATGCCAGGCAGTATTATACTAGGTTGTTTAGAACGGGTGGCATAGGACGCATGGTATATACCCCTGTAGGTCCAGTCACCGATATTATAAACCAGCCGATTGCTTTGTACTATTCAATGACTGGTATAGGGAGTAGGTTATGGCAGGTCAAGTGGTATTGTGGGGTGGGGGTGGGGGTAATTCCTGGCAGTATAGAACTGCGGTATAGTATGGACGATATATACCTCTGTGGGCCCCTGCAGGTCCTATGTTAGCCCTTAGTACTATTAATTCACCTGATGCTTCATGTTATCCTATGACTGGTGTAGGTAGTATGCTATGCTAGGCATAGGGGTATTGTGGGTAGGGGTACTGCCTGGTAGTTTAGAACGGTACTATAGTATGGGCTGTATATACACCTATAGGCCCCCTGTTAGTGCTTGGTACTATTAACCAACCGATTGCTTTGTTTTATTATATGGCTGGTATATGTAGTACGTTATGATAGATCTAGTGATTTTGTGGGGGTTGGGGTAATGCCTGGCAGTATAGAACAACAGTATAGTATGGACAATATATAGCTCTGTGGGCCCCGACAGCCGTTGATACTACTAATCGACTTAATGCTTTATGTCACCTCATAACTAATCTAGGTAGTATGTAATGTGGGGCCAGACGTTATCGTGGGTGGGTGGGTGTAATGCATGGTCGCATAGTGTGGTAGTGTAGGATGTACGCGTTCTTCCCCTACAGGCCCCATGTTAGTCCTTAGTACTATTAATCCGCCTAATGCTTCATGTTATCCTATGACATGTATAGGTAGTATGTAATGCTAGGCCAAGGGGTACTGTGGGTAAGTGATGTCAAAACACGGAATACAAATTTTACGGACTCGGCTAGGAATCTCAATAACGGAATGCCTTATATGTATACAGGGGAAATCTGATTCAACCTTGATCAATGTTATTCTGCCCCATATCTCATCTATTACTTCCTAGCTATACCTATCTCAGTCTCGACTATAACATTGATCAAGGTTGAATCAGATTTCCCCTGTATACATATAAGGCATTCCGTTATTGAGATTCCTAGCCGAGTCCGTAAAATTTGTATTCCGTGTTTTGACATCGGGCATTACACTTACCCACAGTACCCCTTGGCCTAGCATTACATACTACCTATACAAGTCATAGGATAACATGAAGCATTAGGCGGATTAATAGTACTAAGGACTAACATGGGACCTGTAGGGGGAGAACGCGTACATCCTACACTACCACTCTAGGCGACCATGCATTACACCCACCCACCCACAATAACGTCTGGCCCCACATTACATATTACCTAAATTAGTTATGGGGTGACATAAAGCATTAAGTCGATTAGTAGTATCAACGGCTGTCGGGGGCCCACAGAGCTATATATTGTCCATACTATACTGTTGTTCTATACTGCCAGGCATTACTCCCACCCCCACAAAATCGCTAGATCTATCATAACGTACTACATATACCAGCCATATAATAAAACAAAGCAATCGGTTGGTTAATAGTACAAAGCACTAACAGGGGCCTATAGGTGTATATACAGCCCATACTATAGTACCGTTCTAAACTACCAGGCAGTACCCTACCCACAATACCCCTATGCCTAGCTTTGCATACTACCTATACAAGTCATATGATAACATGAACATCAGGTGAATTAATAGTACTAAGGGCTAACATAGGACCTGCAGGGGCCCACAGAGGTATATATCGTCCATACTATACCGCAGTTCTATACTGCCAGGCATTACCCCCGCCCCCACCCCCACCCCACAATACCACTTGACCTGCCATAACGTACTCCCTATACCAGTCATTGAATAGTACAAAGCAATCGGCTGGTTAATAATATCGAGGACTGGACCTACAGGGGTATATACCATGCATCCTATGCCACCCGTTCTAAACAACCTTGTATAATCCTGCCTGGCCTAACACTAAACTACCAATACCAGCCATAAGATAATACAAAGGATTCGGTAGGTTAATAGTACTAAGGGGGGTAATAGACCAACAGATCATTCACCCTGTACTGCCAATCTAAACCACCAATGACTATCTCGCAATACCACACTAACACCCACCCACCCTACTGCTTGACTTAGCTATAGCAGACATAGGATAATATGAAGCGTACGGTGGATTAATAGTACTAAGGGCTAACTTGGGACCTACATGGATATATACCACCACTACCATATCGCCGCCACCCCATACGAGAAGTCCGCCATACCCTGACCCGAATAACGTTATGTCAGATTGTACACTGGACAATAAAAGTGGTCAGCATCTCTATGACGTCGCGCGCGTATCATGACGTCACGACGTCAATAGCAACGTCAACCGTTTCGCGGGAAAAACTTTCAAGAAAACCCAAATTTCCCATCATCATTCCACCACCCACCCATAATATATACCTATAGCCCCATGCGTACATTTATCACTATACATGCCATAGTATACTATATATGCAGTACGTACATCATTTACCAGATTTAGATGTATGGTGCCGACATTTTGCACCCCGAAAGTTGCACCCCCAAACGGCTCCGGTTCCTATGGGAATTTAACACTAGCTGCACCCCCAAAGCTCCGGGTAATCAGGCAAGATCGGGTACATGCTATACTACTCTTGCATTTGACGCAATACATTTTGTTTTGTTTTTTTCGTATATAAAAATTTAATTATTTTTTATTTTTTTAATTTATATATAATTTTTCTCCTTCTTTTATATTTACATTTTTTTTCAATCGATTGCTTCTGGAATCTTTTTGGGATCTAATAATTTACGAAACGATTGTCTCGCTTCTTCCCTACCTTTTTCCACGAGAGAATCCTTCAATTCTTCCTGGAGAATCTGACGACTCTTGACTCTTATCTTCACTTCCATGCCTTCGTATTTTTGCTCTTCATTTAATATGTTGACGAATTCACCGTCCAAAATCTTACCGTCTTTCAATGCCATGGAGATCTTATCCGACATGGAATCGATCTCTGCATCAGCCAAAACACTGATGTTTTCGTGTTTCGTGGCCTTCACGGATAATTTCTTAGAGAGACAGGCAGTCAAAGCCAATCCTTCTACGGCCAACACGACCAGAAGAGCAATGACGGCGGCCGACAATAGACTGATTCCGGTGTCCCAGTCTTTTTCGCCCCCCCCCCGGTAAAATGTCCCCCGGGGGGAAAACTAGATTTTACAGTATTTTCACTGGGGGGGGAGAAAAAACTAGTTTTTTTTACCCCCACCCTGATTTTTTTGCCCCCCCGTCTGAATTTTATTTTTTTTCTTCATTTTTTATATCATACTATTTGCTAATATGGCGAGAAAAACAAAAAGATTTCTGTTTTGTTCTCCAATTTTGACAATGGTCAAGGGGTAAATGCAGAACAGATTGTCAATGATGAGATTTATGGAGATGACAATAGATTATGACTCAGCCAGTAATCTGTTGCTTTGAGGAGGATTATTAAATGCCAATTAGTGTGAGGATTAACACGTCCTGAATTCCTGAAACCCTGTTGAGTAACTTTAGACAGTGCTGAATTGGGGGGCTAAGGTTTGATAGAATTATGAAGATTCCATGTCGTCAGAAGGATTACTGTATTATCAAAACCTTTTGGCAGTTGGCAGCAGGCCTGTTATATATTGCCCATATGTAGTATCTTTGGTGAATATAAGACCTTAATAAATATTTCTAGTTCTCCCCCCCCCCCACCAGGAGGGTAAAAAAACTAGTTCCCCGCCCCCCCGCCCTGTCATATACAAAATAGTCTGTTCCTCAGGCAATTCCTTGTCGCCGAGAACCCTGCCCCTCAAGCATTAGTTATGACTGCTCAGAAATAAATACCTCATGTCTTGAATTCCTGAAACCCTGTTGAGTAACTTTAGACAGTGCTGAACTGGGGGCTGAGGTTTGATAGAATCATGAAGATTCCTTGTCATCAGAAGGATTACTGTATATGTATTATCAAAACTTTTTGGCATTTGGCAGCAGGCCTGTTATATATTGCCCATATTTAGTGTCTTCGGTGAATATAAGATTTTAATAAACATAGTTATGACTGCTCAGAAATAAATAGCTCATGTCTTGAATTCCTGAAACCCTGTTGAGTAACTTTAGACAGTGCTGAATTGGGGGCTGAGGTTTGATAGAATCATGAAGATTCCATGTCGTCAGCAGGATTACTTTATATGTATTATCAAAACTTTTTAGCATTTGGCAGCAGGCCTGTTATATAGTGCCCATATTTAGTGTCTTTGGTGAATATAAGTCTTTAATAAATATTTCTAGTTTTTTCCCTCCCCCGGGGGGTAAAAAAAACTAGTTTCTCCCCCCCCCACCCCGCCCTGTCATATACAAAATAGTCTGTTCCTCGAGCAATTCCTTGTCGCCGAGAACCCTGCGCCTCAAGCATAGTTATGACTGCTCAGAAATAAATACCTCATGTCTTGAATTCCTGAAACCCTGCTGAGTAACTCCCCCAGAAGAAATTTGTTTAAATCTCATATTATTTGCTAATTTGGTGAGAAAACCTATCTTTGACCGATATATTTTTTTTTAACTTTGACATTGTCAATGTCAGGTGGGGGCCCACCTGATAGTGACCATGTCAAAGTTAAAAAAAATCTTTTTTTCAAAACGGAGGTGTGGGGGGAGGGAGGTAGATTTCGGTAGCCAGGGGAAAAATCGCCCCCCCAACCTGATATTGACCATTGTCAAATTAATTGCAAAATTTGGGTTAAAGAGGGATTTTCTTGCAATGATAAGACATGGAAAAATTCCCCCCACCTGATGTTGGCCTTTCAACATCAGAATGAGAAAACAAATATCAAGTAGAGGGTTTTACGCCATATGAGCAAATCATGTGGCGCAAAAATTTTCTTTTTGGAGGTGGGGGAAGATTTTTGGTGGCCTATTGAAATTTCACACATCCCCCCTATCCCACTCCACCAACCAAAGGTTAACCATGTCGAGACTAAAAAAAAAATTGTCAAAGATAGATTTTCGTGCCAAATTAGCAAATAATACAATAATACGACATTGAAAACATTTCTTCACTGAAATGGGGGAAGATTTCTGTGGCCTATGAAAATTGCCCCCGCCTGACATTGACCATTTAAAAAATTTGAAATTTTTTTTTTTGGTCAACGAAAGGTTTTCTCGCCATATTAGCAAATAATATGGCAAAAAAAAATTGAGAAGAAAACAAATTCAGGTGGAGGGCAAAAACATCAGGGCGGGGGGGTAAAAAAAACTAGTTTTTTTCCCTCCCGGGGGCGGGGGGGGGGGGGGTGAACTTTGGCGGGGGGTAAAAAAATCTGTTACACCGGCAACGTTAAAACCCATAGAGATCGTGATGAGAGTCAAATGCACACCACTCACAAATTTCTCTAATCTCGAATATTTCTTATTGAGAGAACAACAAGAATCTCTCTCTCGTGTCAGATACGATTGAATTCTATTGATTTGTTCAATTCGATACCTCTGTGACTCATCATCACTGCTTTCTGGTGATAGAAGAGGTGCCGTGGGTCCCACCTTCTCTAACGATGGATAGATGTTTTTACTTCGAAGTTCCATTTTCATTTTTATTTTATTTATATCTATTATTATTTTTTTTTTTATTATTTTCACCTCCTTATTATTTGACAAAAAAAAAAAAATTTCAATGTTTTCTTCCCTTAAGCAAGGAATTCATAAAAACGTGATTCCGATCGGAACATTTTTTTTATGGTGGTGGCGATCATCGTCGTTAGAAAAATCCGGTAATAAAAAACACCTCAGTGGGTCTGGTTTCCCGGTTTCCAACAATCTCAAAATACGTCCTCTGTCTTCCATGGTGAGATCTCGATGCGCAAACTTCAACTTTTCCGATTCAGTAGGCTCCTGAGATAATAAATGATACCAAAGTCTGATAATGTCATCGTGTCGAACGTATTCTAATGCAGGCATGAGATATGCGGTGATGATGTCTTCCCATTCCATCGTGAGGCACAAATGATCAATACGATTAAATTTTTTCTTCTCTCGACAGCCGAGGCACCTTTCGCGCACGACGTGAGGAAACTATAAGCATGACACAATGACCGGCGAAGATCCTAAGCTCTCGATTCCATGGAATTGTTCGTCATAATTTTTATTATTATATAAAAAGAATTCTGTTCTTATTATTTATTTTTTTCTATTATTATGAATATTACAGTTTATTTTTCGTTTTTTTTATTTCTTATATAAATATATAAAAAGAAAGTTTTTTTTTGTTAAATGAGAAAAAAACAATTATTATTTAACGAAAAATTGTTTTAGTGGTCTGCCCTTTTCAAACAAATGTTCCAAAATGCGTCCCCTGTCTTCGGTGGTGAGACCTCGATGCGCTAACTTCAATTCTTCCGATTTTGTAGGCTCGGGTTCTCCAACGCAAGACACTAATTGTCTCCAACATTTGATCAAGTCGTCATGTCGGACGTATTCCAATGCAGGCATGAAATACATGGTGATGGTGTCTTCCCATTCCACCAACATCTATAATCATGTCATAATCTTGGTAAGACGCATTTTCTTCACACTTCATCGTTTCGATATTTTAGAAATAGCTTCGATTTAGGAATATGAATAATAATATTAAAGAAAACAATGTTCCATACCAGTTTAAACATGCATCGTGTATGATTTGTTCTGATTGAATTATTTCTAATGCATGTAAAGATTGTGAAAAATCTAAAAGCTTTTTATAATACGAACGTCTTGTGAACAGGTCTGTTGGAAGTCGTTTTCTCTCCCTTTGTTTCATCATTTTTTTTAATTGTTATTTTTGTTTTTTTAATCGTTATTTTTGTTTTTATAATAACATACCCAAAATGGGTATATTCTTAAACGGCAAATTCTGACCGAACAATAAACCTTTACCAATTGGTTCCACATTCTCTCCGGTCTTCAGATAGAGACCATCTCCGTGGAAAGCATTGCCACGTTTTCTCATGGATCCTAGATACAATCCTTTACCTTCAACGTCTACGCGACACATGGCTCCTCCCTTCTTCAAAAACAGTCCGTTTCCTCTCTTCTTGAGAAACAATCCTCTACCCATTAATTTGTCCACTGCCAAACTAGCGGTACGGTCATGATTAGCCATTGTGCATAAATATGTGACCTTAAACAACAATAAATAAATATAAATAGCGAGTCCAGAGAGAGTTCCCATGCCCAGAGCTGGTAACACCATCTTCGTGAGAATGGGTAATGCTTTGGTGGTGAGCCCCGCCAATAGCTGTAAGAAACCGCCTTTCATTCTCAGATTGTATCTCAATTGGGCGGGACTCAATCTCACCGTCATTCCCATTCGATTATAAATCGCTTTCTCCATCCTTTTGATTTGAGTTTTAGTCCAGGCGATCTGATCACTACCGCCACCCGCCAGATCTTCATAACTGAATTTAAATCTAACGGCCTTGCCTCGATGGCTCAACGCTCTGCAAAGTTTAGGTTTCTGTCCTTTGGATATGTTCACGTTTTTAATGATGTATCGACTACTACTCATATTTGTTGCTGTTTTTTTTCACTGGATTATAAATTTTTTTTTAATTAGAAATATTACAAGTTGATGATTTTTTTTTAATTATTATAAATATTTTAAGTTTTTTTTTTGTTTTTTTTTATTTGTTATATAAATATATGAAAAAAATGAAAAAAAAAATTTTTTTGGTTAAATGAAAGAAATTTTTTTTTTTTTTCTCAAATTATATTTATTTATTTTTTTATTTACTTTTTTTCATATCTCTCTGATGTGAAATTGTATAGTCACTCTCTCTCTGTGAAGATCTAATAAATCTCCATTCTGATCCGTTAACGTGGTTTCGATGCTATACAACGTGTCCAGGATCACGGGTAAATAGACGAGATTTCGAGGTCATTCCACTATCTTGTATCCCGGAGAAACACCCAGAAAAAAACGAGTAGATCGTAGGCTGAGTGCTACCATTGATGTAACTTCCCGACATCACATTGACATTCACTAAAATGCTATTGACCGTGAGAATGTCAACCATATTTTCGGATGCGGCATTACCTCAAGACATCTTTCGATCGAATCCCAACATCTTTATCAATCAAATCTTCCGCACTAAAAAACACTCGAAAAGTATCTCCCAAGCCTGATATTGTCTGTAGAGTACTCGTATTGGGAGCAATTCTTATCATCTTGCTTCCGTGACCATTGGTCTTCAGTCTCGTCTGCATGTGATGGTTCAGATTGTCTATGCCGTAACTTCCTTTGGGAATTCATATCTCGAACCAATCGACCCCGTTGGAATACTTGAATGCGTTATTCTTTTTGGTGACGTTTGGAAACGAATAGTAAGTCATGAGATTAACCAACGACATCTCGTATCTCTTTTCCTTCTTCAATTCGATGGAAGGTTTGAATTTAGTCATGAATCGTGTCGTGACTCACTACGATTTAAAAGGATTTTTTTGCAGCCGTATTCTCGACTATCTGTTCTAATAGATGATGTTCTGACAGTTTTTATCTTTATTATTAATTACATATTTTTTTTTATATTTTATTGATTTTGTTTTTTTTTATTTTCTTCTCTCTTATTATTAGGAATCCCATTTCGATATTTTTCGTTGTTAAATTCGCTAGTCAAATTGACGAAATTGTGAATTCCTTTGTCCCACACCTTCTTACAAAATCTCCTGAATTCTTCCCTACTCATGTCATTGGTCACGTGATCTTCATAGATGTGATTGAGATTCTTGAGATCCTGACGAAAGAGGCACAGAAAATTAGCATTCTCCCTTATCGTCTGTCTGGGTAGTCGAAAATAATTCTGAGACAAATAGAAACAATGCACGTTGCTGTGACGTCCTCAGATGTAATACGATTCGCATTGATTCTGTCTCTCCAACAGTAGATCGTCGAAGATCATGAGATCCTTATTCTCCGACTTCATCTGTCTAGGATCGGGAACGTTGTCGGCATTTCCGAAAAACTGACATTCCATGTTCGAACACTCCAAGTTTCTCTTGGTCAATTCTCTCGTTGTTCATTCCAATATATTCGAAGTCTCGTATCCTTCGAATTCATCTCGATTGTCAAAGATTCTCAACATAGCATCCTTGAGTAATTTACGCATCATGCACTCTCGAAGCAATCTGTATTCTGGTTGAAAGAGACTCCTGCCAAAAACGAATAATATGTCGTAATCCAACCAACCAGGTCGCAACAATAGATTCATCAAGAGATTGGTCTTTCAGCAATTCGATTTTCCCATTATTATGCTCACGGAAAGAACTCGTCGTTTGACCTCTTGGTCATCACGTCATTCAACGACATGTCTTTGATATTCATTTTTTTTCTCTAGTTTGTTTTTTTTACTATATTTTGAATTATGTTTTTTTTCTAATTTTTTTTATATTTTAATTTCTCTTTTTATATATATATAAAAGTTTTTTTTATTTTTTATAAATCGCTTTCAATCCCGATCCTTTCATCATTTTAGCCAAGTCTTGTATCCGTTCGACATCATCATAGAAATCTCTCCAACTTTTCGGTTCAATTCTCGATCGTTTGGCAGGTTATGGAGTTATCAATTTATTAATCAAAGCATCGGCACCTCTCTTACCGGCTTCCGAAGCTATTCTACTGCTCGCTTCGGTTGCAGCTTTTATCACTAACATTTTTTTTAATTATTATTATTATTATTTTTTTTAAATATATATATATTTATTTATTTACTTAATATTTTTGTTTTTTTTCTTTTCTCTTACTATTTTATTATTTCAAACGATTTATCAACTTTTGATAATCCTTCTTAGTCAAGACCTTCTGGCTCAACAATTCGTCGCAAACGCTCACTATCTCGTTATCCACCCCGGTGTTACCAGCCTCCCTGCTTGCCATCAACAATCTCAATCTCCCCAACAAGGCATCGGGATTGCGCGGAAGAAATGTCATGTTTCTTTCCAGTCGTCGATTCCACGAAATGCTCGTTCGCCTTCCATATGGGTTTCACCACATGTTTCCACTTGTAACCTCTCCTATCCTTCGGTCTCGTCTCTTTGGGATTGTTGTTCTTCTTCATGGCGTGAGTCTGAACCAGAATGTCTCCGTAATTTTTATAATCCTCCTCGGTGTAATCTTTGGGTCTCTGGCGAGTGAGCAGAGTATGAAATCCGTGGGTCAATTTGTACCTGTTTAAACTGGCGATCAAATAACCGCCTTCAGACAATACTTCCGCGTCACCCACGAACATTTTATCGTCATGGTCGTGAAATCCGTACATCGGATCTTTCAGGATTTCACTACCATCGTCAGATCTGATGCTGCTAACGATGCCCGAAGCGTCGTCACTATCGACGGTACTTGGAGCAGTCTCTATTCCCATGGAGAATCAGTCTTGATTCCCATCAGAATGAAATCGGAGAAAGTTCTCAGTGCTAAAGTACCGGAAATCGAAGCGGTCTTCCTCAGAGAACCTTTCTTTTATGGGTTTCAATTCCTCGACCATCTCTTTCCTAGGTCTTTCCTGAACCACGGTGATGGGTCTGAACAACTTGGTCGCCTCTTGTCTCAATCCCATCTCTCCCAATCGCCTAGCCCTGTCCTGCGCCTGAATATTCTCCTTACTCCGTATTAATTTGCGAACCTGCTCGTCCCTTCGCTTCTAATCTCCGATGTGTAGAAACATTGTTTTTATTTATTATTATTTTTTTCTTTCTTCTTTTAATAAAAAATAGTTATTTTTTTTGTATTCTTTTTTATTTTTTTTGAATGTTGTTTTATATATATCTTTTGTATTCTTATTTTTTGAATGTTGTTTATATATATATTTTAAAAAAACAGTTTTTATCATCCGTCTCACAACTCGTAATATCTACATAATCGCAGACCGGAGCGGGCGCACCTCACGCATTTTAGACTCCACGAGCTAACTCGCTCTCCTTGCCAAAAACCTCACTACGTCAACGACGACCGTTTCGGGTGCACCGATAAATTCTCCGCTCGATTTGGACTGCGTTTTTTTCCGCGGGAATCGACGTTGGATCACTAGTATTTCATCAACACGGTGGGGTTTTTTGGCGGCATTCTGTCGAAAAAATTCACCTAAATGACGGGTCCGTGTTACCTCTGCGAAAGGTGAGTGTTTTCCCGAGAACGATCGTCGTCAAAAGTTACGAGCGCACCTAAAAGTGAATTTTATAGAGTTTGTTAAAATTCCGTCGAAATTTTAGTCAGATCCACGTTGATCGTTAGAGAAATTGAACGTTGAACACACGACAACTCGTCTACGTCCACCGCTGTAAAAACCGGGAAACAGTGACGTTGTGAACGTGTCGCATCGTACAAATTGATGGATTTCGATCGTGATGAACGCGATTTGCTCGAAAAAAACTAAGTTTTGGTGAGGAGCGACCTGTACCAAAAATGTGGTGCGCTCGGACCGGCCATTTCACTCTACTAACACTGAAAGTATTTATTCCTATAGTAGCGACGGAACTTGTTGACCTCCGACCTCTACCGCATGCGTGTTGTCATGACCTGCTTTACGATTATGGGAGACATAATGAACCGACGTTCATCAAACGTTGGCCGTCGCTAAAATGTTTAATTTTAGAGTATATGACACATTTACACTCTAACAAACGAACAATAATTAAATAATAATAATAATTAATTTTATATAGCGTGAAACCACCTAGGGTGCTTTAAAACGCTTAACAGATTGTGTTTGTGGAAATTATGAAATATGTAATTTGAATAGATGAGTTTGAAGCTGTTTTTTAAAGGTGGGTAAACTTGTTTGTGACCTAAGATTCTGGGGCGATGCATTCCAGAGTCGTGGACCAGCAACTGAGAAAGCCCGCTCGCCGCCAGCACTGATCTCGTGAAAGGTACAGTCAGTGACAAATTGTCAGAAGAACGAAGACAGCGTGTGGGTGTGTGGAGAGAGAGAAGGTCACTCAGGTACGCGGGTGCAAGGCCATGAATGCATTTAAATACAAGTAGGAGGATTTTAAAATGCACTCGACTTTGGACTGGAAGCCAATGTAGGTTCTTCAAGATAGGAGTGATAAGATCGAAGCGTTTAGCACCGCTGATAATTCGCGCAGCAATATTCTGAATTCTCTGTAGCTGCTGCAGCAATATGAGTGGTAAACCAGGGAAAAGAGAATTGCAGTAATCCAAATGAGATGTTATGAAGGAGTGAACCACGGCTAAGGAAGGAACGGAGTTTACTCAGCTTCCTGAGTTGCCAATAGCAAGTTTTACTAATTTTTTTAATGTGGGACTCAAGGGTGAGATTAGCATAAAAAACACCCCAATGTTCCTAGCATTGCTGGTGACTAGAGTGGTGGAATCACCAACATCGATTGACTGAATAGAGAGGAAAAAGTTGTTCTTTTCCTTGAAATGACCAATACTTCGGTTTTTGAATCGTTCATTTTAACAGAGAAAACACAAAGTAAATCAATCGAAACCAAGCGTTGAAAAGCATACACGTTCGAATGTGAAAGGCGGGGGGCATGATGAGTGATGTTTCATTTTCCAAATTAGGAAAGTGTAAATAAACAAATGCTCGTGTCGTCTGCTTTGTTAATAGCGATCGCCCCCAGAACGGGCGAAGCCCGTTCGGAAGCGAGCTCTATTAACACGTGTAAATGAGTCAATTCTCCTGAAACTCCTCTACAGCTTTGATGTCAAAATTTGTGTCTCCGTGCCGGCTGCCATTTTCAAATCAACAGGATGTTTGTTCACCGGAAGGAACGCCTGGGAAGAGACTTTACGAGAACGGCTCTTATTCGAGGAATCTTCCCAAGAACAAAAAGGGACAATATATTGTTTTCAAAGGACCATTGGGATACCAATTGGGTAAAGTGAGTGAACCATCAGTTGAGGGAAGTAACATGGGAGGGGGCGTGGGGGGGGGGTGCTATTGAGATATTCTCCCATAATACACCGGGAGTCAGATTAATTTACAATTTACTACATCATGTGACGTTCCTAGCAACTCGCAACATCCCAAACAACAGCCGATCTATTGGACCGATTTTGACCAAAATTGATATATGGACCCATAATGCAATAGGAGTCCAAACCAAGGAGTCGGTAATGATGTCAGATTGTTTCCCTAGCAACGAACTTGCCTCCCTAGGAACGGGCGGCCTCTTAGGCCAATTTCAACCAAATTTGATATATGGATCCACAATGCACTAGGGATGCAAACCAAAGAATCGAAAATGGTGCCAGTTGGTTTCCCTAACAACCAAGGTGCCTCCCTGGCAATGGGCGACCTACTGGGCCAATTTTGACTAAATTTCACTCGTGGGCCCATAATGCATCAGGGATTCAATCCAAGGAGTCGGTAATGATGTCAGTTTGTTTCCCTAGCAACGAACGTGCCTCCCTAGCAACGGGCGGCCTCTTGGGCCAATTTCGACCAAATTTGATATATGGATTCACAATGCACTAGGGATCCAAACAAAAGAATCGAAAATGGTGTCAGTTGGTTTCCCTAACAACCAACGGGCGACCTACTGGGCCAATGTTGACTAAATTTGATACGTGGACCCTTAATGCACCAGGGATTCAAACCAAGGAGTCGGTAATGATGACGGTTTGTTTCCCTAGCAACCACAGTGCATCCCTAGCAACGGGCGACCTATTGGGCAAGTTTTGACCAAATTTGATATATGAACCCATAATGCACTAGGAATTCAAACCAAGGAGGCGGTAAGGATGTCAGTTTGTTTCCCTAGCAACGAACGTGCCTCCCTAGCAACGAGCGGCCTCTTGGGCCAATTTCGACCAAATTTGATATATGGAACCACAATGTACTAGGGATCCAAACCAAAGAATCGAAAATGGTGTCAGTTGGATTCCCTAACAACCAACGTGCCTCCCTAGCAACGGGCGACCTACTGGGCCAATTTTTACTAAATTTGATATGTTGGGCCATAATGCATCAGGGATTCAAACCAAGGAGTCGGTAATGATGTCAGTTTGTTTCCCTAGCAACCAACGTGCCTCCTTAGCAACGGGCGACCTATTGGGTCAATTTTGACCAAATTCAATCCATGGACCCACAGTGCACTAGGGATCTAAACCATGTTGGTTGACACGATTTTATTGACTTGAAGTTGAATGAGACTACTTGCGCTCGCTTATTGGTAGCACCTATTTCATATTACAACTCAAGTTGAATCGACAACAACAACAAAAAAAAAATAACAATAAACAACGAAAATAAGAAAGATAAGCATTGTTGATTTAATAAAGTATTTGTGCAACTTTAGCTCAAGTTTATAAGGAAATTATTTTTAGACAGAAATGTATCACTGCGCCTTGTTTATTTTTGGCAGTTTTGCTTGACCACCGAATTGGATCAATGTGCTCATCACTTCTCACAGTGTTTTGTAATGAGTAACAACACGATTTCGCCGCTACTGTCCTGTAAATGATTTATGGGATAAACAAAACAAACATATAGTGTTTTCAAATAAACAATTTATTCTATTCGTAGGATTTAGAATGAAACCGACTCGCCAGAAGCTCGTCGGTTTCATTCTTAATTATACTCGTAGAACAATTTTTTTATTTAAAAAAACACTATACGTTTATTCTGGAAATACATGCAGCTGTCGAGCCGTAACTTCTTATTTAATTAATACGTAGCGTACCGGTACAACACATTGGTCATGGTAGTCCCCCCACCACCCCCAGAGCCCGAATCAGCTATTACAGATAGTGCGGCGGAAGCTCGATAAAAGTGGAGAAGCACAAACTTTAAAGGCTACTATAGTTCGGCCCAGTGGGAGAAAAGTTTCAATCGTATATAGTCTCTCGTTTAGATGTGCATGCCGCGGTGTGGTCCCAACCCTGTCCATTTCTTCTACTTCAATCATCTTCGAACCCGAAAGCCTACGAATATGGTTGAAGTAGAAGAAATGGACCGAAGCGACCAATGGTTAAATTCTTTGGCCAAATGTTGTTTGGATTTACAAATAATATATTACAGAAATATTTATATTTTAACACGTTTGTTTGCGTCGATTCATCTCATTGAGTAGCCACACAGCAGGTCTCTGGAAAAAAGTTGTGGGGGCACGTGTCCTCTGTACCCCTTGTTCCGCCTCCTCTGATTACAGGCATCCATTTGTATGACCGATTGTGTGTGTGACACATGCTCACGTGCCAAATTATCAAACCTAGTCTTTCGAGAAAATACGGATTAGTTGCAAAAGGGAATTGACCCCTTAGACTCCAATCCCGATACAAATGTCCCGATTGAAAAAAATATTGGCTGGTGTCAAACACCATGTAAACCCTCCTTCGCGACGGCCCTGATTAAATAGCCCCTAAACCCTTCTTAGCAACGCCCCCTAATTAAATAGCGCTGCCTTGCTGAATGCCTCCTCGCCTTGAGTGATGGAGAACGTCAGAGAAAACTCCAAACCAGCAGAATGCAGACTATTATTACTGAATTCTTCTTGCCCAATCTTGGAGCTGAAAATTATATCATAAATCGTAACGTTTTTTTTTAATACGCCAAACTTTTTTTCTCTCGCCGTTTACAAACTGAGAGACATGTCTCGGGTGTCTGGATAGATTTTCTTAGATAGTGTTTCTTATTCAATCCATGTCATGTTATACACACAAATCGCAGGCGTTACACAAAACCTTGACTCGAGTATGACAGGAAATGTTTTGAAAAAATAAACAAAAATAATTAAAATAACAAATTTTGTTATCGCGTACAGTACGTGGAGAGTGCATTGTAACTAAATCACCCGGGGAGTGAAGTTATCACCCAAAGTATCACTTTCAAATTCTGTCCATGTGGACAAAAAACGCAAGCAATGTTTCAGCCAGCGAACCTCTGGGTATAACCCGGAGGTCCGTTGGCTGGAACTTTGCTTGTGATTGAAATGCTTTGCAACAAATTAGCAGTTATTGCATGGGTGGAATCTCCACTCTGTGGGTGATTTAGTGATAATACACTCTCTATGTACTGTATGTTGGATAAAGGGTAGAGTGCTGCGAATATTCGAGATTCGATTCGATATCGATACCATACGTGTGCGTCGAGATCGATCCCGAATCAGATTCAAGTTTCGATTTTTACGAATCTCTCGTTCTAACTTCGATTTGTTACATTTCCAACAAAAATTGGATAAAATTGACATCAGACAATTCATTCATGTAAGTAGGTGTATTTTGCCGATTCAGTATCACTTGTACACGATTTTGTACATGTACACGTACATGAATGTACACCTCCATAGGATTCAGTGTTAAAATCGTGTACAAGTGCACAAAATGTCGTCTTTTATGGTGATACAGAATCGGCAATTGGTTTTCAGACTCTCAGATCGCACTTTTAACGTTCAAATACCCGTTGGCGAACGCGTACATTGTACACGTCGCTGAAGAGTGAAAAAATGTATGAAATTTTAAGAAAATATAATTAAAAATTTATTCTCTACGTTCCCATCGCGGATTAGACCATCGATCTATCGTTGGTGAACGCGAGCAAAAAACGTTTTGCCGATTCTGTATCAGCATCAAAAAGTGGTTTGCCGATTCTGTATCACCTAATAGGTATACGTAGGTATACGTTCACCAACGGGTATTTGAACGGTTAAATTGCGATCCGATCGGGGAAACCCATTTGCCGATTCTAGATCAGAAAATCGACCTCTGTACGGTACATGGAAAAAAAGTGATACCGAACCGGCAAAACCACTGCCACGTTTCCCGATCGTGTTTGGGACGGTATAGGGTGCGATTTGATCGGTGAAAACGATTTGCCGATTCACCTCGCGAGTTTTGTGAGGTGAATCGCGTTTATTAACGTGGATATAATGGCTAGAGCAATGTATACCAAAAACCAAAAGCTTGAAGAGGTTGAAATAAGTAATCACCCAATCATCTCACGTTCCTAACGCTAATTAACCAATCAGATTGCTTGATTCTCATAAACTTAATCATACAAAGTTATCTCCCCTCGTCGTGGGGGTGGGGGTCACGCCCATCATAAAAATCGAAAGTTTCGAGAAGGTGGTCACGTGACCTATCAAATTGAAGGTCTCGACGAGTGGATTAAGAAGATCGTAATTTTAACCCTCGTCGTGGGGTGGGGTCACGACCAGAGCCGAAAAACGACTTCCTTTTAACAAATCCAGGCATGTGAGGTATTAATATGAAGGGCTCGATGAATACATTACAAAAATGACGTTTTTCATTTTATGTGGCGGTGGGGGTCACGCCCATCAGAAAAATCGAAGTTTCGAGAAGGTGGTCACGTGACCTATCAAATTGAAGGTCTCGACGAGTGGATTAAGAAGATCGTAATTTTAACCCTCGTCGTGGGGTGGGGTCACGACCAGAGCCGAAGAACGTCTTCCTTTTTACAAATCCAGGCAGGTGAGGTATTAATATGAAGGGCTCGATGAATACATTACAAAAATGACGTTTTTCATTTTATGTGGCGGTGGGGGTCACGCCCATCAGAAAAATCGAAGTTTCGAGAAGGTGGTCACGTGACCTATCAAATTGAAGGCCTCGACGAGTGGATTAAGAAGATCGTAATTTTAACCCTCGTCGTGGGGTGGGGTCACGACCAGAGCCGAAAAACGTCGTTCTTTATACAAAGCCAGGCATGTGAGGTACTGATATGAAGGCTCGATGAATACGTTACGAAAATGACATTTTTCATTTATGTGGGGGTGGGGTCACGACCAGAGCCGAAAACGTCTTCCTTTTTACAAATCCAAGCATGTGAGGTACTGATATGAAGGGCTTGATGAATACATTACAAAAATGACATTTTCCACCATCGCCGTGGGGATGGGGTTAACACCGATCAGAAAATCAAAAGTTTCAAGAAGATTGTCGTGTGACCTATCAAATTAAAGCTATCGACAAGGATATTATGAAAATCATAATTTTTCCCTTCTTATAACGATGGAGTTGGGACCATCTTGAAATCGAAAGTATTAAGAAAAGGTAGTTATGGAACATATTAAATTGAAAAACAACAAGTTGAATCTGATGCATCATTCATTTTTGGTATCTGTGTTAAACGTGAAGTATGTTTTAAAAAAATATATGATTGTTATGCTAATTAGGGATGCACTCGCTTATTAACAAGTCACGCCTTAAGATGTTTCCTTCAATAATAACTCTGTTTACTGAAACATAGATTTGTCAATAAAAAAATTATAAGTTGATCTTCTAACGTTTCTACATATTGAGGATAGCCTATTTCACTATTTCCGAAAAAAGTGTCAATCCAAACTATTTTTTTTTAGGAAAAATGCCCACGTTGAGAAAACATTACAAAACTAAACGAGTTTTACCTTGACTAAATTCAAATAAAACCATTTGTCACGTGTTAGAAAAGATTTGTAAACAGTCTAAACGCACGTGTGGAAAAGTTGTTTTGTTTTTTACAATAGGAGTTAAAATATTTTAAGATAGGTGGCGTTATATAAATACAGCAACAACAAAAAACAGTGTTTACAATGTGTCAGCGTATGACTGAATGAAAATGAGAAAAAAGCTCTTTTTCTAACCACCTGATAGTGAAGCATTACATCAGTAGTCGCGATATTGATGTCATCCAACAGTAGCCAAGACATTAAGCTTTTAACGTCGACATACCACTTGTCCAAAACAATTCTCTTTTAACGCTATAAAACGGGTGAAATACATCTCGGTAACGACTCCCTTTTTTTTCTTGATCAGACAAAGTTGTTGGTGGAAAGTTGACAAAACAATTGATCAAATATATCGAACGAAAACGACTCATTTTCTAACTACGATTGTCGCCGTATTCTAACGTCACCACACTAATCATACAATACGATATTGGATCTGCACTACCTCTTGAACATTACAAATTTACGATTTGTATTGTCTTCAACACAAATCGTAAATTCCTTCCCGCATCACCATACTTATACTATACCGCATCGAATTTGACATCGTCATCATCCCCTTGCTAGATAAACTTGAACTCGTCATCCGAATGGTGTTGCGAAGTGAGCCTATAGGGGTTGATTAAGCTCGCAAGCTCGGGTAAGAGCTCGAGCTCTTGAGGTTTTATTTTGAGGATTCAGTGGACTCATGTTTATTCAATGAGCCTGATATCGTTTGGTAAGGAAACACAAAATTCCAGAGCTGTTGAGACCTCACAGAACTGCCAGTTATCATAACGTTTATAGTCCGATCTTACGATCTCTGATCGATAAATTTTCCCTAACATTCCGTAACAATGGTCGATAATAGAAATTAGTATAGAAAATCGTGTGAATTGTTCTCTGAAAATTGCATTCGCTTGTGCAGTATTTCTGATTTTTTACAGATTGCGTTCAGGGTTTAGTTTAAAAAAAAAAAAAATGTTGTCAAATGGTTAGGTTCAAGAGAAGTAACTCTGCTAGGTTCAAAGGAAGTAACTCAGTCATCCGTAGGTAGAGGTTTATTATGAGGTCATCAGAGGTCATAATACAGGTTTGGTTCGTGGAAGTAACTCCGTTCATCCGTAGGTAGAGGTTTATTATGAGATCATCAAGGGTCGTGATACAGGTTAGGTTCAAGGGAAGTAACTCGGTAACAACCCATCCCAAAGTAGAGGTTGATTATGAGTATATCAGAGGTGATGATACAGGTTAGGTTCAAGGGAGGTAACTTCGTAACAACTCATCCGCCAAACGGTTATGTTCGAGGGAAGTAACTCTGTAACACCTCGTCCATAGGTAGAGGTTTATTATGAGGTCCTCAGGAGTCATGATACAGGTTAGGTTCATGAAATGATTAGGTTCAAGGGAAGTAACTATGTAACAACTCATTCATCCAAACAAAATTAAAATTCGATGCACCATACTAAGAAGTGCTTGAAAAAAACATTTTTAGGTTAGGTTCGAGGGAAGTAACTCTAACAACTCATCCGTTCGAACAAAAATTAAAATTCGATTCACCATATTAAGAAGAACTTGAAAAAACCTCCAGGTTTTAGGTTATGTTCAAGGAAGTAACTCTGTAACAACTCATACGTTCAAATGGTTAGGTTCGAGGGAAGTAACTCTGTATAACAACTCATCCGAGGTTTATTATGAGGTCATCAGGGGTTATGATACGGGTTAAGTTCAAGGGAGGTAACTCTGTCATCCATAGATTCAAGGAAGTAACACTATAACACCAAGGTGTATTATTAGGTCATCAGGAGTCATGATACAGGTGAGGTTTAAGGGAAGTGACGCTATCATCCGTAGATTTGGGGAAGTAACAATCAACTCACCCATCAAATGATTAGGTTCGAGGGAAGTAACTCTGTAACAACTCATCCGTAGGTTCGAGAGTAGTAACTCTGTAACACCATTGGTAGAGGTTTATTATGCGGTCATCAGAGGTCATGATATGGGTTAAGTTCAAGGGAAGTAACTCTTGTCATCCGTCAAAATAATTCGGTTCAAGTGAAGTAACTTTGTAACGCCGTAGGTAGAGGTGAATTATGAGTACAGCCAAGATCATGATGAGTACATTAGAGACCACGTTGAGACCATCAGAGGACAAGATACCGGTTAGGTTCAAGGAAGTAACAACTCATCTGTAGGTTCAAGGAAGTAACTCTGTAACACCATAGGTAGAGGTTTATTATGAGGTCATCAGGGGACATGATACAGGCTAGGTTCAAGGGAAGTAACTCTATCATTCGTAGGTTCAAGGGAAGTAACACTGTAACACCTAGGTTATTATTAGGTCATCAGGAGTCATGATACAGGTGAGGTTTAAATGAAGTAACTCTATCATCCATAGGTTCGAGAGAAGTAGCTTTGTAGCACCAAGGTCTATGAAGTCGTCAGGATAGGTTCGAGGGAAGTATTAACTCATCCCAGGTTTATTATGAGGTCATCAGGGGCTACGATACGGGTTAGGTTCGAGGACAAAGTAACAGATTCGAGGGAAGTAACCCTGTAACACCAAGGTTTATTATGAAGTCATCAGGGTAGATTCGAGGGAAGTAACTCTGTATAACAACCCATCTGAGGTTTATGATGAGATCATCAAGGGTTACAATATGGGTTAGGTTCGAGGAAAAAGTAACTCTGAACAAAACAAATAAATATTATAAAGTATAATTCGTTGCAGTTTTTGTTCCTTTTCCATAAAGAAAAATTATATATATTAAAAAATCGATAACAGAAAAAATTAATAAGACCATACAAAGTTGATTGTCTGTTTCTCAAACCATTTTTTCCAAAAAAAGCATTCGGGCGGGCGGTCTTTTTTTTTCTCCCTGAGAGGTTGTTTATGGTAATTCAACCCCCACCCAAACGCCTGGTGGATCACGCAAAATTTCCCTCCAGGGGAGTGGGGTAGGGAGGGGTTAGGGGAGGGAGGGGGATTAGGGAAGGGGGATTAAGGAAGGGGAGGGGATTAGGGAGTGGTGGTGAAGGGGATTAGGGGAGGGGAGGAGAGGGGGTAGGGAGGGGGAAGGGAGGGGGAGGGAGGGGGAAGGGGAGGGAGGGGGATTAGGGTAAGGGGATTAAGGAAGGGGAGGGGGTATGGAGTGGTGGTGAAGGGGATTAGGGGAGGGGATGAGAGGGGGTAGGGAAGGGGAGGGGGTAGGGGAGGGGGTAGGGGAGGGGAGGGGAGGGTAGGGAAGGCGAGAGGGGAGGGGTAGGGAAGATGGGAGGGGATTAGGGAATGGGAGGAAGGGGAGGAAGGGGAGGGGACGGGGGTAGGGAAGGGTAGGGAGGGGGAATTAGGGAAGGGGAGGGGAAGGGACTAGGGAAGGGAAGGGAGGGGAGGGGGCCGGCGGTTAGAGGAATGTACATTCCGTAACAATGGTCGATAATAGAAATTAGTATAGAAAATCGTGTGAATTGTTCTCTGAAAATTGCATTCGCTTGTGCAGTATTTCTGATTTTTTACAGATTGCATTCGTGGTTTAGTTTAAAAAAAAAAAACGTTGTCAAATGGTTAGGTTCAAGGGAAGTAACTCTTCTAGGTTCAAAGGAAGTAACTCTGTCATCCGTAGGTAGAGGTTTATTATGAGGTCATCAGAGGTCATAATACAGGTTTGGTTCGTGGAAGTAACTCCGTTCATCCGTAGGTAGAGGTTTATTATGAGATCATCAAGGGTCGTGATACAGGTTAGATTCAAGGGAAGTAACTCGGTAACAACCCATCCCAAAGTAGAGGTTTATTATGAGTATATCAGAGGTGATGATACAGGTTAGGTTCAAGGGAAGTAACTTCGTAACAACTCATCCGTCAAACGGTTATGTTCGAGGGAAGTAACTCTGTAACACCTCGTCCATAGGTAGAGGTTTATTATGAGGACCTCAGGAGTCATGATACAGGTTAGGTTCATCAAATGATTAGGTTCAAGGGAAGAAACTATGTAACAACTCATTCATCCAAACAAAATTAAAATTCGATGCACCATACTAAGAAGTGCTTGAAAAAAACATTTTTAGGTTAGGTTCGAGGGAAGTAACTCTAACAACTCATCCGATCAAACAAAAATTAAAATTCGATTCACCATATTAGGAAGAACTTGAAAAAACCTCCAGGTTTTAGGTTATGTTCAAGGAAGTAACTCTGTAACAACTCATACGTTCAAATGGTTAGGTTCGAGGGAAGTAACTCTGTATAACAACTCATCCGAGGTTTATTATGAGGTCATCAGGGGTTATGATATGGGTTAAGTTCAAGGGAGGTAACTCTGTCATCCATAGATTCAAGGAAGTAACACTATAACACCAAGGTATATTATTAGGTCATCAGGAGTCATGATACAGGTGAGGTTTAAGGGAAGTGACGCTATCATCCGTAGATTTGGGGAAGTAACAATCAACTCACCCGTCAAATGATTAGGTTCGAGGGAAGTAACTCTGTAACAACTCATCCGTAGGTTCGAGAGAAGTAACTCTTTGTAACCCCCACCCCCACATAAAATGAAAAACGTCATTTTTGTAATGTATTCATCGAGCCCTTCATATAAATACCTCACATGCCTGGATTTGTAAAAAGAAAGACGTTTTTCGGCTCTGGTCGTGACCCCACCCCACGACGAGGGTTAAAATTACGAGCTTCTTAATCCACTCGTCGAGACCTTCAATTTGATAGGTCACGTGACCACCTTCTCGAAACTTTCGATTTTATAAATAAAGCCTTCCGTAAATTTCATTGGTCAATTTCAAAACTGGACAATTTGATTGGCTAAACAAAATACAACTGGGCCATATTTTCATAATTTGCATAATTGGGGTTGAAAGATTTCATTGGTGAATTTCAAATATGGACATCTTGATTGGCTGAACAAAATACAACTGGGTCACATTTGCATAATTTCAGTAGGGAGAATTTACGTTATCTGTCCTATTTAGGGTGGGTTATATTGTATTAATCTTTTACCTACAAGACAAACGCCAGTGGTATGTCTCGTATGTTTCACCCCAAGGTTGCAGGACCTCGGTGCAGGACCTCGGAAGTGACGTCATGTCACGTGACGTAGTGGCGCCATGTTGTGTTGTCATGGTAACCCGCGTGAGCAGCCATCTTGTGGCGTCATCCCCATAGTGGTATGTGGTGTTAGTGCTCATGCGCAGTGCCTGTTGTTAGGGTGATACGTGCTTCCGTCGTCCATTTTGTGTACCGGAGGCCGTCATCTTGGTCTCTATGGTAGCACATGACTGTTATGTTACCCAAAGTCCTACAATGGGACGGGGAATGTTCAGGGGTGTGTTCGATTGAATCGGAATAAATCTAATTACCACAAACAACCCGACGATCCCTCCAAATCACCAAAATCTATCCCAAATCACCGAAATTGACTTTATTTTCCCAATTTATCGGCTTAGCAATTAGTGCTATAGTACTAAGGGGGTACAAGGGGGTTGATTGATCAGGAGTAATGTTCTGGCTTAGAATTCTCCCAGAATCCCTTTTTGGATCCCTATCCCATGACGTTTTTCTCCCATTTTACGGAGTCGGATAGGAATTCCATTTTACGGAATGCCTTTTAAAGAATCCCTTTTGGAAAACACCTGTGGCTATGGAATCCCATTTTGGTCGTATGTGCCTATGTGCTAGATCACATTGTGTCACATTGTGCCTTTTCACATAAGCACATATCGGCACATAAAGCATGTGCTTATGTGCTAGGGCACATTGTGTCACATTGTGCTTTTTCACATAAACACATATGAAAAAGGGGAATCTTCAGAAGGTATCCTAGATAGGTATCCTCAAATAATACAATACTAGGCTATAGGTATCCTCAAATACCCGTATGTGCCTATGTGATAGGGCACATTGTGTCACATTGTGCCTTTTCACATAAGCACATATCGGCACATAAAGCATGTGCCTTTGTGCTAGGACACATTGTGTCACATTGTGCTTTTTCACATAAGCACATATGACAAAAGGGGATTCTCCAGAAGGTATCCTAGATAGGTATCCTCGAATAATACAATACCAGGCAATAGGTATCCTCAAATACCCGTATATGCCTATGTGCAGGGTACATTTTGTCACATTGTGCCTTTTCACATAAGCACATATCGGCACATAAATCATGTGCCTATGTGCTAGGGCACATTGTGTCACATTGTGCTTTTTCACATAAGCACATATGACAAAAAGGGGTGCCGAAGGTCATATGTTTTTCAAAAAAGGGGTGCCGAAATTGGGGTGCCCGAGGATATTGCAATTGGATATAGATGTGATGACAATCGGATACAACTTCGTTGTAATAAGGGGAGATAACGCTATACGATTAAGTACAGGTTATGGTAAATCAAGCAATCTGATTGGTTAGTTATAATTTATATAAATGATCTAGATAAATGAAACAACAAGAGTACACGGAATAGGGTCAGAACTAACAAGAATAGACTAGAATAGATAAATATAGTAATAATAAGCAAAGCTGTTCCAGTTAAAAGGCTCTTCTACGCTACTGGAGTACACTCTAGAACAAAGGAACATGGTCAGATAGACGAAAACTATTGCATATACAGATAGAAGCAGAGAATTCTGGGTAATGACCAAAGGAACGTGTCTTTTAATGAGAAAAACACCATGGGATAGGGATCCAAAAAGGGATTCTGGGAGAAGAACCAGAACATTACTCCCGTTCAATCGAACGCACCCCCTTGTACCCCTTAGTACTATAGCACTACGTGCTAAGCCGATAAATTGGGGAAATAAAGTCAATTTCGGTGATTTGGGATAGATGTTGGTGATTTGGAGGGATTGTCGGGTTGTTTGTGGTAATTACTCCGATTCAATCGAACACACCCCCGAACATATCCCGTCCCATTGTAGGACTTTGGGTAACATAGCAATCACGTGCTACCATAGAGACCAAGATGGCGGCCTCCAGTACACAAAATAGACGACGGAAGCACGTATCACCCTAACAACACGCGCTATGCATGCGCACTAACACCACGTATCACTATAGGGATGACGTGACAAGATGGCCGCTCACGCGGGTTACCATGACAACACAACATGGCGCCACTACGTCACCTGACATGACGTCACTTCCGACGTCCTGCACCGAGGTCCTGCAACCTTGGGGTGAAACATACGAGACATACTACTAAAGGCATTTATTTTTTTTATATTTTCACTTTTTGCTTCCAAAACATAGGTTATGACTCCTCATTGGAACGAGTTCGACGTGCTCGTTCCAATGAGGGGTCATAACCTATGTTTTGAAAGCAAAAAATGAAAATTTTTAGTTATACGAGGATGTTTTTTCCAAGTGTCGTCTGCAACTCAAGTTAGGTGGTGGGTTAAATAGACATACTAAGTGGCTAATTTGTGCGTGTGTGTGTCATATGATAAATAGAATATGAAATGAGTGTTTTTCTCATATAATACTCGTCCGAATTTTCCGTTTGGGCTCGCCAGAGGCTCGCCAAAACGGTAAATTCTTAGACTCGTTTCATAAATATTATATGAGAAAAACACTCATTCCTTATCCTCTATATCTCACATGACCCCACGCAACCGTCTTACTAGCATGGTTAATGACACAGGACTATTCAATCATCGTACGTTCTTAGTAAAGAAACAATATGGTGTCACGTTTCGGACATATTAGCAGGCGGACGTTTGCGGAAGAAAACAGATATAAAAGCACAGACCGCAAAACCAAATGACACTTGACTCTTTCATATGAATTTTTGGAAGAACGCCATTACGAGTGAAGCGAGTTGCACAAAATTCCTGTTGAAAAGTTATGCGAATACATTGCAGCATTCACAGTATGATGTCATCGGAATGTGTCAGTGTTCATTTCGCTGCAAATCTTTAACCCTTGTCTTGCCGGGGTAGGGATTTAACTTCGTCGTGAAAACCTAGTATAAACGGAACTTGGTATGCTCTTTCCGATAAGCAAATCATTTTTTTTCAGAATTGGACAACAAAATTGTTCGATATAGCTGCACGTGCCCCTGAATTACTTTTGATGACATCAGACTATTTTGGTGGGGGGAGAAAAATGACTCTGATGGGGGTGGGGGTGAGATATGTTAACCCATCGTTACCGTGTGCTAGCGTGCGTTTTCGTCATATATACCTTTGGTAGATACGGAAATGCGGTTGCATAAAATTCATCCTCAAGAGGTGTAGGTGTGGGTCGAGTAAATTTCACACTCGGGAGGGAGAGAAAAGATATTTGACCTAGTGTCAAACATCTATCTCCCTCGTGTGAAATTTCCCCATCCCATTCAACCGACTACTCACCACAAGAATATGTTGTCATAAAAGTTAAATCTTCTGGGGTGCTTCTTGACATTATTTTCATCCTTTACCCAACGAGATCGTTCCAACGAGAGGTCATAACCTATGTTTTTGAGACAAAAAATGAAAAAAATAGTTATTCACGAATTTTTTTTGCAAGTGTCGTCTGCTTTTCATGTTAGATAAAGGGTTAAACCTGTCCTTTCGTAGTATGCAGCCTGTTTCCAAATATACACCTTAGTTAGATACTAACTGTTTCATTACATTTTTCAAAACCTGCAAGTAGTTTTTGTCAACGAGCCATTAGGAAGATCGGGTGATACATGAACAGTCTTTAAACCTAAATTATGTCACGTGGGCAGTTGGTGGGAGCAAGCTTATCCATCATGGGTTTGTTTGTGGGATGGGGAAATATCATCCTCTGAGGTAAGAGATTCGCAGCAGACACTCGAAGCACACTCACCTTCATTTATGATAATAATAACCTGTCTTTTATTTCACGTGGTTCATTTCTATATTTATGTATGGCGGAAACAGTGAACAATATACACAAACAAGTCGATCATGGTTTTTTTCATATTATAACATCAGGTATTTCTATGAAAGTTGAACAAACCGTTTCCCAGTTGTGATTATCTCTCTAGTTGTCTGGAAGTCTCTGATCTGACGGGATTTACCTAGCGTTTCCCATTTATACCGCTTGGAAAAGTCTGCCTAGGTTATAATCGCATCTGTTATGAGAGTGAATGTAGAATGCTACTAATTGTACTGCATTTACTTGAGAGGCGGAACCGGGCGGGGAGGGGTGGGGTGGGGGGTGGCTGGGAGAGGGGGCTTCACACCCCACTTTTTTGCCGGGCCATGTTTTTTGAATGTATATCACACAACCAATGACTGGTGAAACAAGGGGCGGATCCAAAGCCTCCCCTATATTTTCGCCAGCTATGTTTCTCTCGTACTGGTTCAGTTTCGATGGATTTCGGATAATTTTTTGCAGTAAGTGACACAAACGCTAAAATGTATACCGTCTGTTAAAAATCGGTAACTGAGATAGATTGTAATCTTACAGACATACAAGTACCAAATCCACCCCCAGACAAGATCATCAATTGACATTATAATTGCTGTTAACGTCTGGTGAAGCATACAGGTCAGGTCTATTTTTCAGCTGTCGTTACGACCAAAGCTGATAAAAAAACCTCACCTGTATTCTTTGCCGACGTTTTTTAACGGCTCTCAAACTGTGAAATCTTTCAAATACATCTCCTGAAAAATCTCAAAATATCCGCTCAGAAGCATGGAAATGGGAGTTTTGGGACCCTGGAATTTGAAATTTCCGTACGTCATATCGCCGACCATCCATCGCCCCCCCCCCCCCCACACACACACTTTGAAAATGGTTCCGCCGCAACTGATTTAAGAAAATGTTAACGCAAAATCTTCTCGTCAATTATCAAACACAAATTATATGTAACAACCCGTATTGCCCAGAATGTACTAGATAGTTTTCTATACTAATCTGTAATACAGTTCTGCTTTTACCGGCTACAATTTATTCCCAAATTATTTTCAATATTATTTTCAATGTATTCTAAAATAATATGCCATTATTAAGAGTCTTGTTTCCCATGCAACAATACAACATTACTCCAAAAGAATCTGTATTTCTTTCTTCCCGGTTGAATACTCCGTCTGATATGATGTTGCTCCAATTATACTTTTTACCTTGGATAGCAGGAAGACAGCCAACCTGGCTATACTGCCCCCAACGGTATGTATATGTATTACAACATTATTCTGTAAATGTATTGATTATTATATTTTACATACCGTTAAATAAAAGAATAGAATTAGAAAGGAATAGAGTAAATAAATAGAATCATTACCAGTTCATCATATTAGGCTAACCTCAGACGCTAGAAAGCTTCAAAGAGACACTGAAAACCCAACTTTTCGCCCGCGCTTTTGGTGTTCATCAACTTTGTATCAACTTTCTAATACATGTACAATATAGCAGTAGAGCATTGTAAAGCCTGAGGGCGCAATTTTGTGGATTCATGGCTCTAAACAGTATTTATTATTATTATTATTATTATTATTATTATTATTATTATTATTATTATTATTATTATTATTAACTGCAAGTGATGCATTGAAGGGAAATCCCAACGACGCTTTCCTGTGGGAACACGGTGGAACGCCGTGCCCCTACTATTCTCTGAGAGTTATGCCTTTCCATACAATTTTAAGACCCGAAATGACTTGATTCGTCACGAATATTCAACAGACAGGGAATTCAATCGTCTTGCTAGCCGTTCTTAATCTAGTTAGCTGTGTGCAGCCTACAACCCCGCACAGATAACAATGGCCACTTCTTTTGAAGAGTTATGAGTAGGCCTACTAATTTTTCCCGTAGTTGAACCCCCTCTACTACTACGAGAGGAGGACACTCTCTCCTTACGAAGTGTTCCTCGTTGACCGTCGCCATGCGTTAAGCGCCCGTTCCGAAAGGGCGCTCAACGAGCAGCGATGGCCGACGTGGGCCCTTCCCCTGCTTCTTAATTTTGTAGAGCATCACTGGGAAATCCTGTTATCAGTTTTTCACATAGAGAGTAATTGTATCATTGATGGGTGAGGACATTCCCTTCCCATCGTTTATTCCGATTCTCGTCATAACACCTCGGGTGGGCGAAGGGAGTGATATACCCAGTTTTTAGCAGAAAAAACTGTCCGTTCAGTTTGAAATGTAAATATGCTTCTTAAAAATAAATTCTCTCTTAAAAAATAAATACTCTCCTTAAAAGTATGAGAGTCGAAATGTGGACTTCAGTTTCTTATGAACCGAAATAATAGATATATGTGTTCGCCATCATTTGCTAAGACATACATTTACTGTTTGTTTTTGTTAATAAAAGCGAATATACAGAAATTGAGATTTATTTGCCAAAATGGCGGCATCGATAATACAGGCGAGGTAATGGTGGATGAACCGAGATGTGACGTTTGGGGTGAGGTGTGGAAAGGGAAACTTTTAACGAGGGTCAATTTATTTGAATCAGACACGAGGCTTGCCGAGTGTCTGTTGCAAGTATCTTGCCCTTGGGATACAGATTTCCCAACCCACACCCCAAATCCATCGTGGATTGAAAGATTGGTTAAGTGATGACGGATGTGTCTTTGATAAGTTACATATTTTAGAAAAGCGACATAATGTTAGTACATTTACGAAGACTATATACTTGGAAAACGATCGGCACTCTGAATAAAGATATAGTTACATCACTGAAGCGATGAAAAAAATACTGCGCCATAGTGCTGCTCATGACCTTTGCGTTTACTAAGACGTGAAATTGTATTACGTCGGTTGTAAGCACTGACATATGTACATCAGGACAGCGGAAACCTCAGCGAAAAACGTCGCAATTCAATGTGCCCCCCCCCCCCTCCCACACTCGAAAAAAACAAAAACCAAAAAAAACCAAAAAACAAAACTAGCGCCAAAGGAATCAACGCAATAACCCCCCCCCCCCCCCCCCCCCCCCCCCATCAATGTCGTTTGATGACGTAAAACCTGTTACGCTGTGACTGTAGTCATAGCGTAACAACTTTCACGACATAAAACTTCATGGTGTTTACGTCTACCTTGCACGAAAAGTAGTAACACTATATCAACTTTCCAATTTATACCAGTTTTTTGTCAAAAATAACAAAAAAGGTTGTAAATATTCAATTTCTGTGGCCGCGAAAAATGTACGCACTATCAACATAAATCATTTTTCACTGACATCAAAGTGATGTTCTTCAAAAAGCGATCGACGATTGCGAAGCGTCGGAAAATTGAAAACTTTCGAGAATTTTCTTTGTTGAGCATTGTTCATTTAAACAACAACTGCCCAACCTAAGATGGCTGTCGGTCAGGCACTCTGCTATATGTGACCAATGGGCAACTCTGTTGAATACAGTTCAGTGGGTATATGTGGTACATCTGCCTCATACGGTTGTCTCAACGGACACATGTACCTCACCGGGAAGAAAACAAGAGAAAATTGTGAAACCTGGACATTCCCTTTTTTCTATCACATAACAGCCGAGGCCCTTTAGTTTACGCTCCACCCGTACTTCTTTCGCATAATTTGACAGTTACTGATTAGCCCAGGGAGCGCGGTGGCTCAGTGGTAGACTGTTGGACATCTATGCTAGAGGTCCCGAGTTCGATCCCCGTCTTGGACGACCCGCGTTGTGTCCATGGGCAAGGCACTTTATCCCAGTTGCCCACATGGGGGCGCGATGACGCCGCGTACCAAGGCGTACAGCACGTCGATGGTTCACATGTCTTCAACCACTGTAACTCTGCTTGAGCTGAGCTTGCACAGAGTTAGAATGTTGAGGAGCTGACAGTTGCTCGTCGATGCTTAGTGGTCATTGCGCGTAAGTATGTGACCTTAAACACCAATAAATTAATAAATACTGATTAGCCCTTCACTTAAAACGAATAGCAGACGACACAAACATTTTGATTAACTAGGAATTTTCTTTTTTGCCTCAAAAACATAACTTATGGCCCCTCTTTAGAACGAGCTCAATGAGATCGTTCCAATAAGAGGTCATAAGCTATGTTTTTGAGGTAAAATTTAAAACTTTAACAGAATTTGAGTGAGAAATTCTACGTACAGCGCTGGCCCGCTTTGGTCTTAACCTTAGGTAAAAGATTAGTTGAAAACCGTGTCTTGTGAGTGGCATTTACTGAAAATCACCTTTTATTTTCGATTATCGGCAGGAAAGTTTGAGTAGAAGAGTTGTTTGAAGTGGATGTGTAGGGTTAATACGGAAAAGCGTCTCAGTAATAACACTTACATACGCATCACTAACGGAATTGACACGATTAAGAACCTTCCGACGCACTTCTGTTTCAAAATTGGCCCGCCCAATCAACAGTTTCATTAAGATTTTATACATTTAAAATCATATCCTCGTCAAGTTTCCAGTAGGGATGTCGTGAAGAGATGGAGGAAGCGAGCGCAGACGTATATATGACACCGAGAGACTTGTAACAGAAAAATCACGAAAGTGCAGCGGTGTCACTGAATAAAATAAGCACCTTTTGTTTCTACTTTCCAGCCCCATCCCCAAAGTTCAAAACTGAAATTTGCCCTGTTTCAATTAAGAAAAGAAATTAATTCTTGAGCACGACTGAAGGCTAGAGTACAATTGCATTCATCACAAAGACGGGAGATACGGTGTTCGGGACCGCCGATTCTTTTGAATATCGTATTTTCCTGCCTTATCCGCCTGACTGCCCGCCTATACTGACCTTTTTTGGTTTGTTACCTTGGCGAAACTCTGCAGACATAATTGTTGAACCCTTACCTAACAAGACTAGTGCAAGTCGACGGTTTGATACAGACCAGCGGTAAGTTTGCTGTGACCTTGGGCAAGGCTCGTAACCCCTTGAATGCTACTGCCGGCCCGTAAATTGCATATTTGTTTTGTTCAATTAGTTCTTGAGTTAAATTTAGATGCATTTTTCATCAAATCTAGTCATGACTGCTTCAAAGTAAAAGTTAGACACATCCAATCAAATTCTACCCCTCCCTGTAACTTGCATGGATGTTTTGTCCAATGATTTCTTAAATTTAGATGCATTTTCGCTAAATCTAGATTTGACTAGATTTGAAGACAAATATCTTGAAAATACTGAGGGGGTTAAGAATTAAACTCGATTGCCAATGCATATGAGGGCACGGTGGCGTTGTGTACCAAAGTGTGCTTCACGTCGATGGTACAGTTGCTTTTAACCGCTGCTAACTCAGCTTGTGCCAGGTTAGTAAGTTGGAGAGTCTATCAGTTGCTCGCTGATGCTCGCTGGGTCTCTTCGGGTACTCAGGCTTCCTCGGGGCTTATTTTTCATCTAAATGTGGGAGAATCCATTTGGATGATCACGAAAATGGTTTCGAGAATCCATACCTGCTATGCGTGGCCCAGGATCCCATGAGGCCTTAATGGTTGAACCCCTGTTGTATACCGATAACACAGGTTAACCCTTTGACCAACACAGCTGTTCAATTTTTAAAACACCAACTGATTTTTTTTTCTTAAAAAAATAAACAATATTTACCAATAAAACACACAAATATGGATGTCATTGGAACCGGCTCATTGAGCCGGTTCCAATGACAGCCATATTTGTACAATTTTTTGGACAAAGTGTCAGGATTTTTCTGATCATGTTAGCCTTTTATTGATTAATTTGCTTTCATTATGTTAGGTGAAGGGTTAAATTGACTCAGTACTTTTCTCGTGAATCCTAACAAGTGCACAGCGAGAATCTACGTGGACTCTCACCAGTTTTGCAGTGCAAATCTTTGGGTGAGGATTCTCGTCTCGATGAAATATAAGCCCTGCTTCCTTCAACCGAAAAACTGTCCGACTCATATAGCTCCGCCCATTGAAATTGTTGAACCACATTAAACGAAAAAAATACATTATGATGCCCTGTCCGGTATACAGACGGACAGACATACATACCCCATTTTACTATCATATATAATACTCTAACAGGGCCCTGTACACTGTATTTATTTGTTTACCCTCCAACATCGATTCGACAAAAAATTATAAATTGAATCCTTCACGAAATGAATCGTTCTCCAAAGTAAAATATTTGACGGAGCCACACTGGAAACGAAACTTTGCAAGCAGTTGTGTGATTTGCTCCAGTAACAAGGTAGGTACTCGACTGTATGTGAATTTAATCCAGCTAATTTGTAGGAACCGAACCTATTCACGCTCCAAGTCATTATTCAAATTAAAACACACAATGAAGCCATACTGAGTCCAAACGTTTTTTTTTATCTCTCTTGTAATCCCTTTCGTACCAGTAATTCAGGTTCGTGACTAAATGTACGATGCAGCAAAAATGAAATGTTTGGCTGTGGTACGACCGTATGGAGCCCGGGAACTGACACGCTTCGCTCTTATTTTATTTCGTTTTAACGAAATAGTATTACGAAATAACGAAATAATTATTTCGTTTTAACGAAATCTTATTTCGTTTTAACGAAATATTATTTCGTAATACTATTTCGTTAAAACGAAATAACTATTAATTTAAAACGAACAATTATTTCGTTATTTCGAAATATTATTTCGTTAAAACGAAATAAAATAAAAGTGAAGCGTGTCACTTCCTGGGCTCAATACGGTCGTGGTACAGTTGACCATCGAATAATGACAAAAAAATAGCAGAAAGTCAAATTTTACGAATCTAATCCTATAACATATCTAATTTGTACCCATATAAGGAGCAAGGCGTGAATATGTCTAACACCACTCGTGTGATTTTCTACCAGTTATTACAGTACATGTCTTTACTTGTACAGAAAAGTGTAATCAAATCTTTGGCTTCGGCGCAGCGTAAGGTCGTAACTATGTATCTTCTGAATTTGGACTGCAGTTGCAACGATCAAGGCGAGGTGTGTGATATGGAATTCCATGAGTAATGTAACACAATTCCATTCGACAAACAATAGGTTGGCATGCAAATCGTTCACACGCAGGGCTCATTTATTTAATGCAAAATTAACTGCAAGGCACTGAAAAAATGACGTTTCAATTCGAAATCGAATCGGATCTAAAAACATTTATAGGGGTTGTTGGATCCCGTGTTTCTGATAATAGAAGAGGTAGAGCAGCGGACAAATTCAGAAAAGTGTGACTTGCCCAAAGTTACCGCTGGTCAAGATCGAACCATCGACCTTTCGGTTTAACCACTCTGCCACCACGCACACAGTGATTTATAAATGGTAGAATTCTTATTTGTTTAACGAAAAGCGGTCATAGTCTGCTGCCATTTTCAAAGGAAAGAGATCATAGTGAAAGTCATGTCTTGATCTCAACAGACTGTGTACATTAAATACACTGCCTACACGATACGCCTTGAATCCAATGAAATTCTTAGAAGTTTGTAGAAGGTATGATGTAAGTTATAAGTAGATAAGGGGGTGGGGGGGGGGGGGGTGGGGGATTTCTCTCCAATTTTGCAACAGAAAAAAAATGAAAAGTAACTTTTGGAGTGGAGCAGTATGGTAAATTATTGCCCTTTGCTTTCAAATCCGTATCCCGGAGAGGCATTGTCCTGAACGCCTAAAAGACAGACTTCCGCAGCTGCCGATTGTTGTGAGCAAGTTCAAATGCTAGGTCCGACATCCAATCACCAACGTAACAACGATATGTGACAGTTTTATGCCTACGCCGAGGAACATACCAACTACTGGGCAATATTACTCTGGTAGACAGACACCCCTCCCATGATTTTCACCCCTCCCATTGGCTTCCGTAAACGCAAATGGGTAGGATGGTGGGGAACTTAGTGCTCGTTTGAGAGAGGACTTTGTCAAAATTAACTGGGCACGAGATCCTAGATATCCAACCAAACTATGTCGTGGCTGGGACAAGTCGTCTTCCAGTGGGAGATATAGAATGCAATTATGATTCAGTTCGTAATTCAATTCATATTTCGTCACAAAGAGAGTGGCATGTCGAAAAAAAAAAACGTCCCAAAACATTTCTATAGCTTTATTTCTCCGAACCTTCATCAAGAACAGTCGAACTTCTCCCAACTCACCCACACCAGCTGACTCTAGAGTGAGTCAAAAAGAAAATGAACCCAGATTTGTCAATCCAAAACGACGAGGACACAGTATCTCAACCTCTCAAGGTATTCATTTGTGTACTGTATGTGCGATAAATATATTTCCGCGGTTTTAGAAATTTATCTTAAATGATTTATATCTTAAATGAAAGATAATAACTAAAAAGGGTATTTGTGTCTCAAAATAAAATACAATGGATCTGTATTTTACACTCGTTGCTACAGTTATTTTCCAGTTACAGTGTAAGGGAGATAATGCATCCAGGAATACAAATTATTGTTTTTAAATCCAGATGTGTGATCGCGGAGGCTCAGTGTTCACGGCATTGAACTTCAAACCGAGAGGCCCATGGTTCGATCTCAGCCAGGAGTAACCGCGTAGTGTCCTTGGGCAAGGCACTTAATCGTAATTGTCCACGTGTGGGCACGGTGGAGCTGTGTACTAAGGTGCACGGCACGTCGATGGTGCACCTGTCTTTAATCAATGCTAACCCTGTCTGTGTGGAGTCAGAACGTTGAGGAGTCTGACAGTTGCTCGCCGTTGCTACGTGGTTCTCTCCGAGTACTCGGGCTTCCTCTACACGTAAAACAATCCGACATGAGATGACCCTGGCTGTCGAAAGTGTCGTTAAACTCCAATAAATAAATAAATAAAGCCAGATGTCTCCGTTTTATTATATGCATGTTTTGGTGTCCTTTGTGAGAAGGGGTAACCTCAACTCTGAAACAATATGAAACAATTTTTGTCAACCAGAATGTCACTCAACCAATCCATAATGCCTTATCTATCGTGTTAACCCATTGGACCCTGATGGTATATTCCATGGCAGTTCAAAGCCATCAACTTGTAAAGTCTGTATTCGTTACTTGGGGGATGACTAATCAGCATTTTCAGCATAACGCCTTGGGTCTGACGTTCAAAATCTTGATGGGTCTATCACACAAATTCACAACTATCCACTTTAAGAAATCAGATCCACGAACGGAGAAGCGGCCTTTCGGATTGAAAGGGTTAAACTCTTACTATCGTGTTAATGTCGTGTTAAATGTGTATTACTGCGGAGACGCACGGCATCTTACAATACCTGTTCGCAGTTCCTGGCAGCGCTTAACACTTTGAACACCGGCGCCCTGGAAGGTATTTTTTCAGCCAATGCTGTCAACGGCGAAATGTGCGAAACCATCCTGGTTTGTTGGGAGGTTCAGTATAATTTAACCCAACAGCTCTATTGAGCTGTTGGATTAAATTATTACCGAGCCTCGCTTCAGAGTTTTGCTCTTTATCTCGTCTGCTCGTCCACTACCAATTTTTCTTCGCGCAAAAATTTATGTACACCGGGTTGAAAGTGTTAATCCTTTCCCAAGTCGATGAACAAGGGCGTAGGCGTAGGAAGCATTTCGAACTCGGTAGGACACGTACATGAAAGGACGCCCCCACACTGATATACATTAGTGGTCGCTCATGTGCCTTAGTGACATTGTAAGAATTCAAATACGCAAAACTACATGTGAGACTAATGCACCACTACAATGAGAAAAAAAAAACAACTGAAAAGCAAAACAATGTGCACCATTCCCTCATTTAAAGGCTGTAGAAGAGGCAAATCACGCGAGGGAATCTTAGGTCACGCCTTAAGAGTAAGGAGTCGGTGTACCTCTTTCATGATAATTACCAATAAGATTGCAATGACAGCAACCAAAAAGACAAATACAAACTCCAGATGACTAAACTTGAGTCGTAAAACCCCGATCCTTTGGTGGTGGTATTATGGTGTAAAATAAATTGGTAAACGTAATTTTGGGTTAAAGTCTGTCTGTCTGTCTGTCTGTCTGCCTGCCTGCCTGCCTGCCTGCCTGCCTGCCTGCCTGCCTGCCTGCCTGCCTGCCTGCCTGCCTGCCTGCCTGCCTGTCTGTCTGTCTGTCTGTCTGTCTGTCTGTCTGTCTCTACCCTATCTCTGTCTCTGGCTCTGTCTCTCTCTCGCTGTCTCTCACTGTCCGTCTCTCTCTCTCTCTCCCTCTCTCTCTCTCTCTCTCTCTCTCGCTTTATGTCTCTTTTGTCTCTTAAAAATATATTGATCAAGATAATGTTAGCATCTCCCTCCCACGCGCCCTCTTTATCTGTTTCTCTTTCTTAAAAAATATATTGGTAAAGATAATATTGTCCTAATCTCGCTCTCCCTCTCGCTCTTTCAAATATTTCTGGAAAACATTGCTATGAGAGTACGTGTCCCCGCACCTCATCCTACGTTCCCTGATATAAATTAATTGTTTTCATTGATTTCTTATAGCAAGACAATAACAGCAGCAAATTTGTTGGCCGGTAGAGCCAGATATCCAGAAAAGGCAGTCAGACTTGTGGATTAGTTATTGATGATAAGTAATAATTTAATCCTTCAGCTCTTAGAGTTGCAGGTTTAAATTATCACCATTATGTTCATGTACAAAATGTTTTATCAGGGTTCAGCTCTTGTTTCTAAGGCTATATTTCGAATGCAGTCACCTACACTCCTTTCCTATTTTTGATCAATCTTTTTCCTTCGTAGTTCACAATGACATGTTTTCCTTTTCACCGTTTTCTCGCAACGATATAGACTAAGCTGGTGATGTGGCGTTAAGCACCAATAAATAAATAAATAAATAAATAAATAAATAAATAAATAAATAAATAAATAAATAAATACGTTTTTACTATTTACAGCCAAAGCATTGCTTATTACCTCCAGCTAGAACAAACTCGTCTGGCTTGTTTCAATTAGGGGTCATAAGCGAACACAGATCCGTTGGGGTAGACATGTAATCTGCTAATGTTTGATTTATTTGCCTCTACAACATAGCTTATGAACCGCAACAAGATAGAACAAGCTCATCAAGCTTCTTACACCGAAAAGTCATTAGGAACACTCACGTTAGGTAAAAGTTTAAAATAATGTATAAACTTATCTCTCGATGAAGAACCTTGAACTGTCAGTCCTTTGACGCCTCCCCCTAAACAAAATTTGTATACTGCCATTGAAAATCAGACCAGTTACATAAAAAGAGATGCACTTCTTGTTTTCTCAATGAACCTGGGGGTGGGATGGGGTGGGGGGGGGGGGGTGACGAGGGCGAGGGCGATCGCCTCTTCGCCCCAGCATTTGGTGGTCTACTGCGTATAATTAGTCCATGAAATAATGAATGTACAAGACAAAACAAATTCTTTCTCTGTCCGTAGTCAAGAGGTTGCAAACAGAAAATTTATGTTTAGTTTGACAAGGTCTAAATTTTTCCACATATTGGGTAATAATACTTTGTCCTACTATTGCCCAACTACTGTCTGTTATTATTTCAAACTCGTTATTTTTATTCAATCTTATTTGTTTTTACAAGGATTGGTGAACACAAGTTATGCAACTTATATTAACGCCTCTCCTTGGCTCAATGGCACAGGTGTGTGGAACGACCTTCGTAGCGGCAACTTCTTATCGAATGCTACGATGGGATCTTTTGTCTGAACGGAGTGTGTCTCTCTCCGCACAGAGGACAGCCATTTTACGTCCCTACCCGATAGGACGGTACGCTGTGACAGCATCAACCCCCATAATTGATGCTGACAGAGAGTGTTTGGACATGTCGAGAACTTTCCCCGACCGGGGATCTATCCCGTAACCTCCGGCATGAGAGACGTACTTTTCTCCCCACCCCCCCCCCCCCCACTGCATGTGTAACATACGTGTGTCCCGGCTGAGATAGCAGGGAGAGACAGATGTATCCCACCCCACCCACGTGACGTTATACATTTATAACGTTATTACGACGTTATGCATATCGTATCAGTTTCTTGCTACCAACTAATTCATATTGACGTAATTGGAATGCAGTGTGATCAAAGTTTGATGCTCTAAAAATCTTCAACCCTCAAGCTGCCACCATTCCTAATCGATTTCGTGGTCTATACGTTTGGTATATACATAACTTGTGCATGCTCTTTCCGATGGTGTCATCAGTTTTTCAAAACAACGAATACAAAATGAGTTGATTGAATCAGCACGTGACTCCCGATTACCGACTCCCGATTACATCTGGCTAACGTAATCGCTGCATGGTGGGGGAGAAAAATCATCCTCGGTGAGTCTGAAGGTGGGGATGGGGTAATCTCACCCTCGGGGCAAGATATTTGAACCAGACCCTCGGCAAGCCTCGGGCTGGTTCAAATATCTTGCCCATCGGGTGAGATTTCCCCATCCCACCTCCAGACTCATCAGGGATCATAATAATCCACTCGGCCACCACTCTTTATTGCTTGATTGTCGATATTCGGAGAACCAAACAGAACGTTTTCAATTGCGGCATAAGAGAGATAATACACAATAATACAAATTATTGACTTTTCAAAGCCCCCTTGATCGACATTCTGTAAGCGTTGAATTCTCTATTTTCTCTTCTGCTCGGGAGTAGTGGGTGGGTGCGTGGTAGTCAGCAAAACATTCCGGACACCTAGGCCAGGGAGAAAGCGGTCGGGTCGGAGAAAATGTGTTTTTTCAAGGGTTTTGCAATTGTTTCTAGAGGCTCGGCTCAGAGAGGTTTATATGATAAAACAATAACTAACTAACGTTTTATTGACCAACAAAATGGGATATTGAAATGCTCCAAAGTATATATTACACATATATATTTACTGCTAATGACCAATGTATGACCTTTTTCTAGACTTGACTGGATCACACCAACCAATGCTGCTGTCACCCAATTGCTATCTGAGGATATCAGCAAGAAGATATTTCACTGCTGACAATTTTATAATAAAATCAAACCAGAAAAAAATTCAACTCTTGAACATAGAATTAAAAAATAAAGCATCCGAGGGTAAGGGGCAAGCGCATAAAAAGGATACTTGACTCTGAGTATGAGTTAACACTTTGGACCCTGGTGGTATCTTCGATGTCAATTCAGTAGCAGCAATTATAGAAGAGTCCATATTCATTATTTGGGGGTGGACCAAATAATATTTGGCCTCTTGGGTCCAATGGGTGAAGACAGGGAGTTTACAATGTATCCCAAAGTGGCTCTACAGAGATGATCACCTTCCTTTTGGGATGCTCGTATGACTCAGGCGCCGTTGTTCATATCAGCCTAGCTGCTACTGAACTGAATCATGCACTGTCAATCTGCTTCGTTCAATTCAAAACAAGGATTTGAATAAATACGGTGGAATATGATTTCCAGTGTTTTCTCAGATTAGCCAAAAATGAGATCAAACACACTGTCACAGTTCTCAGTTACTCATCTCATGATAATTCATGACATTATTGTCACAGAATATCACTGTTCATCTGATAGTTGCAAATGCGTCTATAAACAGACAGACTGTCATCTGCAGAATGAGGTCTCCAGAGGGTGAATTTGGTGATGCTACCTTGCACAATAGGGTAGCATCACTAAATTTACCCTCTGTGAACCGCAATCTGAATCAAGGTCTCAAGTCCAAACAGAAAGAGGTACCCCGAGGATAAATTGGTCCGCTGTACGGAATAGCATCAGCAAATTCACCCTCTGGGGACCCTCTACCGCCGAGAGGAGGGATGGGTTGGGTCAAGAGGGCAATTGCCCGGAATTTTGGTGTGTTTTAAAACGTGTGGATTAACCTATCGATATCTGAGCTGAAAGTCGGGGGAAGGCTTTTGGTATGGGCCTCCGACAGTGGTGGAGGTGGCAAGATTACATAGTTGCGTTACCTGCCAGATTCCATTTGTCCACTAGTCTTTCCTGCATTGAGGTTGTCGCGATTATCTTTGGAGAACAAAATGCACCATACACACAAAAATACAGGTATTAAATTACCCAAATTGTAAGGAAATAATTGAGTAGAAAATGCAGGAGAAGGCTTCTCCTAGCACTAATTTAGAAACAAATTCTGGTGGAGGACACCGGGTCTTCCCACTTATTGCTTCGCGCCTTCGGCGCCCGCAGAGCCTGTAACGTCCGTTCTCGACATTGCTCGAGTCCCATCCTCGCTTTCGTCGGCCCTGTGGGGACCTCATTCTGCAAAATGACAGAGTGCTTATTCCCAGGCTTGGCTGCAGGTAACAATAGGCAGCCCACATAGTCCCATGTGCCATTGTTATTTCAAAGGATGTACACTATTATTAGGGTTCCGCGAGTTCCATATTATTACATTTGTCATGGTTGCAAAGGAAATAGTAATCAGTTATCATCAGTAATGCTTCGGCGTGTTTCTTTTCCCTTTTTTGTCCTTCACCCTTACCTAGTTCTAAATTATTTTTGGGCATGAAAATTAGTTCACAAGGCTTTGCATTGTTACAGTTTATGAGATAGTGCCTGTAGGTACTCTCTCATAAATTACAACAAACAAATCCTTACAGACTAAATAATTTCTCTTCAAAGATAATATGAAGCACATCCATTGAGTATGAAGCCATAAAGTTATGGTATCTGTACTTTAGAATAAAGCCCAAATATGGGCTTTTAATTCTCTTCGAGGGTGTTGTAAGAACACATCTTATCATCAGTAATTATTGGTTATTCCACCGTGTGAGAGGAAGGTCTTTTCTTCTGGTATCTGCACTTGGCACACAATACAATCCAACTCCCATATAGATAAAACAAAACAAACAAACAACCAAAAAAATAAAACCAAAAATATACCCAAAACTTAAATGTTTCTACCCTTATTTATTTTTTTTCTATGTATTTCTAATACACCATGTAACGCCATCATTGTTTGTGATGTATTTATTGTATGGATGATGTACATCTAGCGCCATTACACAGTGGTTTGAGTGAATAAATAGAAATAGAGATAGAAATTTGTCAGGCTAAAATGTACCTGGGGAAAGGTTAATCATGACCACGGCAGTTTCACGGGTGGAGGAAGCGGGAGTACCTGAGAAAACCACCGAGCAATTGTCAGCTCCCATCATACTAACTCTACACAAGGAGTGTTAAGCATTGGCTGAAGACAGGTGCACCATCGACGTGCAGTAAGCCTTAGTACACAACGCCAGCGTGCCCCACGTGGACAATGAGGGGTGACGCGTCTTGCCCAAGGACACAACGCGGTTGCCGCAGGTGGGATTCGAACCGTGGACCTCTCGGCTTGTAGCCTGCACCTCTACCTACTAAGCTACCGCGCCCCTAGCTGTAGTGCATATTTTATAACATATTTAGTAACTTTCTAGCTTAACCCTTTGAACTCTTGTGGTATCTCCCATGCCAGTTCAGTGGCAGCAATTAGAAGAGTCCATATTCATTATTTGGGGTAGACCAATCAATATTTCCAACGTGCAGCCTCGGGCTGCTCGTTGAAAATATTGATTGGTCTATCCCATACATTTACTGAACAGCCATTCTATTTAATGACGTTATGACGTATCATGTTGCTGGCCGGAAAAACGGCCTCTAGGGTTCAAAGGGTTAAATAACCAGAAATTAGAATGAAGAGCATGAAATTTGCTACTTTATCTTGGACTACTAAAGTCAATTTTTTTATTGGCAAATATCAGTGCAAATATTTCAATATCCAGAAAATGCTTAATACAGTCAATGATATTGTGTTGTCTAATTTACACCCGTTAGAACAGAAATGGATAACGATTAGAGTTTATCATTCAAAACTTGTTTACGGATGAAATGCCACCCATTGTACAGTGTGATGTTAAAGTTTGGGTCGTGTAGGGGTGAAAGTGAACAGAACGATCGTCGAGACAAATCCTAAGATGTCTATAAATGTGTAAAACCTTTACCATCAGACCCCATGCATTTTTACAATAGCGCTACGCAATTATCAAAGGTATCGAGACTCCACAGGGGATAAGGCACCCCCTCCGCTCTTGGTCCGCGTAAGTGAGCGGGGTTAGATATTTCTCCTTTGATATGAGTTCATTGTATTTAAAACTTATACAGTGATTAAAACAGCAACCAATGCATTTTTATGGTGCTTGAGTCGCTCATAGACCTTGTTCCCACCATTAGGGAATTTTGTAGGTTATGATTTTCTGAAGGCTTATTCAAAATGCTACAAATTGCACCAGTGATTGTCATTAGAGGTTGGGTCATCATTGAGTAATGCGCATGTAAATACCACGACCTCGGCTAAACAAACGGTACTGTTACAGTGTTAAATTTGTCATTGGTTTGTATATGAATTATGGATGTTGTTACCATGACAACACAACATTGCGCCACTAGGCCATGTGATATGACATTACATGAGGTTCACCATATGAGATCCATAAGACTGTGGTCGTCCGGGTACATGATATACTATTGTTTTCCTATAATAGGCGCCTCCCTATTAATACTTCGTTTCGACCCCACCCTGTGGATCTCATGTGGTGGATCTCATGTGACGCCATAGTCACGTGACCCAGACGCGCCATGTTGGTTTGTCCCGGTAGCCCCATAAGCCGCCATGTTGTGACGCCATTACCAGAGTGATACGTGGTCTCCTCTGTGCGCATGCCAACCCATGTTGTTAAGGCGATACGTTTTTCCGTCGTCCATTTTGAATATTAGAGGCCGCCGTCTTAGTTTCTACTGTAACACTTGGCTGCTTTGTGATCCAAAAATTCTCTAAGAGCAAATGGGGTATGTTTGGAGAGTGTATTCGATTGCATAGGAGCAAATCTAATTACCCAAATAGACTCCGAATCATCAAATTCAACCCGAAGTCACTTTATTTGGTACGGATTAATCGGATTCCCCCTAGAATCCTCATTTTATTCCAATAATAGGCATGTTTTTTTGTATAAGAGTCAATCTAATTACCCAGAACCCTCGGTTAGAATTACAACAAACAACCAGACAAGTTGTACTAGTTCGGATTCCTTCAGAATCCTCATTTTAAAAGCAGCATATAATGCTATATGTCCATAAAGGCTTCTGATATCACCAACAGGCAGATAAAACTAGCACGTAGTGTTATATGGTTCGTTCCTTTGCATAAGAGTCGATCTAATTACCCAGAACTACCAGAAAAAACCCGACAATTGTTTTACGAGTTCGGATTCCTTCGGAATCCCCTGCTTCTGCCCATCCTAGTCTATTCCATAGCTTATTTTTGACCAAATTCCTTGGTCTGTCCCGTCTATGTTATAACTTCCCTGATCTCCCTATAACGTACTCTGACTTTCCTCGATATTTTTGTGTCCTAATGCACAATGTTTTGTAGACATTACATGTAGCACAGATGCACATGGCGGATGTGCCGATATGTGCTTGCGTGCACTAGCACAATGTGCGCACATCACATGCTGCACATAGTCACATACAGGTATTTGAGGTTACTTATGACATGACGATGTCCTATTTGAAGATACCTTTGGGGATACCTGTTCAAGATTCCTTTTGAAGAGTACCTTTTGCAGGATATTTATATGAAGATTGTTATGGCTCCTAACCCTATTCAGCTCCTGACTTCTAAACCACCACATACCCTTCATAGTTTCAAGACTACCGCTGCTGACTTGTCTATAGTCCCCATCATCTGTCCTATGATCAGTTTGCATTGTGTTCGCCTTTAGTATGGTGTTCTATCAGCCTTTCAGCCTCGTGCCATTGTTGCCGTGTATCATTACTATTGGCTACCACTATTCTTTTCTGCGCTAGAGTGTCTCATCCATTACTAACTTGTGGTACTACTACGGCTCTCAGTGCACTACTTCCTCTACGGCTCCCAATTCATATCACTATCAAAGTTTTATTCCACTACTGCTTTCTCGAACGTCTTGAATATTATCGAGATAATGAGCCATTGAGCAACTGCCTGAACGAGTGACTCAACATGCATAAAAAGGAATTATTTAGGAATTGTGTAAAAGGGATTCCGTAAGTGAGATCCCGTAAGTGGGATTCAAAGCTTCTCTACAGTCCAGGTAGCCTTACCATCGGCATCCATTTTGTCTTCAACTATCTGTCCTATGATTTGCCTTTAATGCAGTCACCCAATACTATTATCTTCAACACCACCCTTGCAGCTTTGTACCATTGTTATTGACTTCCAGCACTACTTCATACTTCCTAGCTATGCCTGACCCTGTCTCGACTCTGCCCTTGGTCAGGTCTTTAACAGGCGCAACCAGATTGCTCCATTTATCTAAGCCTTATCAATCTATACAATGCGTAGACCTCGCGCAAACTATGGTAGCTTACATGTAAGAAACTGTATTTTGATCGTACTGAGATGTGCTTATGTGTTAATACATATTGCGTCATAATGTACAAACATTGCATGCAGCACCTTGGCACACACAGGATTGCCGATATGTGCTTGTGTGCTTTATATAGTGGTCCACAGCCTTGATGGTATGGTTAATTTTAACGAATTCAAATCGTTAGCTCGCTTATAAAACCTTGTACACAATTTTTCAAAAACCTGTACACGAGGTTTGATAATCAGGCCAACGAAATGTTTGTAAATTATAAAAGCTGCAGTCAGCAACTGGAAAACATGCTTTAAAACATTTCTTGAATGTTGGACTTTCAAAAACATAATTTGTGAAAATTCGTTAATGTTAATGGAATGAGTGGGGTTAGATAGTGTTGGATAGCGTGGGATGCAGGCTGTTTGAGTTGTAGGGTTGAAGTGACTATAAACTGATTCATAGCTAAGACAGTATGATCAATTTTGTGTGTAACGTCTTTCAAATTTTCGGCCTGTTTATGAAACCTCATAGGCGATTTCGCGAAATTTTGTACACATGCTTTTATAAGCTGATCCATCAAACTCTTGTAGCTTCTAAACGCCCCGATCGTCAGATGGTAAACATGTCTTAAAATGTTTCCTAATCATTGGACTTTCAGAAAAACATAGTCTTGAAAATTCCCTAATGGGGACCGTGACCATATTTGGCTCATAGCCTATAAGGGAGAACTTTAATTTTTTGGTTGTAAAATTTGGGCACAAATGGTAGATGAGAAAGAGTAACGATTGAAGCCTACAACCATTTAGATAGGGCTGGTGGATTGAAGTATTACAAATGCCCGTTCACGTTTTGTTGTTCAGCAAACTACTAGGTTTGTTTATTTATTATTTGGTTTTCTGTTAACCCTAACGCACACGATATCTAAACTTATTGTTTTAAATATTATTTTTTTTTCTCATTTTTTAAAGAATTTCACCCAAACCATATCGTGTGATCCTCCGCTGGAACGAGCTCGACGTGTTCGTTCCAATGAGGGGTCAGGTGATATAGTTCGGTTAATTTTTTTTTTCAACAGCCCAATTTGAAAATTGATAGGTAAAGTTTTAACCAAATATGCAAGGAGATAGATCGGCTATTGAAGGACTACACTCTCAAAATCATCTCTCCAGATTACTTAATTTATTTCTATGGTGGCACATGGTTGCTGTGTAACCCCCAAACCCATTAATTGGACGGGAGTGTGTCCGGAGGGTGGATTTGATTCAAGGGGAGTAAATCTAATTACCCAAATAGACCCGACATTCATCCCAAATAATCAAAAACTGTCTACAATCATCGAAACGGGATTGGAGAAGCGCATTTTGGACTTATAATACCCAACTTACAGAATCCCATTTAGGCCATAGCATCCACTTTTTCCCAGATGAGTTAAAGAGTCGCAAGAGCATTTGCTCATTGATTAATTACGGGCAATTGCTCTGTAGCTCATTTACCCGATAGGATTCGAGTGGTTCGAGCAATTACTTTTTCAGTAACTGCTCGATAGCTCATTAGAGGAACTTGGAACAGGTACGAAAAAGCAAGCAGAATGCATTCGACTGCTTCTAGTAGTGGAAGACAACATTGATAGTGACATGATCTGAGACCCGTCGTAGCAATAGTGTAATGATAGGTACGAAGAGGCGTAGTAGTGCCACAAGTGAGTAATGTTGGGACTCTCTAGCACGGGACAGAATAATAGTATTTATCTATTTATTCATTTATTGGAGTTTAACGACACATCTCGACAGCCAGGGCCACCTTGTGTTGGACAGGTTTACGGGTGGAGGAAGTTGGAGTACCTTGAGAGAACCACTGAGCAACGGCGAGCAACTATCAGATTCCCGTACGTACTAACTCCACACAAGGAGGGTTAACATTGGTTGAAGACGGGTGCACCATCGACGAGCATTGAGCTTGGAATCCCACTTACGGGCTCCCACTTATGGAATCCCTTTTATGGAATCCCTACATAATCCCTTTTGGGGAATGTCTGTGATTATAAAATCCCCTTTTCTGAGACGAGTCGAGGAGTCGTATGTGCAGTCACTCGTTCGGGCAGTTGCTCGATAGCTCATTTGCTCGATGAAATTCGAGTCGTTCAAGCAATGACTTTTTCAGTAACTGATTGATAGCTTATTAGGGAGACTTGGAATAGGTATGAAAACATTGTTCGAGCAAGCAGACTGCATTCGACTGCTTCTAGAAGTGGAAAACAACTGTGGTAGTGATATGAACTGAAACCCTTTGCGGCAGTGCTGAAATAAGAACCGCAGCAGTGCCACAAAATAGCAATACTTGAGACAATCCAGCACAGGACAGAATAGTGGTAGCCAAAAGTAATTGTGCAAGGCAACAATAGTACAAGACTGCAAGGCTTGTAGAACACCATATTAGTGGTGAATACAATACAGGCGGATCATAGGATAGATCGTGGAGCTTATGAATAAGTCAGTAGCGTTGGTCTTGGAGCTATGAAGGGCGCGGAGGTGGTCCAGAAGCCAGATGCTGCAAAGGGTGAGGAGTTATAACTATCTTCTATTCTCCAAAAGGTACCCTCAAAAGGTATCCTCAAAAGTATCCTCAAAAGGTATCCTCAAGCTTTACATCACCATGTCGTAGGTATCATCAAATACCGAGATGACTCACAGAGTCATACGTGGAATCACTCGTACGACCATTGGTCTATAGCTCATTTGCTCGATGGAATTCTCGATAAGATTCGAGACCTTCGAGTAATACCTGTCCCTGCTCGATTGTGTTTCGGGTTTGAGAATCACAGATGGCTTCGTTATACACACGGGAGATAACACTATATGGGTAGGTACGAATTACGGGAATTCAAGAAGTCTGACTGGTACTTATAAGATTTGGACGAGGGCAGATGCCATAACAAGAGGTAGTCAAGAGTAACTAGGACTGGCTAGAATAGCATCTGTAAATGGTAGAGTCGAGAATTCTGTGGGAATGCAATCCAGCAAATACTCCACTTTAATAGAACGTGCCTTATAGCACAACGTGCTACTATTATTAGCTACAGATGGAGCTTTGCCAAGTCCGTTTCGGCGATTCTAGACAGTTTATGGTGATTTGGAGTGAATGTCATGTCTACTTGGGTAATTTAGACTTACTCCAATTGAATCGAACACACCCTCCGAACACCTCCCCTCCCCATCCTATTAGAGGGTTTACGTCTCATAGCAACCACGTGCCACCATAGAAACCAAGATGGCGGTCCCGAGTATACAAAATGGATGACGGAAACACGTATCATACTAACAACACGCGCTGCTCATGGGCAATGACGACACGTATCACTATGGTAATGACGTCATAACATGGCCGCATCACAACCAAAAATGATGACTCTGGGTAACCTGACTAGGACGTCACCTCAGAGCCGTAAATGAGAACAACAGAATCAGACATTAAAACCACATCCTTTTCTATTACGCACCAGGTAAAGTTGCAGCGGCAAAAATCGACCCGGAAAGAAAACATTGTGAAAAAATGTATCGCTTTTCCATTGTTGAAGTCACATTTTCCGAGGCGTTCATTTTATTCTTCGAGAAGATGATCCATATCTCGTTACGCAGAGAATGATCCATACCTGGGTACAACATTCATAAGAGCGCGTCCGGATGTGAAAAATCGTTTGTTTCGCTGCTCATATTATTTCGCTATTTAATTCTATATTTTGGGCAGTAAACGAATAAATAATGGAATTCAATTGAATCTTCAGAGTTTTATCCCGTGCTGACCCATTCGGTAATGTATATGTGTGAGAAATGTGTGGAAATTATCAAACTGCGTTGTCAAATTTCGAAAATTTTAGCTTTTATTCGCGAGTTGCGCGATTCTAGAATACACAGTTCCGTTTGGGGGAAATGTTTTGTTTACCCTTGCGACCAATTCAAAATTTGTCTTCTGCTCATATCAATAAGCCGTGTTTTGGAAGAACAAAATGTTTTTTTGAAAACTACATGGTATATTTTTCTATATTACGCTGGTTGGTAGGGCTGATACCTTGGTAATAGATTTACAAATTGGACAGATGTTCTTCTTGATGGGTGTTCGATATAATATAAGGATTAGTGCATGTCTTGTCGTTGACTACGCCCATATAGTGCCCAGTGAGGTGGTGTAGTTCCCTCCGCTTCGCGGCGGGAACACATCACCACACTGGGCACTATATGGGCGTAGTCAACACCAAGCCATGCACTATTCCTTAAATATTGACCAAGGGACATTATAACAGATTAAGTGTAAAATAAAACATAAACCATGTTTTGTTGTATTAAGTTTTTTTCTCAACGGTTTTTATTAGTTCAGACACCCCTCTTACTAATTTTTCTTACTGGACAGCTGACAGCATTGAGCATTTTTTTTTAATTGGGCCTTAAAGTGAGGTACTGTTGAAGGGGTCGAAAATTAATGTGGAAATTACAGATCCGAAGGATTATTTCATCTTAACTCACTCAGTAAGCACAAACGTGATGTAGTTGTGTTTCGATATAGTAACTACATCCGCATTGTGTATTTGGTAGAAATTGAACGGATATTACACCGCTATTTATATCTATCAACGCTATTTATATCTAACAACGCTCTTTATATGTGAACGCGTTTGGAGATTACGTCATATCACTGTTCTTTCTCTTTGATTTCTTAGAGCGAGGACGCATTCTTGCAACTGCGCAACTGTGGCTCACTACACACCTCCTAAACTTACAATTTTGTCTCGCCTTTCATCACTAGCGTTTCTATTTCTTCAACTTCACTCGATATAACATCAGGTTCGGGCGACCTTTGCTTTGAAACGACATAGACTAACTCCGTCATGTCAGATGCTTGTTTTTTCTCAACCACGTTCGGTTGTGCTGAATCAAGGAGCAAAGATCCTCTAATGAACGTGAAAGCAAAGCGAATTGAGAATATACTCAGGTGTAGTAGGATTTATAACGACTCACATATATCTTTGCAACATGGGTACGATGCAGACCCAGATTTGACTCTGAGTAGCCATAAATACTGTGTTGAGAAGTATTTGCACCTGAAGAATGTGAAGCAAGTAGCTTTGCTCATAGCACATCCCTAGATTCTGATGCTCCGCCCCAAAAACGACCCAAACGTTCACATGACGAATTTACTTTCAGGCGTCATTGCCTATTTTGTGGTGATGACTGCATAGTTGACCGGGATACGAAGAATCCTTCAAGGTGGAGGCCCGCCTACCTGTTTCGCCAAATAGGCACACATACACCGCATATGTCAGTTAGTGATGAAATAATTGGCATTTGTTGTCGTAGGAACGATAAATGGTCCGAAGAAGTAAAGCTTAGAGTGTGTGGTGCTGTTAGAGACTTATATGCTGCCGATGCTCGGTACCATGTTGACTGTAGGTTGAAATTTACGAATCCAAAATCGGTAGAATCAGCTGCAAAACAGAAAATTGATCTTTCGTCACCACATAGACAGGCCATACAATCTGTCATATCTTACATGAAAAATGACACATCCCCCACATGGCGTTCTGTCGAATTATTTGATCTTTATCTGCAATCTGGTGGGACTTACAATTCCCGTCGATCATTTGTGTCTGATCTAGTCGATAGCTGCAGAGATGACATTTTGGTGTTGTCTTCCCTGGGAATCGCCACCGTTTTGGCAGACATATCCAGAGCTGGCACCTTACTTATGCACGTTAAAGACTCGGATGATGACAATATTAACAGTTCCATAAAGATTCTCAGTAAAGCAATTGGCAAAGAAATCAAAGATATGGATCATGACAAAGATAACTACGCCGCTGATGTTAACAGCGAGAGCGTAGCCTCGTTTGAAAGGGGTACACTTCTCACATTTCTAAGTCGTTTAGCTCCATAGTTGGACCACACATTACCTGCTCTGATGATCGGAAACATAGTGACATCAGCATTGTGTGGAAAATACACACCGCTTCAAATTTCATTGGTTCAGCTGGAACGCTCATGGCCAATACTGGACTTTCAGATATACTTGAGTCAGTATTCGGTGGGGTTGAAAAGATGTTGACTGGGAAAAAGTTTCCAATGAATATGAGAGCCATGCGTTTGTTATCAGAAAAACTTTTGCGAACAGCTTTCGAGAATAATGATTTGCAATTTGCAGAAGATTTATTTGCATTGCTAGAAGAGAACGCGTGCAAAAGTCGCACGACAAAAATGTGGGTTGATGCTTTTTTGAAACCATGCTTCTTCATGATGTTGTACGTACGAGCGGAGAGAGAAGGTGACTGGCTTTTGCACATCGAAGCTGTGAAAAGCATGCTTCCTTATTTCTTTGCTTCTGGTCATGCAAATTACGCAAAATATGGGCTTTACTATCTGCGGCAGATGCAAAATATGCCACCGGATATTTTATCTCATTTCTTGAAGGGTGATCATGTGATGAGACACATACCGGGTCTATGGAATGGCATATGGAGCGATATGTATATCGAAACTACCTCCATGCGATATGGCCATGGCAAATCCGGTATAATAGGGATCACATTAAAGCCAGAAACACTGAAAACCTGGGCATCGAGTTTGCATGCATGTGGGAAGTTAGCTACCGGTATATCAAATTTGCGAGAAGATCGAGATAGTGACAAATTACAGATCGCACATAAGGAAGAGGCCAAGTCTAGAATTGCAAGTGATTCTGTCGACCGTATAGGTCTGAGAACTAAACTAGGAATGTGTATCGACCCATTGGATCCAAACGGACACCCCGAGACCATAATTAACATCGCAACTGGTAAGATAGGTCCAACGTCTGTCAATGTCGATAAGATTGTCAGCCTCGGAGTTCAGAAAATGACGGAATTTGAAGAGGCCTTCCCAAGTGGATTTTATAAGTCAATTTCGAAACCAGTACAAACTATGGCAATCTTGAAAAAGTCGCTGAAGGTTGGGGAGGTCAAAATATATGACACTAATCTCATTTATTCCAGAGTTATCGGACTTTTATGTAGTTCACGTGAATTAGATATCAAACATATCCTTTCCTTTGAACTGTCACCACCACCAACCGCCATATTTGATGAACCCGGGGATATGCGCATGTGCACATCAAAATCAGTATTGGAAAATAAAACAGTTGTTGAGAAACCAAAAAGAATGTCTGGTGTGGATAAGAAATCTGCAATTGTTATCGATGGCAGTGCACTGCTCTGGATACCTCATTGGCCCGTGTCTACCAAAACCAGACCGGCAACTGTTCTAGACTTCATTACAGCGTTTAAAGACAACATCAAACAGAAGTTGCGATCGAGTGATGTGTATTTGGTATTTGACAGATATGTTGACTACAGCACCAAGTGCGTGAGAGGGGTATACAGAAAGGCCGATAGCTGCCGGGTGTTCCAACTTGTACCCACCTCCCTGCTACCACCACAAAAACATGTGCTGACCGTAGTGGAGAACAAAAAGCAACTGATCTCCATTATATGTGATCAACTATCCACGGACAAAAGTTTTGCTGGGCAAAACACACGAACTCACAAACTTGTAATTACTGGCCAACATGATGTTCCGGTTGAGGTTAGTTGTGGATAGGTGACAGATAGAGTAGATATGGCAACTAGTCACGAGGAAGCTGACAACATTATCGTTCAACAGGCAATTTTGTTTGCTGCAGCTGAAGGTAATAACGTTGTGGTTGTTGCTGATGACACTGACGTCTATTTGTTGTTGCTGCATCACTACCTTGAACAACACTTGACGGTTGCAATGACTATGGAGTCACCAACCCATGGACGGTTGGTGATAGATATACCCGCCGCAGTTGATACACACAAGAAAATTGTTCCTCAATTGCTCGCTGCTCACGCACTTTCCGGGTGCGATACTGTAGGGGGATACTTTGGTATCGGCAAAGGGCGTGTACTGAAGGTTCTGCAAACTGGTGGGACACTGGAATCACTTGGTGAGAATAACGTGGAGATATCGGATGTTCTAGAACAAGCCACCAAGTTCATAGCATTATGCTATAGAGCTCCTAAATCAACATCAGTGTCCGATGCTCGTTTGTACATTATGGAGAACACGAATTGGGAATCCGATCCCAACATCTGCTCCTCAATTGGCAGCCTACCACCCACAACAGAGGCTTTTACTGAGAATGTCAAACGGGCCCACTTACAAGCTTATATATGGAAGCATGCCCTTCAACCTAACCCACCGCAGATGGACTCAACTGTATTTGGATTCGAGAAAGACGTGAATACAAAATCTTTGAACCCTGTGACAGTCGAGTCCAACGTCAAGCTAGCACCTGATGAAATACTGAAGATGATTAGGTGCACATGTTCGAGTAAAACGCCATGCAAATATTCAAGGTGTAAGTGTAATGCAGCAAACATGGCATGTACCATTTTCTGTGCGTGCAGTGTTTCAGAGGACTGCTGCAATAAACAGACTTCGTTGGCAGTAATGCGTAGTGATGAGTCGATCTAAGGAACTACACAGTCATTCAACTTGATATTCACTGCATCTTGTGTGTGTGGTCCTTATAAAGTACTTCACCAATGGTATTTGCAAACATCTCTCTTGTTACAATTTCTCGTACATTTCAGTTTCCCACCTCCGTTTTGGAGTCTTCAACACTACTGCTGAAAATAGCAAAATGTTACTAATTTTGGTAGCCATTTTTATTTTTTTCTGGAAAATCTGGGGATAAGCTGACCCGCTTTGTGGCCAACACAATCATTTGGAAATGGCGTGCTGTACTGAATTATTTAGTAAAGATTTTTGACTTTCAATTTCAATATTTTCAGTGGTATCGGCGGAAACTTGAATTTGGGGCCATCTTAGGTTTTGGCGGTTATAAGGAAATTGATCAACCCTGTCAGCTGCCCAGTAAAAGAAATCGCACGAGGAGACCAAATAGTTATACGATATAGTGATACGATAATACACCGAGAAAAAACCAGGTTAAGTGTATTGGCGACTGGACTATGGGCAGATGAGTGTAGACTGTAGTTGCTTAGTTACTTTTCCAATTTTGGGGGCATTTTGGACGCCATATTGGGTTTCTCAAACGCTTCCTTTGATCATATATAACAAAAGAGCATCACACCATATGGCTGGTTGGACATTTCAAAATAATAGCGCCTAATAGCCGCCTGTATTTGTAAGAAATGATGATTTTTTGCCATATTTGCGGCCATTTTAGATGCCATCTTGGGTTTTGAGAGAATATATTTTCATATGACACATGAGAGTGACAGTAGGTTCATGAAAATGTGCCGATATGTGTATATACCTTACATTGTTTATACATATAATATCGGTTAATTCCGACGGACATAACATAATTCGCAACTTTTTTCGGATTCACTAGGTTATACCGGCGTTTATAAATAACGTGGTACAGTGAGCAACAACTTCTGGTAGATATTAGAGTACCAGTGTGTGAAGAAATGGCCCCTCTGGTAAAAAGAATTATATAAGCATGCGTTTTTGTCAACATCTTAGCAACAATATGAAGGATACGTGGTGAAATCTAAAAAAAAAATAAGAAAAGCTTGACACATTGGCCGCCATCTTGGCTGCCATATTAGATTTTGGTAATCTTATTTTGGCCAATAAGTAACAATTATATATGTGTACGATGAATAAAGAAGAAAAATCTTCAGAATTCCATATTATGCTACCAAAAATTCCGATCCAAATTATATGGTGATATTGTATTTTTTCATAGCGGCCACTTTGGCGGCCATCTTGGATTTTGTCGAATAAAAAAAATTGCTCAACACTGTCAGCTGTCCAGTAAGAAAAATCTCATCAAGAAGACCCTATAGAATAATAATCCGCCGAGAAAAAAAACTTAATGCAACAAAACCAGGTTCAGTGCCTCGGCTGCCGGACTATAACAGGGCGTTAGAGCATAACCTCGGTTAAAACGCATTATAATCTCCCTAAAATATGAAAGCTGACAGGCATGGTTTTCTGAAGCGGTGTCTGAGGTGAAAACTTTTGTACAGTATTGACTACATCAAAACAGCGTCTTAATTTAGCAGTTACAGAAAGGTTCACTAAAAATTTAACCGTGAAACGCAAGACTGTCGGATTAACTTGTTGTGTATTCCCCTCTCGATTTGTTATTTATTGTGTCGTCAGTGGCCATCAGTAGAGGGTGGGGTGGGGTTGCCTCGATTGGAATCTCTTGAGACGTCAAATATTTCATAATATATCAATAAAGTCATGGAATTCATATGTTTATAGGATTATAATCACAAATGCGGACATAGAATTTCGAACTGATCACGACAGAGTCACGATCCGACTGACATTCTTTGTCACCTTTTCCCCTCCAATGCCCAGGAATCTTACCATCGAAAAGAGAATGCCGACAACACTGAATCGTATATGTTATTGTCGTTTGTTTTTTTCTTGGAGTGATATTGACTTCACTGTGTTTCGGTCAGTAAATCTCGACTCCCTGGTATAAGTGTGTCGCGATCAAATCGCGACCTGATCCCGAAAAAGACCATTTTTTGTAGACACAATACTGTATATGAAACCAGCCACCAAAAACACTTAGAAATGCATGCGGATACGATGGCACCAAAGGTTGGCTACGGGCTGCAGTTTTTGGCTGTCCGTTTCTGTGTTTCGCCTTTTCGGCCTAAAATACCAATCCGAAGGGGTTAAAATAGAGATAACTTGGAACTTTACTTCGTGCAGTCACCCATAGACATCAGCGACAAATTTGGTTCCGAGTGGATCCAAAACCAATCGAAGAACTAACACAAATGTGCCTTCATGTGATCTAGAACCAGGCAAATTCATTGAGAGTTGCCCGTCTTGTTAATATGAAAAATTGTCGTTGTCGCGCAACTTAACCGTTTGCCTAACGAATCGGCCGCATCCGCCCGCATAATTTACAAATGAAGCACTTGAAAAAAATATATTTGTAAAAAAAATTCAACAAACCCATATCATGTGACCCCTTAATGGAATTCGCTCGTTCCATTGAGGGGTCACATGATATAGTTTTGTTGAAATTTTTTGAAAAATTTATAAAAAAAACAATAACTAAAATAAAAAATGTTGATATCCTATGTGTTGGGTAAATGGTTAACGTATACGTGATGGAACAAATGAAAACGTGTTTCTGATGTTGCTTCGTCGCTATTTTAAAACTTCAATTTGGCGCGGCTTGATTGTTTACAATTTATACAATGTCCAAAGGCCTCGACAGTCTTGAAGGTCTACTTAATGTGGCAGATTGAAGAAGCAAAACATGTGTAGATTTGGTTCCATGTCACCAAATTTGGTTCCACTACCAGGACAACATGATGAACCAATTTTGGTTCGTTCACAGCGCACGGAAAACCCACATTGAGTGAGATACAGAATGCAAACACTTCAGTACTTTGACTCTTCCCATTATGAACTTTGTAACAATGTCTAACCCGGTAACCCAGGAGCTGAGGATCTGGAGAGGAAGTTGTGGGCATCGGCTAAGTTTATTTAAAAAGAGAGATCAGTAATTAACCAGTATTGTAAATGACAAGAGAAAAAAATGATAGTGCTTCTGTAGCAAAGGGAGTAAGAAGTGCTTCCTAGAAGGAAATATTGTGTTTGTACACTCAGAGAAATCCACGTCCAATTTAGTTCCAGGCAGAAACAAAATCACCGAAGAACCGAAACAAATGAGTCTCCATGCGATCTAGAATCAGGCAATTTCAAATAATGTTTCCCGTTTTATTTATATAAAAAAAAATGCCGCAGTCGCTTAGCTCAACGCATGAGGGGTAAAACAATTAAAAACGTGTTTCATACGTTGTTCGCAGCCATTTTAAAACTTCAACGTGACGCAGCTTCATATTTTACAATGCATACTACGACCGGAATCCAGAGGCATTGGTAGTTCAGTTAATGTAAAGGATTGAAGAAAGAAAACATGTGTATGTTTGGTTCCATGTAACCAAATTTGGTTCCCCTTCCAGGACAACCTGACGAACCAGTTTTGGTTCCCGGCGGACCCCAAACTTCTCCGTGGGTAGGGGGTGCAAGTCGACATATGAACTTACACGAATAGGCGTACTTTACTTTTTTCTGTAAATGGGTTATTGGCATTTCACAAGCGGATGACATAAGAAATCTGAACACTCTAAACTCAGTTGGGTTAATAATCAACTCAAATGAACTGGGTTGAGTGAATATGAACCCAACTGGGTTCAAATTCACTCAACCCAGTTGATTTGGGTTGGTTTTTAACTCAACTGATTTTAACGTGTGAGGAGGATCAGTCAAATGTAATCGTACAGCCACAAAGGGCGGTAGGATTAAATTATTACTGAACCCCGCAACAAACGCAAAATAGAAATGCCTATTCAGTGTAAGCGGTTACAGTTCGACATGAACGGATAACACCCAGGAACTCTTTATGAACGGGGTTAATAACACAAAGTGAAAATCAAACACATTTTCTATTTGTATTTATTAAGTTATTAAATCACCTTTACTGATACATAAACAGTGAATGAAGAGATTATTAAAGTATTTCAGTCATAAATCAAATTTTTTTGTTTGTTTTAAGATTCCAAGGCAGAGCTGTCTGACACTTTTGTTACGAATGTTGTGCAGTTGAGACGAAGGTAAGTGATCGTAAAGTTTGTCGGTGCTTTTCTTATCTCCCATCGGTTAAGTACAAAATATATATTTTTTTGTTTTTTGTGAATATTTAAAAAATCTATCAGTTATGAATTTTCTAAACCATTTCGTTATAAATGTTTAGGACGTCTCACATTACTAATCTTAATTTGAGAATATTGTATATTTACTTTTTGCAGATAATGCAGTTTCTTTACATAGTCCTTGCTAACGGAGAACATTGATAGAATTTGAAAGGGCTTTTCTGGTTGCTGCCCGCTGCGGTAGATGTTATGACGCTTAGACAAGAAACTTAACTAATTCAGTCTTGTTTGGTAGAGATCATTGGGGTCGGTTAAACAATATTCAATTGGTTAAATTTCTAGTTGCATTATGGGAAAAATCAGCAGCTTTAAATTTCAGTATTTTGACATCAGTGTACAGAGGGAAGGGTTAACTAGACGCCGGAACCTCCGCTACCACCTTCAGGCACAAACCTTAAGGTATCACTAGTATAATTCAGCCGTCTACAATAAAATTTTCCTGCTATAAAAGTATCTCGCTGGCTGAGTCACGAGGCACCCATTCAGTTGTTTTTACCTATGCCACTACCCCATTCTGCCACCTCCCCACACCACGTCCTGTCCATAAAAATTAACTTGCCACAAAACAATTCTATGAAAGTGCTGACTCCAGTTCCATTGCCGTACATATACCATGTAAAAAAATATCGCAACTAGTGGCACCTGCTGTATAGTTATAACAAACTCATTTTATGTTATTGAACACCGAGACGGTGGAAGCTCGATAAAAGTGGAGGGGGACAAGGCCAGCATGGTCGGCTCAGTGGGAGAAAAACTTACAATCGTATGCACTCTAGTGTCTCGTTTAGATTAGAATACCGCGGTGTGGACATGTCCTGTCCATTTCTTCTACTTCAATCATCTTACAACCCGAAGGCTAGCCTTCGCGTTGGAAGATGATCGAAGAAAAAACGGACCTAAGCGACCGAAGGTGAGATTCATTGGCCAAATGTCGTTTGGATTTTGCAAATAATATATTACAGGAATGCCTGTATGTTGGCATATTTGCATGTGCCCATTTTGACTCAATGTGTAACCACGCAACATGTCTGTGGAAAAAAGTGGAGGGGCACGTGTCCCCTGCGCCCTTTGGTTTCCCCGCATCTGTTTGTGCAAGCCTGTGTAAATTGAGAGAACGATCTTTTCGTTCGTCTGACGTTTGTCATACAGAAAAATGGCGCCCCAGTTTTTGTTTACCTACATTAATAGACCTTAGAAAACAAAAAGGGCGTTCACCCCTTTTATCCTCGGAATTAATTTCTTAAATCTTACCGAACCATTATTTACAACAAACGATGATGAGTCTCGTGTTCTTTGACTTTGCAGATGAAATGCTGTAGTGTAACACTGTTGGAAACTGCTCCTTGAGTCATTTATAATTGTGTATTACATCACCCAAAGTGACCGTCTTAATGAAGCAAAGTCAAAAGCTAATCCAACGACGGCCAGTGAATGGGGGTGTTGGCGGGTGGGATGGACGTGTTGGGTGGCAGTGGGTCGCGTCGAGTGACATATGTTAGAGGCGGCAAAATATGTTAATGAGAAAATGCAATCCAGATGTCTGTCTAAAGCTATCCACCAAAAATACCTAACGATGCAAGGGGATAGGGCAGTACATATGGTTTGCCCCGATTGGTAATCTGTGCTCGTCGGCCACTATGCTAATCTCACTCTCTGCACTAAACATATTAATATTATTTGCCTTTCTTCTTTCTTAGAAATTAGAAATGGGCTACCTGAAAAAGGGTTACCTGAAAAGGATCAAAATAGCTAGCGCCCATATTGTCAATTTATACAAGCCAGAATTAAGGTTTCACCATACACAGCTTGAAGGCGATAATGGATAATGGCGATAATGGATATGACAGCTCAAGAGAAATATGAAATACATTTAGTCATTTATCTAACGATACGAGTAGAATCGACCAGCATTATTTGTAAAAACTTTCATTCAAGTTTGTTTTTTTTTGAATTTGTTTTTGCCAAAACATATCAAGTCAACCAAGTCAAACATAAATTCACAAAATAATGTTTTGTATCACGAAACGTTGCAAAAACTTTCGGATAGGTAAGTTAACTCTTGAATGAAATGAAATGAAGTTTATTCAACAAAATACCAAATTTACAAGTTAGTTTTGTACAAAGAGTTTTGCATAAATAGAATACAATGGTAAATTGTTGGGAGACAACATAGCAACATTGGCTGTCTTCCTGTTGCCCTCTTTCAACACGAAAGACCACTTTTCCGGTCCAGCAACACGATACGTCATAATTTCATTAAGTAGGATGGCTACTAAGTGAACGTGAGTGGTAGAACAATTAATATTTTCAAATATTTGATATTTGAAAATATAATTGCTTTACCCCCCAAAAATGGATATGGACTCTTCCAATTTCTGCCATTTAACTGACAGGGAAGATACCACCAGTGTTCAAAGTTTTAACCACCTTCACACCAAACGATTTTGAAACCTTTTGACCTATTATCCTCGATCTCTTTACAGGTAGATTGCTGGAACGTCAACGAAAAACGCCGCAACTCCCCCCCCCCCCCACACACACACCTAAAGATGGCGTCAAGTCAATCAACAATAACTCCTCCCAGCAGACACTTTGGATGGCGTGAAACTGTTACGGTGTGACTGTAGTCACAGCGTAAATGCTGTCACTTCATTAAACGTCATGTTATTTACCTAGTATGAAGATTAGTAACACGGTATCAACTCTTCAATCTCGGCCTTTATTTTCTGCCAATTTCAACCACAATATCTTGTAAATATTCAAGTTATATTGCCGCGAAAAATCTGTACATCATCAACATATCCATTTTTCACGTATATTCATGTATATTATTTAAAAAGGGATCGGCGATTGTGAGGCTTCGCGAAAAAGAAAACCTGAGAGAAATGTTTTGTTGCTGAGCATTGTGTATTTATAACAATATCTGTCCCACACCAATAATGCGGCGGAAGAGACATTCTGATACAATTATTATAAATCTCGAAATTTGATTGGTTAATCAATAAAATTTGCGACAGTAAAATCGGCGTACACCTGTCGGAAATTTTGTGTTGTCGAAAACTATTTCAGGAAAGTCAAGATGTATTGGTGGGCGTTCTATTTTCATTCCATTTGGAGTCATTGACTACCGTATCCAAGGTAAACAAACGCTGTGAACGCGTTGACTTTCCGTAAAAAAAGTTTTCTATCTTTCTTGTAATTAACTGTGATTAATATGGATGAAGTTGGAAAGTTTAATATTAATGCAGAAGAGGTTTGGCAGAGACTGATGAGTAAGGAAATGAGAGTTGAAAAAACTGATTCCGACAGGCTTAACGGTAACCGTGTGGAACCAGTCAGTAATATTATAATTTATAAACAGCAATTTTTCGTACGATGAAGTATTTATGGACGCTATGTGCGAAATAGAAAACCAAAAGTCTGACAACTGAAATAATAATTTTAATTGTTCAAGGCCAAATATTTCTGAGCGATCCGCTAGCGATATTATAACATCGACTTCAAGTGCAAGCGGTCCTTTCATTTTCTAATTTGTCACCTGCGTTCGTGGCACCGACATGTACAGCTACAGCAATGCGTTTACCACTGAGAGAGGTGAACTATTCGTTCCGCAACAATTATGTCAATACCAGTAGCCTAATTCCACAAGCCCCATCACTTCCCAAAAATAGTTTGAAATGAATAACTATTCTATAACCATAAGTAATTATTACTGTCAACCAAGTGCTTCCATTCAAAGCTCCCAAAATTTATAATTTTAATGGTAAATCCACGAGTTCTTTCCGACTCCGACTGAAACAACATCACAAGATGAACTCTAAACTTTGAACAGGGAAACCAGCCGGCGTATTTTGTTTTCAGATTGTCCCAAACATTTAAACATGATAAATGTTGTCTGTACAAATATAAATATATTTTGTTATTGCTGATAAAATTACTAAAACGTTTGGAACTATTTGTATAATGGCAGCGTGAAATATGTTTCGTGATTTGGTTCGGAATTCCCAAATGACGTCACGAAGACTGTATTTTTAGATTTAAATTGTTGTCTTCAACAAGGCGTTATTTTATAGTTGGGAAATAAAAAACTATCCCCGTTTTCGGCCGAATTATATTAGAATGGTGATAACTATGCTGTATTTGATTGTTTGGGGGCGAAAACGATGGTGTTACTGTCGCAAATATCCGTTTAACCGGCTCCGCTAACGCGTAACCGGCAAAACTCAATTTGCGACAATAAAACCATCGTTTAAAAACAATCAAATACACAGAGATTATTACCATTATGTGATGTACAAAATATGTATCCGAGTCGAGCTCCGGGTTCTAAGGGCAGATCGCGACGAGTCGAAGACGAGTCGTGATCTACCCTTAGAACCCGGAGCGAGACTCGGATACATATTTTGTACATCACATAATGGTAATCATCATTTTATCTTACAATATATTGGGGATAAATCAAGAATGTAGACGAATATATAACTAACTATTATTCGTACGGATGAACAAAAAGAAAAAAAATGGAACTCACGCGAAAGGAACGTGCTTGTATCCGACCCCCTGATACAAACATCTGTATCAGGGGGTAGGTTACACGACAGTTGCGGAGTTAATACAGACAAAATACATGTTGATTGTAAGATAAAACATAGTTATCCCCTAATTTGAACCACACCATCAAGATATTTACAGAAAACTGCACTAGCATTAAACATGGAAAGTTACCAATCTGCAGTCGGCATTTGCTGGCTACTATAAATCGTCCATGAGTGCAACACGCCGCGTCATTTGCAATGCTTCAGCATTGCAGATTATGCCTTGTTACACTCAAAGGAGGAAATGTCATACATAAAAGTGTGTTTTATTTACATCTTGAAATCAATGCAGCTGTATTAATGTACAGTTTTCAGTGGTCTAATATGTTATATGCGGAGTCAGTAAACTGCATATTGGGCTGGAACAAAGTTCGAGTCCAATATTTCTATTCTCCGAAGTTTATATGTTCGATATAGATTATAAATCCCATGTTAAAAATTGGATGGAAATAAATATGTCTTTTTTGACTCGATAACCGATGAATTTGTATAAATCTGATTAATTTTTACATTGTTGTCATATTAATGATGTTACGGCAAATATTAGTTAACTTTCCACTTGTCCTGGAAAACTCTATTAATTGGACTTTGTTAAAGTAACTAAAACGGAGGGAATCAGCTCCCGAAAAGCCTTCACCGTTTTAACCATACTTCATCGTCTACACTTAAAACAAATAGGAATATATCACTTGGAGGGTTGAAGTTTGATACGCGCAATACTGTTTACTTTCCGTTGTATTTACTTTATGGAACGACTTTGAAAGTAGGCTCAATTTTTGTTTACTTTCACAGCAGTTTTATTCCCGTTACCCAAATAAAGTTTTCGTGCAAATAATCGTCAATTATTATGACCAATACTGACTTTGCGAAAATAATGTCACCACGACAGACTTATTTTGTGAAAAGAGTTGATTGTGATGCAGAGAGTTTTTTTTTTCTTTTTAACTTCCTCGTTTCATATAACGGCTTGTTTGATGAGCCCTCTCCAAATGACGACGGCTTGTCTGAAATTAACTTTTGTAACATCAAGGTAATTGAGTATATAGGTTATTTTAGAGTATAATGTGTAGTTTTAAATTAACCCTTGGTTTCTGCTATAACAGGACAGTATGTTCGGTGTTGGATAAATAGCATGTATTGACAACGTTCATTTTCATCATATATTGTTTGATTTATACTTATTACTGCAGGTTGATAAAACTAAGTAGCATTCTAAATGCATTTGGCATTAAACAGTTAATTACTTTTAGAGAGGTAGATGCGTCATTATATGGACCTGACCAAAGTTTTGTTCACTGAGAATAAGCGCCAAAGATTGTACCACCTGACCTAAGCTCTCAGGCCACCAGACTAATTCTGTAAGACATTCGACGCTGTTTATGACCTGGTACCAGTCTAACTCTCATATACGTCTTCGCCTATATTTTGATTCACTCGGCTGGAATATTTCAGTTGGTTGGAAAAGCGAACCTACGGTTTGCTTTTCCGACCAACTGATATATTCCAGACAGCAGAATCTGAAAACTTTTGTAAAGATTAATCTTCTGTGATTCAAAATAAGAAATTTTTTTCTCAATCATGTCTTGATTTGATCGACATTTTGACGACATTACAGTCAGAAATGAAGACATACCAGAGCCGTAGTGTTATGATTACGCCGGATAGTTCCACAAATTTTGTCAATATCTTAATGTTTTCAAGGGGAATTGAATGCTTATTGACTGAAATATCTTTTGCTGCGGCAAGAGAGACTCAAATTACATCAACGGTAGTCTGCGCGCAAATTAAAAGTGGGTAAACAAACAGCCCATAACAACGTCGAGTTCCGAACTGAATAAGACTGGTAGCCCGAGAGCTTTCACCTGACCAGCCTTGTAAGTCAGATTGTACATGGACCCGAGAAAAACCCTGTACGATTCAATTCCCGCCCAATTAGGTTAATACGGTGCACAGGAAAACTGTATGAACCCACCTCGAAAAGGTGTTCGACACAGTATGTCAAAACAAAATAAGATGCAAAACTCCACAGGATCATAACAGTCTTGTCAATTTTCTGGACTTATAGAATAAATAAAGTTGAAGTAAATAACGAAACCTCGGATCCAGCCCCCATAAACTCAGGAACCCACGAGGTTTTGCCCTCATCCTCCGACAATTCCTTTCTTTACTACCCATAAATGAAACAACATTCTCGAAAAGTGGCTCCAAATTAGTCCTAATGACCCCGGGGCTTGGTGGAACAAACGGCGCATCAGCCTGAATGCGTATAAATTACAACTAGTAAACTTCCATAGAACCAAGAATAAACAAGAGGAGGTAAAACTTAAGCTCTGTCAGCTCCAATAAATGTCCCATAAATGGCCACATTCCTCAGCGTTACACGCGACGAGAAACTTATCCTAAACACACACGCCCAAAACGTAGTATCGAAAACAACTGAACGAATTGGGCTAATGACCAGACTTGAAGAAAAGTAATGGGACTCAAGTGACAAGACGCTAAGCATTATATATGACATTGGTACGACCAATTTTGACGATGGAACGATTGGCAAAAATTACACCCACGACTCCAAAGAAAATACGTGCAAATCGCACAAAACTATGCCCTGTGCTCCATATGCCTCACGATCCGTATGCCAATGGGTCTGATGGTTGAACGTAAAAGGCTCCATCAGATTCAGATTCAGATTCTTTATTCATGGTACACATACATGTAAAATGGTTACAAATATACATATTGCACAAATGTAATGAGAAGTATACCGTGGAAAGTGGCAACTGATTGGCTGTCTACCTGCCACCCCCTAGAAGAAGATGGGGTGATTGCAAACAGACTGTGACTGAAAGAATGAACTGAGAGCCAATTATGTGACACATGATGGAGATTGACGATCGAATCATTACTTTTCTGAGATTAGAGTATTAGTGTTTCATTTTCGCCATCGGAAAGACGGTGATTCAAGGTAGGCAAGAAGCAACCTGCCTATAGGACTCCCTCCACTACTTATCATAACACATGAGGGCGGCAACAAGTCCCATCGTGAAGTTCGTATCGTTTAGACTGCGACAAGGAGGTTGGTCATGATGTTTGGGCGTGGTGTCTACGTTAGCTGCATCATCATCGTAGGATAACGAATGTTATGATTTATTTGTTTAGACTTTTATTTGCAATGAAGCCGGCTCGCCAAACTAGCTGAACCAAACAAAAATAAATCAGCGAACAGTGAGCTCAACTCTGACCTTGAGCTCCACATTCTAATCAATTTTAAACGGAAATGTGAACCAAAGATCGAAAACCTCAGAGAACATGGGGTGCCTACAATACTAAAGTAGACGTACGGAGCACAGGGACGGGAGTTAACTCTTTGATCCATGTCAGTTCCATGGAAGCAGTTGGAAGAGTCCATTTTTATTATTTGGGAATAAATCAATTAATATGTTCTACATGCAGTCTAGACTGGTCTACCATACACTTTAATTTTTCAGCTATCCTAGTTAGTGAAAGTATGGCGTATCATGTTCCTGGAGAGGACAAACCTGTTTAAAGGGATATCAATAACTATCAACGTGTCTAGGAACGTAATATAACTGGGTTGCTGACTTGGGTGGCTGACATTCCCTACCCACCACTGCTATTTCCCCACAGTTTATAACAAACACGTGAAGTAACGACGATCCACATTAAACCTGTACTGGACTGCCCTGCGGAACAGATAACAAACATACTCTCGCAAACAAACTAGCCACATTTTTTATTCCAACACAAACAAGCAGAAAACCGACACAACACATCCGGCACGCAAACCCAACACCTTGACATCTCGCTCTGTAGCTTTTATTCTCACTACTCTCCTAACCTTAGCGTTACTGACTTCTTTTAAGTCTCCTCGGGGTTGGTCTTGACGTACCCGACTCAATCTTGATTGCAACATTTTTTTTCATTATCATAAAACAGGGTTGTGCCCAGACCAACGTCTTTGGGATTGGTGGACCCGAAAGAGCTTGTTTGAAGCAACGACAATGTATCATCTCAAAGACAAGAACAGGAATATATCCAAGAGCGTCTCCAAGCCATGTAGCAAAGAAAACCCCTGCAAATAGGGATTGAAAGACAACCAGACCATGTCCCTCGGCGCTTGAACCAAAATACTCTTTAAAATCAGTTGGGTTAAAAGTCAACCCAAATGAACTGCGCTGAGTGAATATGAACCCAGTTGGGTTCATATTCACCCAACCCTGTTGATTTGGGTTGATGTTTTTAACCCAAATGATTTTAGAGTACACCTGCCTACATACCTTCCTAAAACGGTGAATTTGACAATAATCATTTGTTGTGTTATTCTCTCTCTTAGTTAGGACATACCCTGTTTGTTTCGAGGCGACTGGTATCAAACATTTATGTGAGTAAATTGTGTTTACATGTAAGAAAACACTAATTCATAATTTAAAGATGCTCAGCCCGAATGGAGAAAAGTTATGGTGACCAACAAACAACCTGGTTACATTTGGACAACGACAATGTTATCAACAACAAACCTCAAAACCTAACTACTTTTGTACATTCAACGTAACTGCACACTCATTTGAGGCATTTCTTTCGCTGAAACCCTCTGTTCAAAGATCGTTTCAGTAAGTTTTCACAAACACTGAAGTGTTACATGTACATGCGTGTTAAAAGTGAGTTCCGAAATTTTTCAGCAACTGAACAGCTGAACTAGAAGAATTGTTCAAGCGCTTCACGAATTGCTACCCATCTGTTCGATGTACAATACATTTTTATTATTTTGTGACATGTGCATTCGGGTCATACATTATAATCATTAAAAAAACAGTTGTAGAAATACCCGGCCTATCGGACCTACATAGGCCTACCACACTTTTATCCATCTGTGTTATAATATGTACATGCAAAGGAACGGACGTGTAAAACCTTTTTTCCCTTCTGCGTAGGAAAGGTATCTGGCGGACATGTGAAGTGGTGCATGGAGTTGTTATGAAATACGAAGTTTATTAATTTTCATTCATTTGGTTTCAAGTAATATTTGCTCGAGGACTGACATTTGGACGCATGCGCAGAATCATAGATGAAACAACTTAGGTATGTTAGAAATAAAATAGTATTTTTGTTTCAAGAAATTTATATATCCTGATCTAGTCAGTATTTATCGATGAATCTTTTACCAAACGAATTGGCCGCATCCACCTCCGTAATTTAGAAAATGAGCAGTTGAAAAAATTAAATAATTTCACCAAAAACTGTATCATGTGGCCCCCCTCGTTGGAACGAGCTCGTTGAAATGTTTTGAACATTTAAAACAAAATTAATTAAAATACCCATTTTGGATAACGTGTGCATTAGGTTAAGGATTAAAACCTGACTGACAACATTAGGAAGACCATCAAACATTAGAACCCAGTCCTGGTTATTTTCACATTTCTTCGTAAGTGACCAGCTAATGACATTGGGACGTGGAGTGCACGAGTTAGAAATGCTATAAGCAAAGTTGCCCGTGGTCTAATACAAGTTTCTTCTCTTCTGTCTGCACTCGTTTAACTCAAACGTAAGACTGCGCAAGTGACAGAAAAAGTTGATGTTGACGAACAAGCGGTAACATCAATACTAAATTAGTTAGAAGCTCAAAAATAAATTGATCCTAAAGCTCGGCTAGTGTATAATTATGGATCCCAAGTTCCTATATGACATGAGGTTCGGCATTTACAAACAGTATTACATAATGCAACTTTAGAACCAACCGCAAGGTGTGGTTGATAACATAGTATTTTCAGACAAGTTAGTACAACTTCATGAAATTCACATAGCGGGGGAGGAATTCGCTAGAATTGTGCACTTGGTGATACCTTCCTGAAATTTGGCATGATGTAAGGGTAGGCATCAGAGATTTCAAAATCGATCGGCTACAAGTTGGCACCATCCTCTAGCCACCACTAGCAGCGAAATCCAAAATGGCCGCCAAGCGGATCGAAAAAAAGCTATTTTCGCCGATCGCACAACTGAAGCTCCAAACCTAACACCATACATGTGCTGTAATTGATGTGAATGATGGAGTGAAGCCCTTGGAACAAGTTGGGGGGAAGATTAATGGATAATGGGATCAGAATTTCCGTCGATGTGTGCGTCTGTGTGTCTGACTGTCAGTATGATCGTCCGTCCGTAGATAAATTAGTGTTGAATGTTTCTCGGGAATGCAATGGTCAAATGAACATGGTATGAGAGATTCCTGTCAACACATGAACAAGGGTACTCGATAGTATGCAGCAGTGGGGATACTTGGACATTTGATAATCCAATTAAAGTGACAGTCTATTCTCAACTTCCGGCATTTTCGATAGATTTATTTTCTAAGAAAATAAAACTATCAAATTTCTAGAGGAGTTCTGGTTCAATCTCAACACCATAGCGACACGTCTGCCAGCAAGGGCAGTGCTGGAATGAACTCGGGATGCATTAGTTCCCGTTGTTAATTATACAATGTTATCTTGCCAGTATAGAACATTGGCAAAATGGGACTAGAAGGGGTGAGTGTATGTTTGCAGTCATTCGAGGTACAGGAATATTTTTTGACTACAAGTAGTATTCTTCATTTTCGGCCAGTTAAGATGTGGTGTGTTCCAAGTCAGGATTAATGTTGCCGACACTTAATGCCCATCCCTCATGGTATGCTACTTTACCAGGGATATAGAGATATAGCCACCACTGGGAGCCAAAACATGACCTTTGATGTCGATGAGTGGTCGAAATGTTTTAGCGAATAACTTATCGAAATATGATCCGGTATGGCAATTTGATACCTTACGTTAGATTTATTAGATCAACTCAGGTATGGATTCATTGAGACATGAGTGCGCTACAAGATGAAGGATTTCCAAGTTGATTTGCTATGGAGTAGGAACTGACTAGTCACATGTGGCCTATGGCCAGAGAAAGACAAGGATACCATAGATGAACACACGGGTGAACGAAGGTATCAACTGTTGTACAGAGGCAAAATAGTTGGGGATATTGTATCATGCTATGCATGAATTAACACCGTCTTGTGCAGTAAATAACAGACTATTTTCCGAAATCTAAAACTGTATTCCTATACCCCGGACAATGTAGCAAGCCACATGGGATGAACATTTGTTAGCAAAATCAACTCAACTAGAAACATGACATGTGTTAACTGGCCGAAAATGGAAAAAAAAATACCAGAATAGGAGATGACTGGTCCTAACATGACAGTATACTACTCAATATTGTTACAACAGCCACCTTCACACTTACACAAAGGTGTGCACCTTAATCCAGCTTTCAAGCATTTGCAATTGCCCTTGCAGGCCTTGGCACAACTACAGTGGAGCATCAGTGCACATGCAGCACTTGCGTCTCCTAGGTGAGTCCAAAATGGGACCAGAATATTGAGACGTGGATTCCACTCCCATCCGTACTGTTATGGGTCTGGCACACATAAGTGTTTCTGCAGAGCACGATGCCAAATGAAAGATGACACAAGAATTACCCTTTTTACATGTTGATACAGAGCTGCTTTGGTGGGCGGGATGTTTTCCATAGACTTAAGGCCATGTGTGAACATATGCCGTCTCGCATCATTGACACGTGTACTGACACAACTGTTACTGTACATCTGTATGGTGAGTTTTTCGATATGCTGCATATGAGGGGAATCCTCTGAAAAGACTTGCGGATTCTCAGTCAATTCTATCATCATTTCAGTTGATGCGGGAAAATTCATCCATGCATTCCATCCTGTCTTCTTCCCAATGCCGAGCATGCTGGATGTTACATCACAACCTGTGAAGGCGTGGAAGAAAGTCAGGGCCTTACAGTAATCAGGTCCAAGTTGTGAAGCTATCTCATGAATTGGCATATCTTTATATGCCTTTCCAATTCCAAACCCAATCCACAGCTCACTGAGTCCAAGGTCACGGAATGTTGCGAAATGGTGCAAAGACAGAATGACGACATCAGAATCAACCGTGCGAAGAAAAGCTATTTTGTGACCTTGTGAGACTGCATGGTTGAGATGAAGCATCATGCGCGTGTCTGCTTCCTCGTGGTTCGATGGAGATATGTCACATAAGCTAACATCCTTATTGCATAGTACATATTCTCCTGATGTCGTTAACAACTGGTACTCGGATGTTGATGTTAATTTCAGCAGTTCAGCAGACAGGAACTTGAAAAATTCGTCTTTATTCTCACTAACTTTCAAGAATGCCTGCCAATTCTTCCCTTTAGGTAAAGGGACGTTCTCGGACACCCGTATCAACCTAACTGCTGTCTCACCGAGGCGTTTTGCTCGCGTCTGATTCTTCAAACTGCCTTCGGGGTAACAGTCATAGATCGCATCAACCCTTGTGGTGTTCGTGTTAATCAGAGATTCGATGTATGGCAATAATTGCAATCGAGCATATTCTCCAAACAGATCCGCTTTCTGTGGTTTGATTACATGGACTACAGCAGGCATATCCAAGATGACAACTGAAGCTTGTCTAGCTGCTGAATTCTTCCCTTGTGCAGGAATAGCTGGTAAACAATTGAGAATTTGAGATTTTGTCCCACTCCGTAGCTTACCTCTATCGGATAATGCTGGCGGATCACGTGCATTCTCGTGCATGAAAAACTCATCCATGTTTGAATCAGGCCGGGCTTGCAGTGAAACGAACATCTGGGTAACTATTGCGGCAGTTGCTTTACTTGACATGAGTTTGTCTCGGCCTTTGTCCAGGTTGGCTGGGGGTGGGTTAAGGAAGGTATATATATTTGCCTTGGGAATAACATCATTCAGGGGTACGGTGCATTCCACAAGCCTTTCCTTCAAGAAAGTGGAATATAAATGCTTGCCCCTTTCGGGTAATGACCGTAAACTCTTACTAACTTCGGGGTCCATATATTCACCAGTATCTAATGTCACCAGCTGACCACTAGTTTCATCATAAGGGTTGATAATGAGTCCCTGATTCACCAGATCGAGGAGAGATTTCAATTGATTCAGAAATTTTTTCTGCTCTGATACCGAACTTTCCGGGTGTTCCGTGTTATCTGATGATGTTGTGTGGAAACTTGCATATTCATACTCATCTATAACACGCAGAACTTCTGACCTTGAAAGCTCAATAACGACTTTCTCTTCAGCCTGGCCATAGAGACCTTTTGGACCACTGTCTTCTTTGAGTAGTTGGATACTATGTTCTTGGCTCTGATCTAAACCCATCATACTGAACTTCCTCTCACTACGCTGGACCACAAAATGGCCTTCCATGAATTTGTTGTGGATTGAAGGATGCCGCCTGGGTAGCTGAGACATGTCTCTCAGAAATACGGGGACCCACCGACAATAATTTGTATGTCCTAGGGCAAAAAAGTAACTGCACAACTCATCGATAGAACACAGTGTACCAGGCCAGTTACCGATTCGTTGGTTCCGAACGAATTGACAGCTTGTCAAGAGAAAGTTCCGAACGATTTCACCCCAATAGCGCGCAGTTGGAGATTGTGAAAGAATCCTCTGTTCCCACATTTCAAATGACTCATGGGGCCCAGTCTGCTGACAGTAAATCTCATAAGCATTCTTTCTGAGGATCTCAAGCCAAGCTAGAGTGAGAAGATATGCCTGTCGCGTCCTCTTGACATGTTTCCCACCAAGTAGGGATGATGCTACACCGGGTGTGAATATCTTTGCGAGGTGAAACATTCGCTCCCAACCAGAACCACCCATAAGCTTACCACCAGCTTCTTGGGTGCACATTTCAAGATGCAGGAATCCAATCATACACACCATTCGATCCTCACCTATCTCCTCTGGGAACAGCCATTGACATTTTTTCTGCCTGGCATACAACGGACAGTCACCTTCAATGACAGGTATCTGGCCGGGGTTTACGAAAGCAGTAGCTTCCCTGACCACATACATAGCATGCTTCTGCATACTGAGTGAGTCCGCTTTCTGCTCACTGAAAACAGGGAATACCCCAATAACTGCACGAGGTTTGACATTGTCTTGATCTTCATGTTTTGAAAAGAAGCCTGAAAAGGTCACAGGGACTTCATCAAGCTGCCAGCTGCCATCAACCTTCCCTTTATTGCTGATCTGTGACACATGAGACAACCAGTCATTCTCTCCCACGTTCAAATCTGCATATTCATTGGGCCGTACATTACATTCATCTGGAGATTCAAGCCTGATGTCCCCACCAAAGTCTTCAACGAAAGGAACAAATGCATAGTCGTCTGGGAGTTCAATTTGTGTGTCTTCTGGAACATCTAAACTCAGTGGTGGGGGATCAGTACCCACATTGTCCCTGCTCAGTTGACCAATGAGTGTGATGGACGTACCATGCATATCAGATCTACCAGATACATCAATGTTATCAGTGGTTCCTATCGAGAAAACATTACGTTTGCAGTTAGCTGGGACTACAACACCTTCGTTCTTGAACCGCAGTGAAACAGCTCTCGCGAAACTCCTGCGAACATCCATTACGCGATCATAAGAGACAGAGAGTCCCATTTGATGAAAATCTCTGATAAGATTTTTCATACGATCATGGGCATGCAACTTCAAACCCACATAAAGAGGCATTGGAGTTTCTCTGTCACGTCTCTGGTGAACATTTTGTGCATGTTCGGAGCGTTTCGCTGAATTGCTGATCAACATCTGTGAAATAGTACAAGCCACTCGAGTCTTGGCATTAACAGTCTCATCATCGCCTAAGTTCTGTATACTACATGTGCCCTCAAGTAGAACTCTAAGAAGAGTCAGGAGTGAGTTGGGTACAGGCTCGCTCAAGCAATAAGATGAAAATGATCCCGTGAAAGGAGCTTGAGATATGAGTATGTGTTTACGCAGAAGAAGACCCACATCAACTATCTTTTTTGCCTCTTCCTCAGACACTATACGAGTTAAAGATTCGGACAACAAGGAGCCAACTCGAAACCTACTTGAAATAAACACATCTCTACCCTGTGTGAAGGCGTCCCAGCCATCGCCCAATTTCTGCAACAAATGTTCTTTGAATCGAGTGGAATGTATTTCTTCACTAAGCCAATCAGAACCGACTTGCTTCAACCTCCGACTGTACAGATTCTTGAGATCGACAAGCTTCATCGCGGAATCGTTGTGTTCAACAAATGTTATGAGCTCTGCCATAACGAGAGGGTCATAGGGCAGGCCTGACGCGGAATGTTCGGCGTTCTTCGACTTTTTAGATTTAGCCGCTCGTGCTTCATTGGCAAGCTTACAATAACAGGTTTTGTGATAGTAAAGATCACTAGCAGCGGAATCAAATGCTGCATTGACCCGAGAAAAAACAACCCAGTTCTCGGCTTCCTTTGCCATAATTTTGAGTTTATTGTTATCAGACATTGATCTGCAAATAGGCTCACTGCTGTCACCTTCGCGTTTGTGACAATAAACACACTGGGGCAGTTTCCTGTCACAGCCAGATTCAAAACTTGTCCGTGTTCTTTTAGGACTCAGCGTGGAGCAGGATGCCACTGCCTCATTTCGCTCTCGCTTGTGTAGCACGCGCTGTACGATGTGAGTCCGAATACTGTCACGGCATGTCTTATGATATATTGCCTTATTCGTCAACAGTGACATCGACATACACTCATCACTCTCTCTCATCAAACAATCAATGGTCAAATTATATGGAAGCTCAACGCCATTATCTAGGAAGCGCGTTATGTCTTCCTCAATAGCTTTATAGGCGTCATGAAAACGAGATTCTCTATACGGACGCATCAATTTCTTGGAACTGTCTTGCTGGCAAAAGCAACAACGTTCCCAGTCAGTACTAGTCCGTACACGAAGAGGATTCTCACTCATTCTGTGAATGATTTTTGTGAACAATCGCGTTCTCGAATTAATTTCGACAGACAAATCAGAATTGCTTGCGGAATTACGCCAAACAAGAGATTGTATGGCAAAGAGACTGCTTCATAAAGAGCGTTGTTTCTCCGGGATCAGCGTCATTCAGGTTTGCCTGAATGACGCTGATCCCGGAGAAACAACGCTCTTTTCAAGTTCCAAGAAATTGATGCGTCCGTATAGAGAATCTCGTTTTATTCTACATCATCTCCCACGTCTGTTTCCAACACGTGCGTGGATCAGAGTTCACTTTCGCGCCCTTACAATCGGATGTATAGTCGGTAGACCGTCGAAAAGGAGGTTCCCTTCAGCCGCTGGCGGCCATTTTGGATTGTGCCGCTACTGGTCGCCACCGGTCGGTGTCAACTTGTAGCCGATCGTTTTTGAGAACCTCATAGCCTACACTAACAGTGTGCCAAATTTCAAGAAGGTATCACCAAGTGCACAATTCACCTGTATGTGACGAATTCCTCCCCCGCTAACATGCATATTATTAATTTTAAAGAAAGAAAAAAAAAAAAACAAAACGAAAAAAACCCCGAATATAGGCACCAGGACTCAGACATTTTCTCTTCCCAACAAAGCTTATCGAGGTTGTTCAAATGGGATGTCATACGCTGTGATTCGTACGGTTAAAATAAGTTAACCCTTTATCTAACGAATCGCCCGCATCCGCCCGCGTAATTTACAAACTGAGCAATTGAAAAAAATAAATTTTTAAAAATATTTCAACAAAACCATATCATGTGACCCATCAGTGGAATGAGCTCGATGAGCTCGTTCCATTGAGGGGTCAGGTGATATGGTTTTGTTGAAATTTTTTGAAAAATTTAAAAAAATAGTAATTAAAATAATACATTTTGATATTCTCTGCGTTTGGTGAAGGGTTAATCAAAATCTATGTCAAAAGCGGTGGGCGGATTTTTTCAATACGGTTGGTAAATATTTAACAGGGAAAGTGATCAAAATGTTATTTACAAGGATTATTTTGACACAATTTATTGGAGAGTGCCCTTAGGTACTCTTCAATAAATATTAAGATAAACGAATTCACATGACTGGAATATTTTTTCTTCTACTTGAATATGAAAGGTATCCACAAAATATCGAGTCATTTAATTACGTCCACGACAGTATTCAGTAGAGCTCCAATTTGGGCTTCCGGTGATTAATAGGAAAGGTCTGGAGACTAGGGTAGCGAAGCCCCAGATGATATAGGGACAGTCTTCTCTGTGATAATGCCAGAGGCAAATAAAACTTCTGGTTATGTTCATGTTTGTCTTTCTTTTGTACATCCACAAAGAAGAAGATATCTTTTTATGACAATGAATGTGCTGGAGATGTTCCTGAAAATGATAAACCCGAGAAGATTATTTTCAACTGTTCGATATGCACTGCTGTTATGCTATATTTTTGCGGTACGGCCATTTTGGTTTCTAAAATTACGGAAACAACATGTTACTTCGACAGTCAATCACAAGTGTTAGCTATGTTGTTGCGATAGTCGACCTTCGAGTCGCATACAGCCATAGCACGGCTAACACCTCCGATCTGCGGTGATGGTGGATCTTATATACATTAGCTTGACCGTGATTTATAGACAACTTTCGTGCCAATGTATACGAATTGGCCAACCTGAAAGAAGTTATATAGTTAGCGACAGGTGGAATCTCGTGAGTGATCGCATTTATGAGACGATCGTACCAGAATACTTATTTTTCACTCTCTGCTGCCAAGTACGTAACAGGTACCCATCGAAAATGATTCTGTAATTAAGCAGGTTCTGGGAGCCATTCTTGGTCGGTAAAGTTCTTGAGATGTCCGTCCACGGCCTGTCAGCATAGGTTGTGAGTTGATGTTGTCACAGCTTTCCGTCATGTCGGATGGGACGTAAAATGATGTCTCATTGTTGTATTCGTAAAGAGCGAGGTCACGAAGTTGCCACTACGGGGGTCACTACGTGATGTATGGAACTTGGTACTATAGGTATCCAATTGGAACATTCGGACAATCTTGCCAGATTACTCCCAACGTTGGCTTACCCCCATGCCCCTAAACCTTCCGGCGTCCCCAAGGACTATGGTGGAGAAGTATGATAATTTGAATGTCGTGCAAAACCATCTTTTGTAAAACACTTCACCACCCCACTCCATCCAAACTTCACAAAGTGTCACAATGCTACTGTGTGGCCTTAGAACGGACACAAGACGGATTGCAAGAAACACACGCGTTGGTTCTGTGAAAGTGTTCCGATTTTTTTCGTTTTCCCAGGTTGTCCCCCAATTTTGAGCAGTTTTGCCCACTCAGTTCACGTTTTAATCATTCACCATGTAGTCAGCACTCGTTCTGTGAGCTTAAGTTGCAGTAGAATGAACTTTTCCAAATTTGAACATTTCGAGTTGGGTGTGTAAATGTAGAAAGACTGTTTTCGAATTTGCGAGTAGTCGTATAAAATTAAGCGAGCAGTTTTATAAAAATATGCCAGTAATTGTATAGTGTTTTAACAACACGAACTGGGGCCAAACAGTGATAACTCAGAGAATTTTCGAGTGCTTCTTCGGGTTTCCTCGCAGCTAAGGTCACTTGACTGCAGGTTCAATTACATTTTTAAACCAACGATACCAGAAACCGGGTAATTAAACCAAACAAAATCAAGTCAATTACAGTTGTTTTTTCTCTGTAGCAAAATTTGCTCTCCTATTTTTGTGCAGGGTTTAATATTTCTTTTTAAAATATGTGCAGAACAATTTCGTCTATGGACTAGAACAAATCTCCGAATTAAAACAAATACTCCATTAAACCATACACAAGCGACGCACTCAGCCCATAATGTGCAATGGGTTTCACAAAAAACTCAACAATATATTTGTAGAACTTTTCTCCCGCTGAAAGTTCCCACCTGAAACGTAGACTCCACCCCTATTACGAAAAACAATGCACTTCTCATGTTTTAATCACCGACAATGTTCGTAAGGTTAGTGTTCTGTGTGTCTCTAGTTCCCAGTCCCTATAATGCCCCTCCCCCTAAAAATAGTGACGTCCACAGTGTGGGGGGGGGGGGGGGGGGGGTGGACGTGCGGCAAAAAAATGCGTGAACATAGGTGAAAATTTTTATTTTGCAGATTTTTTGACCCACCCACCCTTTCCTGCATATTTTTTCCATGACATTTTTGGGGACCCACCCCCTCTTCATACATTTTATATACAAAACTTCGGCCCTGCAACACCAACTCGAAATGCGTAATGCACACTGATTCAATGCTTATTTTTATATCTTCAAAACATGTTTCCATTTACTCTATCAGATGCATTTTTCAAGACTTACCAGATTCACATCATTTCATAAAGACATATTACTGTATAGCTTGAACCCTGTCTGGGCACGGGTATAATAGGTCCACATTTAGTAGCCAGGCTATTAATGCTCAGCAGCGATGGCCTGGCTGTTCATATCGACATTTTACTTTTATTTGCGGTCTCTGTGTTGATGAGCTTGTTAGTGCCTCCCCAGTGGTTGGTGGATTTCTTAGGTCATTCAGTGGATCTGTTTATGTAATTATACCTTCATCTTGGGAACTAACAATGTTGTGATGTAGGCATTACATAGCCATAGTTATAGAAAGCGATGTAAAACCCCTATCAAACCAGATTAGAGTCAGACAAAGTCAGACAAACTGAATTTATAGCTCAACATAATTTGCAAATGAAACTCATTTATTCTTTTCCCCCAGAAACCTTTGATTTTAAATCAAATTTAAATAAGCTTTCAGCAGTCTGAATTTAATTTCTTATGGTAGAATGGTGGAAAACTCGGAATTGGTCATTCGGTTGTTCATGAATTATCAAATCATGGAAAACTCGGAACTGGTCATTTCTTTGTCCATGAAAGCCTTAAAATGGAGATCAGCTGCGGAGGACAGTACGACCTCTGCTAAGGTGTAAATTGCGGCGTGTTCCTTGGCCTTTTTTGGCCAGGCACCGGCTAAGGCATTTTTATAGGATACTAACAAGAGTGCAAGCGTCTGCAGCTGCTTCTAAAACTATAATTATTGGAGCAGCGACTACAGTAGATAATAATTCAACCCCGTTGACTTCAAACCCTAAGCTGTCCGCGGTAAGAATGTATTCAACGACATCAACGAAAGTTACCTCTTGCTCATTCTTCTTTCTGAGAGAGCAACCGTGGTCCCGTTCCTTAGTAAAACGAGCGTGTTATTACCAATCTCCTGGGTGAGGTAGTCATTTCTCTCATCACTCAGCTCTGGATATAAACCATTGGTGCTATGGCTATAGGTCACTAAATATTCATCGTATCTTAATATGCCTTAACCCTTTATCTAACATGAAAAGCAGACGACACCTTCAAACAAAATTCTTGAATAAGTAATTTTTTTTATTTTTTGTCTCAAAAACATAGGTTATGACCCCTCTTTGGAACGAGCTCGACGAGCCTGTTCCAAATAGGGGTCATAACCTATGTTTTTGAGACAAGAAATGGAAAAATAATGAAAATTAATTGGCGAGTTTTGTGAATAGCGCTGGCTGTTTTTGGCCGTTACGTTGGGTAAAGGGATAAACGAAGAAACCGTAGTGGTCAGATGAAAATGGTATTAATCAAGGTGGCCCGAAATCTGTGTCTCGTTATTCTGTGTTCGATACCACCCAGTGAGAAATTAACCACATCACCGCCGATAATAATGGCAGGCGGTTTATCGGCGTGACGTCGACCCCACTTTATTAATATATAGTCTTTGTAAAAAAGAAGGGGCGGAGAAGTCGAACGAAGGGCCCCCAGGACCAGGAGTAACTGGATGACTCAATGAAAACAGGCTTCCTAGCTTCCCACTAAAGGGAATATAGGAGACAAGGACGTCTCCACTGTTCTGGAGCGTACACAGCCGGTACCTGGTTTGAGCGAGCCTGAAGTCAAGTTTCCACCCGCCAGCATCTGCAACAGGGCAGTGGCAGAATCCTCCACCAGTGCGCTGTAATGCTATTATTTCGTCATCTCTTCCCGGGTCCCCGAATCAGGATATATCTGCAAGATCGGCGAGGTGAAGGATCGCGTACGGCCTCACCTCACTCATACCCGTCCTCCTCTATTATCCATTTTCTCGAATTTGTCGTGTGAATGATAGTTGATCAAGAGCCAGCTCACTTCCTTCTTTATTCAAAACATGAATCGTGAGCTACCCAACAGATTTTTGGCAGAATCAACTTACTTTCACTGTTTGTGCTAAACCAGGGGGTACGGAGTTTCAGCAACCGACCATGTGCAGATGGACGCCACAGAAGGTTTTGGTCATTCTGTTTCTTCTATCAAACATGGTGGATACTTTCCGAACTACAAACTACGTTACCGCAAGACAACGCTTGGTCAAGGTACCATAACACATAAGACAGACGCGCCTGAGAAAGGCTATGCTACGGGTTTGGTGAGGGACCGGCAACGACTGGAGGTCCAACATAAATTAGTCCAAAATCTCGGGTAGTGTATTATTGATCCCAAGTTTCACTGTGATTATCTTGAGCCAGAACATACTCTACGCCCGGCCCGTCGTATATTTGACCACACAGTCACATTCACCCAACAGTCTGGACATGGCCTCACCTATAAGCGGACCTTCTCGGGTAAGAGCAGGCAGACTGGCTTACATTCATAGCGGATGAGGCAAAATGATTCAGGACCGGTAAGAGCTACGTCTCGGCAATCATCGGTTCTCAGGCTCAGATCCATTCATCAATACTGGGCACTGGCACTGCGTTCGATGTACAGAAACACAGATAACTTTGGAAGACGCCATTGGTCGGCCGAGGAGCGCAATCAGATCCTATTAGGACGTCCTGTCTCATGGCAAATCAAACACTGATTATGTGTTCGGTGACGGCCTCTACATGGCCCCTTCAGATATGGAACCAGGAAGGCCTTCACTGGTATTACTGGGTATAATGACCACATCCTGATTGCAACCGATTCTCGGAGTTATCTCTACGGCACCCTGGCGTTTCGTCATTTCTGTTTTCATCGTATCAAACTTGTCTTTGACTATCTGATCTAGATGAGGTACTTACCCTCGGGAAGTTGCCTATCATTCGAGCTTCAAGAGTCACACGACTTACCTTGCCATCAATTCCATCAGGGCTCTGGATGTTGTCAACTTCGAACGGATCCTCTTCCTCATTCCTCCACTTGGAGAAGATCGCATGGCTCCATCAGCTTCGATCTCAGTCTTGGTGCCGTTCGTCACCTCGAGCCGCTGTTCGTTGGCAAGTAGTCCCATATGTGGGCGGCCATCCGTAGTATACGGTATATAGGTAGGCTGTACATTTCTCTAAATAGACCACAAATTCATAACTATGGGTCAGGGGGAGGTGCTGATGAGGGCTGGGAGGCTTTGTTGGGAATGGCGGACCTGGCAGATTTAGGCTGGTGGAACAGCCCCCCCCCCTCCCCACACACCCCTCCAAGATGATGTATAACAAATATCAAAAGATTCTGACCTGTAGGCCTGAAGAAGAAGATTTTCAAAGAATTTTCCTCGTGGGGCCAAATTAGAACCCTGTCACTTCATTTAAACAAGCTTTAATCTCATTCCCCTTATGAATGTTACATATCAATTATCACAAGATTCTGATTGGTGGTTCTGGAGCAGATTTTTAATTTTTTGAAAATATGCTTATTTTCTGGTAGAATACCTTATTACACAAAATATTAGAATCGTTTTTTCCCACCCGATTCTACTCGTCCGAAAGATACTTCACACCGAATAAAAGTTATCTGTTCTGTTCGCTTTTGGAAATATGGACGTTTGAGAATTTTTCTGTCTTTGGCTAATGTGGTTCCTACGGTGCTTTGATGATTTTTTGGTATTATGGCATGAATCGGGTACTTTTGCTCTAATAACACCACATCCCAAATTTGATTCAAATCGATCCATTGATTCTGAAAATAGAAATTTCGGGTGGGGCCAAAACCTTCCAGAACAACTGAAACTATTGTTCCTCAAACTTCCCTTGAACTAATTTTAGTGTACACCTAAAAGGAAGCTTAATACCAAATATCACGGCCTTCCATCAATCAGACCACAAAAAGATTTTGTTTCAATATGGGGCAATTTCCCCAGCCCACCACATAGGAGGCAGCTCATTGATTTTAACACAACTGAATTGACCTCCTCAATCATCATTTATATGGATTTTTTGTTTGGGGATCGCCCAGCAGATTGGGAGAAGACTCAAACACTACCTTTATGACCAGTGGCGTAGAACATTAATTTTGCACAATTCTCTCGGGGAGGCGGTTCTAACTCGGACCTTTCAAATATCGTCCTTGCCCCCCCCCCCCTCCACCACCCACCCTCCAAACTAGCACGAGTACGCCTTGTTATAGAATCCTGGCTACACGCCGGTTTACGCTGGACGCCGGACGAAGAGTGATCCGAAAATCTAAAAGTCAGAACTATAAAAACGTTGTTAGAAGTAGACGAATAAATTTATTTTCAATATGGGCTATAACAGACCCAAGCTGTGCAACAAAAACAGGCAGTCTATTTATTCGACGAAACTGTCACTGGATTTTTTCTTATCGTCTTCATTCATTCCAAACAGATGTGTCAAATTCATTACACAGCAGGCCAGAAACACACTACTTCAAGTTCAATGATGTACAGCGTTTTTTTTCCAAAATACGTTGAAGACACCTTGTACAACCCGTGGCTATTAACCTTCGAAAAACGTAAACATTTGATGAGCAGAGTACTTTTCTCTCAATAAATCCAGTCCTTTCAAGTATACCTCTTGGCAAAAGCTCTTCAAGTAAAACCCATATTTCATTTCGTCAGCAAAGTTTCCTTTCAAGGGAATTTTACGAAGTTTACAAAAGCCATTTATTTCCAAAACGCATGTGTATCTTGGAGGCAGAATATGTTCGTTTACTTGCGTATGATGTCAAATGTAAAACCACCACAGAGCATTAAATCTCACTGAATACATCAGGAAGAATGTATTGCAAACGTTTGTTCTACGTGTCAACTCACAGCGTGTTGGTCTCAATATATATTCAAGTGTCTACTCTTCTAGTGTGTTAGTTTGTTTGGATATCCCTCAATCATTATACGACATTCAGGCAGCCCATAGAGAAAAGGTTTTAAATAAAAGTAGTACTAACCGCCCGAAGGTTGAATTCATTGGCAAAATGCAATTAAAGTGTTATACCTCCAGACCACTTACTATAAGCAACTGGACTGGCGGGGCGTCAGTGGTAAACTTCGCCACGCAAAAACCCCATCGTCTCCCCCCTCCCCGATGCTGCCGAATCAATGAATGCATTGACTCCTCCCATCGATGACGTTTTGATTACGTGGAAGCTGTTACAGTCACAGCGTAACAGCTTCCACGTAATCAAATAATACTGCACAATATTAAGACCAATTCAACTGCAAACAGTTTCAAGACAATAACAAAAAAACTGCTGATCGTTCCTTCAAGGCGAGGTTCAAGGCGAGGTTCAAGGCGACGTCATGCGCCGAAGCAGTAACGTCATTTAGGTAGCTACTGAAAAAATTCATCGCGTGAACCTGAAAATATCATTTTTCACTTGCGCAAGCGCTGATTGTTTTCGTTTATTAAAAGTAACAAAATCAAACCTTGCTTGTCCATCATAAGCTAATTAGAAGCAACTTGTTCACGGATAATCCTTCATTGAGAATATCTATCAGCATTAGACCTACCAACTCTAAGGGAACACTTTACCTCTCTGTTTAGCGAATTTGTTTACAATAGTTTGGAAGTTTTTATTCTTCCCAGGAAAAAAATTAGAAGATCTCGCCTCCTAGACTTTTATATTAACCCTTTACCCAACGCAGACGATCTCAAAATTTATTATTTTAAATATTATTTTTTAAATTTTTTCAAAATGTGTCAACAAAACCATATCATGTGATCCCTCTTTGAAACGAGCTCGACGAGCTCGTTCCAAAGAGGGGTCACATGATATGGTTTTGTTGAAATTTTTCGAAAAATAATTTTTTTTCAACTGCTGAATTTGCATATTACGCGGGCGGATGCTGGCGATTCGTTGGGAAAAGGATTAATGAAAATGACAGTGTCCCTATTGTATGTTACTATGCTCACATTGCTGATATAATGAAGAGGAAAAAAGTTACAGTACAACAAAAGATGGTGAAAACGCTGTTTTCTTTTTTGTAAATGGGTTTCAACAGAAATCTTCAAACTGATTGGAAAACAAATTCTAATTCACTAACATTTCGAAATTTCAGTTTTTCTTCTGATATGCTCATGCATTTAGTGTTAAATTTACTGACAGGTTTAAGAAATTTAGTTTTTACTGACATCATTTCTTTTGTGTCTCCGAGGTTGCATTGATTTGTGAAACTGTTTTACAGATTTTCTACGAAAATGGGACCAGAGAGAAAGTACTTTTAAAGTTATTTATCGGGACGGGTTTGGACGACCGGAAGGTGTATATTTCATTATCATTTATAATAGCAGTTTATTTTAATGATCTCGAAACAAGCATAACATAGAAGTTTGTACGAAAATGCCAACTGCAACTAAAATAAATACTCAAAACATCCGTCATAAGTGCGATGAAACATGTGTCGATACTCGTCGTTTTTCTAAAGCGATCAAAGTTGCTGGTGAGGCCATCATATTCTGTTTACCCGAAATCTTTGGTATCCCAGATGACGGTGTTAGGAACAGAAGATGGTCTCACGATGTACACTGGCGAATACTCGAAGCTATCCTCGCATTACAGATGAAACAGGATAAGCTGTGACTACAGATGACGCAGATGACGTAGTATTGTAAAGTGGCCATGTATCACAGTTGTTATGTGAGCTGGTTAGGGTTGAATTTGTCACATATCGTCTACCCTTATAGTTTGTAGATATCTCTCATTCATTATATGACATTCAAATTGTCTATAGAAAAAAATGTTTGAGACAGAAGAAGTAGTCCAAACCTTCAGAAGGCGGAATTCATTGCCAAAATTCAGCTGAAGTGTTATATCTCCAGATCACTTATCTCTAGACAATTGGACTGTCGGGACGTCGCCATAAAACGTCGTCACCCAAACTACCCCATCGATGTCGCCAAGTCCATTGATGCATTAGCGCCTCCCAACCGATGACGTTTGTTTACGTGAAAGCCTGTTACGTTTTAATTGTGGTCACAGCGAAACAGCTTTCACTTCATCAAACATAATGGTATTTGCCTAGCACGAAAATCAGTTACACAGTATCAGCTTTACGGATCAGATTGCTATCCAGTGGAGACCCACTCGCCATAGTGTGTCGAGATTTCACCAATAAAATACTGCAAATTCAAGAGCGTATAAGTAAAAAGCGGCCAAAGAATTTCGACCGGTTCGCGACCTTGTCGCGATGCGGTCGAAATTATCAGTCCGCTTTGAAATAACAGTGCTGTACTCATCCCATTAACATCCCATAATATTTTCTTGTGTTATGGTAGGTCTTGCAGCAGTTTCCTATCAAGATGCATAAGACATGCGAAGGTTGGATTAACAAGAACTCCATACATTTTCCCCTTACTTTCGATCTTGTAGAAATTGTAGTCGAACCGGTTCCTTGGTTCACGTATTATGGGTCTTTTACGGGCTGCGCATAATCTTTCGATAGGTTTATATTTTGGAGATAAATATTTTTTAAATCCAATCTCGCGAATTATGGACATTCGAGTTACCTCCCTTATATCATAGAACTCTACAAGTACATCAACTGTTTTACCTTCAGAAAATACAAGTATCTTGCGACACAATTGCGACACATTTGCCGATTATCGGTAATTAACGCAAAATATTGCCACCAAACAGGTCGATTTAGTTATATCAGATAGAAATACATGCACTTGCCCAGTCTGAAGTCGATCGAGCATATTGAGGCTGGAGAGATAGGACACGTCATGACAAACAGAATAACTCAAACTACAGTAAAGATGCAATACTGATTAGAGTATGTGACGTCATACGCATGCGGTCTGTGTTATTTATGCACGTGTGCTATTTACAGGCGTACTCGGACAGAGAGTGTGTTCGAGTTTACTTCTTTGGGCAAAACAATCTACATATCATTATTCTTAGCTCACATGACAGGGTGGTGAGGTAGGTTTAATCTATCACGGTTCGTCCGTTGTCCGTAGGTAGTCGTGACTTAAAGAAACCTATTCGCCAAAACCGTTCAGTAAATTTTAAGTAGATATTCCTTTGAGTTGACAGACACACGACTGTTTATTGAAGCAGTTCATTTAAAGCCTACAGGGGTTAAAACTTGAAAACAACCTGTGCCTTCACAAAGCCATCTGCACGTTTCGTTTATTCGATTTTCAATTTCAAATTGCATATGGTTCTTTTAGAGAGTTGTTAAGAACGACATTTCGAAATGAATTAGCAAATTTTGCCGCCTTTTGAGAAAAATGCCGCCATGGTTGCCATCTCGATTTTTTTAACTATTGAAGGGCATCACTCATGACACCCCCTTCGGCCTGTATTCCCAATCAGAATAAGGGAAATTTCAGGTTCATCGTGACACTCAGAAGTAACCTATCGAGTTTATCGCCGAATCTGGACAAATATGGCCTCAGACTGCTATCATGAATTTCGTTGTTGAATCATGCAAAACAATATCGCATACCTAAATACCTACCTATTAAATACCTATCTAATAAATACTTTTCTAATAAATACCTATCTAATAAATACCTATCTAATAAATACCTATCTAATAAATACCTATCTAATAAATGCCTAACTAATGAATTTGAAAGTCTGTATTTTTGTTTTATGGGACAACGCGATCTTAGATATTGATGTCTCCTAATCTTGGAGAAAACGTCAATCTTGGCGATCTTCTTGGATTTTACTGATTATTCGATGGCATTTCCTCTAAATAACCTTAAATCGTGTATTGTGTCGAAAAATTCCATATGCCGGTTTAGGGCGACATCTAGATGTAAGCTATGGAGTTTCCTAGCTGAAGGTCGAACAACATGGCTGTTGGTGACCATCGGCTATCGGCTATAACGTATTACCCAGCTGGATAAAATTACATCACATAATACTAATATTCTCATTTACTTTTTCCGTCATCTATTTAACTGATTTCTGTACTTAACTCAAATACTTACTGTGAGCCCACAGGATTAACAAAGTACTAAAGAATACTTATTAATAATTAATAAATACTAATTGATAATAAGTAGTATAAATAATAACTCAAGATATATAAGGTGTTCTTAATTTCCATGACTTAGTTTTTAACAAATTCGTCCCCTGAGTTCCAATGTGTTCTATGTGCCAGTAGGCACATAGAACACATTGGAACTCAGGGGACGAATTGATGCCAATAATAACATGGGCGCTTCAGGCAAAATGAAGTGGGAAGTAAAATATTTTCTCTGCAGCCAATGGCAGAAGAAAATATTTTCCTCACTTCATTTCACCTCGTGCTGGGCTAAGAATCTATAAAAAGCATACCAACAAAATCATCACCTATGTGTTGGGATAAAGCAAAATCAATGCATAAATGTCTAGAAATTTGAACTCAATAGAAAATACCGTAAAGCATGCGGCAGAACGAGAGTCAAGATTAAATTAATTTTTTTTTCTAAATCACGCAAAGACGTGTAAATATTTGATTGTGTTCTTCTTGTATGTAAAATACCATGATTTAGTGTTATTGAAGTTTGTTTTATGTAGGGCTGAAACGGTTGGCTCATTCTCGTAACCGACTAACCGATAGCTATAACTGGATAATGCGATTTTACGTCGTTATACGCGAATAACGAACATCGGTTATAGCGAACTCATTTTCGGGTCCCTGTGACGTTGCTTTTACCGAGTTTTATCAAAACATCTTCATATTTTCCATATGCATGTTACAGAAAATGTCTAAATGTGAGGAGTTGAATTTTGCCGTCATATCTAAAGATATTTGGCGACCATGACTTTCACATTGACCTTTTTCATTCGTGAAGATATTCTAACTGATAACAAAGTGCAAATGGAAAGAGGCGAGCGAGTTTTCTAAGTGTTGAAAAAACGTTCCTGTGTCGTATTATACTGATAAGGCAGAATTAGTGTATAGCAATAATCATCTGCTCAAATTACCATGGACCCCACAGGAATTTAACCCTTTACCCAACGCAGACTATATCAAAATTTATTATTTTGAATATCATTTTTTTTAATTTTTCCAAAAATTTCAACAAAACCATATCATGTGACCCCTCGTTGGAACGAGCTCGACGAGCTCGTTCCAACTAGGGTTCACATGATATGGTTTTGTTGAAATTTTTTGAAAAATAATATTTTTTCAACTGTGGAATTTGCATATTACGCGGGCGGATGTGGGCGATTCTTTGGGTAAAGGGTTAAAAACATTGATAAATAGACATTTGTTCATAATTTGTTCGAATACTGGGCTAGGCGCGAAGAATCGTTTTTCAATTGTAAAATAAACGAACGAATTACAGGTTACGACAAAACAAATTAAAATCCTAATTCCACATGTTTTTGCAGTCTGACTTGACAATGTTACAATATTTCGGGACGATCTGGACTGAAATGTTGCACGAAGGTCTCGCAGTCCATCCGTAAAGGTAGCACACTGCATTCATCTTAACAGAATTTCCGTCAAAATAAGCACTAAGAACTAACGCGCAATATCGCCAAAGAAAAAATGGCTGGTTCCCAAACTTCTTTCAGATAAGTATGCAGTGCCTCCCGGGAGCTAATCTTGTAAAGAATAAGAACGTTTTCTCTTTGTCTTGTATTTCGACAATAGAATGTTGCTTTGCAACTGGCGAACCTAGTAACGTGCCTTCTCGCGCACGCTTTCTCCGTCTATACGTTTTTGCCTCAAAGGAACATTTCTTTCAAATGATACGCTAACATGCATAATTTTCATTGCGACCAAGAACCAACAATTGTCAATTATTTTATTAGAACGTATTTGAGATTATACTTAGGCTCTTTCCAATATACTGTAATACATAATTGCTATGTGGTGGCGAATATGAAGTGTTGTGACTTTAGGCATTAGGGTGCGGATATTGTCTCCGGAATTAAGTAATTATGTTGGTCACAAATTATCTATTTATATTAATCAAACAGACAGGCTAAAAAAGCAAACTTCGTGGATGCGCTCCTATACAAAGCTGTAACTATCTTTAGATACTGGGGAAAAGGTGTGACCAAAGTTTGACTAACCCTGACATGAATTTGCTCGACGATTGTTTTGCATACGTATGCATGCGTATTGGAGGCATTTTGTTGACTGGGACTGAATGGGCAGTCAAACATTGCCCTAAATTTGGTTTTATGTAGATACGAGTTTCCCTGATGATTCTGAAAATACCCTGCTCATGTACTAAAAATGCTAAAATTAAATAAATACTTCTTACCTACCTTGGATTTTCCGTGAAAATACCCTATCCTTGCCCTGAAAACGCCTGTGTGCTCTAGTGCAGTAAGGGGCGCTGCAGCCCCTTAGGCCTCCGCCCGTGATCAAGCATATGTCCTCCTTGTGAGCAATTGGAACAATTAATCTATATGACAATCGACATTGTCGAGGTAATTGTTGTGGCAAACTGTCACGACTTTTACCACAACATTGTCTATTCCCGGGCATAGGTAATTTATAGGCCTAATAAATCGCTAATTTAGCAATCACCTGTGGCCAACCCAAGCCTATGACATGGTCATTGAACATGCCCGGCTGACATGGTATCTTTGATAATACTGCAGACACTGGGCAGATAGCTTTTTCATGTGGTTATTCAGGACCATGTGTTCTTATATCGGGTCTTTTGTAAAGGAGTGATGTGGCTGTGAGGTCACAACACTCCAAAAGACATCATTCAGCAGACTAAAATAAATTGGATATAATAATGTCATAAATTTTTAATTTCATCGAGCAAACTCTTAAAAACGAAAGTTTGGGACTTAGTGTTCCAATTAACCCTTCACCGAACATGAATGGAGGACGACACATGCAACAACATTCTTGAATAACTAGATTGTTTCGTTTTTTTGCGTCAAAAACATAGCTTATGACCCCTTATTGGAACAAGCTCAACGAGCTCGTTCCAGTGAGGGGACCATAAGCTATGTTTTTGAGACAAAAAATAAAAAAATAATGAGAAATACATGGTGATTTTTGAGAAGAGCGCTGGCCGGTTTTGAGCCTTTACGTTGGGAACGCTAGTGTCTGGAACAAAGCGCTATCTGACAATAGTTCTCTGCCTGATTTCGGCCCGACGGGACAAAAAATTTGGTGGTTATCATCACAGAATTTACGCCCCTGTCCGTGTATGTCATGCGCTGTAGTTTCCCACAACTGCCTATCGTACCTTTTGAGGAACAAGGCTGAGGCATTGCAGATGAAATCTTGTTACACTCAAAGGATGATATTAGCAGTGTGATACAAAAGAATTAGGTGGAATATTCTCGTCCAAACAGATCGACCAAGGCACTAAAGAGGTTAACATTTTTTGATACTTTATTAGAGAGCACATAATAAATATATGTATCTGTACCATGACATTAACCCTTTACCCAACGTAACGGCCAAAACAGGCCAGCGCTATTCTAAAAAATCCCCAATTAATTTTCAGTATTTTTTCATTTTTTGTCTCAAAAACATAGGTTATGACCCCTCGTTGGAACGAGCTCGTTCCAACGAGGGGTCATAACTATGTTTTTGAGACAAAAAAATGAAAAAAATTAGTTATTCAAGAATTTTTTGAGCCAGTGTCGTCTGATTTTCATGTAAGGTAAAGGGTTAATTCATTTATTGTAAACCGACAAAATGTACAAAATTGTGATTTTGACATGACAGGACAAAACTATAACCTTTTTCAGTAAACATAAATATTTTTCAGCAATGTGTGGGTGCTCCGCGCATGAGCAGTGAGATAGGAGACTTGTTTATTAACTTTGTGCCGTTTTACCAAACTGCAATTAACTCCGACCTCATATTCTCTTACAGATTCACATTTGGCAACGACAGATATTCGAATAAAAGCAGTGACAGCTAAGCACAGACGATGTCGTTTTATAGCAGAAACAGATGGCGCAACATGGGCAGCCTGGGCAGGAGCTTCAATACTACCTTTACTTACAATACCAGATATGTTTGGGGGACTGAAGGACGCAGGAATGTCTGGGACCCGTTCTTCACAGTTGGGGATTACCATTCTGTCAGCGATAAGGAACCTGAATCTGATACAGATAAACCCACAACCGGTACTATTTTATTTATTTATTTCTCTACTTATTTTTTATTTATTGATTTGTTTATTCAACAAACTGATCACATACCTTTAATAATAGTTTTCAGTGAATTGAATGTTTGCTCATATTTCCCATTTTTGTTCTGCTCGAACATGAAGTGTATCTCTCCGTATTTCTCTATTAGAGTAACGAACATCATCACGATCATTATATTAATATATTTTACCCTTTTCCTGACATATCAGTCAAACCCGTCCAAAATTGTATACAGTTAGTGACGTTACACCGATACTGAGATTTGACGGACGGTATTCCTTCGGTTACGATTTTGACACAGGTTTCAACCGAAATGCCGCGCAGCCTTATTATATTTTACCCTTTTCCTGACACATCGACTGAACCTGCCCAAGTTCATATTTATAAATTGCCTTTCAATTTCTTTTACCAAATCGTAGTTTATATATTGAACCCGAGAAGCTAATGTCAGTAAGAAGTTATCATCCCTTGACAGGAACAGGGTTCAGTCTGCAATGAAGCATTGCAGATGGCACTTGTTCCACTCATGGGACTTTATAAGCGATACCTTGTAGGAAAACATATTTTTGAAAACCTATTGGTGGTAAGAAACGCTCAACTAACGTTACCAACTAAATATGCCGCTTAAATTTTCCTAACATTCGCCGAGTGAATAGAATATTGACTCTTCCCAAAGTCATGCATAAATTGTTGCGTACAGAACAATGCTGGTCATCCATAAACTGGAATCAGAGTAAATTCCAAATCGGGAATGATGAGCAGTAATAGCTTGATCTTAAAGAACTATAGGACTGTAGAATTATATTATTACTTAAATTATTACTCTGCAAATACAAAATGGACTCTTTCATTTTCTTTTTAATGTCAACAATAGTGCATAAGACGATCGCTTTGAGTGCATCAGAGTTGAAAGGCTTAACCTTTTTCAACCTTGGTGGTATCTTCCCTGCCAGTTTAATGACAGCAACTGGAAGAGCCCATATTCATTATTTCGGGGTAGACCTATTAAAATTTTCAACGCGCAGCCCAAGGCTGCACGTTGAAAATATTAATAGGTCTACCCCACAACTTCACTTAGCATCCATTTTACTCAATGGAATTATGACGTATCATGTTTCTGGGACGAAAGAATAGGTCTTTTGGGTTTAAAGGGTTAATCACAGTGATTATATCTTCAAAAGAAGCATGCAAACATAATTTCATTTCATACAAAGCTGAGAAGTCAAATAAAAAACTTCGATGACCCATATATATTTCATTTGTGCTTTCACATTCTATACTATGAGAACAAATAATTTTCAGGCGCTTAGACACAGATCATGGGACTAAGTTTGGCACAATAGGTCATGTGGCTCACTGTGATAAATTGTTATTACTATGTTTTTGCGTAGACGTCTGTGACGTACGTTGCATATGAAATGCTCGTGTGATGTTAGTATTTGGGCAGTGGCGTTGGAAATTGTTTTTTTCATTTCCTGGGAGCTTGTGATCCAGCCGTGGTTTCTAGTCCAATGTATAGGAAGTGCTTGTACGACAGCTGTGCTGAATATTATTCGAACCGTCAAATTCAAAGCATTTTATGCACAACATCGTAGGCTGTTAGACGTGACTTAAGGCTGCAAGGTGATGACCACTTTGCTGTTTGTCTCTCGACAGAATAGCAGTCTACAAATGTAAAGATCGAATTTATTGCCCAGTTTGTATGAATTGCCTACACCTGAGTAGTAGCGTATCCAGCGAAAATGAAGTGTGGTGGAGTTGGGAGGGAGGAGAGGCAAAATATTGTTCAACTTCCAATGGCAGCAGAACAAAATCTTTCCCCTCCCACTTCATTTTACCACTTTCTGGGTTAAGGTGCAGAATCCTCCACGAGGAAAAATAACTTTCATGCTAAATGGAACTCCCTAGGTGTTGTTTAACCCTTTGCCTAACGTTACGGCCAAACGCGGGCAGCCTTATTCTAAAAAAAACAACACCAATTAATTTTCATTATTTTTTCCATTTTTTGTCTCAAAAACATAGGTTATGACCCCTCGTTGGAACGAGCTCGTTGAGCTCGTTCCAACGAGGTGTCATAACCTATGTTTTTGAGACAAAAAATGAAAAAAATTAGTTATTCAAGAATTATTTTTGCAAGTGTCGTCTGCTTTTCAGGTTAGGTAAAGGGTTAGTGCCTCGAAAGTGGAGGTATAACTATAGCAAATGACCCAATGAATATCAGGGTGAGCGTATATGAAACAGCTTATCAATTTTTAGGGATTTCCGGCTTGAATGCACATAAAACTGATATTTTTCAGGAAAAGTGGTTAGGGGGAAAGTTCCTCAGCCCACCCCACCCCAACCCCGCGATTACGCCGCTGAGCCAGAGTACCGCTTTAACACTTCGCCGATCACAAATAAAAGACGACACTTGCAAGAACATTTCTTGAATCTTGAATAACTAAAACTAAACAAATATTCATTTTTACTAAAAAAAATTAGGTTGTGTTCCTTCAGTTTTGTTCCAATGAGGGATAAATAAGCTGTGTACTGAGGCAAATACTGAAAGAAAATTTATAAAATTTTAATGTCAAATTTTGTAAATAGTACTTGTCGATTTTTCTCGTTACCTCAGGCTTGACCAATTAATCAGTTCACAAATGACGGAGTTCGTCTGAAATCCATCTCCTAGTCTCTCTTATGCAGTCGCACAATATACGAAATATGGAGGAAAAATCTAGCACACGGGGTAATTTTGGCCAAAAAGTAACATGATATGGGTTTCAATGCGCTACGACTTCGGGTCCATGGGGTTTAGCGCAAATGGAGTGTTTTTTGTTCATCAGGGCATTTCCGCTCGCACGGAAATTAACAAGGCCAACTAACATACATACTATTCTGTTTACTCCCCACCAAAAACATACTGAGTTTTTACATCCATAACAGTGAAGTGCTCGGTAGCTCAGCTAGTATACATGTAAAGGCATTCACGGAGTTTGAAGCTGTAATTATGCTTCCTGTCTTGGAGTGCCATGTTTGAAGAAGTGCAGAACCCATGGCGACTTGACTAAATAAATTTCGACTGAATAAATGTGAAATTTTACAACAAATCTATATCACACATTTTTTAACCCCGATCTAAGACGAATAGCTGATGACTACTCACTAAACTTTCTTTCTTTTCCTCAAAAGCATAGCCTATGACCCCTCATTCAATGTTGTGGGGACCTAAATCATGTTTGTTGGGCAAAAATGGAACAGGTAATACAGTTTGAATGTTCAGTTAACAGAGCTGGAGAGTCATGGTTGCTGCATTAGGTAGAAGGTTAAAACAGTGTGTGCTTAACCTTCCCCTCGAGCTGGCAATTTTTCCAGGAGATAAACTTACCCCTGGTGATGGTTTGTCGGAGATCTCAACCCTAAAAACTAGTTTGATTCCAAGACTATCAGAAGTAGGAGAGGAATGAAAGGGCCCGGACGCCGGGGGTTACGTCATAGTCATGTGACCAGTCATACCATGTTTGGTTGTCACGGTAGGCGGTTTCAGCGGCTATCGGGTGACACCCTCGCCATAGTGATGCGTGGTCTTAGTACGCATACACAGCGCGTGTTGTTAGGGTGCCACGTGTTTCCGTCGTCCATTTTGTACACTGGCGGCCGCCCTCGTGATTTCTATAGTAGCAAGTAGTGTGACAAATGGCCTAAAACAGGAGATGCGTCTTCTGATGGTGCGGTCGAGTAAATCCAATTACCCAAATACTAAACCTCACAATTATCCCAAATCGCCAAACAATACCCAAAAGTCGCCGAAACTGGTACGGATTCCCGGATAATGTTACTTAAACGAGTAGCACATAGTGCTATAATACGCGTTCCTTTGTATAAAAATACTTTTACTATTTCTGATTCTCCCAAATACTCGGTTATTTCGCAGAATTACCACAAACAACCCGAAAACTATTTATCTAGGTCAGATTCTTTCAGAATACCCCGCTTCTAACTGTTCTTGCTACCTCACTCCAACATTCCTAGACCTGTACTACCTATGCAATGACTTCTATCAGCTTTGTCCTACTCGATTGTTCCGGTGTCTTCTCCAGTAGTACACCCCTGGACAATAGAGTAGAGTAAAGAAGACAAAAGTCAATGCATAGATAGTACAGGGACAGGGATGTTGTGTTGAGAGTAGCCAGAATAGTTAGAAGCAGAGGATTCTGAAGGAATCTGAGCTAGATATATAGTTGTCGGTTTGTTTGGGAGTAATTCTATTAAGTAACCGAGGATGTTGGGAAATCTAAAGTAGTAAAAGTACTCTTATACAAAGGAACGCACCTCACAGAACTACGTGCTACTCATATAAGTGGGATTCGCCGGGAATCCGTACCAGTTTCGGTAATTTTGGGTGTTTTTTTGTTGATTTGGAGTGATTGTTTGTTGGATCTAGTATTTGGGTAATTAGATTTAATCATATTCAATCATCAGGACATACCCCGCCCTGCTCTGGGTCATTAGGTCACATAGCAACCACGTGCTACCATTGGAACTAAGATAAGCCATCCAGAAAACAAAATGGACGACGAGAACACATGCTAGGTTAACAACACGCACTGCGCATGCGCACTAAGACCATTTTTTACTATGAGGATTTTGTCACAAGATGTCCGCTCATGCAGACTTCCATGACAACCAAACATAACGTATCTGAGTCACGTAACCGTGACGTAACTTCCGGGGTCATGCCCGACGCCCTGCTAAAAGGAGTCGTTTCCTCCCTCTCCTACTACTAATTCTAGCATTTAGGTAAATTGCAATTTATAAGTCTCTATACAAAGTCATTGATTTTTAACTCTTCTGTCTTGCAGGTTATCTTGAGAGAAAGTAACCAAGCACATTCTTGGCTGGCGCAGCCTAGACATATTTCTCTTTTGGAGAGGTGCAGGCAATGAGTTCGACAAACAACTGGAGGTCGTTTGTGGAACGTATTGGCTCAACATTTCAAAGAATCGTGTCATAATCTGGTGAAACAAAACACACTCTTGAAAAATCTAATTTCATCACACTAATGGTAGATACCTTTTATATAAATGAGAAATGAATGTGGTAGTAAAGGTGGTCGCTCTGACACTGAGAATCAAATTAAATCTGCTACATTGGGTGGCTTTTTATTATTTTTATCAATTTATCGAAGTTAGAAAGACATTCAAAATGTTTTAGGGTTGTTATAGGTTGTTTTGTTTATTTGTTTAAAGCTGGAAAAGCTTCTGAAAATAAATTTACTTGAATTCAATCTAATGCATCCCGTATTTACTCCAACCAAACCACCTCTACTTTGAGCAGGAGCCAATACTATAAAACTTTTACAATTGTATGTTCTCGAATTGTATATGCTAGTTATATTTTAAATGGACGAAAATGAGCCATTAGCATTTTCAAAGATCTGGCAATTTGCCAGTTGGCAAATTGCCATATTTTTTAAAATGCTAATGATACATTTTAGTCAGTTATATTAACTCTCTGCACTCTGTTGTCAAAATACCAAAGTTTTCAACAGCAAATTTAATCCACAATACAACTGAGACTTTAATAAATTATATCTTGTTTGACAGAGCTCATTGAGTTCTGTTAAACAAGATAAAATGTGTTAAATTTTTCATGTGGCATGGGCAATATGGGGTCAATGACGAAAATTTTGAAATACTACCAGAGTGCTAGGAATTAATAGGTAGAAAATACAATGCTTGAAAATACAATTGTAAAAGTTTTATAGTATTAATTCCAAGTACCAATTTTATCCTCTTGAGACAAAAAATACCGTTACGAACAATTAAAGGTGCTAATTGAGTTGTCCACTGCCTAATAATGGTCTGTACTGACTTTTTATACGTACGTTTTAACAGTTAAATATGCTAAATGCAGTCTTAATAATGCAATTTGGGCATAAGTAAAAAATATATAACTAGAAGGTTCTGGGTTTTAACACCACTCCCAACCTTATGGACTGTGTGCTTGTGAATACAACTACTCATTGTACAAATGTTAACCTTTCAGTGTGTCCAAATATCGCCATTCCTAGATTTCAGACACAGATATCATAGATTTTCCGCCCTCCCCCAGATATTAGAAGTTGCCACTTCCCGAATCAAACGGTATCCATTTCTCGGTCACCCGCACTACGTTGTTGCTGTTCTCATTAAACTCATTTCGTATTTTTTATTTTGCTACCTCTCGTTATAACCAGAAATGTCTTGCTGTAACGACATAATGTATCTATGCAACGAGGTGGTTTGACAAGATAATATCTCATTTTAGTGAAAAACCATCCCGATGTAAATAGAACACATATCGCTGTCGATAACGTATAGATGGGGGTGCGGAGGATCAGGAGGTAGAGGTGCAAGCTGCAAGCCGAGAGGTCCTCGGTTCGAGTCCCACCTGCGGCGACCGCGTTGTGTCCTTAGGCAAGACACTTCACCCACATTGCCCACGTGAGGACACAGTGGCGTTGTGTACTTTGGCGTACTGCACGTCGATGGTGCACCTGTCTTCAACAATGCTAACCCTGCTTGTGTGGAGTTGGTATGTTGGGGAGCTGACTGTTGCTCGTCGTTGCTCGGTGGTTCTCTCCTGGTACTCCGGCTTCCCCCACCCGTAAAACTGCCATGGTAATGATTAGCCATTGTGTAGAAATATGTGACCTTAAACACCAATAAATAAATAAATAAATAAATAGATCCCGTGATGACGAAATATGTTCTTGTTAATACGAAATTCATTCCGAAATAATATGTGAGTTTCTGGGTATTAAAATATATATGGCTGATAATTTTCGTCATTGGAAGAGATTTAAGGGAAAGTTATCTTCCATTATTTCCATATAAAGTTGTCAGTAAATTTAACACAAAGGGTATGGACATTTACTTTAAGAATTGAAATTTTGAGATGAAATCGAATTGTTTCGTCGATGTGAACATCATTTCACTGAGGCAATTTCCTGTAGAGTAGTATAGAAATACAGAAGCTGGCGTTTTACATATTTTCCCCCGATCAGTTTGAACGTTTCACTATTATTCTCTGTTGAAACTCAATTGAAAAGTTGAAAACGGCGTTTGCTCCACCTTTTGATGTTCTGTATTTTTACCTGTGAACTAATTGCGTTTAACCCTTTGAACCCTCAATTCCTTGAATGGTATCGCCTTTGTATACACTAACAGTGGGATGGGACAGTTCAATAGCAATATACAGGGAGGATAAAATAATAACTGCAGACTACAGTTATTATTTTATCATCAGAGCCCCGCGTACAGACCTCGTATAATAAGACAAATATGGGACGAAATTATTCCCTGCACTGCAAACTCGGTCTTAGAAGTTCAAAGGGTTGATTATCGTGCCACAAAAGTCAAGTTTCCTTTTTGTTACATTTAATAAACGACAAGAAAGTAAATGTAACCAAAGGATGCCATAAGTTATTTATTTATTTATTGGTATTTAAGGTCACATATATATGCACAATGGCTAATCATGACCATGACAGTTTTACGGGTGGAGGAAGCCGGAGTACCCGGAGAGAACCACTGACCAACGACGAGCAGCTGTCAGCTTCTCAACATCGTAACTCCGCAGTGCAGCACAGACAAGTTTAGAATGGTTGAAGACATGCGCACCATCGACGAGCAGTACGCCTTAATACACGGCGTCATCGTGCCCCCATGCGGACAATCGAGGTTAAGTGCCGTGCCCAAGGACAGAACGAGGAGTCCAAATCGATCGCTCAGACGGTCACCCTTCAAAGGACTAACCGGGCTCGTCGTTGCTTAACTTCGGTGATCGCCGAGAACCGGTTACCGCAACGCCACCGCGCCCCAGGATGCCATAAGTGTTTTCTCGGCAATTAATTCCTTCTTATTTGGACCTTCATCGCTCATCTAGTAGTTTCGATTGAGATAACTTTATCGAAAGTTGATTTCCAAGACGATATAAGTCAGTTACGTTATCACGCTATCACAAGACATACTGAGTCAAAATAAAAAGTATAATAAAAACAAATGTGAAAAAATAGCATAAAGAATGAAATATAATAGTTCTAATGTTGCATGTTTGTGGACAAAAAGTCGTGCAAAGAGTTTAATGACTTGTTGTTGTCCACCCAACCTTATACAATTTTGCTACGGATTTCAAAATAGCACGTGCTACCCGAGAATGTCAAATTGAATGGATGACCGACGATTTTCTTTGTGTTATGTTGACTAGACAGTCTGGGTTATTGAGAAAATACGCTAGTTTTTGTCTTCTGACATTTTAAAAAATGCCAAGGTTAAATGAAAATCAGAGGTTGCGTGTCATTGGTATGCATAAGGCTGGAATACTACCAGATGAACTCACTGCTGAGTTCGGAGTCACTGTGGTCACCATTTACTGTCTCATTGGAAGGTATAGAACCACTGGAGCTACTGCCGACCGACCACGTTCAGGTCGATCAAGAGTTACGACCCCTGCAGAAGAATGGCACATCAGGACTTCTTACTTGTGGGATCGCTTCCTTCCGGCGACAAGGACAGCAGCAATTACTCGTAGTAGAACTAACAATAGAATCAGTGCACAAACTGTCCGCAACAGATTCGCTGAACACGGCATCCAAAGTAGGCGTCCATACCACGGACCAATTCTTATCCAACGTCATCGCACCGTCAGAATGAAATGGCTACGTCAGCGTGTTCGCTGGACTCAGCAGCGTTGGAGCACAGTTCTTTTTAGTGATGAATCACGATTTTGTCTACAGCGCGCTGATGGTAGGACAAGAGTGCATCGTCGACGAGGAGAACGGCTTTTTGATGCTTGCGTGCGGGAATGCGACCGTTTTGGCGGGGTTAGTGTTGTGGTTTGGGCAGGAATTTTATTGAAGCATCGAACGCAGTTGATCTTCATCGATGGTAATCTGAAAGGACAGCGATATTGGGGCGAAATTCTTAACTCTGTTGTTGTCCAGTTGTTCAACGCTAACGTCATACTGCAGTTATTCCAGCAAGACAATGCCCGATGTCACGTGGTGCGTATCTGTCGTGACTTTTTTTGAGGAGCAGAGCATCGAACGTCTTCCCTGGCCCCCACTTTCGCCAGATTTGTCGCCAATCGAGCATCTTTGGGATCAATTCGACCGTCGGGTACGACTTCATGATCTTCAGACCTCAGGCGAATTACGTAATGTTCTAAGGCAGGAGTGGAACACAATACCACAGGGTGACATCCAGAGACTTATCAGATCCATGCGCTGTCGATGTCTTGCCATCCATGAGGCAAACGGTGGACATACACGCTATTGACTGCATGTGTGAACTTTTCATTTCAATTGCAACGTCCTGACGTGACGCTGGCAAAAGTAAGAACATGAAATTATGCAAATTCATACAGCTAGACTCGAAATATGAATTTACAATAATTTGTTTGGGATTAAAGTCGATAATACTAAAAAATTGCTCCTCAAAGTTTATTATACTTTCTTTTTTGACTCAGTATATTGTTTCGTTTTAACGATAGTCGTTTTTCATTTTAACAACATGTGCTTCTCGTTTTGACAAAGAAAAAAATAATATCGCATTGCGAAACAACCCCCTGGTCTTGCATTCTTAAAACTGCAGAAGGGTTAAAAATCGCTCCGCTCGCATGGTTTAGGGGAGCGATTCGCTCTACTCGAGCCAACGAAAGCTAAAAGTGGCAAAATGAAGTTTCACTGTTCATGAATTCTGCGAAGCGGGCTTTGTACAAGGTACAAAGTGGGCTAGCAAATGAGCTGAGCAAGGTAGTCTCTGGGAGACGGTAATACTGCCCTTCCTACACCTCCGGACCTCGACAAGGCCCGGAGGTGTGGGAAGGGAAGTGTGGCCGTCTTACAGAGATCACTAACATAGCAGAGATCTGAAAGGTTGTGGGTTTTAGGAATAGGCTGTTATGGTAATCATTATTTTCTGAGGCCAAGAGGGCTAGTTTTCACCTTTCATAATTTTTAAGGCGAGCAGTGGGTGAGCGAATAAATCGCTTTCCTTACCCTACACCCCACCACCCCCTCACCCCCGGCGCGCAGCTGAAGAACTAAACAGAAGTATAATGATTGCTTAAAGCAATTGTGTTATAAACTAAACATCGTTGAACACTGAGTTCAAGTTATGACATGATCATTACAATTTCCATTAAGATGGAAGAAAAGTGCAATAATACTATCAGTTTTCATTAACTCTTCATGGTTTTCAAAACTGTGCAAAACAAAGTTAATATTAAACAGCATGCCAAAAGTTTTTGGAAACTGATGATTTCTTTACAAGTTAGAAAGAAAGATTGAAGTATAACCTAAACCACAGGTGGGGGTGGGGGGGGGGGCAATAACTCTCTCAATTTTCGACAAATCACCGATATATTGGCGCAAATGCAAGGAGGTGTTAATAGGACGCAGCATATCAAAAATTATTGAAGACTGATGATTACATTTCAAGTAATCACATAAACATTAAAAATTCAAGTAAAGCGAAACCAAAAAAGGGCAACAACTCTCTCAATTTACAAGAAAGCATAGACAGTTTTTAACTTTTTCACAAATAATTAATTCGAAGCATGATAACAAAACTTTGAAATTTGAAAGAGATTGTTCACTGTTCAAGTTTTTGCAAAGTAATTTCGAGCAAAATTCAACAATCAAAGGACAACAACTCTCCTCTCCATTTTTTAGAAATCGCTGTGGTTATGGAATTTTTCAAAGACAAAGTTATTACAAAGCAGACTATTAAATTTGATTGAATACGAGGTCTAGTGTTCAAGGGATTGCATAAGCAACATTCTATATAGCGAATGAAATATTCATGGATAGGAGACGGATATGGTAGTTCCGGGTTCGAAACCAATCGACCCTAGTTCTATAAACCTAAAAACAATTTTCAGGACTGTTTCGATAAAAACACACACCTGGTGGGATATTTGCTTCACATATTATAAACATTGCATGACTTGGACTTCACTGTGCCAAAATAGGGGTCAGCATGCAAGAATATTTCACTCGAGACCTCCGTCGCGTGGACTATTTTTCCTCGAGGACCATTAATTTAACATTATTAACGACATGCCGTTCAATAATTATTATATTTTATATCATGATTACCTATTGTACTATATATGAAAAGCCAATGACATAAATTTTAGCTTTACACACCAACCGTGATGGACACGCCAGTAGTGGAATTTCAGAAGTAAACATTTTCACCTACAGTGGAACTACATACAAGTTGACCTTTGGTGACGTCGACCTGAATGCAAACTTGTCTAAATTTACCACATGTCGCCTCGCGAAGAGTGAAATGAAATTATTATTATAATTAGAAATTATTTATTACGTTTTTAAATGGGTTTACCTCATAAGATGCCAAAAATTAATGAAATGAAACCGGCAATTATTTATTACGTTTTTAAATGGGTTTACCTCATAAGATGCCAAAAATTAACAAACATGCATTGTCTCATGCTAATAAAGCATCCATAACACGAAATAGTACGTTATGTTATTAAAACGAAAAAGTTTCTTTTTCCATTTCGTTTCGGCGATAAATTTGACACCGGAAGTACCGCCCACCGATGCTCATGTAAACAACAACTGATTCGCACGTATGTACGTCTGCTGTTCAGTAAAATCGAGAAAAAAAATAATAGCGACTCTTGATAATCTGACAATCATGGTATAAATAAAATATACCCAAAGTAGCTTGATGTACCAAATGTTCACAACTCGTGAAGTGATGTTAACCGCGCGCCAAAGGCTCGCGGTTAACACCAATTCACCACTCGTGGTGAACATTTGATACACCAAGCTACTATGGGTATATTCTATATATATCGAACAAAACCGATGAAGAGTCTCGCCCCCATCACGATTCCAATCCTAAGCAGATTACCTATTATCAAGGACCTTGCACAAGACAAGCCTTTTCTTCTTGAACTTGGAAATAACGAAAAAGAATTCCGAAAAAATTATACTTAAAGGATGCGTTATGTCGCGTCATTGGAACGTCTTAGAATATCCCACGAACATTTTTAGAAGGTGAAAAGTGCACGGGAATAGTGCGCGGTTATTTTTGGATAACCCTCTCGTCCAATCAGAGGAGGGGAAACTCTCACTCTAGATATGAGGCTGAAAATGTATTTGGTTGTCAGACACCTCCCTCATTGAAATTGATCTCCCTCGTTGACCATTTTTATTGGTGTGCAGTGTCTTCCAACATTATTATGATATCATGAGACTTTAACATTTTACCTTTTTTGATTGATGAATGCGTATATCATTTCAACAAAACATGATTGAAATACAGGGTCTATTTAGTGTATTTGTTTTGTAAACATCCCGTTTGCTTTGTTCTACAGAAAATATCTCAAATATTATGTGGATTGTATTTGTTTTTTGAAAAAGGGTACATAAATATAATTGGACAAAGATGTATTTCATATTTCTTTATTAACTGGTTAAGTACTGGAAGTCCAAATTTGGGCATTTTTCTGAGGTGTAGCTGCTACAACTAATAGGCTTCATATTCTGTGGATGTGCTCTATAAAATCTGTGAAGTACAATTTTTTAGCCTGTACGGATTTGCCTTATGAAAATTTATGGAAGAGTGCCTACAAACCTCTCATATAACTTTGAACAAGGCAAGAACATGTGAACAAATTTTTCTTACCAAAAATAAAAATAATTAAGTATTCTACCAGTAACCAAGCGCACAAAAATAATAAAAAAATAAAAATAGAAACCTTCTTCCCTCACTGATTTGTAAAATTAATTGTAAGAGAACCAAATGGATATTTTTATTTGGCCAAATATTTTAGAACTTGGTTCTGTTGTCTTTTATTTTCAGTTGAAACCGACGATAAGGTACTCAGAGTGAAAAATGTGGATTTCAGCATCACAGACAATGCTAAACGTCATCATACAGTTGAATATGATATTGTGCAGGGTATCAGTGGACAACCCCAACTTGTGGTACGCCGTGGTCAGCCGTTCACCATTAATATTGAGTTCAACAATCCATTTGACCATGAGGAAGATGACTTGAAACTTGTTTTTGAAATAGGTATGCATTGAAAATAGTCTGCTAACTTCAAATATTATTGTTTTTAAACTAAACTGTCAACATCGCAAATCCAGGGTAAGGCAAATGGTGATAGATAAGTGCGGTAATTTGTTATTCCCAGTGAGCTGGAGTGCAGTTTACTGGACAACAGAATGAAAGGACGAGCCAGATTTATGATCACTTCATGAAACTGCCTTCACATACAAATTAGCTACATACCGTCTTACTAATGTATTATACATTTTATTATATCATACACATTGTTATTTTTCGTTTCAAATGAGATACTGAGGCATGGGATCACCACAACCAAGGATTTGCCGGAAATTTTGATGTGTTTTTTTTACACACGACTGCCCATTTCTGATAGATATTTTGGCACTTCCTGAACGGAAAAGACATTTATTTTTCTGTGGATTACTATGTTTTGTCTCTCTTTTTTTCAGTAATTTTGGGAAGTTGATTTCTCAAAAGCACAATTACAGATTTTGTTTAAGCTTTGGAACGTCATAGACGGCTACGAGTTGTTGTAGTTCTATTAAGCGTTTCATCTACGGCTACTTCTTTCTTTCAAAAAAGCTCCAAACGCTGAAATTTTTATTGACAAAATCTCCTGATCAAAAACCGCCATTGACTTGTATTTTTGGCAGATTTTTATAAAATAAACTTCTCCATTAATGTTCGTAAAAAATAATCAACCAAAATCTTTCAAAATTCCCAAAATTAGACTAAAAACTCCTCGGAGCTTTAAAATAGGGCCATGTGAAGCTTCGAGACTCGATTCGATTTCGAAACTAAGTAGATATTCGGTTCGATTCGAAATCAGCTGCCCGATTCGTTTCCTCTCTTTCATAGGAATATAGCTTGACATCAACCATCTTCATCGTCTCACAAAAGGTATAGTTCAGATGGAAATCGTACATAAATAATGCTGAAATAAAAGACTGAGTGTAAATTCCGATACATTTACATAAATAACATATGCTCTCATGCCACAAGCAATACTAATTCCAATATCACTAGTCCCTACCACTGTTACATGCAAATTTAAGGTTTCCAAGCAATGTCGACGATGAACTATACTACTTACAGGAAAACATTCCAACTACACCATCAAGGTATACCTTCGATGAAGGCATGACTTAATGATGTAGTTAGCTTATTTTATCAGTCGGAACTTGAGCCATCACAGTCGGAACAAATCAGGTTTACGGTACCCAAAACCCCCTTTGGTCATCTTCATGACACCACTTATTCAATTCGAGATTCGATTCGATTTCGAATAATAGACGTGATTCGACTCGAGATTCGATTCGGATCGAAAATGTGTGATTCGCAGACACTACTTTAAGATTAAATAGTTTCGCAATCTTCCTACGAATATATAATAAATACACCCATCTATTATGAAAGTACTGTGATCGTAAAATGCGTTCCTTTTCTCTATCTTCGATCGAAATTGCCTCTCCCGTTTTGTAATAACAGCACTGTGGCAGCCTTGATTAACAGGGTACATAATATATATATTTTAGGTGAGAATCCAATGCCATCGAAAGGAACCCGTGTACAGGTGGTGATGTCCAACCCAAATGAGAAAGGCAGCTGGGGAGTGGACCTTGTTTCACAATCCGAAAAGACAATCAGTGTATCGATCTCTGCACCACCGAAGGCAATTGTTGGCAAATGGAAACTGGATGTTGTTGTTGTAAAAAAAAGCAACAGTAAGGACTGTGTATCGAAACACACACATCCTAAACGAATCTACGTCTTGTTTAACCCGTGGTGTATAGGTTTGTAATTTTAAACTTTGAACTGTAACTATATATTCCCTCCTTCAAATGCTAAGAATTTCATTGGATTAAGATGCCACGTGTATACTATGTTTATATCATACACAGCCTTTCAAATCTATATACCGCTGCCAGTCAGAGTGATCTCCCCTTTGTTTGTTCACCTACCAACATGCCATTAGACAATAACCGTTTCGCGTTAAACCTGTAAGAATTATGTCATTTATTATTCATTGCAGTTACTAGTTTTGTATATAGGAAAGGCCCTCGGTAAGTAATATGTATATTGGTTAATACAGAAAAAAGTGTGCATCATCCCGGCGAACCGCCATATTTACGACTGAACAGAATTATAATTAAAAAATTGGGAGTAAAATTTTATATAGTTAATTTCTTCAAAGCGCAGTTTGCAGATGAAAAGAAAAAAGGCTATCCTTGAGCAGCTTTTGAATTTTTCTTTTCCATTATAAGGTGGTGTTTCTCGTTGGAATAAGTTCGTCGAGTGGGTTCTTGTGACAGTCCTTATTTTGAAAAGAAACATAAAACGTCGAGCGGTTTTACCATCTGAATTGCCAGGAAGATATTAAACCTAGAAAACGTTTCAGTATGTGATATATTTTTGATAGAATCTCTATTTATTTTAACTTGGTCTGCAAGAAAGTGGCGGATATCTATAATAACTTTATATTCGCAGTATGAAGTCTTGATACCACGTCGTTTTTCTTATCTCTTTTCGGCTTGCTATTTACCCAGTGCGGTCCATGCATAGGAATCCAAGGCAACACTAGAAATGTTGTCCGATTATATTTGATTCTTGTATTGGAAAGAGGAGAGTTCTACGACACGGTCCTATTGTCCTTTGGTATCACTTTTCTTCTGACTATTGAGTAATTTATATTTCATTGCACTTCATTTATGCGTAGCTAACAAAAAATAATGTGGGTTGGTAGCCACCTTTACATTCCTCTGATTGTTGTGGTGTTGCTGAGAGATTTGAACAAGACCTTCTTTACTTGCCTTTCTCTGTAATGCATTCCTTTGGTTTTGATGGGTTTTTTTGTTTCTTCTGTGCAACACCAACGTCAAAATCTCTGTTTTGTGAAATGTTATTTTCAGATGATCCAGTTTACTTCCCAGATAAAAGTGACACGGGTCCTGACAAGGAAATGTTGGAGGAGTATGTGCTAAACGAATCTGGAAAAATATACGTCGGGAGCCTCAAGCACATTTCTTCGCGACCATGGAACTTTGGCCAGGTATAATTATTCCGAAGCTGCAATATAGCATCGTAGCCTATTCATCCCCTACTTATCCCATTATGAGAATCGTATCGTCTTTCGATAAAGTTATCTCCTCTGAAATTATTAGACGGGAGAGGACGGTCCAATTAAGAAACATATAATTATTGAGAAAACGCCTATGATATCAGTAAAAAATAATGCGAAGCGGGGCTGTCTGTTGTTTTTGTTTATTAAAAGTTACAAAAGGAAATTTGGCTTTTTATAGCAAACTAATCAAAAGCAACCAAATAAATGTCCCCTTTGGTTCTTTGTTTAGCGACTGTGTTTTTTACAGAAATTTACAGAAATATTTATTCTTCCCAGTAAAACAATTACGAAATCTTACACCCCAGACTATTGTAGCAATGGAAAGGATAGTGTATTTATCTCACAATCGGGGAGTTTTTGCACTGTTCGCCACTAAAGTTTAATGTATCTGGACCCTTGTTCCGAATCCGTATCAAGGGCCCCTGATACAAGCGCGTGATTCTGCTGTTGCCAAAAACAACGGCATTAATATCATTTTTCGATCGCTTCGCGTTTTTCCCTTCAGAGAAAACAATATTAGGTGAGGCGAAGCCGAACCTAATATTGTTTTCTCTGAGCCGTTTATGACACTGTATCTGCCAACTAAACGCCCTGTAACGTATTTATTATGCACGGCATGCTAAAACGTCACTGGGGAAGTTAACTCAACGAATAGTTAAATTGTGCGCACTTTTCGGCATCTTGGACTGGTTTGTAGCCTATTATTGGGATTCTCCTGAACGCTAGAGTCGAGGCTACTCTCTTGAAGTTAAAGGATTAGCTTTCGCTATGAAATGTGAAAACTCCACCTCAATAAACGATGAACGACATATTTTAAAATATAATAAACCTTTACACCAAGAGGAATATTTAATTCACCAGTAATTATTGCAAAAGTAACAACCAAATTCACGTTGACGAAACACACAGTTGCTCCACGTCGCAAGACAGTATCCAGTAAAGTAAATCCCAGTGACGTAATTTTCTCTGAAGTGAAACGTCATCACTGACCTCAATATGGAGATCAATGAACGCTATTCTATTTTTCAATTAGCGTCTTTCCATCGATAAGGCAAATGGAAAAAGTTCCTCCTAAAAGTTTTATAACACATTTTGTGGTCAATATTGTGAGATAAATGTATCATCACCACAGTGTGCGTCTCCGGAAATTCTGATCAAGTCTCGTTGAAGGCACAGAATCGCATTTCGACTCGCCCTAACGGGCTCGTCGAAATACTGTTCTGTTCCTACAACTCAACTTGATCTGAATTCCCGGAGACACACACTGTGGTGATAATCTGTATGTGACATATGTCATGCACACTGTTGATATAATGAACAAAAACAAGATTACAGCACATCAAACGATGGTTAAAACAGAGTTTTCTTATTTCTAACTGGGTTTAAATAGAGAATAATATTTAAATATTGAAACTGATTGGGAGGACAATCGCAAAAAGCCAGCTTCTGTACTTCTACTCTACAGGAAATGCATGAAGTTTGCGAATTGATGCGCACATCAATGATACAGCTTCGCTAACATTTCGAAATATTATTTTTACAGGAAATTCCCATACCCCTAGTGTAAAATTTACTGGCAACTTTAGAAAATTAAAGGGTGCTAACTTTCCTGTAAATCTCTTCCAATGACAAGAGTTGTCAGCCACGATTAGCGTCTTGATCTAATTAGGGATAGGTAATCAAACTTTGAGAAGCAGTGTTTTGCTAGTGAAATATTGTTAAGTAAAACACTAGGAGTAAGGACACTACAAGCCTCTTCGAAGAGGGTGCAAAGATACAGCATATAATGAATTTATTTCAGTATTTCTGGTAGACAGACTAAAGAACAAACAGATACAGACATACATAAGCTGAAATAGATTCAGCAGTAAACCGATAGTTTATACAAAACTGCACCAAAGGTCTTATTAACTCCTTCAATGCTGCTGGCGATTACTCCTGACCAGGACAAGAAATCTCTTGTCATCAAATGATCATAATTTGGGAACTATAAACGACATTACACCTAGTAAATTAAATCAACTTTTTACCAATGATTTCACGAGTTGAAGGTTAATGAATTTTTCATGAAATCTAGTCATGGCTGCAAAACAACCGCCATGATTTGATTTGGTGGAAAACTTTTAAAACATACTAAGCACGTTAGGAGTAAAATGGTGAACATTTTAACGGCTGGTTTAACCCTTTACCCAACGTAACGGCCAAAACCGGCCAGCGCTATTCTCAAAAATCGCCAATTAATTTTCACTATTTTTTTCATTTTTTGTCTCAAAAACATAGGTTATGACCCCTCGTTGGAACGAGCTCGTCGAGCTCGTTCCAACGAGGGGTCATAACCTATGTTTTTGAGACAAAAAATGAAAAAAATTAGTTATTCAAGAATTTTTTTTGCAAGTGTCGTCTGCTTTTCACGTTAGGTAAAGGGTTAAAAGCATCTTGTTGTCTTGCGGAAATGCACTTTTGTACTAAAGAGGGTGAAATAGAGGGCGGAGGGAGGGTCACACAGACGGTGAGAATGGGCAGAGATTGGGCGGCGTTTATAGTGGTATATTATGATAAATTAATAATGAGATTAAAATCTGACAAATCATTTGAATCGTTTGCTCTGAAGGATAAATTGATGGATCTTCTCTAATATGGAGTTATTGTTGTGTTCTTTGTTGTCCTTGGAAACCTTGAAAGTCTTTAAATTTGAAAATTCATTTCCAAAGTCCTGAATGTGCTTGAAAATGATTACACCCATTAATAGTCCTCGAATTTCTCTTAACCCTTTACCCAATGCACACGATATCAAAATTTCAAAAATTCAACAAAACCTTATCACGTTTGACCTCATTGGAACGAGCTTCGCGAGTCTGTTCCAATTATGGATCACATGATATGGTTTCGTTGAATGTTTTGAAATTATTTTTTCAACTTCCTTATTTGTATATCACGCGGGAAGATGCGGTCTATGCGTTAATTGACCCGCAATTAGTGTTAACAGATTTGTTAACTCATGGGTTAACAAATCTGTTTACACTAATTGGAGGTCAATATTTTACTCAGCGTTATTGACAAATGCAGCAAAAGTCTTGAAACTTATCAAAAATGTGCTTGAAAATGTGATCAAAAGATCCTTGAATATTGAATGAACTCTGTCTTGATTTCTGGAACGTACCCAGAATTTGTCCAATCTTAAATAGGGTCGGACAAATAATAATAAATTTATCCATTTTTACACTTAAGTCTGTGGAAAATCTCTCATATTGTTCACTGCGAAGCAATCATTACAGAAAACATTCCATCTTTCATATTTTCGAATTATAAAACGTTTTTTTCTGTTGTTGTGTTTGTTTTTTTTTCATTTCTTGAATGTTTCTTGATTCCTTGCATTTTAGAAAAGTTGACTGAGACAGTTTTGGGAAGTCCACATAACATTTTACAAATCAGCCCGGCATGTGATATTTGAAACCTGAGGTGGCTTTATCAATTAAATATTTGCATCATCTTGCATAGAAAAATAATAATGAACGGATAGTGAATGGAATATTTATCTGAGACTTGATTAAATAATTATGTTTCTGTTTACTGCCAATAGAGTTACCATTCTGTCCATACTACTCGATTAAATAATTTTGTTTCTGTTTGCTGCCAATAGAGTTACCATTCTGTCCATACTACTCGATTAAATAATTTTGTTTCTGTTTGCTGCCAACAGTTACCATTTTGTCCATACTACTCGATTAAATAGTTTTGTTTCTGTTTACTGCCAATAGAGTTACCATTCTGTCCATACTACTCGATTGAATAATTTTGTTTCTGTTTGCTGCCAATAGTTACCATTTTGTCCATACTACTCGATTAAATAATTTTGTTTCTGTTTACTGCCAATAGAGTTACCATTTTGTCCATACTACTCGATTAAATAATTTTGTTTCTGTTTACTGCCAACAGTTACCATTTTGTCCATACTACTCGATTAAATAATTTTGTTTCTGTTTACTGCCAATAGTTACCATTTTGTCCATACTACTCGATTAAATAATTTTTCTTCTGTTTACTGCCAATAGAGTTACATTTTTGTCCATACTACTCTTTTCTGTTAACACGGCTGAGGAACAGGGAGATTTGCAGATGGAAAATTGAGCTTGTTCCAATGAGCTGCTACATGATATGGTTTTGAAAAAAATACTTCAGAGTCAATATTTTTTAAAGAAAAAATGCAAGTGCCGTCTGAAATCTGGTGCCGCCACTGGAAATACAGAGGGGTGCGATTGCCCCTCCGGATCATTCATCGTAATAATTTAATGCCTAAACAAATTCTCCGAGAGGACTCAATGTCTTCTCCCGGTGAGATCCCATCAAGCATCACTACTCCTCTGTAGCAGGATCAATCTCGGCCGTATTATGTTAACATACCTCGAAATATAATATCTCAAAGAACAATCATTGTTTATCCTGTCTACATCTTTAGTAGTAAAACAATCATAAGGGTAGAACAAAAATGGATTAAGTGCCTTCTCACGAATTAGTAATACTGTTGGTGACGCTCTTTACCTAACCCAGGTGAATTGTTTTCTGCACCCCACCCATCCCACCTTCCACATCCACACGTTTGGCGACTTTTTCATGCAGCCTAGGTACCGCTATTCTAACAACTATTGGAAGGTTGTGATATTAGGTGGACAGCTGATGCCATGATCAGGGGCTCCGGGAGCACGTCAGGGCGTCAGACCCCGCGAAAAGTGTATTTACTCGCACTAGAAATCCCGCCATGACATGCCGACGCATGAATGTCTCGAAGGCGGAAGGCTCTCGATGGAGGAGTTTCAGGAGGAGGAACCTCCTCCCACCCCCCACCCCCCGCCCACTGAATTTTGAAAGCTCCCAGAAGAACGGATTTGGAGTGGATTTTAGATTTCCTTTGATAATAAATTATTGAAAAAAATATGATATGTTTTATGTCACCACTCCACACTCAAACGTTTCAACGATTCATTCGACCCCTGTGCTTCACAGCAGTTTGAGTGAAGTGTTAACCATTGCACAGCCTAGGCTGTGCAATGGTTAAAAACTTCATTCAAATATTTTGAGAAGTAAGAGTTACACGAAAGACCATTTCAAATAAACCTGCTATGTATTTCAGTTCGAAGGAAATGTCCTAGATTGTGTTTTGATGTTACTTGAAAACGGGATGCCTGTCACATCAAGAGGAAACTCAATTAATGTTTCACGGAAGCTTACAGCTTTGGTAAGTTGATAAATTACGAGTAGCCTATGGTTTTCAGCACAATGATGTTTAAACGTAAAAAAAACACATGAACGACTTCAGAAACGATATATATGATCTGTCCAAAGGAACAGAGAAGGGCAAAAATAAATTAAGGCAGACGACACCTCTTTTGTCAGTTACATTTATTGTCAATGCTTTCAATGAAGGTTGTACAATAGCTTAATCTCTAGCTAACCATTTCAATTTAGAACACAAGACTTTCTTTCATCGTGTAAATAGGAACAGATGACATGATGGCCAACAAGTCTGTGTATGACGGTCAACGATAATTAATTCTACAGTAACTATATATGGAATAAATTTTCTTTGGTGTACTCGATAAAAGAACTGAACTGAATTTCTCGTTCTTTATTGATAGTGCTCTCTTCGCCAAAGCCCATAAATACAATCCGATATCGAAGAAAGGGTGATCCATGTTTGCCCGATCAGGACATAAAATTGCCAGACTGTTCTTATGTACAAATATCTATGGTTCTCAGCGAGCTATTTGAAAGACAAGAAGTCAACAGTCACAACATCAGCCACAGAAATAGGTAGTGTCATGGAATAAGCCGTGGCAAACTGTATGGCTTATACCACGGCATTGCTGATTACAGCAACCACGTGTGATAGTTTTGTGTCTGTGTGGTGTTTATTGAAAAAAATAAGCTGCCGCCTGGTTTTGATAATGGCGGTTACCTTGGACAGGTCAAGTTTCCATGTTGCTGTCCTGGACGAAGTGTCTAATGATATGAAAAGTTGTGACTGAGCTCTGAGAAATCCGTGTGCCATCACTTAGCTAACCAGAATTCCATATCGTTCCTTCAGTGCATCAAGGCACCATCTGCAATGCGCTAGCGTTGCAGATAGAGTCCAGATGCACGCACGAGCCGATATAACAATCTACTGAATTTGTTAATGTCTTTCAATCTCTAAAAGTCTTAAACCGTCCGAGAGAGGGGTGTGACACTCTTTCTTCCAATTTACTTTACTCCCCTGCCTAAGCGATTGTATTCGATAAACTGGGACTGAAACTCGTACAGAATCTTTTTTTGTAATCAGTAAGTGAGTCTTTCTTTATTTACGCACATGGACAAGTAGACCCATATGCCATCCTATGAAAACTAAGTATGGAGAGTATGCATGCTGAAAAATCGCGTACATTCACTTACATACATACACTTGGTCTATATCATGCAATTACCCAACCAAAGTGCATGCTATTACTGAAAATGGCATGGGCATTCGATAGTTTCCCCGAAGCGAGCATCGACGAGGTTGGAGCTCTGAATAATCTGCTACCAGACTTACAGGTCTCACGAACAGGCCCAGTAAAGGTTGGAATTAACTCAGTCAGTACTTTGAGTGGGTTCACATTCAGAACCCACTCAAAGTTCGTTGTACGAGAATTACACAATTACTGTATGTTTCAATTGTGGTATTGATTGTCCACGAACGCTCATGTTTTCGATCCACTGTGGATCGTTTGCCTTCATATTCGACGCACGCTGGAGTCTCAATTTTATCACGCAAATCCCACTTGATGGCACATTTGTAAGGGTGAACCTACTCGAATTTAATTGTATAACGTATATGTTAAACAACCATCCCACCAGGTGTGTTCTTTTACCAAAATTGGCCTGACATTTCCTGAAACGAGCACAAAAGGAGTGGAACCTGGATCTCGCGGCATTCACTGCCTAACCCCGAATGATCTGCCACCATACCTACTAATCTAACTGCTCGACATAAACTATATACAATTAAATTCTAGTAAGTGCATCCTCGCGGGTATCACTTTAATTATGATTTGTGTATACAAACTGAGATTGCATACATAGACGGATACATTTTTTATTAAAAAGTACAGATATATATTTTATAGAAAAGTATGTACACGATGCATAACTCCCAACAAATACACTAGAGGGGAGACGATGCCATCTTGGAAGCTATATAATGTCCCTTCGACGGGGTTCCATCCTTTCAGATGGCGGACTATTAGGATGCACCAAGTCAAGCCCTCAGACCACCAGTCTAATTTTATAAGATATTCGATGCCATTATGGCCTGGAACCAGTCTAACTCTCAAATAGGTAATCGCCTATGTTTAGATTCGCTCATCTGGAATATTCCAGTTGATCAGAAAAGCGAATCTACGGTTCGCTTTTCCGACCAACTGATATATTCTGGACGATTGAGTCTGAAAAATTTCATAGATTCATTTTCTGTGAATCAAAGCTAGAAATGTTGCTCAATCGAGATTTGATCGACATTTTGATGACATTACAATCAGAAATGAAGACTCACCATATCCGTAGTTTTATGATTACGCCACGAATTCCACAAAGTTAATTGATTGGAATATTTATAATTGGGGCAAGACAGAATAGCTGTATATCTTTGTAACTAAAGGCACATCACATGACATCAATGGTCGCCTGCACGCAAATTTTCACAAAAGGTGGGTAAACAAACAGCCAACAACAGCGTCGAATTCCGAACAGAATTAGACTGGTAGCCCCTGAGCCTGGCACAAAGTATGGCTGTTGGCTGTCAAATTAGACCGAACATCAAAGGCTCATACGGTTGCAGTTCTTTTGAAACTAATGACTCTTTGAGTGGTCGAAATAAAAAATTTCCAACAGAAACTCTCCACGTAAAGCCTTGTCGGGGGCCCCAAAAGGCATGCAGAGATGCTTTTATTTGCTAATTTAGAAGTTCCATGGGCTACACCCATGCCGGATTTAAGAAGGCCTCTCCACTTGACTTCTCACAAGTTTGAAAAAAATTTAAAGGCTTCTAATGAAAAGATAAAAACTACGTTTCTAAGACGAAAATTGGAAAAATAAAATTAGAATGGCGATTTTTGTGAATAGTTTTTTGTGAATAGTTCTGGCTGGTTACATCAATTACGCAAGGCAAGGACCTGATGGTGAAATTAAATGGCAGGTATCCATTACAGTTGATCTGAGGAGATAACACCCTTTAAACATTCCGGATAATTTTTCAAATTTGTATTAGGAGGAGAGTATCTCTTTGTTTGATGGGGTCAGGACCTTCAATTTCTAAACAAGCAATGGAAACCATCGCAGTGTGCCATCAGTGGTACACGACCAAGCTTTACATCGAGAGTTTATGATAGAATTTTTTTTAAAGATTTAGCAAATTTCAAATTATTATATATATTATATGTTTCAACGTGTACTGGTTGTATTTCAAGTTCACCTGTTAGATTGGAATTCCGCTTCCTATCGGTAAAATTAGGAGTTCCGCCTTCTAGTTCAAACCTCAGATTCATCTGGTCGAGTTGTAATTTATGAATTCCAATGTTGTAGCAGAAGCAACACAGGTGGCTCAGTGGTTAGAGCATTGGGCTCAGTGATCAGAGCATTCAAAGCGAAAGGTCGGCGGTTCGATCCTGACCAACCGCAACTGCGTTGTGTTCTTGGACAAAACTCTCCATTCATTTCGAGTGCTAACGTGGTTAAAGGAATGAACTTTTACCCTTGACCTAACACGAACGGCAGACAACACTTCTAAACAAAATTCTTGAATAACTATTTTTTTTTGCGCAAAAAACATAGCTTATGACCCCACAATGGAACGAGTTCAACGAGTTCGTTCCAATGAGGTGTCAAAGGCTATATTTGTTGAGACAAAACATAAAAAAAATGAAAACTGAATGGTGATTTTTGCGAATGGCGCTGGCCTGTTGAGTAAATGGTAAAACCGAATGGTCGACGGTTCAATCTTGACGAGCTGTAACTGAGTTATGTCTTTGGAAAAGATACTTAATTCCGATTTCCCGTGAGGGGGCGCGGTAGCGTTGTGCACCAAAGAGTAATACTCGTCGACGGTGCGTTTGCCTTTAAAATTTAAAATTCCTTTGCGCTCCTAATGCTGCTTGTGCAGTGTTAGTAAGTTGGAGAATCTGACAGTTGCTCACTGCTGGTTGGTGGTTCTCTCCGTGTACTCCGGCTTCCTCCGCCGATAAAACTGTCCGAAACGATGTAACCCTGGCTGTTGTAAAACCTAATAAACAAACAAACAAACAAACAAACAGAAACAACATTAATATATTATTTCAATTAACCCTTCGAACCCTGGTGGTATCTTCCATGTCAGTTCAATGGCATTAATTGAAAGAGACCACATTCATTATTTGGGGTAGACCAATTAATATTTTCAATGTGCAACCATTTGGCTGCACATTGAAAATATTAATTGGTCTACCCCACATTCACTCAGCAACCATCCCACTGAAGGAAATTATGCCGTATCATGCTTCTGGGCCGGAAAAGCGGCCGCTCGGGTTCAAAGGGTTAACTCATGCCCTAGTTGGACAAATTATAATCGAGAAGAATACTTCTAGTTCACTTACTACCAACAGTGAATAGAAATCCATTTGCTACCAGGTAGAATCTTGCAATAAAGTTTTGAATTAGGTAATTTCAGTTTCTACATCTTGGTATTTCAACTCTACTGATAAAAAATAATATTTATCAATTAAAATAACTTATCTTTGTTTCTACAAGATGCAAGTTGGAATTTCAGTCAGGGGCGTGGCTAGGGGGTCTTGATTTGGGGGGGGGGAGTGTACTTCCGCTACATTTTCAACTTTATCCCCACCGCACTCCTATCTAGCCGCCGAACAAATAATGTGAGGGAAATCATTTGCTCCCCCGCCCCCTCGAGTGACAAATTCCCATCTTCTGCCTGTAAATTTGAAACTGCTGAAGAAATACGTTTGCACCTTATTCACTTGTGTTTGAAATATATGACCTTTGGGTTCTAGAGTCGGAAATCATTTCTAAAGTGCAACAAGGCGCCATTTGTAATGCTTTTGCGAGGGGCGAAATATAAACTCCAATTGGAAAATCCCATGAACTGTGAATTATTATTATCCCTGATGGGTGATGGTGTGAGATGTGGGAAATCTCCCCCGAGGGCAAGATATTTGGGCTGGACACGAAGCTTGCCGAGTGTCTGGACCAAATATCGCATCCCGAGTGTGAGATTTCCCCATCTTACACCCACCTCCATCAGAGATAATTTTTCTTCCCGCAAAAACATCCTGAGGTCATTAAAAGTAATTCAGGGGCACGTGCAGCAATATCGAACAATTTTGTTGTCCATTTCTGAAAAAACTGATTTGCTTATCGGAAGCGCGCACACAAGTTCTGTATATACCACAGGTAAAAACTACGATATTAACTCCCTACACCAGGAAGACAGGGGTTAAAGATTTGTAGCAAATGAACATTAATACACTCCGATGACGTCATATTATGAATTCTGCAATGTATTTCGACTTTTCGACGGGAATTTCGAGCAACTCACTCCACTCATAACGGTGTTCTCCCAAAAATTCATATAAAAGAGTCAAGTGTCCTTTGGTTTTGCGGTCTGTGTTTTTATTTCTTTTTTCTTCGACAAACGTTCGTCTGCTAATATTTCCGAAACGTGACATCGTGTTGTTTGTTTACAGAAGAAAATTCGATGAGTGAATGGTCCTGCACTCATTAAATATGCTAATAAGCCGATCACGTGGGTCATGTGAGATAGATATCTAACTCACATGGCCTTCTCACATGGGACACGCATATCTTGCATCGGAAGTGTGTGTGTGTTGTCACTAAATGTTTGCAAGACACGGTCACAGACACATGTAATGTGCCAGGAAATCTACTATCATAAGGCATGGAATTTCAAACCGTTGGCTGATTGAGGCTTAAAATTTCTCACTATTGAAAACTTTGGCCGGTATTGGAGGTGACACCCTCCTATCCCCCCCCCCTCTTGTCGGGCCAGCTGTCGCGTCCCTGATTTCAGTTTATTTTGATACAATCGCAGATTCTATCAGATTCCAGTTTCTGCCACGTCATTTTCATCCAAGTGTTTTATTAGAATAAATTAGAACAGTTACACTCGTAATTGCTTCACAATATAACTGTGAGGAATACAACGTAGCAAAGGGCTTACACGTAGAAGTGTTTACAAAATAAGTTATGGATAATATTTTTCAGGTTAATTCTTCAGATAACTCTGGAGTATTGACTGGTAACTGGTCAGGTGACTATAGCGGTGGCACTCCACCTACACATTGGTGTGGTAGTGTCGCAATTTTGGAAGAGTTCTACAAATCAAAGCAGCCCGTGCGATTTGGACAATGTTGGGTTTTCTCTGGAGTACTAACAACAGGTAGGTTTCTATCATCGATTCTGCGATATTGTTTTATCCAACTAAGATAGTTTTGTTAACCCTTTACCCAATGTAACGATCAAAACCGGCCAGCGCTATTCACAAAAATCGCCAATTAATTTTCATTTTTTGTCTAAAAAACATAGGTTATGATCCCTGTTTGGAACGAGCTCGTCGAGCTCGTTCCAAAGAGGGGTCATAACCTATGTTTCTGAGACAAAAAATGAAAAACAATAGTTATTCAAGAATGTTTTGGCAAGTGTCCAAAGGTGTTCGCGAAAGTAACGGACTGAGGCGGTGTAAACCCAAATTGTCGAGACTGTCATGACTCAAGCCCCGACTAACGAAATATTTCAGCAATATCCTCTTCATCTTGGCATGCCTCCTATGTAAGCATGCAAAGATTATGCAGTTGGAATATTTGTCGGGTCAGTCCGGATTATAGTTCAGAACTCCGGACATTTGTTTGTGGAAAAATACTTGTAGTAGTAGTGACGCACAGGCTTTCCGATTCCTTATTTTATTAGCACCTATCGGATTCAAAATTGGTCATGCTGGGACCGAATCGGCAACAGAACAGACCCCCCACTTGCATAAGAACGACCAAGTGGCAAGTATTGTCTCGCGAGAAGGTGCGCGATTATTAACAAGGGCGAATCGACATCTACAACTTCAATAAAAAAAAATAACCGGTCTGAAATTTTATTGGGAGGAGGGAGTGTCACACCCCTACCTCCCTCCCCCCATATTTTCGCCCCTGGTTGTGTCAAGAGCTTGGCACCCCAAATATCTGCAAAACTGAGAGAGAACTATTGAAAAGTTCACGATCAGGTATGGGCAGTTTCGTTTTGTTTCGCTGACTGCCTTACATTTTCTGTTATTCTCTTCTGTGGGACGATATTTTTTTCGTTCACATCCGATTCGGCCACATACAATCAGGTATTTATTTATTTATTTATTCATTTATTTATTTATTTATTTATTTATTTATTGGTGTTTAAGGTCATATACTTATGCACAATGGCTAATCATGACCGTAACAATTTTACGAATCGAGGAAGCCAGAGTACCCGTAGAGAACCACCGAGCAACGACGAGCAGATGCCAGCTCCCCAACATCGTAACGCCGCACTGCAGCACAGGCAGGGTTAGATTGGTTGAAGATATGCGTACCATCGACGCGTAGTACGCATTAGTATCATCGTGCCCCCATGTGGACAATTGGGGTTAAGTGCCTTGCCCAAGGACACAACGCAGGAGACCGAATTGATCGCTCAGACGGTCAACCATCCAATGATTAACCGGGCTCGACGTTGCTTAACTTCGGTGATCTGACGAGAAGCGGTTACCGCAACGCCACCGCACCCGCATTCGATCATGCAAAACCAAAAACAGCAATGAAAATGATGATGAATGTATCGGACGTTAAAAATCATAAATACTGATACCTAGCAGTTGTTTGTAGTCGAGTGTCGTATGCTTGTTCAAACAGACGACGGTTTGGCTGCAAACTGTTCAGATTACACGCATTTTTCTTCTCACTTTAACCCTTTACCTAACATGAAAAGCAGACGACACTTGCAAACAAAATTCTTGAATAAGCAATTTTTTTTCATTTTTTGTCTCAAAAACATAGGTTATGACCCCTCATTGGAACAATCTCGGAGAGCTCGTTCCAAGGAGGGGTCATAACCTATGTTTTTGAGACAAAAAATGAAAATACCATGAAAATTCATTGACGATTTTTGTGAATAGCGCTGGTCGGTTTTGGCCTTTACGCTGGGTAAAGGGTTAAAGGGTTAATACGAACAGCCATTGCTGATGTACATGACATACAATGCCGGAAGTGTGAGTGGTCCCTACTCCCGGATGCTACGAATCTAATTGTCGGATTATTTAGATGATTTCTTCCTTTCAGTGCTGAGAACCTTGGGTATTCCCGCCAGAAGTGTGACAAACTTTGCCTCTGCTCATGACAGTGATGGAAGTATCACAATCGACGTTCATTTTGATTCTCGTGGAGAAGTGTTGGAGGACATGAATTGTGACTCTGTATGGTGAGTAAAATGTAATACTGCACACCGAATGCATATACTTTTGGGAAACAAAATGTTTGGAAATGGACAACCAGACGACACCCACAACAGCTGACAGAGAGGGACAGTGTCGAGTTAATCTTACATCCCGAGGTCTATATCATTAAATTAGTATTAAAGGAGTGGTGGCCGAGTGGATAAATGCCCTGGTCTCTAATGTCAGAGGTCCCGGGATCGATCCTCGGCCAGGGAAAGTTCTCGAAGTGTCCGAACACTCTCTGTCAGCATCAATTATGGTGTAGATGCTGTGCACAACGTATACTGCCCTATCGGGTAGGGGCGTAAAATGGTTGTCCTCGGTACGGAGAGAGACACACTCCGTATAGGCTAAAGACCCCTTTGTAGTATTCGAAAAGAGCGTGGCCACGAAGTTGCCGCTACGATGTTCATCCCACAGACCGTCGCCAATTAGCCAAGGAGAAGCATTAATATAAGTTGCATAACTTGTTCGGCAATCCTTGTAATACAAATAAGCTTAAAACAAATGATTACCGATCATCCATACAAATTCGCCGGACGCAAGGGGGTAGGGGTAGCTGACCCTAGTCCCGATGCTATGAGGACAAGGGAGCGCATTACTTTCCGAGTGTTCGTTTCCAACGCATTTTACGTGGGCTGATGTCAATTGGATGGGGCGGGGCGGGCGGGTTGGGCGTGGCGGGGCGGGATGGGTCAGGTATTATGATGGAGACTGGCCGATAATCATATAGAATACAATATACGGAGCTATACAATCGGCGGGGTGAGTTCTAAAGCTTTTATATAATCATCTCTTGAGTGTATCAAGGTGCTATCTGCAATGCCTTAGTCGAGTGCCCTTTACCTCTTCCCCTTTTCCCTCGAATAGTTCCGGCGCCCTTTCACCCAAACAAGTAAAGAATGGCTTCTTCCATTTATAATAGACGATATTGAATACAGTGACACCAATCGGTCACACTCTCTCTTACCTCCTCTTTGTAGGCCTATTTGCACCGTGTGATCATCATTTGATTATGTCATTTGCAAATATTGTTTAACAGACTGAGGATGTGTGTTCGGTATCAATGCCCATGTTTAAATTAACAGCAATATGCTACTTCGTATTTTGTTGTCATTTTCTTGTTACATTTTGCTTTCTAATTTGAGAATTGTGTCCTCATCATTTCTTGTTTCAACATTTCGCTTTCTAATATAATAATAATGTAGTTAGCATTTCTAGTATTGTAACCTTCTGGACGCTCCACATTAATGATATGCTGGGTCCATGCAACCTACGCAGGTCTTTAAATTCCCCCAGGTAGTGATGGTAAACGCCGTGCCCTGATAATGTAATTGTGCCAAAATTGTGCAGAGTTTAAAGGTTTTTCTCAAATTTAACAGTGTTTCGGTCAGTACAGCTTGATCACGTTTCCCCAATGCAGTATATATAATAAAGTTTAGGGCATACCTGTGGAATCAAGTAACGCAACAGATAGATAAGTTTCAAAAGCCACGGAGTTCGCCATTGGAAATCAATCTACATCGATAGTGTCGTATACGACACTGTCGATGCAGATTTCTTTTCACTGGCGAACGCTGTATGAGCATCAGTATGGACTCAAAGCTTGAGATCTAATATATTCACATTTATGGCGTTTCCTATTAAATCTCATGCGTAATATACATGTACATATGATTTTGGCTTGATACCAGAAAAATAAGAAACCTTCTCGAGTAAAGTTTAGATCAAGGGAGAGAACTAATAATGACAGTTAAGACCTTTACCAAGAGGCTGTAAAACATGATTCCAAGAGGGAAAAACTTGAAAGGAACATGAAACAGATGCTGAGAAGACGGAAATACCAAATTATCCTTATCTAAGGGCCCGCCCAACGTGGTTTATAGTCCACCTCAGTTATGTTTAAAGAACACACGGTGGCCGTGTGGATGTTGCAGCACTGTAAGGTAAATCGTTTTTGTTTCCAAGGTATATCAACACCCAGCAACAAGTCCTCGCGATGGTCAGAAGATTACACCACAGAGAACAAATATTAAAATCAGATGTGCCCCCATACGGAGGACGCGCTTTAATGTGACTATCAAGCAAGAATTTTGTTTCCAATGCAATATAGCGAGGAAATGTAACTGAATTAGAAGAAGCTCTTTCTGTGATATGGCGAAGGTATTCGTCAATGATGCTAGCAGGCTTACGATCCCAATGCCAACATTTTGATGTTTGGGAGAACGACATGTCGGATGAAGGAACACCGAGTATCCAAAGAGAACCGCCCGTGAATAAGCCAAACAATTCGAAAAAAAACCCTTACTGATGATAATACATCTGCTGTATATAATGTTAAAGAAATAGAACAATGGACCGCGTGTAAAAGTGTGATACTATTTTTAATATGTAAGTTATTATGATTATGGAGGGTAACTATAGGAAGTGTAACTAAGACGTGTAGTAGTGATAATAAAATTTTATATCTGTAAGTATTTTAGCAGAAAATGAGTGCAGGGTATTTGGAAAAATAACAACAAAAACTGCCTTGCAGGCTAACAGGCTAACAGGACGTATTTCAGTTGTTTTGACAACGCACTTGCTTTCTGATATGAGAATAATGTCGTCCTCATTTATAGCATTGTTACCTTCTCGACGCACTATTCGTAGGTATATTGATCACAGAGACAGACTGGGAGAGGGTAGGTGCCGAAAACATACTGTTAACAAGGGAGTTAAGCAACAATTTAATTGTTTCTTGTGCAGGGATCGAAGTTACATGTTCAAATGTAAACTCTTTGGGGCAAATACTTATGGAATAAAAGATTTGATAAAACAAGCCAATGTAAGCTGTTTATGATATGTACGTTAGTATTTTCTCTGCTTTCCACAATTCCAACCATGCCGTTTATGGTATGTATACCAGTTGTTCTCTGTTTTCAACATATTCTCCTGTAAACGAAAACTTGCTGGTAGTTAGCTGGCTGAGTGCTAGAAGCCCATATCTGGGCTGTGTTCTGAAATGCAGTCACCTCAGCTTAAAGGGTCACTATTGGTGTTTCATATTCTCATTGAATAGAAATTATTTTGTCTGTATGGATATGCATTGCTACAATTTATGGGAGAGTGCCCATTGGCAGTCTCCCATAAATTGTAATAAGACAAAGACATGTGAACAAATTTTGGTGAGCCCAAATAATTTAGCACTCTACCAGTTAAGGATCCATTACGCACACGTCGTTGGTTATTGTCCTCGTTGTCAGGTTGACAATCGCCCATTTTGCCACAGACTGGACCACTGAAAATATAAATGAGAAGACTATACGGTGGTCTATGAGATACACTTTTGAAACTTGGGTTCTCAAGTTTCTACTAGTCCAGTAAGTAAGTGTATAGGCAATTGTTCTTCCGCCATTGGCAGAGATGGCGTTGAAATAAAATTGATAGATTTCACTAATTTCTCAAACACAAAGTCAACCTGTTGTTGGAATATAGTGCCTTATAAGCAAATTAAGTGATACCATTACGATCTCCATATAAGATAGAAAATCAGTAAAACTAGATCAGAAAACAATGCGAGATATTGACAAATAAGTGAATTAATGTGAGCCCGAATAGATACAGAGGTAGCGCATTTCCAACACAAACGATTGAAAAACATCAAATCTGTCACAAGTAACATTGTTGATCTTTCGTGGGGTACTTCCTTTGTTGTGATCCAGGACGAAAGAGAACTCATCACTGTACTATTTTTAAATGCTTTTCTAATATAGGAACTTCCATGTGTGGAACGAGGCGTACATGGCAAGACCTGATCTACCACCAGGATACGGAGGCTGGCAGGTATGTGACGCAACACCACAAGAAACAAGTGACGGTAGGTATTCAAATACTTCACCAACTATAGATTTAGATGTGAAGAGAAAGGTTGGCAGGTTAGAATTTGGAAAATAACTACAAACTGCTCCGAAATACTTCGAAAACGTCAGTCGAAATAGCACCAATGAAAATAATCATTTAAACTGGGCCGATTCCAGGTTTGCTATTTCTGACTTAATAAAGGACAGCCGCCGCGGTCTGGTCGTAATCCACGCGTGGAAAATGATGTCCACGCATGCGTTTACCAGGTCGTAAAAACATCAGCAGCAAAATAAAATTTTAATTAATGAAGCACCGGGTTGTACCCGGTGCTTCATTAATTACATTTTCGACGATTACTTCGTTAATTAGTGATTGGAATATAATAGGAACCCCAAGCGGGCCGTAGGCCCGCAAAGGGTTCCACATACCCAGTCAGATAAATGTGTTCCAGAACAGAATTCTCTATAGCCGTCAATGTGATTTTTGAAGTGGACAGTAAATTTCAGTGAAAAAACCACGTAACTTCCGGTGTCGAATTGCCCATGCAATTGCAATTGGCCTGTCCCCCTCTGGGAATCAAATGTTTTTTGTTTCGCCTCAAAGCTTTGCGTGATACATTGGCCTACATATCTACACTTCAGGAGTAACCAGGCCTTCTCAACCGAGAACCGCGACAAATCAGCGGCCAGCCAAAGTGTTACTATTATTACTCAAGTTCTGTCCTTCTGGAGGTTTGTCAATATGCTCAGCTGATGATCTCGTCATTTCAGATCGAACTCTCAGTCCTGATTTCGTTGCAGCTTGTCTGCCAGTGATAACCTCAATCGAAAAAAAACGTACATATAACCGATAATATAACTGATAATTGTTGTTATATTGGTGCGATTGTATACAGATATGCATTGACACGTATCTTGTGAAATATCAAGATGAACAGAAACTCAGTTGTTGAATTATCCGAATGTTAAGGTGTTGTAAAAGTAAGGAAAAGTTTGCTTGAAAAAAGGGTATACGGACGTTTCGTCCGCAAGCCGAGTCGTCCGCTTGTCAAGGAAAATATTGTCTGCACATTTTCTACATTTCGAACAAGACACCCACCCCCTACTAACGTGTGACATTTTCCCAGATTAAGCCCAATATTCTCACAAAAAAAGCCTCCTGAATTTGTATTTATGTTAAGAGTGTGATGTACAACATCATCTTTAAGGTTTGAAACACAAATGATGTCATATATTGGCTGATATATTGATATGTTTTTAAAAAATTGCACATTTTTGGTGCACTCAAGAGACTCACCCACCCCCACATCACGTCTTGCAAATTTTTGCCCCCCCCCCCCCCAGGACCCCCCCTCCCCCTGGAATAATTGCAAAATTATAAGATTATGTTACGGAACTTAATATAACAAGTTTTGATGCATTTCTTAATATAATTATAACACCTTTTGATGCGTTTCTTAATATTATTAATTCCAATAATACATTTGCTAATAATTTTGTGATTATTCATTGTAAAGCGCCGGTGATGCTCTTCCAAGAATAATTGCAAAATTATAAGATTATGTTGCAGAATTTAATAAACCATAAATTTTGATGCGTTTCTTAATATAATTAATTCTTATAGTACATTTGCTAATAATTTTGCTATTATTCATTGTAAAGCGGCGGTGCGCCTTGATGAAAAATTGCAAAATTATAAGATTATGTTGCAGAACTTAATATAACAAATTTTGTTGCATTTCTTAATATAATTAATTCTTATAATACTTATGCTAATAATTTTGCAATTATTCACTGTAAGGTGCCGGTGGAGCTCTTCAATGAAAAATTGCAAAATTGTAAGATTATGTTGTGGAACTTAATATAACGTACATATACTTTAAGAACTTTTACTGTAATAACATAATTTTTATTGGTAATCCATTGAATAAACAGTAATTAAAATTTATTAGATGGCTGGATAGTTTATTTTGTTCTGACATTTCTGTTTTCAGAATTTCATACACATATATGAAATTTAATGCAAGGAGGTACATTAAGATATATTACAATAGGTAATATACAATAAATTATACAATAAAATTATTATATAAATAAAAAATGATTCAAAATGCAATACTTGAATACTTTCCCCCAGCGAACGAGTTTCGGACGTGTTGGGTATAATTGTAGAGGACGACTTGGGTAAAATTGCAGCGGACGATTTGGTTAGCAGACAAAATGGGTGTAATTAAAAAAAGTGATACTGATAGGTTGCTTTCAGTCCCGTTAGAAACCAACACAAAGTAATAATGTGTTACTTTTTGGTGCATCTGTATTTCTGAACAGTACTTCGTAGTTTCAAAAACTAAAAAATGGAAAATAATAACCCTTTTGGATATTTACCGCCATTGAAAATGGCATGTCATCTTTTTTCGGGAACTGGGGAAATCTTCAGCCTGGGGAGAACTAGGCCCAGGGAAGAATCATCCAAAAGAAAAGCAGTACACATCTGTTAGGATATTTTAGATACGCTACGATATTCGTTTTAACTCCTGAAAATAATTCTTAAAAAAAATATTAATAGATTGTTCGATATTTATTGAAAAAATATTAATATAATATATCGTCGAGCAATTATCTCTGCAGTAAATTCACATTCAATGTGTTCTGTAATAATTAACGTCTCTCATCTGTTAGAATGATATCCAATCACTTCGGCTCCAAGTCATTTCGTCCTCTGGTCAATTCGACCTCAAAGTCATCTCTGTCCTAGTCACTTTGGTCCCTTGGTCATTTCGGCACCATTTTAAGTGTAGAGATCTATAAAGATCAGTGCATAGTTCATGTTTAGAAATAATGGGTAATTACCTTTATTAAGTAATGTTCAGTTATTTGTATTTACACAGTGTACAGAACAGTTATACATGACATTAAAAGTTATCCATGTGTTCAATTTTACATACATTTAAGATGCTATCTGTATAAGTAAGAGAAATTATTTTACTTTGAAATTTTGCAAAGTACCGGAATATGCAGTCATTTATTCATATTGTTATGCACAATTCCTAGTCACCTTCCAGTTTGAGGTTCACAGGGTTTCTTTTTCTTATTTTTTTTCTGAAACAACCACCAAACTGCGATTTTGATACTACCATAAATATGTCCACATTTTCTAAAACACAGAGCAGAATCCTTGTAGTTATGCGCAATTCCTAGTCCCCTTCCAGTTTGATGTCCACGGGGGTCTGATCCCAGTGCCCCACTTCCAAGGCGTACACTCAAACCAAATCACATTACTTACCCTCGCTTCCGGCTCTCATAGATTCATAAGCAAATAAAATTATTCAGGTCACAAGTGATTTCAAATCCCACATAGTCCATGTGCATCTTCGACGTGCTGAAACTTTTCTTTTATTTATTCATCATGAAAGAAAATCTACTAGAGATATATCATGTATACCTGAATATCTAATTGAGAGATATATATGTTGAAAAAAAAATTAAATAGAAAAATGTTAAAATTCAAACAATATTTGAAAATATTTAAAGAGGCCAAAATGACCTGGTATATTGGGGCTGAATTGACCTCAGGCTGTAATGACTAGGGCCAAAATGACTTGGGGCCAAAGTGACTGGAATTCGTGAGAATTGCATCCAAACTGTCCTCTAACAATTTGACCCAAACTGGATACTAATCTAACCCAAACCATCCTTTGGCAATTTGCCCCAAACTGTTCTCCAGAATAGGGACACATGATTCTTATTGATTTATTTATTGGGGTTTAATGACACTTCGATAGCCAGGGTCACTTCATGTCGGACAGTTTTACAGGTGGGAAAAGCCAGAGAGAACCACAGAGCAATTACAAACATCTAACGTACAAACAGCACCCTAGCTGGGTTAGCATTGGTTGAAGACAAGTGTACGATTGACATGCAGTATGCCTTGGCACGCAATGTCACTACGTGGGCAGTGGGAATGAAGTGTATTGCCCAAGGAAACAAAGTGGTTGCCACAGGTGGTATTTGATAGAGGAGCCTTTGGCTTGCAGCCTTCACCTCTAAGTACTGAGCCCTTTAACCTTCAAAACTGTATAGTACCAGCTAAAACATTTTGTAGAATGACCACATGAAAATTTCACAAGTACATAGTTTCATTATTAGTTTGTGATATTTGTTTTTGCTGTACAGTGGAACCCTTTTAATTGAAGAGCCACTTTGCCAATAACATTATTCAATTTAATAGCAGGAGTATTCAATTAACAGGCATTGTGTCACTTTCCTGTATTCCAGAGATAAACTTAGCATTTATTCTATTATTTTTGTTTGATAGAGCTCCATGAGCTCTGTCAATCAAGATATAATAGATTAAATGCCTGTATTGAATGTACTGAGGCCAAATTGGTCTATAACCAAAGGAAAACTGGGAAGAGTCAGGGCAATTTCTCAACATGTTACAAGATTTTTTATTCAATTAACAGGAGATTACTCTATAACCTACATTCAATTACCAGGTCAAATTTGTACTGGAGGTAAATGGTTTTGTGTTGGGAAATTATATTCTATTAACAGGGATACAGTTAAAACTAGAAGTCCTGTCATGAAATGCGCACAAATAGCACGTCGATTTGCACGTTAATCTACGCGTTATGACCATAGTAAGGCTATCATATTCTGTACATATGGCCTGTGCACAAGCAATGTTTCAGCCAATGGACCTCCGGGTAACCCGGAGGTCCATTGGCAGAAACATTGCCTGTGTTTACTATAAGTAATCAGGAGAACCTGCCGTGCTTTGGATGCCATTCGATATGGCAATTGCGCGCAATTCCTACGCGCAATTAAGCCCAGATAAGCGCACAATTTGGGACAGGACTTCTAGTTTCAACTGTATACAATTAAGATATATCCAATTAAGTGGGCACCACTGTATAACCCCCCCCCCCCCCCACACACACACACACACCCCAATCAAAACCATCATTCAAAGGTCTTGGATTCAGCAAATTTGATTTCTTTATTTATTGGGTTTAACCCTTTACTCAATGAATCGCCCGCATCCGCCCGCGAAATATGCAAATTCAGCAGCTGAAAAAATATTATTTTTCGAAAAATTTCAACAAAACTATATCATGTGACCCCTCTTTGGAACGATCTCGTTCCAAAGAGGGGTCACATGATATGTTTTTTTTTAAATGTTTTGAAAAAATTTAAAAAATGATATTTAAAATAATAAATTTTGATATCGTCTGCGTTGGGTAAAGGGTTAACAACAATTTTTACAGCCAGGGCCACCCAACAGTTTTACTTGGGAAGGAACCCAGCCAGAGCACCCGGAGAGAACTACCGAGCAACAATGACAAGCAACTGTCAGCTTCTCAACATTGTAACTCCAAGCAAGCAGGGTTAGCATTGGTTGAAGACAAGTGCACCATGGATGTGCAGTTCGCCTTATTTCAGTTGCCGCAATTGAGATTCGAGCTGAGAACCTCTCACAGCTTGTTTTGGGAAGGTTTTTTTTGTTCCAGCTTCATTAAGGTTTGTTTCATATCGCACTTGTAATTTTGTCATAATTAGTAATCATAAGTCCTTAACATAAAACAATAGAAAAAATGCATAGAATATTTAAAAAAAAATTCTGTGAGGATTTGACCTCAAGAGCTGATGACATTCGACTACAACTGAGACCGAATATTCTAAGAAAAAGTATGAGGGCTGAATCTTCCTGTGACTGAATCTTCATGAACCCCTTTTTTCAAACCAAATTGCCCATTACTTATAAAGCACCATAACAAAGGCAAAAACAATACTATGAAATTTCCAAGTCTGAAATTCTAGAAATTCCAAATAAATTTACACAAATTATATAGCAAAATGAAGGATGTGGTGTATAGTATGTGTGCATCTCACACACTGACACACAGTCGCCATCAGACATCAGCGGATCCTGAAAGTGTGCTATCGGTACCATATTTGTACCATAATTGATAATAATAAAATAATATTTTATAAGAACAACAAACACAGGAATTCAAAATGCAGCCTCAAGACAGCATGGTGGTGAATGCCAATGCTGTCCCATTGTCCTTAAAAGGGGGAGTCCTTTACAAAATAGGTTTTTGTTTTGTGATACTCTGGATACTCCCCATTTTTAGCTCAGCTTTGACAAAGTCATGTTTAAGGTTGTGTCATAGCCCGTTGTCCGTCTGTTTGGGAACAACAATTCAATACGACTCGGGCTAGAGGTTGTATTTATGAACCGATCTTTACGAAACTTCTTGGGTACCTTTGTTATCACCGTGGGACGAGAACGAGTGTTTTGGGGTGCGGTCCAAAATGCAAGATGGCCTCCAGCAGCCATTTTGTACAGAAATTAGTGCAATCAGTTTTTTGTACAGAACTTCTGTATGAAAGTTCTGATTTGAACAAATTTTTGTATGAATGTTTAGTAACATGGAGTACATCACATATAATACAGGTTTTTTTCTCGTGCTGAAATTATGCAAATTAGGTGAACTTTAATTTATTCAGTGCTACTTACATGTATACCCAGTAAGTGCACATGCCAATACGGCTCGGGCTAGGCTATATTTATGAACTGATCTTCATGAAACTTCTTGGGTACCTTTGCTATCACCTTGGGATGAGAATGAGTGTTTTTGGGTGCGGTCCAAAATTCAATATGGCTACCAGTGGCCATTTTGTACCGAAATTAGGTACAATCAGTTTTTTGTACAGAACTTTTATACAACTTGGGCTAGAGGCCGTAATTATGAATCGATCTTTACAAAATTTCTTGGGTACCTTTGTTATCACCATGGGGTTAGAATGAGTGTTTTTGGGGGGAGTCCAAAATTCTAGATGGCCGCCGGCAGCTATTTTGTACTGAAAATGAAATTACTGCAGTCAGTTTTTTGTACAGAACTTCTGTATGAAAGTTCTGATTTGAATAAATTTGTGTATGATTGTTTAGTAACATGGAATACATCACATAAAATACAGGTTTTTTTCTTGTACAGAAATTATGCAAATTAGACAAACTTTGATTTATTCAGTACTACTTATACACAGTAAGTACACATGTCAATACGGCTCGAGCTAGGGGTTGTATTTATAAACCGATCTTCACCAAGCTTCTTGGGTACCTTTGTTATCACCTAGGGACGAGAATGAGTGTTTTGGGGTGCGATCCAAAATTCAAGATGGCTGCCAGAGGCCATTTTGTACCAAAATTAGATACAATCAGTTTTTTGTACACAACTTCTATACAGCTCAGGCTAGAGCCCGTATTTATGAACCAATCTTTATGAAACGTCTTGTGTACCTTTGTTATCACCTTGGGATGAGAGCGAGTGTTTTTGGGTGCAGTTCGAAATTCAAGATGGCCACTAGCAGCCATTTTGAACCAAAATTAGTGCAATCAGTTTTTTGTACAGAACTTCTGTATGAAAGTTCTGATTTGAATAAATTTTTGTATGAATGTTTAGTAACATGGAATACATCACAAAAAATACTGTATAATACAGGTTTTTTTCTCTTGCAGAAATTATGCAAATTAGATGACCTTTGATTTATTCAGTGCTTCTTATACACTGTAAGTGCACATGTCAATATGCTAAGGCTGGAGGCTGTATTTATGAACCAATCTTCATGAAACTTCTTCGGTACCTTTGTTATCACCTTGGGATGAGAACAAGTGTTTTTGTGTGTGGCCCAAAATTAAAGATGGCTGCCGGCTTTCACACTGTTGCTTACTGAGGTGAAGTCACTTTACCATTACCAAGCTACCTACTAGGGAGCTGGCAGCTGCTCGTCGTTGCTCGGTGGTTCTCTCCGGGTACTCCGGCTTCCTCCACCCGTAAAACTGTCACGGTCATGATTAGCCATTGTGCATAAATATGTGACCTTAAACATCAATAAATAAATAAATAAATAAATAAGCTACCTACTAAATACCAAAGGGGAGATTTTTCAGCGCACTCTTATTACTTCAGTGCCCATAATTCTCAAATATGGCATTAAAACCAATCACATACTTGTACTGCTTAAATCTATTCACATAATCAGAATACACCAGCAGGGGTGCATTAGCTTAGTAGGTAGAGGTGCAGACTGCAAGCCGAGAGATCCTTGGTTCGAATCCACCTGCGGCAACAGCTTTGTGTCCTTGGGCAAGACACTTCACCCCCACTACCCATGTGGGGGCAAGGTATGCTGTGTACTAAGGCATACTGCATGTTCTTGGTGCACCTGTCTTCGAACAAGGCTAACCGTGCTTGTGTAGTATGTTGGGGAGCTCACAGTTGCTTGCCATTGCTCAGTGGTTCTCCTGGGTACTCTAGTTTCCTCCATCCATAAAACTGCCATGGTCACAATAAGCTGTTGTGCAGATAAATGTGACCTTAAACACCAATAAATAAATAATAAAAAGAACACACCACCTCATACCCGTTTCTCTCCTGTTTTCCTTCACCTTGGTATCCCTCGGTTGCCTCGGTGTTTAGTATGCCCGCCAGAAAAGGAGTGATTTCTTTTTCTAAAAGAGCAAAACAAGAAACGGTAATTTTTAACAGGTAGTAACGAAATAATTTTCATGAAGCGCACAATTTTATGTTAGTTAATAGCTGAAAAAAACGCAGGGTGATATTTGCAAATCTTATTTTATTACTGGCACCAGGTACTGGTAATGAAAATTGTTGTTTGTCATCAATACTTGATCAAGTTTCTGACAAAGCTCATTATAGTATTCCAATATGTTAGCTACTGTACATAAGCACACAATTTGATGTTAGTTTACCATTATACTGGTGCTAAGCCAGGATATCTAAGTTACATGTAGGGGCAAGAGTAATACATGTATCTAGTGGGAGTCATAAAGAATATGATGCACAGAATCACCTGAGCCACATAGGAGTGAGATAGGGGTGAGGACAAGAGGGTGTGTGACCCTCTCATCAGTGGAGGGGTCTGGCACACCCCCCCCCCCCCAAAAAAAAAAAAAAAAAACCCAAAATTTGAAATTCAAGACAGTTAAACACAATTACCTTGACTCTGTGCTGCTGTGTACTGGTCACTTTCTGTGGGTGGGCAATATTTCTGCGGATGCAATGATATTAGTTTTCAAACATTGTTTACAGCAATAATCATCAAAAATTTAATTAATGAACCACAGGATACAATTAGGTGCTTCATTAATTAAAATTGTATTGATGATGATTTTCTATTACCTGGAAAAAACATGCATGGACATCATGCACTGCCCATGCAAGGATTATGACCAGCAACTGTACTGTATGTCTGTCACTGCTATGAGCAGGGACTAATCTAAATGGGTGGGTGTGTTTACAAATATTCATATTTTTTAACACCTGATAACAAAGTAATATAAGTTTATAAACAACCACACAATTGACTTTTAATTACAATACTCCTAATTCCTATTAAACATATATGAATGTTTATTAATTTTGTGGAATTTTTACACTGTGTATGAAGCTTATTTGGGACTGTATGTTTGTTAAAATTGCCCTTCCACTACGGAGGACTTTTTGAAATCAGTCTACACTGGATTGTGTGGTATTCCTTTGTGTAAGACAGTGTATTCATTGTAATAATATTCATGCATAAGTTTATGTTCTTGGTTTGTTTTAGGCCTCATAATCTACAGAATAGCTTGGATGGAGGTGTATTCCATCACGTGAGTGCAAGAAGGCTTTGCAATGCTACATGTATAGCATAAACCTTGTTGCACTCCAGGGACAAATTTATCAATTTTAATAACATGGGTAAAATATCGGACATGAACCGTTTAATTTTTTTTTTTTTTTAGCTCACTTCGACAAAGTCAAGCAGGGCTTATCTAATCACTCTCCATCCATTGTCCATCCATCTGTCATCCATCAACACCATGTTTTGGTCAATTCAAGTTAAAGTTTGTGTGAGTAATGGTACCAAATGGGTATTACATTTTTGTTTAACTCAACATGCCCAGCCCCATAGGGAGGGGGGTGGGGTAAAATGCTCCCAAAATATTTTTAAAATCTTATGAACCAGTGGGTACAGTGACTTTATATTCGTTATGGAACTACCTTTTGAGGTGTAGAATCACGCTTGTTCAAACGTACTTTGTGAAGCAATATTTGGCTTTGTAATGGTAGTGGTTAGATTTTTGGTACCACCCAAAATTTCTATTTTCCGAACCGATGGTCCGATTTGAATGAAATTCAGTATCGTGGTAATATTGGGTCATAAGTACTTCCCTCATGCAAAAAAACCCTGCATCCCCATGGGAACCCCAGGAGCAAAAAATAGAAATGTTTTCAAACTCCCATGTTTCCCAAACCACTTGGAACAGAGAACTGTTATGTGGTACGAAGCATCCTTAGGACCAGTAGAATTGAATGGTAAAAAAATGCCCTCTGTTGTTGTTAGAGAGTTCTGCAGAGGGCATCAGAATAATGTTGGTGCAGCATTTTTGCAAACATTTTAGAAAATCTTTTCTCAAGAACCAATGTTCAGAATCTTTTGATATTTGGTATACAGCATCCATAGAGGGGTCAGATACAAGTTTGTTAAAAATGAAGCCCATTCGTTCATATTTGGACTCAATGCAGGAGCCCAAATTTTATGGGGAATTTTCTTTAAAAATCTTCTTCAAAACCACGAGTCAGAATTTTTTAATATTTGGTACCCTCATTGTTATGATGGTCAGATTCAAGATTGTTCAAACCAAGTCCCTATGTTAATATTTGGGCTTCCTTTGGTAGCCCAAATTTAACTTAGGGCTGTATGGGGAAGTTTTTTTTAAAAATCTTCTTCTTCAGATCCACCAGTCAGAATGCTTTCGTATTTGGTATACAACATCTCTAAGGGGGGAGGGGTGGGGGTGGGGGTGAGATTCAAGTTGGTTCAAATCGGGTCTGTAGGTTAAAGTTTGGGCTCGCTATGGTAGCCCAAATTTTAACTTTGTGCAATATGAGGAAATTTCTTTAAAATTTTGTTCTTCAGATCCACCAGTCAGAATGCTTTCATATTTGGTATACAGCATCTCCAAGGAGATCAGATTCAACTTTGTTCAAATCAAGTGCCTGGGTTTATATTTGAGCTCCCTATGGGAGCCGGAATTGGCCAAGTAGCTGAAGAATTAGACATTTTTTATTCAGTACCCTCAAGAGGTGAAGAGTAATCTACATAGGTTGTATCAAGGGGCTTGAGAGGGGAGCTCCACATTTCACATCATAATCAACTAAAGAAAAGGCATGATGCTTGGACTGTTTTTGTCACTCCTGAGGGGCTCAAAGATTTGCAGTGTATCCTATGGAGATGGATTGCTTAATGTAGATTCTTGCTTAATGTAGATTCATTCTTGGACTCTTATATCGTGTTCTGTTCTCTGTTTATATCGTGTTCTGTTCAAGGTGAGCGCTTCAGGCCCTGTGGGGCCTCTTGTTTATTTATTTATTTATTTATTTATTTATTGGGTTTTAACAACACTTTCGAAAGCCAGCAGCTACAAGTTTCTTCTCTCCTTGAACCAAGCATCTCGCCCAACTGCAGCACTCATGGTCCACTGAGTTTTTAGCTCACCTGACTTTCAGTCAGGGTGAGGTGTAGTGATCACTTGCCGTCTGTCGTCTGTCGTCCGTGAATATGGTGTTTGCGTCTTCTCCTCCAAAACTGCTGAACTGATTAATCATTTAAGTGAAATGTGAGATGCTTGTTTGTTATGACATTGCATTTTGATTTTGCTTAAATCAAGTTGCCCTGCCCCCAGTAGGGCCATGCCCCAAAATTTTGCCTAAATCTTAAAAAAATCTTCTCGTGAACCAAGAGTAGCAGAGATTTGATATGTGGTGTGCTGCTTCCTTTTGAGGTGTAGACTCAGTTTTGTTCAAGAGAAGTTTGTGGGTCTTTATTTTCCTTCATTATTGGAGGGCATGTATTTTTGCCCCGCCCAAAATTTCTGTTTTTCGAACCAAGAGGCTGATTTGAACCAAATTTAATTTTTGGTTTTATTTGATCATAAGTAATTAATTTATGCCCCAAAATATTTTCCCATCCCCCCATAGGAACCGCAGGAGCTAAAAATAGAACAAAATTCAAAATGCACATATCTCCAAAACTACATGGCACTGAGAATTCTTATTTGGTGTGAAGCTTCCTTGGGACCAACAGAATGGAACGGTCTAAGCAAATTTCTGTCAGGTCAATCATGGGGTACTTTTTCGTGACTTTGAAAAAATGCTTAGTCAGCGTTTTGTAACACTGTGGGTAATGAAGAAAGCATTTCAGACTCTTCTTCACCCAATTCACTCCTCCAAAACCTTTCCGATTTCACATATACTTTGCAAGATTTTTTTACACGTTTATTGAAATCAAATCCCTGGGTCCATATTTGGCCTCTATGGGAGTCCAAATGTTGAAATTAGTGCAGTATGAGGAATATTCTTTAAAAATCTTTTTCTTCAGACCCACCAATCAGAATCTTTTGATATTTGCTATGTACCATCATTAGGCGGGTGAGATTTAAGTTTCTTCAAGCCAAGCCTATATTTTGACTCACCAGGGTTTTGCAAATTGCGAGAACGGTGATTTCATTCCTGTGATGTTATTGCGAATGCTTGTTAAGAAGATCCATATTTACCATTCCCCCAAAATTATAAGCATTTTTTCATCAGATAAAATTTAATAAAATTAAATTAATTTTAGAGCTGAAACGATTAAAGGGTTTTCGTGATTGATTAATCGCATGGGTTAACCTTGGTTAACCGATTAATCACTTGCCCCAATAGGTAGCTGAATAATTGCTGTGCCGTTGACCATTTATATAGGTAATTAAAACTTTACTCAGCATAATGGACAAAACCAGGCAGCACCATATACAAACATGTCCATTCAAATTTTATTATATTTTCAATTTTTGTCTCAAGACATAGCTTATGACCCCTCATTGGAACAAGCTCATTGAGCTTGTTCCAATAGGGGGGGGGGGGGGCATAAGCTATGTTTTTGAGACAAACATTGAAAATCTTTAGTAATTCAAGAATTTCTTGTGCAAGTATCGTCTGCTACCTGCATTTGGTGAAGGGTTGAGAATGACCGTTTTCAGCTAGTGATACAGTATAATGATCATGCAAGTGAACAAGTATTTTGGCACGTAACTGGCATGCATTTCTCTGTCTCATGCAATTGATGTGAGCCAGTGTGACAATGTTTGCCTGTTTTGGAGCAAGTTTGTTCCATAGTTAACCCATACAGGGTATTTTTTGTTTTTAAAAATTTGATTAACAGTTTCCATCTTGGTTTCAAAAAGTGATGATAAATAGTGAATATAAGCTTACCCAATATGAAAGAAAAATGGTTAGCAATTGGACATTTTTGTATAGCATTTTGCGATGTGAATCCAGCCATCAAATACCCTGCCATATAGTACCGTACTTCAAAAGTAACGGTTAACCGATCAGTTACTTTTTTTTATCAATCAAGATATTGATCATTGGTTAGTCGATTAATCGGGGTGAGCCAGTGTGAGATTCAAGTTTGTTTACGCCAAGTCCCTGGGTTCATATTTGGGCTCACTGTGGGAGATTCAAGTTTGTTTACGCCAAGTTCCTGGGCTCATATTTGGGCTCACTGTTGGAGCCTGAATTATAACTTAGTTCAAAATGAGGAATATTCTTCAAAAGTATTCTTCACATTCAGCAGTCAGAATGTTTTGATATATACGGTATCCTTAGGGAGGTGAGATATAAGTTTGTTAAAGCCAAGTCCCTGGGTTCATATTTGGTCTTCCTGTAGGAGCCCGAATTGTACCAAAATTTCTATTTTCCAAATTGAGAGGCTGATTTGAAGCAAATTTGATATGATGGGCTTATTGGGTCGTAGGTACCTAATTTATGCCAAAACATTTTCCTGTGGCCCTGTGGGAACTGCAGGATCTAAATATAGAAAAAATTTAAAACGCCCATATCTTCAAACTTACATGGCACTGAGAATTTTTATTTTGTGTGACGCTTCCTTACGAACAGCCGAAAAGAATGGTCAAAAAAAAAATGCCATCAGTTTTATCATAGGGAAGTTTTCCAGGACTTATGCGGAGTCATCATTTTAGTAATGGGAAAAACATTAAAGAATCTTCTTCTCCCATACCACTGCTCCAAAGGCTTTCATATTTTGCATATAACATCTTTGGAAGATTTATTCACATGTTTGTTGAAATCAAATCCCTGGGTCCATATTTGGGCTCTCTATGATTAGATTTTTTTGCAATATGAGGAATATTTTTTAAAAATCTTCTTCTGATCCACTCTTCAGAATATTTTGATATTTGGGATGCTGCATCCTTAGAGGGGTGAGATTCAAGTTTGTTTGAGCCAAGTCCCCGGGTTCATATTTGGGCTCCCTGTGGGAGTCCAAATTACAACTTAGTTCAATAAGAGGAATATTCTTTAAAATCCAGTAGTCAGAATCTTTTGATATTAGTATATAGAAGCATCCTTAGGGATGTGAGATTCAAATTTGTTCAAGCCAAGTCCTTGGGTTCATATTTGGGCCCTCTGTGGGAGCCTGAATTATAACTTAGTTCAATATGAGGAATATTCTTTAAAAATCCTTTTTTTTAAGATCCACCGGTCAGAATCTTTGGATATTTTGTATAAGCTTTTCTTATGAGGGGCAGATGCAACTAAATGTTCAAATAAATTCCCTGGGTTGATATTTAGGCTACCATGTCAGGTGAATGCCATCAGGCCCTCTGGGGGATCTTGTTTGTTTTCTGTTTGACAACATTGCCCTGGCTCTTCTATCTATATTTTTCATTTTAAGTTAGTCACTACTTTTATTTAGGCTTCCCAAATTTGTTACTGCATGTCTGTCTGTCTGTCCTTCGGATGAAATGTTTCTTTGCTTTTCATTTGCCTGGGTCAACATTTTAAATAATTTGCAGCTATCTGTCACCCTCCAACCCCCCCCCCCCCCTCCACACACACACACACACATACAAAAATCTGGGCTGGCAAGTATTGAGTATTTTATTAAAAAAGTGGTACTCGAGTACTACGAGTACTGAGTACTTTTGACCCAGCCTATCACAAGTATATTAAACATCAAAGAGTATATTATATACTTGAAACAAATACAGTACAGTGGCAGTGTACTGCTCACTTTCCATGGATGGGCAATATTTCCACGGATACAAATTCATACAATAATATTTGATGCCAAACACTAACTATAGGCATAATCATCAAAAATTTAAATAATGAAGCACCAGGTACGAACCGATGCTTCATCAATTAAAATTTTGTAGATGATGATTTTTATTGACTGGTAAATGCATGAGTGGACATCACTGCCCACGCGTGTATTACAACCCGTCCACGGCGACTGTACTGTAACTTGTCCTCTTTGTGAACATATTTCTACAATTTCACTCCTTTTGACAGAATGCATGCCTGTGGGGATTAAAACCAAAATATTGAGAGTGCACTTGTGGATATTGGCAGCACAAGCACAGCACTAATGAATCAATATTTGATGATTTTAGGAATTTTAACAGTGTCATGAGACACCACAGTAGCAGGTACTGGTCATTCTGTTGGAAAAAATCACTGTTTTATGACTCGACGTGCCTTAACTGAGAAAACTTAGGCTTTTTCTTACAAAGATAGCAGAATATCAAACACAATGTGAAATGTGTTCAGAAGCAAGAATGTGATTAAAAAATAATGGGAAATTCATGTCACCATCAATTTATTTATAAATTAATAAAGTTTTTTAGCTCACCTGAGCAAAGCTCAGTGGGAGCTTTACTGATCACATTCTGTCCGCCGTCCGTCCGGCGTTAACTTTACATTATTCAAATGTTGGGTAAATGTTTATTACCTAATGCCAATTCAGATTTGTTCAAATGAAGTTGCCCCCTTCTACTGGGTGGTGCCATGCCCACAAGGGGCACCAAAATCTTCTCATCAACCAGCAGTAGCAGAGACTTGATATATGGTATGCAGCTTCCTTTTAAGGTGTAGACTTGGATTTCTTTAAGCGAAGTTTGATGGGCTATATTTGGCGTCGTTATGGGAGGGGCAAAATTTTTGGCCCTGCCCAAAATTTCTATTTTCCGAACCGAGAGGCTGATTTGAATCAAATTTTATGTGAGGGCTTATTGGGTCATAAGTACCTAATTTATGCCAAATTTTCTTTTTCTGTAGCCCCGTGGAAACCGCAGGAGCTAAAAATCGAAAAAAGTAAAATGCCATATCTCCAAAACTGCACGGCACTGAGAATTTTTATTTGGTGTGAAGCTTCCTTATGACCAACAGAAAGGATTGGTCCAAAAAATTTCCATCGGTTTTATCATAGGGTACAGTTTCGGGACTTTAAAAACACTTTTTAACAGTGTAGGCAATGGGAAAAACATTAAAAAATCCTCTTCTCTAGATCCAGCAGGCAGAATCTTTCGATATATGGTATGCAACATTGTAGGGTGGATCTGATTCGAGTTTGTTCAAATCCGCCCCCCTTGGATTTATATTTGGGTTCAGTATAGGAGCCCAAATTCAAACTCAGTGCATTTCAGGCAAATTTCTTAAAAAATCTTCTTCACCAGATTCAGCTGGCAGAATCTTCTGATATTTGGTATGCAACATTGTGGGGTGGATCTGATTCAAGTTTGTTCAAATCGGCCCCCTGGATTCATATTTGGGCTCACTATAGAAGCATTTCAGGCAAATTTCTTTAAAATATTCTTCTCCAGATCCAGCAGGCAGAATCTTTTGATATTTGGTATGCGACATTGTGGGGTGGATCTGATTCAAGTTTGTTCAAATCAGCCCCCTGGATTTATATTTGGGCTCACTATAGAAGCCCGAATTCGAACTTAGTGCATTTCAGGCAAATTTCTTAAAAAATCGTCTTCTCCAGATCCAGCAGGCAGAATCTTTTGATATTTGCTATGCAACATTGTGGGGTGGATCTGATTCAAGTTTGTTCAAATCAGCCCCCTGGGTTCATATTTGGGCTCAGTATAGGAGCCCAAATTTGAACTTAGTGCATTTCAGGCAAATTTCTTTGAAAATCTTCTTCTCAAGATCCAGCAGGCAGAGTCTTTTGATATTGGGTATGCAGCATGCTTAGGGGGTGAGATTCAAGTTGTTCAAGCCAAGTCCCTGGGTTCATATTTGGGCTCACTGTGGTAACCCGAATTATAACTTAGTTCAAAATGAGGAATTTTCTTTAAAAACTTCTGCAGATCCAGCAGTCGGAAAGTTTCGATATTTGGTATACAGCATCCTTAGGAGGATGAGATTCAAGTTTGTTCAAGCTATGTCCCTAGGTCCATATTTGGGCTCACTGTGGGAGCCCGAATGATAACTTACATGTAGTTCAAAATGAGGAATTTTCTTTAAAAATCTTCTTCTTCAGATCCAGCAGTCAGAATGTTTTAATATTTGGTATGCAGCATTCTTAGGGGGGTGAGATTCAAGTTTGTTCAAGCCATGTCCCTAGGTCCATATTTGGCCTCACTGTGGGAGCTTGAATTGTAACTTAGTTCGAAATGAGGAATTTTCTTAAAAAATCTTTTTCAGATCCAGCAGATGAATGCTTTTGATATTTTTATGCAGCATCCTTAGGAGGCAAGATTCAAGTTTGTTCAAGTCATGTCCCTAGGTCCATGTTTGGGCTCACTGTGGGAGCTCGAATTGTAACTTAGTTCAAAATGAGGAATTTTCTTTAAAAATCTTCTTCTTCAGATCCAGCAGTTGGAATGTTTTGATATTTGGTGTGCGGCATCCTTAGGGGGGTGAGATTCAAGTTTGTTAAAGCCATGTCCCTAGGTCCATATTTGGGCTCACTGTGGGAGCTTGAATTGTAACTTAGTTCGAAATGAGGAATTTTTTTTAAAAAATCTTCTTCAGGTCCAGCAGATGAATGCTTTTGATATTTTTTGTGCAGCATCCTTAGGAGGCTAGATTCAAGTTTGTTCAAGCCATGTCCCTACGTCCATGTTTGGACTCACTGTGGGAGCTCGAATTGTAACTTAGTTCAAAATAAGGAATTTTCTTAAAAAATCTTCTTCTTCAGACCCAGCAGTTGGAATGTTTTGATATTTGGTGTGCATCCTTAGGGGGGGGGGGGGGGGGGGCGGGGTGAGATTCAAGTTTGTTAAAACCAAGTCCCTGGGTTCATATATGGTCTCCCTGTGGGAGCCCGAATTATAACTCAGTTCAATATGAGGAATATTCTTTAAAAATCATTTTTTTTAGATCCACTTGTCAGAATCTTTGGATATTTGGTATAAGCTTTTCTTAGGAGGAGTAGATGCAACTTGTTGAAATCAATTCTCTGGGTTGATATTTAGGTTACCATGTACAGGTGGGCGCCCTCAGGCCCCCTGGGGTCTCTTGTTTTAGGAAAAAATTCATACTGAGAGCTTGGGGCAGGGGGGGGGGGGGGGTACATCCAGGGCTATAATTTACCTCATCACTAGGTAAAAGAATATTTGACATCATTTGCTGAGATAAAATGGCACTTTCTATTGATATTGGTGGATTATATAACCTCAGCCAGGGCTTATAAGAATCTGAGAATCGATTCCCGTAGAGATCCGTGCAACAAAACCAGTGAGAAACCATGTAGCTTCTCGTAACATTGCTGCTAGGCTTCACATGAAAAGAACTGAGTCAGTTTAACCCTTTACCTAACACAAAGGCAGCAAATTAACCAATACAACACTAACATGACCTGAAATATTGTGACACTGGCAATAAAATTTGTACAAATATGGCTGTCATTGGAACCGGCTTTCATCAGCCGGTTCTAGTAACATCCATAATTATTATGCTTGATGAATATTGTTTATTTTTAGCTCACCTGACTGTAAGTCAGGGGGCGCTTAAATGATGACTTTCTGTCTGTCGACAATCAGTCCATCCTGTCCGGCGTGAACTTTACATTACTAACCTCTCCTCATAAACAACTGAGCCGAATTGAACCAAATTTGATATTCATGTTCCTTATCATATATGAATTCCAGTTTGTTCAACTAATGTTGCCACACCCACAGGGGGCCCCAAGCATTTCTCTGATAGCATGCATAAATTGTTTTCCAAAATTGAAAAAAAATCTTCTCCAGAATCATGTATAAGAATCTTTTGATACTTGGTATACAGCATCTCTAGGGGTGGGAGGGATAGGTTCAGGTTTGTTCAAATCAAGTCCCTGAGTTGATATTTGGGCTCCCTATGGGTACCCAAATATCAACAGTGCAACATGAGGAAATTTCTTTGAAAACCTCCTTCAGATCCACCAGTCAGAATGCTTTCATATTTGGAATGCAACATTTCTAGTGGGGTGGGGGGGGGGGGGGGGGGCAGGGGGGAGGGTAGATTGAAGTTTGTTTGAATCGGGTCTCTGGGTTAATATTTGGTCTATCTATTGAAACCCAAAGTTTAACTCAGTGCAGTATGAGGAAATTTTTTTAAAACTCGTTTTTTTCAGATCCACCAGTCAGAATCCTTTCGTATTTGTCTTACAGCATCTCTAAGGGGGTCAGATTCATGTTTGTTCAAGCCAAATCTATGGGTTAATATATGGGCTCATTATGGGAGTGCAAATTAACTCAAAGCAACATGAGAAAATTTCTTTAAAAATCTTTTTCTTCAGACCCACTAGTTTAATGCTTTAATATTTGGTGTACAACATCTCTGGGGAGGTCACATGTAAATTTGTTCCAGTTTGGTTCCTGCCAGTCAGAACCCTTTCATATTTGGTATCGCAGGGGGGGGGGGGGGGGGGGGGCAGATTTGATTTTGTTCATTTCACGTCTGTGGCTTAATATTTGGGCAGGGGTGGGTTAGGTTCGAGGTTGTTCATAAATGTTCAAATCCATTCCTTAGAGCTTTTCCATAAAATTTGCCTTTCAAAGTGATTGCACAACAACCCTTGGAAGTTTGGCAGTACTTGTCTACAGCTGTCAGAATTGGAAGCAATCAGGAAGACCTATGCTAATAATCATCTAACATGGACAATAGAATTATGAATAATTTCATAACATTATTCCTGTGTAGTGTCCATGAACCTTGACTAACTGAATCTGACCCAAAATACTTCTCTGAACCACCTCGTCAGGTGAGCGATTAAGGGCCCGGGGGGGGGGGGGGTAAAAATCAGTAGTTGGCGTTGTAAAAATTAAAAAAGCTGTATTGGGTAAAGGGTTAACTGTATTATCAGTATGCAACAGGGGTTCAATCATACTGACCTAATAGGATCCTGGCCCATAGCAGGTCTGAATTCTCGGAACGATTTCCGCAAGACTCCAAATGGATTCTCCCAAATTTAGAGGAACTATAAGCCCTGCACAACCCCAATTTTGAAACAAAATTGACATATTGTTTCATGGTGGTGGGGCCCTATTTATCTTGCTGTATGATTAATTAAAACAGATTTTGTGAAAAGGTTTTGTGTGCTGATGCAGATTTTAGTTTTATTTTGGGATTTGGGTAGTTTCAAAGAAAGCTGTGAATTCTTATCCCTCCCAACTTATTGGGTAACAGAGTAGAAATTCTGTCGGAGGCAATAACAGTTTTTAAGCCTGTTTGACACAGATTGGACAGTTCTCTTCAAAAGAACAAATTTCCCATGCTTTGGACTAAACAGAAGCCAAAAGTTGAATTCTATTGCAGAAATGACTCTTTCATCACATGAAAGAGGTAACTGTATCTTTGGTAGGGTTGGGTTTGCTGATAGGTATAACTGTTGTAAATATTTTAATTAGATTTACATGCCTCGAAAAGTTGCGCTCGGAAATTATGTAATTCCCAAAACTAAGCAGTCTTGGGGAAATATATTGTTTCAATAAACATTTGAAGAAGTCTACTGACATTTTGCATTACTGTTGAATGTTCCAGATGAATAAAGAGGATGATTTGAGGCATGTAGAACCTAAAAAAATTGTTTGACTATTGGTGTGTTTTGTTTGGGAATTCCCTGAGAAATATGAACATGTGACCAGCACTTCCCTTTCTGTTAGTTTTGTTACATGACCCCTGTTTAAAAATCATTAAAAGGTTGTCTGAAGGGGTATACTTGACAAAAAATATTTGAATGCTAAATTTAAAATGATGCGACCATATTTTTTTCGCCTGAACGTTATAATGGTCGCCTATGGGAAAATATTTAGTACTGTGAAACGTATTCTTGTTTGGCTGAAATTAAACAATTGCAGGAATTCGACTGAATAAACCAAAATGTTTTTGGAGTAATGGTTGCGGAATGAAATATTTCAATACGTTGGATACTTTGGGGTTCCTTCTTACGCCTTGCGTATTGTCATATTATTATTGCGACCGTGGAAATATTGTCCACCAGTGGAAAGTGGCCAGTCCACGACGGCCGTACTCTAAGGTGTCAACTGAAGCCCATTTATTTCAAATGCTTCTTTAGGCTACAAATTGAGGACACTGGCATGAACTGTGCTGTTAGTTTGATAATCACATTTGATACGATAACAAAATCAAATTGTAACTGAATATGGAAGGAAGGCCACTTTGAAGATTGACGACGAATCAATTATGGTTATACTAGAAAATGATCAATACTTGTTTCTTACAATAAGTTGAGTTACTCTCTTTCTCGTGACGTGCTCTACATCCACAGCCTCTTCGGATCCGATCGACTTCAACCTAGACAGGAATATGTATTTATAATTGGATATAACTAAATCGACATCTTTGGTGGCTATATTTTGCTTTATTCCCGAAAGTCGGCAAATGTGTCGCATCATGTGCTATTCTGTATACAGACATGAGTCGCGAATAAAAAGAAACCCGCGCGTAGCGTGGATCTGCATCCACTATGTGGTCGTTCTGACTTTCTAGCGACATTTGATGAGGCGGACAAACAGTCATTCACGGGAGACAATCGTCAGTGCAGTTACATGACTGTACGATTGCCAGCGCTCGCAAAATGCAATATATATATGCCCGAAATATCACGTAACCCTGCTTGAGCGGAGCTTGACCAGAGTTAAAATGTTGAGGAGCTGACAGTTGCTCGTCGATGCTCGGTGGTTCTTTCCGGGTACTCCGGCTTCCTCCACCCGTAAAACTGTCACGGTCACGATTAGCCATTGTGCATAAGTATGTGACATTAAACACCAATAAATAACAAATAAACGCATCGGTAGAAGACTGATGTATCTATTTTCTTCCATGGTAGGTTTATGTTTATAATTCAGACGTTTTAACTCCACAGTTTGTTTTTCGCTGACGACCATTATACCTGTAATTCGAAATGGATATAAATCGACACATTTGATTGGTTAGGATGAGGACAAAAATAACGTGGTTTGGGTTTCTCGACCGATCCTAATTTCCATGCCCTATCCATATCCTTTTATATTCACTCAACAAAAAATGTAAATCTCCATTGAAGATGATATCGGAAGATACGTATTGACCGTAATGACCGAACATCAACATACATGTGACCGCAAAAATAAGCCACACAGTTCAATCCTTCACCTTGCCCAAATAGCAGACGATACATTAAAAATAATTAAATAAGTAAAAAATGTTATTTTTGGACTCAAAATGTAGCTTATGACCCTCGTTGGAACGAGCTCAGTGTGCTCGTTTCCCTGAGGAGTCATAAGCAATTTTGGGGTCAAAATATCCGTATGTGTTGCATGCATCGTGCGCACACTGTGTACACATTGTGCACAAAATCAAAAATCACGTTTGAAATATCATAGGAGCTAGGATCCATATAGGAGCTAAGCGCTATATATCGCTAGGAGCCAAGGAGCTACGGGATGACGTAGGAGGCAATATTCATATGTGCCCTGGTGCTTCATGTGTTCATGTTACTTCATATTAGTACATCTAGCGAGTGCTCATGTGCTGCATGTGCTATGTGCACATTGTGCACAAGCACTTACTGGCAGGAGGAGACGGCCTGGCGTTAGAAGCAAGCGGGGCAGTCAAAAATACTAAAAATAGTAACTGTATATCCCCATAAGAACGGAACAGTATCGCTATAACCCCAGGAGTAAGGAGGGGAAGGGGGTCTGGAGTGGTAAAAAACGAGGAGTTTGTCTCAGAATAACGAAATGCGAGCGATATAAAGAAACCTACCCGTCCCATAGCACTACTTGCCGCCCTTTAAATCCAAGATATTGGAGATTCCAGAATGTGTTTCGGGTTCACATGGATAATTTGTGACAGTTGTCGGGTCATTTTTGGTAATTCCGTCTGCCCCCAATCGAACATATCATTGGAACACACCCTGCCGTATTATAGGACTTGGTGTTTCTTAGTAACCAGGCACCACTATAGAAACCAAGATGGTGGCCCTGTCATACAAAATGGACGATGAAACACGTCCTCAGATATCCAGAAAGCAAAACAAAAGAAAAAAGAAGAAAGCAGAACAAAACAAAACAAACATTCGAACAAAAATAAAATAAAAATAACTTTAAAAAATCCAAGATGATAAGCTACAGTTGCCTTCCGGGAAGTTGATTTAATAGGAATAAGCAACGTCTTTTTGCGTGTAGAATAAGAATTCGTGTGAGAGAACAAACGAGTGCCTGGGCGTGCCCCTGGTTTTGACTGTTGCTTAAAGTAAATCCAATTTGACGTAAATAGTAGCAGAAAATGTTTAATATTTTTTGGAGCACTCGGCCGCCGAATGAAGGTTATTTTCTATTAAAATATAGCGGGAAATGTGTAACAAATATGTTGCGTCACAGTAGATGTCAAGGAATTTATATACCACGATTGCTGTGCGTATTCAACGTTACGCTTAACAATTCGAGCATTGGGAACTGTGCTAGATACACCGCACGTGAAATGTAGATTATGCGTAGGAACGTCATGAAAGAAAGCATTTGATTGGACGTCATGCGTCTCAGTAACGTTATGACGTCACTGAAATGCTTCGACTCAAAACAGAATCAAGCAAGAATGTGATATTTTTCTTTCAAAATACCAGCTTAATTCACTTAATTCAAGTTTAATCGTCTAAATACAGAACACAACTCAAGTGGAGAACCGGGACTGCATTTTGGGCACACTTCAGTGCTCTTGAAACACAGGAAAAACCTCCATCTCGGGTCACTGATTCCAGCACCCGCGCTCAACTCTCGTTGTGTTCTGAATTAATCTCTCAAAAAGTTATGCTCTTTACGTAGTGAGTTTAGATAGATATCACAACGAGTTATCGGAGTGTTGTGATTTTAATTACAATAACAATGTTTTAATAGTAATTAAAGCACCGTAGGGCATATAAACAGTACCTGCTGTGTTTCAGTATTAATAATTTGGCCCTCTGCTGTTTTTACCACGATCCTCTAACGAGGAGATCTACATCAACCCAATCCCTCACCAGATTAGTCCTCTCTCACTCTCCCTCCTAATTCCCTAATATTCAGTCGAAAACTATTTCACAACCGCCATTGAGGCTTTCTTGATCTCTCCAATTATAAAATTGACTTTTTCTTGAATACCATTCCTCGACCATTCACCCCATTATCATAGATACTTGATGGAGCTTTGTATCTTTATTAGCGGAATGATGATATCGTCCATTGAGTGGAACAGGTTGTCATCTGCAATTCTTCAGCATTGCAGATGGCGCTTTGTTTCACGCAAGAGACGATATGCTGATAATTAAAAAGGCCAAATGCCGATGTTTTAATTTAGCACATTTAACTAAAGCTTCATACTAATTTCACGATTCTCGATTGGTGAAAGGTCTGGACTTAGTGCTGGCCAAGGCAGCGTAGTGATGTTCTGCTCCTGGTGGAACTCTGTTGAGACACGGGAACTGTGTGCTCTTGCGTTGTCATCTTGGAAAATGAATCGACGGCTGTGACGTCGCGCAAATGGTACCACATGAGCTGTTAACATGTTATCACGATAGTACTGCTCTGTGACACGCCCTTGGATGACATGTAATGTTGTTCTTCTTGTCATGGTTATGCCTTCCCACACCATAGCCGACCCACCACCAAAACAATCGTGCTGCCTTTCGGTTACGTCATGGTATCGTTCGTTCCGCCGCCGCCACACTCTGTTTCGCCTGTCGTGGAAGTCGAGAGTGAACCTCGATTCATCTAAAAACATGACGTTGCTCCACCGACGACTGTCCCAGCACTGTCGGGCTCCACTCCAATTATGCCTTGCTGCGATGTGACGTTCAGTCAAACGTGGAATTATTCGAGATAGTCGAGCGTACAAGTTGCAGCTCAGGTGATGTCGGATAGTCTGAACACTGACTCTCACATCTGTCGCTCGGTGCAGCTGCTGCCCAATTTCTGAGGCACTTTGATGGCGGGTCCGTAATGCTGTGGTTCGGATGAATGTTATGATGTGGTTAGCAGTTGTCGCGCTTGGTCGACCTGTCCGACGCCTGTCATCACCATTGCCTGTCTGACGGTAGCGTGACCACAACCTGCTAATCACTGCTTGAGTAACGTTGAGAATTTGAGCAACTGTATTGTGTCCGTCGCCAGCTTCCAACATGCCAATGGCGGCACGTGTCAGTATTCGCATACCGCAAACGTTACGACCAGAAACTATTGATGAACGAGTTAATACCATGAAAAGAACGATGAGGCCTCCGAAAAAGCCCGTCCAGTACAAATGAACATTTCAAAACGTATCCCACAGACATTAACACGGCGCTCGTTCGAAAAACCTGAACGAAGTTTTCGTGGACCAGTGACATTCATGATCCACACTAAAGTTGGTAACATATTGATGTGTCCAATCACGCATATCCAATACCATTTTTCGAAAATATCAACATCAGCTTGGATATCCTCTACTTTTTTTGAATAGTATATGTTCAGTGTTTGTAATTAAAACATTGTTTTTGAACCATCGTGGGATACGCTGGTCGATCTCGTTCCTAATAATAATAATAATAATAATAATAATAATAATAATAATAATAATAATAATAATAATAATAATAATAATAATAATCCTTCGGCCTCCGCTGATTTGCCGCGGTCCTTCAACGAGAAAGTATCAATTCTTCACTCGGGTACTCTCTTTCCCACTCTCCCTCCTAATCTCGCAACATCAATCTCATCACTCTGGGTACTTTCTTCCCCATCCTCCCTTCTAATCTACCAGCATTCAGATACAAACTGTTTTATAATTTCCCCAACGGGCGCTTTTTCAATCGCACCAACTATAATATTGACCATTTCCCTGATATCACCCCCTCATCCACTTATCTCTCACGTTTTCATCCCATCTTTCCATTAGTTTCCAAGAAGTTTTGTTCTTCTAGGAAAATATTTACGGCATTCTGAAATGAAAAGTCCCAGGATCTCCTAGACTGCACATTTTGGTATGCTATTTCCTCGCCTTTTCTGCCCCCCCCCCCCCCCCCCTACTCATCAACGCCAGGGACTTGAATCTTACTTTAAACAACAATGACCAGTAGGTACCTAAAATATCTCAATTTTACTCTTAACAACACTTTCAACAACCAGGGCTCATATCGTACCGGAACCTGTTTGTGTACCTTTTTTTACCATTTCATCAACATTTTTCTGAAAACCCGAATTGCGGATGGCATTCGTTCTATTAATTTCATTCGTTTTCATAGGAAACTTGGATATTTGCATTTAAAGAACAGTGACGATATCATGATGGTGTGGCTGTCATGATCAAAGACCTCACTTCTTTACCTAACAGCAATACAATTGCTCAAGTTATTGCATCCGTGTTTTAGATTCCCAATGTTTTGCTTCCCTTGGAAATTTCTGTAATTGAAAACTGATGAACGAAAATAGACACAGACATATCGTTTGATTATTGGTCAACATTGAAAAGTGAGATCCCTACATGATACAGATGTATAGCATCCAGTTGCCTTATAACCAATGCTGTATGGAAAGACAAATAACACGGAAAAAATTTCTTTTTATATGAAGTATTTACCAAACTTAAGGAACAATCGACGCCACGCCCTTATTATATGCTTTTCTTAACAGAGAGCATATCAGATAAAAAAAATAGTAGGCCTCTTTCAGTTCAAGCTTTTCGATTGCCTTTTTAGTTGTATTAACGGACAACATTTTGTCACTGAAATGTACGAAAGTTTTCCTAAAAAATAATCTGGAACTAAAAAACTCAAGATTAAAGTCCGAGAACAGGCGGTACGAGGGTCTGTAGTCTTAGAGGGGCCTGTTTCCTCCAACCCTATCTCCACTCTCCACAGAAAGACACATGAAACTAATTCAGCATACAAATAAGCAAGTTGAAAAACAGACTCCTGTCAAACACAAATGAAAATTTAAGGGTGCCACGTGTCTGGAAAGAAGACAGACTAGCTGGAATCATTTCTAGGAAAGCAGGCCGAATCGATTGAAACGATTGGCAAATCACTTCGGGCGCAGTGGACCGCAATGAAATAAGTTTTGTTTTTGTTTTAAAATCTGAACTTTGTTATTTGTCTGAACTTTGAGAGAGCTTATTAAATTTTAACCCTTCACTTAAAATTTTCGGTCAAATCGTTATTTTTGTAATGTTTGCTTCAGAAATATAGTTCCGTTTCTAGGACGTGACATGTTGGGATAATGGCCGTACGTACCCATAGTTACGGTTTGAGTTACAGCGGTAGAGACGAGCAATTTGTATCTGTCAAAAGCCTGATCCTGTCAGTCCAATCACCTGCTAAATTATTTTTGGCCGTCAAAATTTGTTCACATGTCTTTTCCATGTTACAATTTGTGGGGGAGTGATTTTAGGCACTCCCCTATCCATTGTAACATGGAAAATCCGTAAAGATGAACTAACTTCATTTCAAAGAAAAGACGAAGAACATCCACATAATGTGAAGAAACCTTTAATTTGTTGTACTCGCACTTCTGTATAAAGCACAAATATGGACTTCCACCACTCTATTCAAGCTTTATCTGAAAACCTAAACTCCAGATCTGTAGTCTGTTAAAAATGGGAGACAATTACTTTCTGTTCGTCTTTTTCAGGTGTGTACTGTTGTGGTCCGGCATCCCTCATGGCAATAAAGAATGGCGAAGTAAACTACTTATACGACGCGCCGTTTGTCTTTGCTGAAGTTAATGCTGATAAGGTTTTCTGGGTTGTTGATGAAACGGGAGGCCTTGTTAACGCAAAAGTCGAGGGAAAAGCGTAAGTTGTATGCAAACTTCTTTTTCGAATCTGTATCTCTCTTTATGAGTGGTGAAAGTAGAGCGGAAATGATGATGTGCTTTCGTCGGGTAAAAAATTTCAGCGTCAGAATTACGGAACCCCGAAATTAATTCCCAGTGTACCGAATCGGTGAAATCTGTTCAGCATAATGCGCAAAATCGTTATATAATTCTCATTATTTTGTTTTCGCATCAAAATCATACTTATGAATATGAATAGCTATAGAATGTGTTTAACGAGATTTTTCCTATAACACTATGACTATGCACTGGTGGGAACGAAATGATATTTTTGACAAATAGTTTCCAATGATGTAAGGTCACTAGGCAACACAGTCCAACACTGCATGACCTAGTATTACGGATTATCTATACCAACATTTGGACAGCAACACTCCCTAAAAGAATAGTACAACAATCAGGTAACAGTAGACCACCAGGTAATCCATCCTATGCACCTGGACCAAGCATACCGCACATAACTGCATGGTCTTGCATTACAAGCTGCTCCTACAAATTGTAGGGCTGTATAACGCCTTAAGTGGATTAATAGTAATGAGTGCTAACACTAGCCCAGCCGGGATACACACCGTGCATCCTATAGTACCATACTAAACAACCAAGCATGACCTCCTACCGCACGATACAGCCTGTCCCAGCAATGCGTATTATCTATGCCAGTCAGTGAATAATGCAAAGCATTCGGTAGGTTTGAACTACCTACGGCTAACAGCAGACCCACAGGGATATAAACCGTACGCCATAACAATCGCACTGGACATCCAAGTATACCCCCACAACACTGCCTGTCCTAGCATTACGTACTACCTACACCAGTCAAAGGGTAATACAAACATTCAGCAGGTTAATAGTACTAAGGATCAACAATAGACCAACCGGGGTATATACCAAACATATTATACTACCATATTACTCTGTACGAGAAGCCCGACACAACCTGATAGGAGCAACGTCATATCGGATTGTACAGTGGAACACAACAGCGGGCAACGTCTCTATGACGTCGGCTTTGCATCATGACGTCACACCGTCGTTAGCAACTTAAATATTTTTGCGGGAAAAACTTTCAAGAAGAAACCCTCATTTCCCATCAATATTCTGTCACATACCTATTCTATATACCCAAAACCATACCCATACATATATGTATACCTTAATCTAGTACAGTATGCATGCAGTACGTACCCAACGTGCTAGAACCAATTGGATGGAACTGATGTTTTGCACCGGGAGAAGCTGCCCCGGCAAAGCTCCTGTTTCTATGTGAATTTAACATTGCTTAGATTAGATCTTGGTAATATTCTCCGGCCCGTCCCTCCTATGCTACTATGGGGTTTTGAGCAGGCCTAGAGTATATGACATGGTGAATTAAAATCAGAGAAAACTGTTCAGTAATGATTTAGTTCTTCTCCCATTTTAAGGACTTGGGAACCAACCGTTACTAATCCTCCTTCCAATACTATAATATTAGAACGTTTCTTTTCATGTTCTATAATACCTGGGTTTATGTGATTTCTGAAATAAAACCTGAAGCAGCGAAGCTGCTAGAGGTTTTTAACAGAAATCACACAAACTCAGGTACTATCGACCGATAGAACATGAAAAGGAACGTTCTAATTGTTTTATTATGCCGAACAAAAATACTTTTCATTGTCAAGTGTTAACTGCAACATTCCATCAATCTTGCAACAATGTAGCCGAATCCAGAAACATGCTTTTAGTGACGTCATTCCGAACGAATGCCTTCGCTTTAGGAGTTTCCATTTTACCAAATTCGAAAATAACTTGTTGCAAGTGCCGTCGCTTTGGGAGTTTCAAAATCACCAAATGTCAGTGTTTACAACTGCATCATGCTGTTAATGTTATAATTCACTATTAATGCTTGTGTGATAAGTGGTATGATGGAATGTAAATTCATGTTTCTTGGACGACGACAGTTGTTAGAATTTAGAGGAGAGAAACAATTTATTTTGAACTTGATGCGGAGAAATCAATGAGGTCGAGGAGGACTAATACTACTAAACTTGTGGAAATATAATTGATTGAAGTCACATTCTTGATTCACTAGAAGTGGTGAACAACACGTGAGTTTTAAATATTTCTGATTCTTTTGAATTCATTGTTTGCAGTTAAAATTGATAACACACCCACTGAAGATGACATATTTGTAGGTAAGTTTGTGTCTATCGGTGACTAAAAAAGTTAAACAGACACGGCGCCAGCGTTTGGTGTTGAGAAATTAAAATCAGGTCGAGCGTAATCGACGCTGATCAATGAAAGTGGAGCTTACATTTTTTTTGTTCTCATGTCTCCAGTTATCCAAAAATCTCCAGTACTATGACTTTTTAGAAGGTGTCAAATTAACCAATCACGGCTGATTTTACAAACGTGAGGCATAATAATGTAATAGAGATTCGCTAATTTGTAAGGTATAAATTTGACGATATACATTTTGAACCCTCTACTGAATAAACGGGCCCGGTACCTGATGTTCCACCTAAGACTATTCATCCAAATTTTGATATTTTTCTGAAACAATAAGGAAGAACTAGTTCCAGTGAATGGTTTTGAGCTATGGTTTGAAAATTGAAAAAAATTATTTTTTATTGACTATATTGTAAAAATGTTTATTGTGCTATTGTTTGCATGGATCCCCGCCTCGAAAAGCAAAAACAATTAATAAACAAATAAAATGAAAGACAAAAAATTAAAAGATACTGAAATTTAGACACACGATGATTCAATTCGATTCGCAAATTTTCGAATCACCGCGATTTTCTCTAAATCTTACAAAACGTCTCCTCTTGAAATCTTTTCTGTGATCATGTTTTCTGTTTGGGAGACCTGATAATAGAAGAAGAGTTCAAGGGTGTTCCACGTCCGATATTACTACCTGGAATTATTTTGAAATATCCCGCTCTTGTAATTGACTTGCCCACACAAACGAGTCATCACTGGATTCAAAGATTGAGTGGAGACTGGCAATGCAAGAACGAGTAATAATAACAACTTGAAGGAAGACCCGTGAATACACACGCGTATTTGAATGTGTTAATCGATATGGCACGAGTGCCAGCGCGGAAGGATAGAACGAGAGGCCACAGGCCCATTCACACACGTGTGTCGTCGCCCTGTTTTTATTACACGCCTTCAAGTCTATAAAAGCAGTTATTAGAAGGATATTCAGCAATTCATTTTGACAACTGGTCCCCTGCCAGTAGGCACATAGAACTCATTGCAACTCGGGGGACGATCTATCAACAAAAAAAACGCATTTTATCGCCAACCACGTGTTATTATGTTTAGTTATCGCTAGCGATTCAATTGTAATTGTGGTGAACGATCAGTGGAAAATTCCAGTGAAATTTCGCTTCTATTTAAAAATAGTCCGTCAACGTTTTCCGGATTTTTCATTTTCCACATGGTTTAGTGATTGCTGTAGATGGGGATTACAAAGAACATGCGTGTAATAAAATTCGATTCGATTCGCAATTCGTCGGAATTCTCTGCCCCATTCGATTCGGAATTCGATTCGACGCAAAGTTAGATATTGACGGGCTCAGGTACGTTCTATTTTTTTCAAATCGGTTTGTTTCTAACTTTGAGGAATACGACAAAACCTTATCAAAGGTCAGATTTTTAACCCTGTTACACAGCCAATCAGCACTCTAATACGAGTTTTGACAGAGTTAGGTCCAGCTAAGCCCGTTGTGACTATAACAAGAGCTATACACTGTCCAAAAAGCCATAATTCTCACCGGGTCAACAAAAATTGTTTATTGTATCTTAATTGGACAAATGTGCACTTCTCCCAGTGAGACAAAAATGTTATCTCCGTTTACACGAAATCACTTTATCTTTCATTGTGAAGTGACAAGTTGGAATTTTTTAAAAGTTAACGTTTCTAAACACGTCATCTGTTGACCAGAATGTGATAAACGTATTCAATGTATTCGTCGTCATTCACGTGAGAAAGTTTATTGATTTCTAAAAATTGTGAAATATTTGCTTTTTATTAAGTCATTATGATTATGCAAATTATATTTGGGATTCCGAAGTACTCTATCAGTCGTCTCTTTTGTACGTGTGCTGTAAATTTTGAAGAGGTCTTTTTTTAAAATTCCCATGAACCATACAAAATATGCACTTGACAATATAAAATCTATTTGTGTTTTGAGTGAATAACAAAAGTATTTCAAAGATGAGATGGAAAAATAAAAAACATTTTCATGGCTGCCAATTTGCGTCATCGGAAGAGATTTAACCGAAAGTTACGTCTCCTTCTCTTAATTTTCTAAAATTGTCAGAAAATGTAACACTGAGGGTATGGGCATTTCATATAAAAATAGAAAGTTCGAAATGTTAGTGAAGTTCTATCATCGATGTCAGAATCATTTTTCAACCTTCAGTTATTTTTCCTGTGAGAGGTATACAGATTCAGAAGCTAGCTTTTAGATTGTTTTGTTCCCAATCAGTTTGAACGTTTGACTATAACTCTCTGTTTAAACCCTTTACCCAACGTAACGGTCAAAACCGGCCAGCGCTATTCTCAAAAATCACCAATTAATTTTCATTAGTTTTTCATTTTTTGTCTCAAAAACATAGGTTATGACCCTCATTGGAACGAGCTCGTCGAGCTCGTTCCAAAGAGGGGTCATAACCTATGTTTTTGAGACAAAAAATGAAAAAATTAGTTATTCAAGAATTTTTTTGCAAGTGTCGTCTGCTTTTCATGTTAGGTAAAGGGTTAAAAATAATAAAAAGGCACTTTCGTCATCTTTTGGTGTTATGTAACCTTTATTTCTCTTCATTATATTAACAGTATGCGCACCGTGACAAATAATACGGGCATATCCTTTCCATTAATACAAAAAAGTCTAGAAGGTAAGATTTGCTAATTGTTTTTCCTGTAAAGAATAAAAACTTGCAAATTACCGTAAAAGCACTGTCGCTAAACAAAGAGCCAAAGCAGTCATTTACTTAGTTACTTCTAATTAGCTTGCCACAAAAAGCCAGGTTACCTTTTGTAACTTTTAATAAACGGAAATACCAGACAGCTCCGAGATCTGTCTGTTGTTTCCGTTTATTAAAAGTAACAAAAGGAAACTTTTGATTCATTGTCTACTGATGTCATAGGAGTTTCCTCAGCAATTGCATGCTCCTCAATTCACCCGTCCAATAATTTTAGGGGAGCTAACGTTATCGAATGTCGATTTTCATGATGTGACAAGTCAGGGATGATACTCCCACACCCTGAGAGAAATTCCCCGGCATGTCAAACCAGTGGGACACGAGGCATCATGTACTAGCATCTTGTTGCGTAACACGTTGCCTCGTACATCATCAGATGTTGCTCGTGAAACGTTTCGTTCCAGAGGTTGATTGAAACCCGGCGGTGCACGTTTATCTGTATCAGAATCACGAGAAAGACCGTGAAACCAAAATTTAATGAAGATTTCTAACTCTAAAATGGCGATAATGAAAATTTTAAACTGTACTCCTGGTAATTTCACGCCATTTCAGTTAAACAGTAAGGTGAACAGTAAATGCGTGTAATCCACTAGTTATTGTATAGAATGGTTCAGTCTGTGCATGTTTTGGTTCGTGTTAAAAGGTGTCTCGCTCGAGTCCCCACATAGAACAGACTATCAACCTACAGAGGTCATTACAGAGATCGGTACACGACAGCAACTTAACCACTCTAACAATTTTTGCGAGAGTGGAGAAGCCGTAACACCGGATTTGATATAAAATGACATTCAAGCACCGACGTAGTCACACTTTTGTACATGTATGTAAATTGATACGCATGTGCCACTTCGATCCCCTACCAAAACTCAGAGGACAGCTTCCTGCAATACAGTGCAGCTACAAATGATACTTCATATCATTGTTATTTTTCTTTCTGTGCCATGTATAAAACCACTTTGTAAAATTATCTCATGAAATATGCCTTTGAATGTAATCAAAAACCTAAGATCTGAATAAAAAAATAGAACCTCCCCCCACCCCCCCCCCCCCCCCACAAAAAAAAAACAAAAAAAACAAAAACAAAATAAAACAAACATTTTAGACTGCGCAGATAGAAAAGCTCAGCTTTCTTGGATGAACAATGACGCTGTTGGAAACATGTGTCGACGGCGATGTCATAAAGCATAAAATTCTACCCGACTGCCATTAAATCTATATTGGCAGTTAGATGAATTATGTCACATGTGCATCGTCTTTTCCAACTTTTCCGAAATGAGATGTGAATATCAAGTTTGCCAGCTCACAAATGAGTTGTTGGTAAAAGGCGGTATCGGTGACCTGATACTGTTTGAGACCATCAAAACTCGCTCGATACTGTTCCTTGGGCGTGATTGCCAGATTAGAGCTCAGAGAGATAGAGCTCAAAGAGAGAGAGATAGAGACATAAAGAGAGAGAGAGAGAGAGAGAGAGAGAGAGAGAGAGAGAGAGAGAGAGAGAGGGAGCGCGAGAGAGAAAGAGAGATTTCTTGAAGTATATTCAAATTTTGTCAAATGTTAGAAATTTATGTCATACTCTACGGTTTTTGGCATTGCAGTATTGGGAAAAAGATCAGTACAAAGAAGCCCGGAACAAAGATATCCGACAGACTGAGAAATCTGAGCAGTCAAGAAGACCCGGATAGAGAAGATATAACACTGAAATATAAACACCCAGAAGGTATTTTAGCACTTTCACTATAATGTTTCTGTCTAGAATCGTCGTTTGTAAAGCTATTTTCGGTAACCTGGAAATCCATTTCGCAAGTGCGGGTTAGCGGTGGGGTGGAGGTAAATTTTAAAATTAGTTGGGTTAACAAACAACCCACATCTGCTGGGCTAAGTGAATATGAACCCAGTTGGTTCATATTCACTCAACCTAGTAGATGTTGGTTGATTTTTAACTCTATTGATTTTAGAGTGTAGATGCGGTACTAATTTACTTCTATGGCACTAAAGAGTGCGAGATTGTTTCTGCTAAAATTGTTTGTGTGAGTGTTTTCGTACGAGGGAGAATACAACCATTTCTAAAGTGGATAGAGACATTCTTCTCAGAACTGTGTGATCCCACACTTTTCGCTTTATGGAGAATAAAAATTTGAACATGACTCTAAGCAGAGGCGGATTAGAAAACTGGGATATCAGCGAGTTTCTCAGTCGGCGGTCGACCGAGTGGTAAAGTCCTTCGAAGAGTTTGAAACTTTTCTGTAAAGTATGGTAGATAAAATGTATCCCGCATGCTAAATCAGTATTCAATGTGACCTTCCGTGAATGGGGTTGAATGAAACCGACATTTTTGACCACTTGTTAACATCCTGCTGGTTGCTTCTCCAATTTAGAGGATGGTTGAGCTAACTAAAGTTGATAGGTCGTTTCACCTAGTCGTTTCCTGGAGCCAGTCCGCCTCTGGTTCAGTATTCAGTTCTCTTGTGGCGTTTATCGGGACAAAGGCATAGATTAAAGGCTTAGATGATTAAAGTTGCAGACTACCAAACGGTCCCGACATGTACAAACAACAGATGTGTCGATGCCAACTTCACTTAGTAACTCAAGGATGTTAACTCACATCTTAATTTTATAAGTGAAATGTGCTTTGAAATGGCATATACCGATATTTTTAGGGGGAGTTCCCCCAGCCAATCTCCACCCTGGCATCGCCGCATATGATTACATGTTACTGAAGGAAGGATTGTCTCCCTAGATCCATATCCGCCCTAGTATTGGTGCATTTGATTACACGTTATTAGAAGTCTTGTTTCGAAAATTAACCACATCCACTATATTGACGAAAAATATAAATTGATACCGCAGTTAACAGCAAACTTTCTACTAATCTATCTGCAGCTGACAGTAACCATTTCAGCACATGTATTCAGAAAAGGAATCGTCTGATACAATATTGCTTTCAGCAAATGGGCAAATACATTTTGTATTCATATAGTGGTTCAGTAATATTTGATACTCCAGCACTGTCAAAATTTTAATACTGTTCATTACCGATTTGATGTTCACGGTTGCGTCATCGCTACAGCATGTATATTTTATTTATGTACCACTAAATTTCCAAGAAGCCTTTCGATTTTGAACTGTACTTTCGGCCGACTTATAGTCCAGCTACATCATTATTGCATGCCTTAACCCTTTACCTAACAAGAAAAGCAGACGATACTTGCAAAAAAATTCTTGAATAACTATTTTTTCATTTTTTGTCTCAAAAACATAGGTTATGACCCCTCATTGCAACGAGCTCGTTCCAATGAGGGGTCATAATCTATGTTTTTGAGACAAGAAATGGAAAAAATAATGAAAATTAACTGGCGATTTTTGAGAATAGCGCTGGCCGGTTCTGGTCGTTACGTTGGGTAAAGGGTTAATGATGTACCTGGAATATTTTATGAGGAGGGACCTGATCCATTACAAGCGGGCCAATCAGGTTCACGCCTCCCCACAATCGATCACCTTTGCTACCCCTAGATACGACGAGAAAATAAAGAACAAGTGAGGTTTGATCTAAAATACACAGCGATAACAAGAATATGTTTAATAAAATTATTAAAAACTGTTTGTTGTGGCGTAGATATCAAGTGAAGGTAACTGTCGGAAATTTGGATTACATGTTTCAAACATGAATTTTTCAAGTAAAAAACTCTGCCATTATACGAAGGAAAAGAAAAGAAAAAATCCATAAAAAAATAGCCGACCTCCGACCACCAACTACGAGTTCCTTGAGAACTCCTGGCTTCCACTAAAAACATTACGGGTTTCTTTTTTGCGTCGAGTGATTTTGCTCAGATGTTTTTCCAAAGCATTTTTAATTTTTTTGGAGGTTCAAAGAGATCTTTACGTTCTTATGACTTGGGTCTTACCATTTGGTTCGCTCGTTTTTCCCCGACCTCGTCGTAAGACCTCGAGCCGGTAATAGGATGGATAAACGCATTTGTTCGCTGGATAAACTTGACAACTCAGTTTGCAGAAGTATAAATAAGCTCTTTAAAAATAAATACGCCATTAAAATAAAGACGCGCTTTAGCAAGTATACCAAAACGGGAAGAAGAAATGTTCTCACATGTTTGAAATCCCCCAAAAAGTGGGAACATTATAAATTGAGCGAAACTGTTTTGTATTTGTGGGCATGTTCAGTAATAATTTAATCCCACAGCCCCACCGGGCTGTGGAATTAAATTATTGCTAAATAATAAATAATGATAATAAATACAGTTTAGAGCCATGAATCTGCAATAAATTATGTGCTCTCAGACTTACAATGCTCTGTTAGTATGTACCAAATATGTTATTTGGGACACGGGGCGAATACACTACCTGCGCACACCGAAAACTCGGATGAAGAGGTGGGTTTTCAGAGCCTTTTGAAGCTTTCCAATGGCTGTGGTGCCTTAAGATGGTCAAGCAGCTAATTCCAAAGAATAGACTCGCTAATTCTTTTGATTATCTCCCTTTCTTATCAGTAGGTGTAAAGTGCCGATTCTAGACCACTTTTCCCAAAAACTGTACATGTACATGTACCGCCATAGGGATTCAGTGTTAAATCGTGTACAGAGTGTAAAAAATGTCGTTTTTGCATGGTGGTCCAGAATCGGCAATTGTTTTTGAGGCTCCCGGATCGCACTTTTTACCGTTCAAACATCCGTTGGCGAATGAGTGAAATTCGAAACATCGCTCGGAAGGGAAAAAAGTACAAAATTTGAAGAAAACGTAAATTTAAAAATTTTTCTCGACGTTCACATCGCGGATCAGACCTTCGATCTATCGTTGGTGATCGCCGGCAAAAAACGTTTTGCCGATTCTAGACCAGCATCAAAAAAGCGGTTTGCCGATTCTGGACCACCTACGTTCGCCAACGGCTGTTTGAACGGTCGAGGGTGCGATCCGATCGGTGAAACCGATTCGCCGATTCTCGACCAGGAAAAATCGATCTCAAAACGTTTTCTCGACGTTCGCCAACGGCGAAAAGCGGGTGTAAAGCGTAGTTACACGTCGAGGATTTTTTTTTTTAAAACCGATTTCGGCTTCCGGTACATCGAAAAAATGCGGTTTGCCGGTTCTGGACCACCGACGTTCGTGATCGCGTTCCGGACCGTCGAGGGTGCGATCCGATCGGTGGAAACGATTTGCCAATTCTAGATCGGGAAAATCTCAAAACGTTTTCTCCACGTTCGCCAACTGCTCGAAGTGGGTGTAAAGCGAAGTCACTCGTCGAGGATTTTTTTCCAAACCAAAATGGAAAAACTCGAGTTTGGAAAATTAGAACCGATGGAAATCGTCCGTTCACGTTCGTCGTGGCTGTTAGCGATCGAGAACTGATGAAATCATTGGACGGAACTGACGAAATGTCAAATCCTCGCGAGTTTTGTGAGGTGAATCGTCATAGAATCGGTTTTGTCGAGAGGAAATAAAAAAGTGATTGATATATATAGGAGAGAAAAAAAAAATATAAAAATAAATAGTTATTTAAAAAAAAAATAAATATCGAATCAGAATAGATAATAAAATATACATAAATCATGAACGATTCCCAGATTATGAGAGCAAGGTTTCTTTTAAAATTGCTGATGAGAGCCTATGCATTCTGTGTGAATGATCAACTAGGTCGTGTCTTATTAGAACGATGCGTCGGGTGTCGGTATCATCTAGACTTTGATCACGAGGATCATTCATGTCTGACAGTGGAAAGGGAAGATATGGTCCTCAAGTATTTCGAACCGGCGTTCGAATGCATTCAAATTGATGACGTGATCAAGTTTTGGAGGAGATTAGTCTTCTGTAAGGGGCGAGACAAGCCCACCAATTCGGAAGAAATGAAATTGGCGCATAGAAGTCTAACTTTAGAAGACAAGGGATGCGTCTTGAAATTATTGCTGGAGGAAGCATACGTCTAAGTTTTCTCATTGATATGAATAAGGAGAATAGAAAATAAAAAAATAAATACACACATAAATTTTTTATCGAATATTAGAAAGAAAAAAAAACATAAAAAATGAGAACCAGAAATAAATTGTATCCGATGTTAGACGACGACGAGGATGAGAAGCCGAACGGCGTTTTGCCAACGACACCGTCGCCAGAAGAAAAAGAAAGAGGAGAGAGAGGTATCGCATCGATCAAATCAGTAGAATCCAATTGTATCTGACTCGAGAGAGAGATTCTCGTAGTTCTCTCAAGAAGAAGTATTCGCGTCTCATGAAATTCGTCAACGCGGTCGACACAACACTCATCACGATTTCCATGGGTTTACACGCAGCCATCATCAAATCGTTGTTGACCACGGTCGGCATTCCGATCATGTTGATCATAGAAGGAGTGGCTCTTGCCGCCGGATTGTTTAGCATGGGAATCAGGAGGCTCTGAAGAGCGTGTTCAACTCGTCTTCTCGGAAACCGAATAAATTGGTGGGTGGATAAGGGGAAGGAATTCTACAACAAGGACGTTCGTCGATTGGTCGACCTCTACTCGATCGAAAATGAAGAGAAAGCCAGCGTCGTGGAACGTTGGAATCGAGCGATGAAGGAAAAGATGCACAGATACTTCAAGGCAAATTCGACCAAGAAATACATATACACTCGGAACAGTCTGGTTGAGGATTACAACGACACGCGACACAGATCAATCAAGAGGACTCCCACGGAAGCTAGTGAACCTCGAAAGATCTAAGATCAGGAAGAAGTCTAGACCGCCGAAATTTGCAATCGGCGATCAAGTGAGAATCTACGCTTATAAGAAGCACTTCGAAAAAGGTTACATTCCTTGATGGACCTCGGAAATCTTTGTGATAATCAGAATATTTCACACCGATCTGGTGACTTACAAAATCAAAGCTTTGGATGGCGAAGAGATCATTGGAAAGTTTTACCAACAACAATTGCAGAAGACGAAGTTTTAATAAAGAAAACAAATTTTTTATTTACTCTCTTTAACATTTTCTTGTTTACACATATATATATAAAGGAGAGAAAAAATAATAATAATTAAAAATAATAAAATCTATTTTTAGATAAAAAAGCAAGCTAATTAATAAACGAAAATAAAAAAAAACCTTCAAAAATGGCAAATATACTAGATATCGCACAAAGCATAGTGAAAGATGAAAGTGTTCAAGAATACGAGGTTCACGAATACGAACCGATAACTGGAACGAGTTTGAACAATGCGGGAGAGATAAGAATCAACATCGAAACCCAAGATCTATTTCTTCATCCTAGCGAGAGTTACATAGTGGTGCAGGGACGTCTCACCAAGGAAGATGGGACCGAATACGCCGACGACGACACGGTTACTTTAGCCAATAATGGCATCATGCATCTATTCAGTAATATAAAATACTTGCTATCTGGTCAAGAGATAGAATCTGTGTTTCATCCCTGTCAGGCCACCACAATGTTCGGACTCTTGACGATGATGATTGATGATTTTTCGAAATACAGAGGACTTAATCAGTTGTGGGTGAAAGACACCGTCGGCCCTGCTAGCGCCGGCGCCGCCAGCGATATTCGACTACGTCGTCAAGACGTCCAGACCCAAAGGAACGTTCTCATTCAGGATACCTTTGAAACACATCTTCGGATTTGCGGACGATTATAACAAGATAATGTACGGATTCAAACACAATCTGACGTTGATTCGAAAGGAAAACGACGACGCGATAGTGAGACTCCCCGCGACTGATGCGGGTAAGTTAACTCTACACAAGATATCACGGTTCGTTCCGCACGTGCAGCCTTTGATCGTGGATAAAACGCGTCTCTACAAGATCATAGAATACAAGAGTAAATTACCCGTGGGATTTAGAATGATACAGTGCGACATGGCTAGCATTCCACTCTCCACAAATCACTTTGATTAGAGACTGACCGTGAAATCCGCTTCTGAGAGACCACGTTTCATCGTGGTCGCGTTTCAGACCGATGGGGACGGGTCTCAGGAAAAGAATGCATCGCTATTCGATCACTGCAATTTGAGAAACATGCAAGTGTTTCTGAATGCCACGAGATATCCAGCAATCGATTACAATGCATCGTTCAACAAGAATGATTTCTGCAGACTGTACGGCGACGCCGCAGATTTTAGAAAGAAGTATCATGGTCTAGACGAATTGATGAGCAACCCTAATATATCTCCCGGCGAATACAAGTCGATGTATCCCATGTTCGTATTCGATGTCAGTAAACAGAGTGAACGACTCAAGAGTAGCGTCTTAGACATTCAGATCAAGATGCAATTCGATAGGAACATGCCTAGAAAAACCAAAGCCTTCGCCCTGGTCCTGTCGGATAGAGAATTACAATTCAAATCGGATGGAAATAAGATGTTGATCATTCGATGAGAGACGTGTGTGTGAAAAAAAATAAAAAGTAATGAGTAATTATTAAAAAACACAAAAAAAACAAAAAAAAAAAATAAAAAGTAATGAGATCTAGAGAGATTGGACATCCTTCTAAATCTCATTACTTTTTTTTTGTTTTTAATAATCACTCATTATTTTTAATTAATTATTTCCACGCATTCACTGTTTGTTCAGAGGATCTAGTTTGATCAGTATGCTCACCACGGAAGTGGCGGCTTCAAGATTATTGGTTTTCATAACGAAATTAATCACTTTGAGAGGCGTGCCGAATGTGCTAACTTTCGAGTGTTGATTCTCGGTCTTTTCGACGCTGTATCTCTTATCGCTCTCTACTCCATTCACCATGCGATTGACTACCGCTCTGTTATTCAAATCCGTGGAAGCCAGACTCATTCGAATGATTTTGCCTCCCAACGGCATGGGATATCCCACCTGACCATGTTGCGATCCGCTACCTCCATTTCCAAAAGACCACTTGGCTTTTCCCTCCTCTAACATGCCGGTCTCCTCGGCCCACATGGTGATCAATTGTCTGGCGTATTTGACTTTCTCCACCACCGAAATCAGGGTGCAGGCGTCCGACTTGTGCACGGGATTCAGTAGATTCATGAGCGCGTGTCCATCCATATCTAGTTTACCTTCCATGATGTCGCCCTTTCTCCAGACCGAGTTGTCGTCCACGTACTTCCTGCTGACCACACTGGAATCGAATTCAGGATCGTGATCGAGACCAAATAAATTGTGACCGTTCATGTTGATGCCACCCTCCATGGTTCCGCCAGATTGTTAGTTCAGGTAGAGATCGTTCACTTGCGATTCTATGTATTCTTGAGATTGTATCATGGTGGAATCCACATAACCCTTGTTGACCGCGGTGGAGTCCGCATCCGTGTCGTCGACCTTTGACAGATTCAATATCTTGTTGAATCCCACATTCAGATCCGATTTCATTTCTCGTCTGTCAGACTTTCTCTGTTCCAGATCTACATAGTGTTTGGTCGCCACATACTTGGGATTCGTGGGAGTGGCCACGTTCGTTATCTTGTTAGAATTGGCGTTCAATTGCGATTGCATCATTTTCTGAATGTCTCTGTTTCTCACATGTTCGCTGAATCACACATGAGAGTCGTCCGCGTATTTTTTCTTGGTTGTGGCATCGGTGGAATCTATGGGATTCGTGAGGTTCACCAAACGTTTGGATTTTAGATCGAGATCGTCGATCATGGCTTTATCCACTTAATTATCTAGCATGATTCGTTCGAAATCCGTGTTCCCCCTGTCAACGTATTTTTTAGTCGCCGCATCTGCGAGATCTATCGGCTCAGGAAGATTGTAGAGCTTCTTATCATTCATGTTCAAAGGTTCCTCTCCAGGTTCGTATCTCCGAATGTAACATTCATCCAAGTTGGCAACGTCGTAACCATCGCCAACTTCGAGCGTCTTCCTCTTCTTTTTGGGTCGATTTTCATCATGACTTCCACCAAATTTATCGACTGGCATGTTGTTTTGAGGTTTTTTTGTTTTAAAAAATATATTTCAAACGCAGTTTATTAAAAATGAATTATTTCACTTATTTTTTATTTTTTGTTTTTATTCGATTAAATTTTTTTAAATAATTTTTTACCTTTATATATACTATAAAAAAATCTCTCTCTAATGTAAATCATTGAGAATGTCTTGAAACCGATCTCCTTCCGACCATCTCTTGAGAACATACAGACATGGGTGACCGCAAAACACTTGATCTGGCGACTGCACTTGTTCCGTGTTGTAATGAACCATCGATTCGTTGAAATAGTTCTTTATTTCTTTTGGCGGTGAGATTCCATAGCTGTCGAAATAATAATTCTTCTTCTTCCCATTCTTGAACCATGCCACCCAGTGAGTACCTTCATCCGATAAATTGTCTAGATTTAAAATTCCACATTCTGATTGTCGAGGTCTTCTCTTCGCCAAGGCATCTCTGGAAAACACGCCTAGAAAATCTTTGATTATCAAATCCTTCGCCGCATTCGACAGATCAGTGTTGGATAGGGGTTCGTTAGGTAAGACGACACCTTCTACGGATATCTCTGTTTTCTTATTCATAAATGTGCATATTTTTTTTTATTGATTTATTTTATTATAATTCACTAAAATGACGTTATTTTTTTATATTTTTTTCCTTTTTCTTTTTTAAACTAACTCTCTCGATGTCTCTATCGACTTCCATAATCTTGAATCCATTTAATTCCTCTTGATTTTCTAGAATCCTATCGTCCTTAATCATATCTGGAATCCTATCTGGAATCCTATTGTCCATAATCATATCCAAAGTCCAATGTCCGAGTGCTAAAGTGCTTATTTTATCATCTAACATGAATCTCTTATCATCGTCAGCCATCAGCGAAATCTTGTTGACTATTTTGGTATACACATTGTGATTGTCACTTCGAATCAATTTCATAGTCTTATACACTGGACCACTTCCGAACAGACAATCTTTATACTCTCAAAAAGAGATGTTTTTCTTCACCACACACGCTTTAACCCCTTTGCACTTCTTGATCTCTTCATCTTCTAGACGATAAGCATATAGTTTGGGTCTCAAACCCACGAATTCGATGATTTGTTTACCACCGCTCTCATCCTTAAATTTACCCAACACCTTTTTGTTGTCATTCAATTGAATGTTGGACAGGTGATCGACGGGATAATTGCTCGTGTCGAACCATGCAGCCACGTCCGGAGATATATCTTGGTAGACATGTTTTGTCTCTATCTCATAAAATAAACTGTCCATGTCGGTGAACAGTAGTTTGGCTTTCTCACCAAATTTCCGTTTGACGTAATCATAGTGAAACTCGTACATCAATCGCTTGCTGATATCTAAGATGATTGGTCTGAGAGAATAGGTTTTGTCGAACTTCAGGTGCATCTTTTGCATGTGAATGTCCACTAGATTTTCATCGAATATGGTTCTATAATTGGGTTTCACCACTAATTTTTTAGCTCTTTTCTCAGATGTGATGAGTCGAATGTCGGTTCTCTTCCTGAAGTTTTCGATCGATTTACCGTACACGCAGTTGTTCATGTGTTTGAAGAAATCTTTTTTGAAATCATTCTCGGCTCGAATTCTGAGATTCGTGTTGGGATCGATGTATTTTTTCATACAAGGCTCTTCGTCGAATCGAATGACGCGATGTATGTCGACTAATTTTATCCCGTAATCGACATATTGTTTCAAATTCTCGCTGTAGACAATGTACTTACGTTTGTTAAATAAACTGGGAATGAGTTTTTCTCCTTTGATCGGCTCCATTCGTTTGGGAGCTAGCGGATAATCGTTGTGTAGGTCGTGTAATTCTTCCGGATAGTTCAAATCGACTTCTAAAATGCAAGGATAGTCTCTCCATCTTTACATCTCTTCCGGTTCTGTCACCCATTTGAAATTTCCAATCGGTAAAGGACGACTCATGGCCCAACCATGCAGATTATTAGCGTCTCAATACTGTATGTATTTATTCGATCGGTCCGAATCAAAACCTTCTTTCATGTAGGGATTGCTGGCTTCAGAATATCTGTGAGAGATCATCGAGACACCACCTCTTGTGGCCTTTTCAAACATGAGCAACATATCCATGTTGGATAATAATTCCAATTGGATTTCGGTGGTCTTAAACAGAGCATCCCATGTCAGACCAGGTGCGGTGAAATACCAAGCCAGATCCAGATCATAATTTCGATGACAGACGTCTCGAAAATTTTTGATCACGTTTGCCAGTAGCAGAAGGTCAGTCTTCAGATAGAGATCGTGATAATCTCTCATGGTTTTCATATCGAATGATTTCCACACGTTTTTTGGGGTGTTCATAATTCTCGTCGGAAATGTCGGATTCGTATAATTTTGAATAAAAATCTTCTTTCGAAGGTAGCGCGGTGTCGTTGAATCTCTTTAGTGTTCGCTCGTGATTTAAAATTTATCCTTGCTCATGTTATCTACTAATTTTTCCAGGGCGGTCGACATGAATTTAAAATTATCGATGAAACGTATGGCTCTGTGAATGGATTTCCTTTTTTCTTTCAACGTCTCTCCATCGATTACTCTTTTCTTCTCCACGAGCTTCCATTTTCGTGAAGCAAATGTATCTTTCTTTGTTGTTTGTGATGCAGTTTAATTCTTCGTCGGTGGTGCCGAAATTTTTCACGAACAGATGACTGTCATAACCCGAGAGATTGTGAAATATCACTGGATAGAAAATGGAGTCTCGATATTTTAAATTGCACTTGCTGTAAGCCGGACCACAATACAGACCCATGTAATGATCGTGGTCTCTGACCTTCTTATTTTCCTCTGAATTCTCATCGAATGATTGTCTGCATATGTGACATTTGGTGGCTCTGTTATTTTCGCCCTGCTGCTCTCGCATGATGATCATTTTCGCCAGAGTTTTGAATTTGTCATATAAAATTTGAATTTTCGATTCTAACTCTTCCACGAACCATTGAGCCACGTCGTCGTCTTCGCACTGTTTCGTGTAGGTGAAGGGACCCATGTCATGTTGCGAGTCGAAAGCGCATTTCACATAAATGCAATAGCCTGAAGGCATGTGTTTTTGATATCTTTCAACGTAACTTTGAAGAGCGTTGGGTTGGCAGTAACTCGATTTCACAGTGAAGCAATCGAAATCGGCGTACACGACGAATGGTACTTTTAACCTTCTATTGTGATTTTGAAAGTTCATGATGGTTTGAGGTTTAGGCATTTCGACTGCGACACCTTGATTTTCGTTGCAATATTCCTGATGTTTCGCTAACGATTTTATGCTGTGAAGTGCCTTCATGCAGTTGCAACATAAACATGTATTTTGTTCATGTTTATTATTTTGTCTCGACAGTAATCGGCTCGAATCTTTAACCCAACAATAATGACGATTGTCACCATTCGAAATCAATAATAAAATAATCGTCTTTTCTCTTTTCTCTTTTGAGATATGAAGTCTGTCTGAGAAGATAGATCGTTCATTTTTTATCATTGTATCCCAAGATGTTCACCGCTATGGTGGGATTTGTGCCTCAAAATGTTTGATGTGTTTTAACTGCATTGGAAAAGTCACTCTGGTCCAATCGAGATTTTTAGAAGTCTCCTCATAACGAGAAAGTCTATCGGAGTGCAGTTTGATGGGGTATAAAGTAGAGGTGACTGCCCATTTAAAACACTGATCCTCTTTATTTCTCATGTTGATCACAGCTTTTTTTTTAGCTAAGAAATACGGTAATTCCACGTAGGAAGACGCTTTCAACGAATCGTTTTTAGTTATATGAATTTCGAGTTTCAACACCTCATCGAATGTCCAACTACTACCTTCATGTTGATGATTCGCGATTTCACTTTTATCATTTCGAAAACGTCTGATAAATCTGAACCTTGAAATATGGGTTCGACTTTAGATCTGAAATATGCATTTTTCATGATGCTCTCGCCAGAATTCACGTCGATTTTATTCATCACGCAATGGAGTATCATCTTAATTTTTTGTCCCATGTTCATGTGTTTGCGAAACAAATCCAATACTTTTTTCTTTCCATGAACAATTTTGGATTGACTTTGTTGAACGAGGGAACCACGTCAAAAGTTTTAAAAACACCTTTGATTGCACTCTCCCGTTCTACAGGATTCGATTGGAATGCTTCCATGATGACTCATGCTACATATTCTTCTCCTTTTCCTTCATCGATTGCTCGTCGAATTTCATTCGATATATCTCGTTTGTCTAGATTCTGAACTGCATCACTCGTTTTCGTTTTAGTTTTTTTTTGTTTGTTTTGAAACTTGAAGCTCCTCGACGGCTTTTCATTTAGTCATCTTCTTATTTTTCCCAACTGAAACGTTTTTTTTTTTCGACGTTGGCATTTCGATTCCCTTTACTACCTTTTCATTCTCATTTTTCACAACTGAAGCATTTTTTTTACGCCATTGCTATCGACATTTCGTTTGCGTTTTCATCGAGCAAACTACGTATCTCCTCACGCATGATCTTTCTAATTTCATCACGCTCCATGTATCGTCTTCTATTGTTAGGTGTTACTGTCATCGCCTTATTTTTTTCGAAATTCGAGTCTGTTTAAGTTTGTCCACTTTTGATCTTTCGATTTTTTTCTTTCCATCATTTCGCAAACGATACTCCTGTTTGACTTCAATTTTCTTTGATTTGGTTCTATGATTTCTTAAATGTGGAATGTTTAATTCTCTACACATCTCGTAAGAAATTAGGTCGTAGAGATTACAAAGACATGACACCATCAAATTGAACAAGGTCGAGACGAAGGGCTTAGAGCACAAATACAACAAATATGGCATGCCTTTGAAATTGGACAAAGCCACACTTGATTTGTTTTATGAGTACCAAAGCGATCTACAGAACATAGTCATCACTGAAGACAGAGAATTTGACAAGGACAATTTGTCGTTGCCCTACGGAAGTTACATGTATACAAAAATCTCTTCAAACTCGTGAACAAATCAGGTGGTGAGAGTGCGTTCACCAATGTAAAAAAACTCGCAAAAGTAAAGATAAACATTCAACACATTTTCGAAAAAGGAGAAGACACGACCATCAAATATGCTAATAATGGACTTGAAAATATAAAACAATAGAGAGACTGATTTTTAGCGAAGAAGAAGGAAAAAAAGTAATGAGATCTAGGAGAGGTTGAAATCTCTGGATCTCATTACTTTTTTTTTGTTTTTTTGTTTTCCTTCTTCACTCACATCATTATCATTCTCTTCAGAAGGTAGTGGCGGCGGTGGAAAACGTCTCATTCTTTTAAATTTCAACCATCTGTCCCAATCTTTTTTAAACTCTTTTTTTCAGTTCTTTCCTAAGATATCCATCGTTAGCATCTAATTGTTTTCCACATCTTTTTCCCACACTATCCCGCAATATTCATCATTAGCGTCTAGTCGTTTTTCCACATCTTTTTTGCACTCTATCCCATGATATTCATCATTATCATCTAATTGTTTTTCCACCTTTTTATCCATTTTATATTATTTTTTTATACTTTCTATGATTTATATTTTTATATTTTATATAATTATATAATTTTTACATTATAATAACATACTCAAAATTGGTATATTCTTAAACGGCGAATTCTCACCAAACAGCAAACCCTTACCAAGTCGCTCAACGTTCTGTCCACTCTTCAGATAGAGACTGTTTCCACTGAAAGAGTTGCCACCTCTAACGGGTTCTAGATACAATCCTTCACCATTGTCGTCTATGTGGACGCGACACACGGCTCCTCCCTTCTTCAAAACAGTCCGCTGCCACCCATTAATTTCTCAACTGCCGAACTCACGAGTCCCGAGAGAGCTCCCATGCCAAGAGTCTTTCCGAGAAAGGGCAATGCTTTTGCAGCAAAGGGCAATGCTTTTGTGGCAATTCCTGCCAATAGTGGTAGGAAACCGTCTTTCATTTTCAAATTGTATTTCAATTGAGCGGGACTCAATCTCACCATCAACCATCTTCCATCACCGATCACTTTTTCCATCCTTTTGATTTGAGTTCTGGTCCAGGTGATTCAATCATCACCGCCACTCATCAGATCGTCGTGAGTGAATTTGAATCTCACTGGCTCACATCGAGTTAATGCTCTCTTAAGTTTCTTCCTCTGTCCTTTAGATATGTTCACGTTTTTAACCACGTATTCAGTCATATTTCTTTTTTTAAAATATATTTTGTTCAATTGTTTTTTTTGGTTTTAATGATAATTATATATATTAAATAATTTTTGTAAAATTAATATTGCGTTTATTTTATCTTCTTATTTATATATGTACACAATATTTTTTTGTTGTTGCGTTTTTATATTTCTTTTATGTGAAATTGTATCGTCACCCTATCTCCAGGGAGATCTAACAGTTCACCATTTTGATCCGTCAACGTGGTTTTGAGACTATACGTGTCTAAAATCACTGGTAGATAAACTAAAGTCTGAGGTCGTTCCACGATTTTATAACCCGGCGACATGTTTGGAAAGAAGGAATAGATCGTCGGTTGAGCGCTACCATTCACATAGCTTCCAGAAATCACGTCCATGTTCACCAGAATGCTATTGACTGTGAGAATGTCAACCGTATTTTCAGATCCCGCATGGCCTCTATCCATCTTTCGATTGAATCCCAGCATCTTGCCTATAGAATCGTTCATGTTGAAATCCACTCGAAAATTATCTTCCAAATCCAACATCGTCTGTAAGATATTAGGGTTGGGAGCGAGTCTGATCTTGTTGCTTCCCTTTCCATCTGTATTCATTCACGTCTGAATGTAATTGTTCAAATCGTCTATGTCATAACTTCCTTTGGGAATTCGAATCTCCAACCAATCCACTCCGTCGGAATACTTGAATGAGTTATTCTTTTCGGTGATGTTGGGAAAGGAATAATAAGTCTCCAGATTCACCAACGCCATCTCGTATCTTTTATCTCTATTCAATTCCATGGAAAGTTCGAATTTCGTCGTGAATCGAGTCGAATCGCCACTCACCACGATTTGAATGGATTGTTTTGCAGCCGTATTCTTGCTTATCCATTCTAACAATTCTCCTTGTTCGAACATTATATTTTTAAAAACACCTTTTGGTTTTATTTTTTCAAAACTAAATTATTGATGATTTATTATTTTCTAATTTTTGTTTTCCCTCTCTATCTTATTATCATCAGAAACATAAAACTTGTCGAATCCGCTCCGATATTTTCCGCAATTCAATTCGCTAGTCAAATCGATCACGACGAAATTGTAAAGTCCTCCATCCCAAACCCTCTTGCAAAATCTCCTGAATTCCGCCACGCTCATGTCGTTTGCGACGTGATCGCCGTAGATGTGATTGAGATTTTTTAGATCCTGGCGAAAGAGACACAGTAAATTAGCGTTCTCCCTTATCGTCTGTCTGGGCAATGGAAAATAATTCTGCAACAGGTAGAAACAGTCCACGTTGCTGTGACGACCTCTAACGTAATGCGATTTGCATCGGTTCTGTCTCTCCATAAGCAGATCGTCGAAAATCATGAGATTCTTATCTTCCGATTTCAATTCTCTAGGATCCAGAACGTCGCTAGCATTCTCATAAAATTGACACTCGACGTTCGAAGACGCATTTCTCTTCATCAATTCCATCGCTGCACCATCCAAAATGGTCGAAAGAGAAGCTTCACATTTGTCGAATTCCTCACTACTGTCAAAGATTCTGGCTATGACGTCTTTGGGCAATCTACGATCCATGCACTCTCGAAGCAATCTGTATTCGGGTTGAAACAAACTCTTACCAAACACGAATAATCTATCGTAATCCAACCAGTCAGGTTGCGATAACAGATTCATCAAGAGATTGGTCTTTCCACAATTCGATTTTCCCACTATCAAGCCTCTTATGCTTTTGGGAAAGAACTCGTTATTCGACCTCTTGGTTGCGGCGTCATTCCAAGACATATCTTTAATGTTCATCTTTTTTTTATTTTTGTTATTTTTAGATTTTCAAACATAATTTTCATGTTTTTTTCAAACTCAGTTTTTTAAATATTATTATTTATTTATATTACACCGTCACGAGTTCTCTTCAATCCAGATCCATTCATCATTTTGGCTAAATCTTGTATGGGTACCACAGCATCCTTAAAATCTTTCCAACTTTTTGGCGATCGCTCTAACGTAGCTCGCTCCGCCAGCAGACTGATCAACTTGTCAATCAATGCGTCAGCTGCCCTCTTGCCAGCCACAGAAGCGACCCTACCACTAGCTTTGGAAGCGGCTTTCTTACCAGCATCCAAAGCCATCTTCTTTCAGACCTCAAATGCGGTTGATGTGAGTTTTCTACCTGCATTGCTTGTGAATGCTCGCATTATAGAATCGATGATGCCAGAACCGCCTTGAACGTAAGTTCTGACGTATCCCCTGTTCTTTATCACCAACATATTTTTATTTTATAATACTTATTTTGTTTTTTTCACTGGTAAATCGTTTGTTGTTTAAATGCTTTTTATTATTTTCTAGTGTAAAATTTACTGTTTTTATTTTATCTATTTTTTGTTTGTTTGTTCTTTCTACTTATTATATATATATCAATCCTTCAATTCGTTCATCAGCGTTTTATAATCGCGTTTATTCAAAAGCTTCTGCCTCAACAATTCGTTGCATATGCTCACTATCTCATTATCTAATCCAGTATTACCAGCGCGTCAACTTGCCATCAACAAACTCAATCTCTGAGATAGAGCATCAGAATCGCTCAGAAGAAAAGTGGTTCTCACTCCTTTCCCAGTCACCCATTCGACGAATTTCTTATTCATATCCCATATGGGTTTCAACACCTTCGTCCACTTGTAATCTCTATTGGCTTTGGGCCTCATTTCTCTGACATCATTATTTCTCTTCATGGATTGGGTCTGAACCAGAATGTTGCCATAATTGTCAAAATCCCGATCCGTGTAAATCTCCAGGCTTGTCGAAAAGGAGCAATTTGCGCAGTCCAGGAGTTAATTCGTACCTATTCGAACCGACGATTAAATTATCATCATCCTCTTGCACTTCGGTGTCGCCTACAAAAGTTCTACCGCTAGAATCCTTATAAATTCCATACAACAGATCTCTCTTACCACCATCCTCGGACGACGTGACGCTATCAGTGGTGATAGTCGAAGCGGCATCATCGCTTTCACTCACGTCAGTTTCAATTCTCATGGGAACGTAATCTGGTGATGATCTTTGAAAGGAAAACCCCCTTGTAAAACTGCCGGGCAACGAACCCGTTCTCAAAGAACTTTCTTTTATGGGCTTCAATTCGTCAATGATCTCCTTCTTACTTCATTCCTGAACCTCCATCATGGGTTTAAATAATTTTGTAGTTTCGCATCTTAATTCCATCTCTCCCAATCGCCTGCTTCTGTCAGCGGATCTAATGCTTTTCTTGAGTCGTTCGTATTCATTGAAAAGTTGATCTCTCTGCTTGGAATCTGTGATGTGTAAAAACATTTTTTCGTTTCTTTAAAATTATTAATATTTCCTTTAGAGTATGGTAACGTGAGTTATTTTATTATTCTCAAAAATTAAATGTATAATTATTTTTATGTTTTATGTTTTAAGTAAATAAAGTCTTCTGTCTTTAATATATAATAACTAAAACCAGTTGAGGGAAAAACATTTTACAAAATGAAACCTTAATAAATGCGTTTTGCCCTTGAACGTGTTAAAGATCACATCACCAATTATTCACACCATGATGAACAGAACGACTTTGAAAAGTGTGAAAGTTTAGCGCATAAGAACGGAAACGATTTATCGTAATCCTCAAACAGCAGTTTAGATGAAGTGAAAAATTCTGTTTTACGAACGAAAAATGAAAAACTGGTTTTCCAAAAAATGATCAAGTAATTCTCTCTGATTTAACGCCTTTGAGAAGAATTTCATCCGTCAAAAGGGTTTATTCATATCTCTGAAACATTATCATGAGTCAATTAAAACTCAATTTACCTCTTAAAAACCTAACTGAGTGGAACACGATTTTTCTGTCTCATTCATTGAACGAAAAACCTTTCATTTACACCAGAACAAAAAATTAAACGATTTGCGAAGATTTCATAGTGTCAATTAAACACAAATCTTACCACTTAACTATCTGAGTGGAACGCGATTTTTCCGTTTCATTCATTGAACAAAAAACCTTTCATTTACACCAGAACAAAAAATGAAATGATTTGCAAAGATTCCATAGTGTCAATTAAACACAAATCTTAGCCCTTAACTATCTGAGTGGAACACGATTTTTCCGTTTCATTCATTGAACGAAAAACCTTTCATTTACACCAGAACAAAAAATGAAACGATTTGCAAAGATTTCATAGTGTCAATTAAAACACAAATTTTCCCACTTAAAACTATCTGAGTGGAACGCAATTTTATAGTCGATTTTATTGAAAGAAAAACTATTTATTTACACTGAGTGCAATATTGAAAACTCCACAAAACTGATCTATTACGATTTACCTTAAAACTCGCTATGACAAAACGTGGACGGATGATTTCCATTGGTTCTAATTTTCCAAACTCGAGTGTTTCCATTTTGGTTTTGAAAAAAATCCTCGATGAGTGACTTCACTTTACACCCACTTCGTGCCATTGGCGAACGTGGAGAAAACGTTTTGAGATTTTCCCGATCTAGAATCGGCAAATCCTTTTCGCCGATCGGATCGCACCCTCGACCGTCTGGAACGCGATTACGAACGTCGGTGGTCCAGAACCGGCAAACCGCATTTTTTCGATGTACCGGAAGCCGAAATCAGTTTAAAAAAAAATCCTCGACGTGTAACTACGCTTTACACCCACTTTTCGCCGTTGGCGAACGTCGAGAAAACGTTTTGAGATCGATTTTTCCTGGTCTAGAATCGACAAATTGGTTTCACCGATCGGATCGCACCCTCGGCCGTTCAAACAGCCATTGGCGAACGTAGGTGGTCCAGAATCGGCAAACCGCTTTTTTGATGCTGGTCTAGAATCGGCAAAACGTTTTTTGCCGGCGATCGCCAACGATAGATCGAAGGTCTGATCGGCGATGTGAACGTCGAGAAATTTTTTTAAATTTATGTTTTCTTCGAATTTCGTACATTTTTCCCTTCCGAGCGATGTTTCGAATTTCACTCGTTCGCCAACGGATGTTTGAACGGTCAAAAGTGTGATCCGAGAGCCTCAAAAACAATTGCCGATTCTGGACCACCATGCAAAAACGACATTTTTACACCCTGTACACGATTTGACACTGAATCCCTATGGCGGTACACGTACATGTACGTGTACGTGTACAGTTTTTGGGAAAAGTGGTCTAGAATCGGCACTTTACACCTACTCTTATCGTTAAAGGACAAATTTACATTTTGTTGAAATTCATGCACACCTGTCTGAAAGGACTAAACAATTGAGATCTTCCTGATGATAAGTTTATAGATAATGGAATTATTAATATTTAGACAGAACACAACGCGGGTGGAGTGCGAGGGACAAGAATCCACTACCCGTGTGGTCGTTTTTCAAGTGTTTCACTAGCGCCGTGTCCCTGCACTCTACACGAGTTGTGTCCTGTATTTATAATACAATTAAACTTAAATTAACCCTTTACCTAACATGAAAAACAGACGACACCTACAAAAAAAAATTTCTTGAATAACTAATTTTTTTCATTGTTTGTCTCAAAAGCATAGGTTATGTCCACACGCTTAAATTTTTGAAGAAAATGATCAACTTCATCGGGCTGTTTACTTTATTTTGTGACACTGTTTTGTGTCGAAGCATTCTATTCCCATCATAACTTCAATCAGATGCTTAACTACCAACTAGAGGAATTAATACAAGACCTTCTTATATGTAGGGCAGATTTCACGCGTGGTTTATCGCGCACATTTCTTAATGTCTGCATTTTATCGGGTAAGATTGAATAGACACAATAATCAGGATATAAAACGCAGTAAGTCACTTGCTAAGGTTTATTATTTTCAAGAATTCACGATTGCTTTAAATTGTTGGTGGGAGCCATACCCGATGTTCATAGAGTGTAGACATGAAACACATGAACCCACACAATTTATGAATAACATTACTATAATCACCATTTCAGGTACAGAAGAAGAGCGAACTGCCGTTTTGAGAGCCAATCAGCTTGGTTCTACAAAACCGAATACTTACGAACATGGGGATAATGTAAGTAACGAGCCGCTTTACCATCTCATAACATTCACATATCACAGCCACTCTCATGCCACAGTCTAGGAGATTGAAAAGACCTTCTAGAATTATATTATATTGAATTATTCGAGCATTTTTGCATTGGTGTCACGTAAAAAGAACAAGAGGCCCCAAGGAGCCTTAATCGCTCACCGGCCAAAGTGGTTCAAAGAAGTATTTGGGGGTCACATTCAGTTAGACATGGTTCATCAACACTACAAAGGAATGAAGTCATGAGAGACAAATGTTATGGAACTAGGGCCGTGGCTTGAACAAACTTGAATCTTCCCCCCCCCCCCCCAAGGATGCTGTATAAAAAATATCAAAAGCATTCATCTGCTGGATCTGAAGAAGAAGATTTTTAAAGAAAATTCCTCATTTTGAACTAAGTTATCATTCGGGCTCCCACAGTGAGCCCAAATATGAACCCAGGGACTTGGCGTGAACAAACTTGAATCTCACCCCACCCCCCACCCCCACCCCCCTAAGCATGTTGCATACCCAATATCAAAAAATTCTGCCTGCTGGATCTGGAGAAGAAGATTTTTCAAGAAATTTGACTGAAATGCACTAAGCTCAAATTCGAGCTTCTATAGTGAGCCCAAATATGAATCCATGGGCTTGGCTTGAACAAACTTGAATCTCACCCCAAGGATTCTGCAAGCCAAATATCAAAATATTCCGACTGCTGAATCTGAAGAAGATTTTTAAAGAAAAATTCCTCATATTGACTAAGTTATAATTCGGGCTCTCACAGAGAGCCCAAAGATGGACCCAGGGACTTGGCTTTAACAAACTTGAATCTCACCCCCTCCCCTCCCCCCTAAGGATGCCACACACCACATATCAAAACATTCCAACTGCTGGATCTGAAATTTACCCAGGCAAGCAATTTGAACAAACCTGAAACTGACCCACCTCAAGATGTTGTATACCAAATATGAATGCATTCTGATTGGTGGATCTGAAGAAGAAGATTTTTTAAGAAAATTCCTCATTTCGAACCTAGTTACAATTCAAGCTCCCACAGTGAGCCCAAAAATGGACCTAGGGACATGGCTTGAACAAACTGGAATCTCACCCCCCTAAGGATGCTGCATACCAAATATCAAAACATTCCGACTGCTGGATCTGAAGAAGAAGATTTTTAAAGAAAATTCCTCATTTTGAACTAAGTTATAATTCGGGCTACCACAGTGAGCCCAAATATGAACCCAGGGACTTGGCTTGAACAAACTTGAATCTCACCCCCCTAAGCATGTTGCATACCCAATATCAAAAGATTCTGCCTGCTGGATCTGGAGAAGAAGAGTTTTATAGAAATTTGACTGAAATGCACTAAGTTTAAATTCGAGCTTCTATAGTGAGCCCAAATATGAATGCAGGGGGCCGATTTGAACAAACTTGAATCAGATCTACCCCCACAATGTTGCATACTCAATATCAAAAGATTCTGCCTGCTGGATCTGGAGAAGAAGATTTTTTAAGAAATTTGCCTGAAATGCACTGAGTTCGAATTTGGGCTTCTATACTGAGCCCAAGTATGAATCCAGGGGGCCGATCTGAACAAACTTGAATCAGATCCACCCCACAATGTTGCATACCAAATATCAAAAGATTCTGCCTGCTGGATCTGGAGAAGAAGATTTTTCGAGAAATTTGCCTGAAATGCACTAAGCTGAAATTCAGGCTCGTATACTGAGCCCAAATATGAACCCAGGGGCCGATTTGTACAAACTTGAATCAGATCCAGCCCACAATGTTGCATACCAAATATTAAAAGATTCTGCCTGCTGGATCTGGAGAAGAAGATTTTTCAAGAAATTTGCCTGAAATGCATTAAGTTCGGGCTTCTATAGTGAGCCCAAATATGAACCCAGGGAGCCAATTTGAACAAACTTGAATCTGACCCCCCCCCCCCCCCCCCCCCCCCAGAGATGATGTATACCAAATAGGAAAGAATTCTGCTTGGTGGATCTGAAGAAGATTTTTTTTAATTTTGGAAAGAAATTCATGGGTGCTATCAGAGTTATGCCCCTTGTGGTGCCTTATGCCCCTTGTGGTGCGCCCTGTGGGCTCGGAAAGTTTATTTGTACAAGTTTGAATTGACATATGATAGGGAACATGCACACCGAATTTGGTTCAATTTGATCCAGTAGTGTGGGAGGAGTAGTCGATAATGTAAAGTTCACGACGGACGGCGGACTACGGACGACGACGGACGACAGACGACGGACGGCAAGTGATAAGTTAAGCTCCCTTCGGTGAACTAAAAATGGAATATTGATATTTCTGCCATTTTGACTCGTAGTAATGAGGACGTTCATATTAAATTTTATTATATACTTAAATAACCACATTTCTATTGGGTGTTTCTTATACACGTGACTGGTACTCAAAAATCCATGTACACTACACCGGTTTTCCTGTGAATATCAACTTTCTAAACATAGCTTTTAGAAATCCCCTCTCTAGTTCTATTTCTATAAATAATGAAGTCATTCACCTCCAACTTTTAGAAATTTGTTGACATACTGTGATACATTCTTCATTTTTATGTTATTCTGCAGATGATAACTATTACGGTTAAATAAAAGTATTTCTGGTTGATATAATTGAAGTTTTAATTGAAAAATAGAAGATTATTTTTTTGAGGATGGTGTATATAATAAATCTGTTATGGACTTTTATGGTGGTGAATATGATGTGATATGAACCTAAAAAACTTATATTGACCGAGGCGTTAGCGTTAGCCTCGGTTAAAATTAGTTTTTTGGTTTCATATCACATCATATTTACCACCTCAAAAGTCCATAATTGTATAATGAAAATATCACGCGTCAAAGAGCGCTAAAGCTGTATGCGTCCACGATGTTAATCTGCATAACCGGGTACCAGAGCCAGCAACCAAGGTATGTGGCTCTAAGGCGGGGATGCATAAAAACGGCACACACCAATTATTATTCGGGTCCAAATCTGTCCCAAAATATTTTCAAAGGTGCATATCAAATGAAGCCATTTTGTAGTTTTGGGATAGTTATTTGACGCTTCTAATTTATTTGAAGGTATGACATTTTTTCTTTTCTGCTGAAACATTTATCTTTGACAAATATACTCTAATAATTGTAAATGTTACACATTGGTAAAATAGTAGGGCTAAAATTGGTATTCGTTTCGAAGGGATCTATCGCGCTGGTAGTTTTCCCGGGCGGTTGTCAAACGGCAGGCTTGCATCGCGCGAGTAGCTTTCCCCTGTCCCTTCCAAACGTGACGCCAAAGCCGATATATCTTGAATTTCACGTCATGTTGAAAAGCGTATCATTTGGCCCGATAAAAAAACAGCCGCTGTTGAGAGAAAACAAGGCTATCAGATTGATAAGCTAAATCATTCCTTAGGTGGAACAAGGCTACAGCTTAGCAGATGGCGCCTTTTACCAAATGTCGTGCATCATATGCGCGGCATTGCAAATTACTCAGATAAATGCATGATAAATCCCTGAATTTTAAGGATTTGAGATTACTCATAAAAGTTTAGGTGGTTTGTCCAGAGCGTGGCCTCCCGTATATTCTCCCGTATATTCTCCTGCATGTCTAGTTTGACTTCTGAGGACCTAACGAGTAAATGTGCTATTGATGGCCGACTGGGTTAGGTCTCGGCGAAGCTAAGAGATTCGATGCGATTTGATTTGAAATTCTTCTAACGATTTGATTCGATTCGAAATCTCATGGGTAATTAGGAAAATATGAATTTTTGCAACATCCTGGAGTTTGTTGTTTTCTTATTTAAATTATAGGTTTGATTACGGATATACATTACAGGCATGGTCCTTGATAATGTTGTGGGTTTGCACTGGTCATGACTTTCTGTGAAGTGTATTGAAGGCTAGAAGTATTGTGTAAAGCAGGATATAGAAAAGGCTTAGTACTGAAAACATTGTCAGAAGTCATGTACAGAGTCTATGTGCGCGCATGCGTTTTGAGGCCGGAAATATGATATATCTCGCATCACGATAATTACATAACAGGCGTTGTCAACTTAAACTATAAAATGGGTTATGATAAATGTAGGAGTATATTCAAAAACAGTTTATGTACCGAACAATCAAATTCGTTGTGCATGGGCTACCGAGTAGACTACCTTGGGTAGGTCTCGGGGAATCTAGAATTTTGAGTTCAAATGGAACCGCACATCTAATCAGGCAACAAATTCGATTTCATATAGAATCGAATCTTGAATCGAATAGCATTTCCACCATGTGCGTCTATTATTTTCGTCATCAACACCTCTAATATCTATACAACTACATTGATGAAACGTCAACGAAAAACGTCACAAGTCAATATCCCCCTCCCTTAAGATGGCCCCAGATCAATCAATGCGAAAACTCCTCCCATCGATGACGTGTAATGACGCCAAAGCTGTTACGCTGTGACCGTAGTCACAGCGTAACAGCTTTCACTTCATCAGACGCAGTGGTGTTTACCTAGCACGGAAACTAGTAACACTGTACCAGCTTTCCAGTCTCAGCTCTTGTTTTCTGCGAATAATAACTAAAATATATTATAAATATTCAATTTGTATTACCGCGAAAAATGTGCACATTATCAACATATTCACTTTTCACAGAGATCAACGAAAATTCTTCCAAAAAAAAAACGATCGGCAAACGGAAAACCATCGCGTAAATTTAGTTTAGCAGTGTTTATTTATGCCAACAACTACCCCCTCCCCCCCCCCCCCATCCCTTAGATGGCGGCGGTTCAGATATATTTTACCATTGAGCTTTCCAATAATCCACTTGTATAGGGGTCAGTGATCGCCACCGAATAAATGAAAATATTATTGATGATTCCCGCAGGGCTGTTTTCATCTACAGTATTCCCTACTTCTCTTTTACATTATTATTTTCCATGTATACTGGGCATTGACGTTTCTTAGTCTCAACGGCAATGTCAATGCGCCCTCTGTATCATCTAGAAACGATAGTATTCTAGTCTGAAATGAATGTGGGCGTTATATTACCTCCCGAATGAAGGTTTCCAGTAACCCAAACATGCCATTTTCGTATTTGTATGTTTATAACCCATTACTCAAAGTAACGGGTACATCCCACCAGCGTTATTCACTAACAACTCCATTCAAATTGTAATAATTTTTCAATGTTTACCTGTAAAACATACCATAATATGTATCTTTGAGGCCAAAGGCAAAACATAAAAATACCATTCAAGATTATTGTTATCTTATTCTTTGACACTATGCCAAGTTCCCTCTGGGGTTTTGTTACTTATTTCGCAATGTTCCCAACCCATTGGACCATTCATGGTCCAATGGGTTGGGAACATTGCGAAATAAGTACCTGTCAACATTTAGCCAACGTTTCAGCTCACACCGAGACATCCAAGAAACACCCGAGGTAAGGTAAATTATAGAGAACGATGAACTTCATTCCAAATGAATTTCTAGAACAGTCAAGTTACTATGAATATAGATTTAGATTTAGATTCTTTATTAAACAGTATACATTCAAAAGGAATATACAAATATAAATCATTCAATTACATTAAAAATAAGCCGCAATATACACAATTTCAGTAATGAATGACCGTTTATTTGTTTTGTTGTGTTTTTTTAAAATATAGAATGTGTACTGTTGGGAGATGACAAAGCCAAATTGGCTGTCTACCTGTCATCCCCCTATAAACTGCGCGGGTCTGTCAATGTCATAGCGTCATAGCCAGAGCAATAGGGGGATGAGAGTGTTGACTGAGATTGTTTCCAAAAGCAACGTGAATATTGAATTTAATGTTATACCTAGTTGGAAATATTAAATTTGTGTTACCATCATAAACATAACTCATTCAGAATAATAAAAATAATGATGACCAGATTCGAAGTGGACATTGCAGCACTCTCCCTTTGAAACGAATGTCTCTCACGCCTACCGCCTCGGAAGATAATGTGTTCCTCGGGGAGACAATCCGCAATGTCCACTCCGAACCAGGTTATCATTTTATCATGTTTTATGCAATTGTCGATATCTGGTCGTATTACACTCCATGTTTTGTATGACGAATACAGCAGTTACAATTTTTTGGCAAGGCTGAAACTACATGTATTCGAATTCGAATTCGAAAAGTGTGCCTTTGTTACGTTCACAATGAAAATCAGATACTCTGTCTGTCTTTCAGGACTTACAGTTTGAGCTTGTTGATTTTGAGGACTGCAATTACGGGGATGAGTTTGAAGTCTTATTGAAAATACATAACACTAGTAGTGAAGAGCGGACTGTAACTGGAAAAATCAGCAGTACATCTATGTTCTATACCGGAGTTCCGGGATCTCTGATAAAGTCTACCAACATAGACGTCCAACTGAATGGGGGAGAAAGTAAGTACAAATCGCAAACAGAATCACTATCTCCAAGGAGCTTCATGCGTCTTGTCTGCCCCACGGGTTATTCTTACCCAAGAGGTACGTTGTGGTGGCCGTTTTACAAGTACTACAGTTGAACAGTCAGGTTACTTCTGTTTTTGTGGAGTTACCGAATATTTTCACAGTTTCTAATCGTGTGGATCTACACAAATATGTTAAATATGATGAGTTGTTTTACACCCCCCCCCCCCCCGCCACCCGCCCAACCTTCTGTCCGAATACACTGTATTGTCCATCAAATGAGCCTCGGAACGTTTCATTACTAACAGAGACACCACAGAGATAGCATCCGCATTCGAAAAACGACTCCATGATGCATTGGAGGCCAAACTTGCTCATCGTATCAATCGTCTGCATGTTCTCCAATCCCACCAACCGTCCGCCCCAAGTTTGTTTTTGCAAAATAATCTACCCCATTACACGAGTACATGATTTACCTTATTTGGTAATGCAAAGTCATTCCCCAGGCGAGACTGTGCATAAACAAAATATGCAAAAAAACTATCGAGGAGGCGAAAACATAATGTTTTGAACAAATGTAAGTTGAAACGAATACGGCAGTGAGATCATTGTGCAGCTCAGGTTTGAATGAAAAATTGCTGGACAAAAATTATAATTTTATGAAAGTATTCTGTTGCTTCGTTTCCATTTGATATTACTTGATTTTCTGGTAGGCCTTGTTCAGACTTTTCAAACAAGAGAAATACAGTAATTCATCATTGGTAGACAAAATGCTATGACGAAATTTCCTTTCATGAAGCTAGTGTGCTGTGTTGTAATGGACTGACAGAAATGGCCCAGGAAGCTCTTTCCTACAGTATATTACTTCGTGTCATTTAAGTGACACTGTCGAAAGCTTTATCGTCATTAGAGAACAAATATAACGTCCCTGGCAGAGTTATTTATATATTTATTCCTTTTAGGTCACATTCAACATCTATGGCCATATCATTGCCGCAACACAAGTATAAAGTTCAAATTAGCCAGTCGTTTATACTTGTACAGTCCATTTAAATGAACTTCCATCTCTGGCGTTGGCTAATTCTTATTTTCTTAGTAAAGTAGAGCTTGTTTACCAGCTTAAAGACGCACTGTGCCACTTCCCTGGATTCTCATGGAGGTCTGGATTGAGTTCCAGATTAATATCAAGAGCAACACGAGTAAACGTACCTGCTATTTTTAGAGGTATAGTTATCCACGCGAACGAAACGTTTTTTGAGGCGAATGATAGGCGAACGAAACGATTATGCAGGCATCGGGCCTAGTGGGGATGCAGGGAGCTGTCGGAATTTTATGTTGTCCGTCAGAAAAATGTTGGTTGCTCGAATGACAATATGTTCGCATGTTCTTATGCAAAATACCGCCATGTTCCAAAATATCTTTCTATGAAAGTGCTCTATTGCAAACACTTATATAATTATTTTATTATTTATTTATTGATGTTTAAAGGACACATATTTATGCACAATGGCTAATCATGACCGACTTATATAATACAAACACTAAAGTAATAAATTTATTACTACAGAAGGTTGAAGACGACTTGTCAAGTCACTAGTCCGAGAGACGGGACCGCTTTTTGCGATTTTTTCGTGGTCAAAAGGTATGTGAATATTTTTAGAATCGTCATTACCTAAACGGGTCAGAAAAACCAAATTCTTGTGGAGTCATATCCCGTCCAGTTTTTAAAAATTCGTGTATTTTCGAATTTTCAGGGGCTATTTTTTTTTCGTAAAGTCTCCGAAAATGAGATTTAGGCATATATCTTTTCTCAAAAACACGACAGAGAGCCAATTCCCACCATTATTTTGTAGCATATATGCATTAAATGGTCATTGTGAGTGAAAATTATAGAGTTTTCGATGTACAGCGTCATGGCCTGGGCGATAATGGACTACGTCCAACAAAAAACATTGATGACGATTCGGGAAAAGTAATCCGTTCAGTGGATGATTACCTGAATGTGGTGCATGGATCTGGATGAATTATATATCAAAAAACAATTTGGCAACCAAATATACCAATTCTGTTGATACAATGAAATATTTAGTACGCACAATTGTCATTTTCTCCAACCCCCCCCCCCCCCCACCCCACCCCTTATTTTTGGATAAACCGCATGGGACGGATGAGTAAATTTTATCGGTTTATTACTCCTGTAATGTGTTTTTTCTGCCATGATAATGAGCTAACAACTCCATGTAATATGTATCCCTGATTATCAATACATGGTATAACTTTTAGTTTGGCGAAGTTTAGAATGAAGCGCTGCTCAATTATCGAGCACGTTAGCAGTATATCATGTATCCACTACCTATGAACCTGAGCTATATGTTGTGTCTATCCAACCCTGTTCGTTCATTCTGGAGTATACCCCAGTAGATTAGAAGAGCCTGTCAGTTGGGACAGTTTTGCTTATTGATACTGTCTGTTCTGATAGTTCTGAACCTATCCCGGCTACTTCTGTTCTTGTTTCTTTTCATTCACCTGGGTCGTCCAAGCAGATCACTTTACTTTACCACCACGTCCCGGGGCATCCCTAAAGAACGAACTACGAGTCTTTGGCACCCCCTTCTATTGTATGACATCATGAGGGCCATGAGAAAATTCCTCAATTAGGTATAATCTACCATCATTCTTATCCTTATCTAGGTTTTTAACTACCATGCCCCGTGGAATCCCTTCCTGTGTTCCGTTTCTATACCTATAGAATCCCCTTTAATCGTACAAAGCCATAAGGACCGTGCGAAAAATCCTCAATGAGGTATAATCTACCATTCCTCTTATCCTCTTCTGGATATTTAACTACCACTCTCCGTGGCATCCCTTCTTGTGGTCCGTGTCTACACCTATAGAATCCCTTTTTATCGTATGAGGCCATGGGGACTACGAAGAAACCCCTCAATAAGATAAATCTACCTTCCCTCTTATCCTCATCCGGGTATTCAACGGCCACATGTCGTGGATTCTCTTTTTGAGAATCTTTTTTTGGAAAACGTCTGTGATCAGAGAATCCCCTTTTCTATCGTATGAGGCCATGAGAAAATTCCCCAGTGAGGTACAATCTACCATCCCTCATCTCGATATTTGAGGATACCTATTCCATGGTGATATACTATTTGAGGATACCTATTGAGGATACCCTTTATAGGATACCATTTGAGGATACCCTTTATAGGATTCCTTTTGCGTGATATCTATCTGAAGATAGTTATCGATCCTATATAGCTTCTAGACTATCTATTTGTCCATAGACTATCTGTCCTATGATCGGCAGCCACTGTAGTCGCCCTCACCCAAACCTACACTCTTCAACCCCCGTTGCAGCCATGTATCATTACTTCTGACTTGTAGAAATACTGCAGGCATGCTGGCTATCTCACGTATCGGCTAGGAATCCCACTTACGGAATTTGTTCCATGGTCTGTCTATATCTATACATGTTATACACGGGATTTGAACTTTGTATAGAATGATACATGATGGGCGGGGGGGGGGGGGGCGGAGGGGGGGGGGGGGTCAATCTGATTGAACTTATTGAAGGCTTGACCACGCTAGTAGAGTCGAGTCAAAGATAGCCAGCATGCTTGTCGTTGTGCTACAAGTCAGAAGTAATGGTTCAAGGCTTTAGGTAGATATCATGCAAAAATTATCATTTGAAGGGTATCCTCGAATGGTATCCTATAAAGGGTATAATATAAAGGGTATCCTCAAAAGGTATCCCCAAAAGGTATCCTCAAATAGTATATCACCGTGGCATAGGTATCCTCAAATATCGAAATGATGATAAGAGGGTCGGTAGATACCTCATCGAGGAATTTTCTCGTGGACTTTATGGCCTCATGCGATAGAAAAAGGGATTCTCTAACCACAGATGTTTTTTTAAAAGGGATTCTCAAAAAGAGATTCCACCGAACGTGTCCATTGAATACGCGGGTGAGAATAAGAGAATAAGAGGAAAGGCATATTATACCTCATCGAGGGATTTCTTCGTGGTCCTCATGGCCTCGTACGATAAAAAAGGATTCTATAGGCATAGACACGGACCACAGGAAGGGTTCTACAGGGCGTGATAGTTAAATACCCAGATACGGATAAGAGGAATGGTAGATTATACCTAGATTATACCTTATATAGGACTTTTCTCATGGTCTTCATGGTCTCATACGATAAAAAACGGGAGTCTATAGGCATAGACATGAACCACAGGAAGGGATTCCAGGCGCTGTAGTTGAATACCCAGATGAGGATAAGAGGTATGATCGATTAGGCCTCATTGAAGAATTTTCCCATGGCTCGCATAGCCTCATACGATAGAAAGGGATGCCAAAGACCTCTAATTCGTTATTTAGGGGTGGGTGGACCGGGACATGGTGGTAAAGTAAAGTGATCTTCTTGGACTATCCGGGTAAATGAAAAGAAACAAGTACAGGTGTACTCGGAATAGGTTCAGAGCTATCAGAACAGACCAGAAAGCTAAATATAGTAACAATAAGCAAAACTTTCCCAACTGATAGGCTCTTCTACTCTGCTAGGGTATAGAACAAACGAACAGGGTTGGATAGACAGAAAATATAGCTTATGTACATGAGTAGAAGCAGAGAATTCTGAAAGAATCCGAATAACAGGTAGAAAACGAGGATTTGGGGGAAAAGCTGAGCCACATAAACAATTATTGGTCTATTTGGGTAATTCTATCCGAGAATTCAGCAGGAATCGGAACCAGAAAAATACTCTTAAATGCCCAAAATGGGGTAATCCGTACCAAAATAAAGCCCGGTTTGGTAGTTTTGGGTGGTTTTTAGTGATTTGGAAGGATTGTCGGGTTCTTTGTGGTAATTAGATTTACTTATATTCAATCGAACACACTTTTCAAACATACCTCTTTCCTGTAAGGAGGTTTTGGATAACATAGCAGCCACATGCTACCATGGAAACAAAGACGGCGGACTCCTTCTTACAAAATGGACGACGGAAACACGCATCACCCTAACAACACGCGCTGCGCATGCGAACTGACCCCACGTACCATTATGGTAATTGCGTCACAACATGGCCGCACACGCGGGCTATCATTACAACCAACATGACGCCACTGGGTCACGTGACTATAACGTCACTTCCGCCTCCCATTCCCTCCCCCTGATGGGGGACGTCCGGGTACATGATATACTACTAACGTAATCGGTAACTGAGCAGGCTTCATTCAAACTTCACCAAACTAAAAGTTATATCATGTATTCATAATAGGGATACATATTACTTGGAGTAGCAGCTCATTATCATGACAGAAAAACACATTACAGGAGTAATGAACCGATAAAATTAACTCATCCCGTCCCAAGCGGTTTATCCAAAAATGAGGGGGAGGGTTATGTAAATGACGATTGTGCGTACTCATTATTTCATTGTATGAACAGAATTGATATGTTTGGTTGCCAAATCGTTTTCTGCAGTTTTTTATATATATCCAGATCCATGCTACTTTCGCGTATCGCCTTCAATTTTTTGTTCAAAGTAGTCCATTATCGTCCCGGCATGACCTTGTATATCAAAAACCCTATAATTGTCCCTCACAATGACCACCCAATGCCTATATGCTACAAAATAACGGTGGAATTGGCTCTCTCTCATGTTTTTGAGAACTGATATATGCTTGAATCTCATTTTCGGAGAATTTCCGAAAAAAGTGCCCTGAAATCACAAAAAATATGCGATTTTCTGAAAACTGGACGGGGTGTGACTCGCAAGAATTTGGCTTTCTGATCCGTTAGGTAATGGCGATTCTAAAAATATTCATATACCTTTTGGCCACGAAAAATAGCAATAAGCGGTTCCGGCTCTCGGACTACAACGTCTAAGGTAATAATTTTATTACATAAGAGGTTGAGTTGACTTGTCAACACAGCGTCTAATGTAATAAAATTATTACTTTAGAGATTGAAGATGATGTGTCAATTCAACTTGCATTGTAATAAAATTATTACAATAGATTTTGCGTTGACAGGTCGCCTTTAACCTCTAATGTAATAACTGTATAATATTAGTGGTTGTATTACGTTAGGTGATGTATAATTTAATTTTATTACTTTAGAGATTGAAGATAAAATTATTACATTAGAGGTTGCGTTGACAAGTCGTCTCTAACCTCTAATGTAATAATTTTATTACATTAGTGATCGTATTACATTAGATGTTGTAACACCGCTCGTTATAAGTATATGACAATCGAGTGGTCATGTACACGATAACAGTCCGTGTATTATTAGTATTTTAAAAAATTAACTTCATTAAACAATTGCAATCGCTCCAAAATCTTTGAAATTACAACACTTATAACGTCAAAAACTAAATAAAATGGAAAAAGACCTCTTTCATCTGGTGACAGTTGTACACTTAACACTAAAGTTCATATGGTTACAAAATCACTCATACCATTAGTGTGACAGAACTGGTGCACGATAATGGTTTAACCTTCATTTGCCTAACAATCTTGTGGCTACGACGTTCAATACTGTTGGAGCCGGAAACAGGTAAACTTAAATTTCACTCCACGAAGTTGAAATCAAGGGACGTTTTAGTCCCCGTGGTCCTAAATATGAAGTTGAAACAATTTTGCGTCAATACCAACTCGCGTCGCCTGCTCCCATTAGTGACAGCCCTACCCCCCCCCCCCAAAAAAAAAAAAAAAAAATAAATAAAAATAAAAAACAAACAACAACAACAACCCAAAACTAAAGAACGTAGCACTATCGTAATATCACAGACGGCAAAAGAAATAGCCGAGTGCTTGTACTGTGCATGTTTATCCGCACTGTCAGGAAATTGTCAACTCTGTGACGTTATTGTCGATCGAGGCTCAGGGAACGTCAAAATTAAATACGGAACCTTTAGTACTCATTATCTTGAATAACAAGGTGAAACAATTTTGAAAATGAAACATCAAATTCCGGAGATATGACGTCAATACCGGCAGGTGTTAGCCCCCCCCCCCCCCCCCCCCCCACCTCCTCCTTTGGTGACAACCCTACCTTCAGAACTACATAACATAACACTATCATAATATCACATACATCAAAAGGACCAGCTAGGGGCGAGCATTATGGATGTTTATCCGCATTATCGGAAAATTGGTAAAGCTATGATGTTACTGACGATCGGGGGTCAGAAAACGTCAAAATTAAATTTCACTGCATCAAGTTGAAATCCACGGAGCTGTTAGTACTCAACATCCCGAATAATAAATTGAACATATGTTGAAAATCTGACTTCAAATACCGGAAATATGAAGTCAATACCGACAGCAGTCACCACCTCCCATTACCGACAGTCCTAACACGCCCGCTCTCACGTAGTCCTTTTAACGTCCGTCATATAATTATAGTGCTATTTACTGCGTAACATAGCACTATAATTATATGACGGAAGTCAAAAGGACTACGTGAGAGCGAGAATTGTGCATTTTTATTCACATTGTTGGAAAATGGTTAACACTGTGATGTTATTGCCGATCGAGGGCTGAGAAACGTCAAAATTCAATTTCAATGCTTCAAATTTAAATCCACGGAATTTTTAGTAATCTTCATCCCGACTAAGACATTTAACAACTTTTGAAACTTCGACTTCAAATACCAAACATATGACGTTAATGCCGACGGAAATTCTCTCCTCCCGTTTTGTGATAGCCCTACCCCCAAACTACATAACATAGTACTAAAGTAATAACACACACGGCAAAAGTACTAGTGGATGGCGAGCGTTGAGCATTTGTATCCATATATTGTCGGAAAATTGTTAACGCAATTACGTTATTGGCGATCGAAGGACATGAAATTTCAACACATAAAGTTGAAATCAAAAGAACTTTTAATACTCATGATCTCAAATAGCAAGCTGAATATATAAATGACGTTTGGAAATTCGCGTCGCTATTTCAAAAGCATTTTGTTTTCTTTTGTAACGTTATAGGTAGAGAAGTGAAGATGCCGGTATCTTTCAATGAATACTACGACAAAATAGTACAGCACTGTATGATAAAATTCTCTGTATTGTGTAAAGTGGACGAAACAAAACAGGTGTATGCGAACCAAGAGGATTTCCGACTGAGAAAACCACACTTGACGATCAAGGTACAAAGTTAATTTACTGGACACTGGTTTCTTACAAAGGCGTACATAACTCAGTGGGGGTAAGTGGGAGGGTTACCACCCACCAAAAAATGAATGCTAAAAATAGGTTTAATTTTTCTTCCACTTTAAACATTCTGTCACCATTATGTTCAGCATGCATATCGTCCCCTGAGTTCCAATGTCTTCTATGTGCCTACTGGCACATGGAACACATTGGAACTCAAGGGACGATATGTTAAGTTTCTTAGACGTATATATCACTGCAAAACCAACTCTGTTATTATCGAACGCAAAACGGAGTGACGTACCTTCTGCTTGTCATACGATCGTTTCAACACAAAGTTTACGTGGCATTATGCAATAGTGTGGGAGGTTTGTGGTGTGGAAAAATCCTGTTTGAAACTATCTGGAAAGCTACCAAATTGCTTGTTTCAACAGCAGCCCTAGGAAAACTCTCCCGGGGGAGGTTACCCGACACCGCTTCTCATTCTCTTTCCCAGGCGAAGGGGACGCTCCCGTGTTGCCCGGGGGAGAGGACGAGAGGGCTAGTCCTCTCTTGTCGCGCCATCTCTTCATGACGGATACCCTGGGTCGTCCGCTAGATAGGACACCCCCCGATATTATTCATTGCGACGCCACTGTCGATGCTCTTAGTGATAAATGGTGGTAGAACTGTTATTTGATAGAATGGTGATATTTTACATGTAGAAACTCAAAGTCTGGTTTCTACTGGAAGAAAATGGAATCAGGCATTTTACAAACAGAAACTGAGATTAAATAACGTAAACATCTGATCCCTGTTTCTGTCAGTAAAAACTAGGTGCGAAAGATGAGGTAATTTTATCTCTGATTCCACAAGTAGATACTAAACATCTATACAGTTTCTACTACCAGAAACTTCGATCAAATATTTGGGTGGCTTAATTTCAATTTTTTAATCAGATGAAACTGGAATTCCATGCTCACCCAGGAGAATTCTTACTATCGCTCTCTTCATATTTTTATTTGAAAGAATAAAAAAGTCGGGTGGAAATTTCAAGGTTCGTACACGTCCATGAAATTGTTTGAAAATGCTTGAAATTTAAAATAGAAATACCAGGCCCCTGAAAGCTCCAGAACAACAGGATTGGCTAGAAAAAGTCATGGACAGAGAGGCCGGAAGCACGGGAGCACAGGGGGTAGTTGCCGATCCTGCCCTCGGACCACGAAAGCGAGGGGGGCAGCCAATGCCCTTCCCAGGTTCGTCACTCATTTTTTACAATGATTTATTCTGGAAGTAAAGCTAAAATACACCCCAAATCCGTTCTGGGAGCTTTCAAAATACAATGGGGGAGTTTCGGAGGGGGCACCTCCTCTCAAAATCCCCCATCTCAGGCCTTGGGCCTTCGATACATGCATGGTTCGGCATGTCATAGCGGGGCTGTTAGTGTACGAGTAAATGCCCTTTTCCCGGTGTCTGACCCCCCCCCCCACCCCCCTGTCCTGAAGTGCTTCCGGCGTCCCAGGTCATGGCAAAACAAAAAAATGGTAAAATATAGTCAGTGTTGAGGGTACGTATCATTGGTTTCGGGCAAATGTATTAGCAATGTTAACTGGTAGTACATTAGAACCACCAGTAATGCAAACAATTTTAGATGAAAGCCTTGGAAAGTTCTTCAAAATTCCTTGAAAGTCCCCAGACGTTTTTTCATAAGTGCACGCTAGTACGTGATTAATGTGAGTCGTCAGTGTCGTTATTTTCATACTTCTTTATTGTTTGAAGAAGTATAGAAAAAGGTTTTGTGAGTGTGTACTATACTGCAATAACAGCCTCATTCTCGATCGGATCAAGATCGGGTTTCTCATGTCATGTCAATGAATTGGAGGTTTTTAAAATCTTCTTTTTTCGATCGTTATGATTGTCTTAGTTTCAACAATTTTCAAACGCCTTTTGTAAGTTGTGTTTATTGCTAATTTGAGACTCCACTGAAGATACTCAACTTTATGTCTGACAGCTTGATTAAGTTTCCTGGGCAGCAGTAAGTATGAAACTTTCAAAACGAGGCAATCAAGCAGTAAGCCATATCTCGATACAAACCTTCCACTCAATACGGAATATTTCCTCCCATCTAACAGGTTTCCCTTACTGAAGTTGCTTTATAAAGTAAATGACGTCATTACAAAAGGCGATACAAACACACGAAATGATGTCGACCTGGAAACGATTTTCTTTTACAACGCCTCAAAATTCCAAATTTAAACGCCGATATATTTGATAGAACGAAACAATTCGTGCTAACGAGAATGCAACATCATCTCTTAAAGAACACGGACAAGCAAAAAACAAAAATACAAAAAAAAACAACGTTGTGGGACCAGGGCCGTCGAGAACGAGGACGGGCTCCAGGGCAAAGAGTAAAACGTACGTTACCGAAGCGGGAGGGGATGGGAGGGGGAGGGGGAGTTTGGGGTCTGGGAGTCCTCCCTCATAAAAGTTTTTTTAAATTAGTGCCAGGAGAAGCATTCTCCTGCATTTTCTTGACAATTATCTACTCAATTATTTCCTTACAATTTGGGTAATTTATTACCTACATTTCTGTGTGTTTGGTGCATTTTTCTCCAAAGATAATCATGACCACCACGGTGTAGGGAAGACCAGTGGAAAACCAACAAACTGGAACAAGTGGATCTTTATATGAATGCTACCTGGTCAGTAATGCAACTACGTACTCGAGTCACTTCCACCAGTGTCGGAGACCCGTACCAAACGCCATCCCGTGACTTTCAGCTCAGATGTATCGATAGGTCAACTACACTTTTTAAACCTTTGAGACTTTAAGTATCCTGAGTAGGGGATAATGGCTGATTCCAGGCGACCTCAATCATGAGGGCTGGAATGTTAGGTGGGATGGAAAAGTTGAGTTATTTTTGGAAAAACCTCAATTTTTCTGGCAAATAATTCAATTTTCTTGAAAAATATTGGGTTTTTCCCCAAAATAATTCAATTTTCGCCCGAAAACACTGGGTTTTTCCGGAAAATGTTTAAAATTCGAACATTTCCAACCCACTTTCGACGGAATTTCTCGAAAATGTCAAAAAATTCACCGGGTTGAAAAAATCACTTTTTTCATAAATTTAACACTGATTTTCCCATTGGGGTGAATTTTTCGAATTTCCCAGAATGGGGTTTTGCACGATTTGACCGGAGACACGATTAGCACTGAGATTCCCATTGACAAAAATTCTGAAAAGACACTGCTTTTTTGCGATCGCGAGTTGGAAAAAATACGCGATCGAACGTCGATTCCCACGGGAAAAAGATTACGGTTCGGCCGGGCGAATGCGTAAATTGGGTTGGTAAAGTCGACCGATGGAGATCGCGCGTCCGAGTCTAAAAAAATAAATTAGCTCGATGTCGATCTGGGATGGGGATCGCGATTGAAAATGTATATATTATAAGTTAAAAGATGAAAAATGATCAATGGAGGCAAAATTATTTCCGCATATTTTTTTTGTAAAATATTAAAAAAAATCAAAATCGACTTAGCATTTACAGGTTTTTACATGTTCCTCGACAGACATAGTTTAAAAGGTGTGCGAATCTGATACGTATCGAGATAATTTCACTTGTAAAATGTTTACGTGCTTTTTGTAAAAAAAAATGATTTTTGGTTTTGTGAATTTTCACGTCCTCGAGATGTAACGGGGAAAAAGATTAGGGAATCGATGGGAGGGATCGCAAAAAATTAAAAGATTTGTTAAGTTGTTCAGAAAGACACTCTCGGGTGAAAAATTGAATGCAACATGTCAATTTCTGTGGGGTGGGGTCACGACTAGAACCGAAAAACATCATATTTTTACGAAGCTTGGGCATGTGGTGTATCATTTTGAAGGATTATTCAAGAAGATTACGAAAATAATATTTTCAACCCTAACTGTGGGGTTGGAGTCACGACCAGAGCCGAAAAACATCTTCCTTTTTATAAAGCCAAGCATGTGAAGTATCATTTTTAAGGGCTCATCAAGGAGATGACGAATATGATATTTTTTCCATTTCACTTGAGGGTGAGGGTATGTATGACCATCCGAAAATCAAAAGTTTCAAGAAGGTAGTCATGTAACCTAGCAAATTAAGGGTGTCGACGAGTAGATTACGCGAATTATATTTTTCAACCCTCGCCGTGGGGTGGGGTTACGACTAGAACCGAAAAACATCATATTTTTATGAAGCTTAGGCAATGTGGTGTATCATTTTGAAGGATTATTCAAGAAGATTACGAAAATAATATTTTCAACCCTAACTGTGGGGGTGGGGTCACGACCAGAGCCGAAAAACATCTTCCGTTTCATAAAGCCAGGCATGTGAAGTGTCATTTTGAAGGGCTCATCTAGGAGATTACGAAAATGTTATTTTTTTCCATTTCACTTGAGGGTGGGTCTATGACCATCTGAAAATCAAAACTTTCAAGAAGGTAGTCATGTGACCTAGCAAATTAAAAGTATCGACGAGTAGATTACGAAAATTATATATTTTTCAATCCTCGCCGTGGGGTGGGGTCACGACTAGAACCGAAAAACGTCATATTTTTATGAAGCTTAGGCATGTGGTGTATCATTTTGAAGGATTATTCAAGAAGATTACGAAAATAATATTTTCAACCCTAACTGTGGGGGTGGGGTCACGACCAGAGCCGAAAAACATCTTCCTTTCCATAAAGCCAGGCACGTGATGTATCATTTTGAAGTGGTGCTCATCGAGATTACGAAGATTACATTTTTTGCCTTTCCCGTGGGTGTGTGGGTATGACCATCTTAAAAATCGAAAGTTTCAGGAAGATAGTCATGTGACCTATCAAATTAAAAGTATTGATGAGTAGATTACGAAATGACATTTTTTATCCTTCCTGTGGGGGTTGGGGTGTTGACCAGAGCCGAAAAAATCTTACTTTTTATGAAGATATACATTTGATGTATCATTTTTTGTAGGAATCGTCGATGAGATTACGAAAATCATATTTTTTTCTCTTCCTCTGGCGGTGGGGTTGAGTCCATCATGAAATCGAAAGTATCAAGAAGGTAGTTATGTGACATATTAAATTAAAAAAACATCTCGAATCTGATGCATTCATTTTGATGTCTCTGTTCAATGTGGAAGTACCTTTCACAAGTTGCGCAGCAAATAGAATGCCTTTCATTCAATAACTCAAATGTACATGTGTGCTCTAGCATAGATTTTGTCAATAAACTATAAGGTGATCTTCTGACCCGACACGTTTCTAGATTTTGAGAATGGAGATTTTCACTATTTCTGAAATGCACTCTTTATCAATGCAGACAAATATTTTTAGAAAAATGGCCATCAAAAGGCATCACATAAATGGACAAGTGTACACCCTGATTAAATTAATTCAGAAACAATTTCACTTCATATCAGAAATGTCATTGAAGTAAAACCTTTGTCACGTGTCAGAAAAGATTTTAACAGTCAAAATGTGTGTGTAAAGTTGTTTGTTTTACAACGTGAGTTGAAATATTTTAAGATAGGTGGCGTTATAAATATATATAAACAACAACAAAAAAAATACTGAATGATTCTCCTGTCTTTACAGTGTTTGCCGTGTGTCGGCATATGACTGAATGAACTTGAAAAAAAGCATGCGCTTTCTGCTTTGTGCACTGAGGTAATACAATGGGACATCAAACGAGAAGCTCTTTTTTATCCACTCGGTAGTGAAGCATTACACCCTTTATTGCAGTATTTATGTGACATCAGGGGTGTCTGTTAGCTAGCTAGGTAGGTAATCAAGGACCTTATTCATGTCTGCAGTTGTGTACAAGTATTATTACTTTCTGCCGATTGTAGGAGATGTGTAAAAAAGAAATATACTAAAATGTTAAAATATTTTGAATTTTCTTATCACAATCTCGACTGATTTGTTCCGTCGTCCATCGATAGCAGAAAAAGAGGTCTTGAAATGAGATTTTTTGCAAATTTTCTATGGCAGATATGTACAAAGGTTGTGTTAAAAATATGCTTTTTATTGGAGTTTAAGGTCGCATATTTTTCACATTGCCTAATCGTGACCACAACATGAAGAGATCATTCATATAAAAAACCTTCAAGTCTCGCATGACATGAAGTGCCGTTAAATCTCAATAACGCCTCCCCCAATGGTCCCTTTCCAGATAATAAAGCTATACTCGGCGTGTTCAGAATTCACATATGTATCACGTTATATCTCGATGGTTTAGACACGGAAACTGCAAGTGGGAAAAGTGCCAGTTTTCACACATAACAAAAATTACAAACTATTTTTGCGCCCAGAAAACTGTGTCAGAAATTAGTAGAAAAATCGCGTAAATTGTTCTCTGAAAATTACATTCGCTTGCGCGGTGTTTTCTGATTTTACATGATTGCGTTCAGTGTTCAGTTTGAAAAAAAAACCTTGTCAAATGGTTAGGTTCAAGGGAAGTAACTCTGTAACAACTCATCCGTCCAAACAAATTAAAATTCGATTCACCATACAAAGAAGTACCTGAAATCTGGAACAGTCTACCGTTCCATATTCGACACAGTACATCCGTTCAGGGTTTTAAAAAGTGCCTGAAAACATCCCTATTTATAGACTCATTTGGCACTTAAAAACATAATTTGTTTCCTTTCAATTTTCAGTCTGCACCTTGTTACTAATTTTGTGAAGCGCTTTGAGCCTACCTTTTCAGTGGGGATAGAGCGCTATAGAAGTGCTGCTATTATTATTATTATTATTATTATTATTATTATTATTAAAAACAGTTTTTATCTTCTTTGCTTTTTATTCGAGATTTCACTGGGGTACATTCTTTGTGAACTTTTCGTGATAATGAGAATTTAAAATCTTGTAAATTTTGCCATTGTTATTGAGACACATCAAGCCTTGAACCCCATGAATGCTGCATGTCTTGACGTGTGCCAATAATTCGTCCTATCTCTAGAACACGTGAATTTTGGGGGTTAGAAAATAAGGATTCATCTTGGAATTGCTTTCGATGGACAGAATGAACTCGACTTTATGAAGTTGTTCCACTTCACAACAGCTGTCGCTTTCTGCATCACTGATGGTAGCCATGATATATATGGAAAATTCTGATATATTGACTACCCTTTCACGTTGGGAATGTCTCATTAAAAAGACATACTGCAGGCTGGAATTTAAGTGGTCTTCGCAGAGCTCTTGAAAATAATTCCAACCTTCCACCGTCTTCTGTTCTCTTTGAGCTTTATTTTTGCGATAATCTGGCTTTTTTAGATGAATGGTTTGAGGGAAGGCTGTTCCGTAATCAAATTGTACCAGCGTGTCCCATTTCTGTCTGATTATATTCACAAATCGCCTTCCAAATGTACACTTTGGGTCGACCCAGAACGTATTCAGTGCATTTAAAGTTCTATTCGTGGCCATGAACCATTCCCCATCACATTTGAACAAATACTCCTGACATCCTTCCAACGAGTGAAAGACGAGGTGATTATTATGCGGTTCTATAATGTCTGACTGCTCTATTTTTCTGAGATCTCTATGGGATGAGGGAGACTTTGGAAAACCACTTTTTGATTGCCTTTATCCATTATGACACATCTATGTTGTCTATATTCACGAGTCTTATGGAGCATATTTACCAACCAATCAGAAACGTTCTTACGTAACGTTCTTATACGCAGGCTGGACTCCACTGATGATGTACTTAGAACATTTCGCAATGTCTATACTGTATCGTGTAACGTTGAATACACACAGAAATCATGGTATAAATGTCATAAACTGTAAAAATTGAAGCTTTGCAGTTATCCTTCTTTGAGAAAACATATCACACTGCACATAGCTTTAAATCATTTCTTTTGGAAAATGATCAAGGGTTTGTTTGCATACACAGCATGTGTGGTGGGGTTTAGTGCAAAAAGGAAACATGTTCTGTGCAGCCTGAGTCAAATAAAATTCGGCGGGAGGGGTGGGGGGGGGGGGGGGGGGGGCTATTTTCGCGTGATTGCAGGTGAACATAATCAGTTCCAGTTATTATTATAATTGTCTGATTAAACATGCACTACCCAGAACTTTATTTATTTAAAAGTACAAGCCCATTGACAAATCTGGTACTCCACTCTTATCTTTTCGTACGGAACAGAGCTGTATCATTGCCCTGGTGTACTCATAATAAACCTCTACCTAACCTATCAGTCATAACAACACTATCAATAAAACTAGTCCTCAATTTTTCTCGTAAAACAAAATAAATTTGAATCGCTTTAGATATTGGAGCACACTGTTCTCAGATGAGGAAAAACTGATTTTTTTTAAAAAAAACTTAGAATAAGCTTACTGTGTTATCAATTACATTTCAATCTCTTTTCTTTTAATTTTAAAAAAAAGAAACAAAAATACAACAAATTATACTGAATCGTTTATACAATTATTTTTTGCCTCAGTATGAATAAAAAAAACTCAACAAATTAGTAAGAAAATATTTTGTGAGAATAATACCGTGATAATGAACTTCAAAAAGGCAATCTATTTCATAATAATAATAACACTTTGGCCAGGCCTTGGTTACCCCTGAACTCCCAGCTGCCTCCCTGTTCCCACGCTTCTCCTCTCCTCCCAACATTCGGAGACGAACTGCTTGATGATATCCCTTGCCCCATTCTTCCCAATCTCTCCGATTAGTACATTAACCCTCTCCTTTGAGTCTCCCCCTAACCACATGTCCTTCATTCCCCTATCCCACTTCCCCATTATTCTCCCAGTGAATCTCATTCTTTTAGACTGATACTTTGGGCATTCTAGAAGGAAGTGTTCCAGGTTCTCCACCATGCCCAAGTTACACATCTGGCACTCCCTTTCACCGTCTTTCCCAATTTTTCCCCTCAGCTCCAGGGATCGCGACCTCAGCTTGAACAGCAGTGACCCCCCAAAGGTGCCATCAAGGTACTCTTCAAAATCTGGCCTCTCTTTATCACGCAGGCCACCCAAAGACCTCTTTGATTTGACCCCCTCTCGCCAATTACGGTTACAATCCTCCATGACCCTTTCTCTGACGATTTTTTTACCCTGGTTTGCCCCAACGTCCAGGTCCGAGATCTCCAATGAGTAGTTCTCTACTAGCTCCCTCACTTGGACCATCCACCCCGTTTTGATATTTGAGTTGAAAATTGGCAGGAACATTACTTTACACCATCGGCTGTCGGGGAGATTCACCAAATAATTAAGATAACCGAGTTTCAACAGGTCTATCCTGTCCTTGATCCTCATCCACCCAAGCTCGCCCCTGATTGCTTCTAGCGCTGCGGCATTACTCGACCCCGTTACCCATCGGCCTGCATCGTTCTGTAAGATTTCCAAGCTCTTTACGGCCGTCTGGTTTAGGGGTACCACTTCCGTACCGTATGTTATACTTGGCAGCCCCACCATTTCCCAAATGGTTTTCCCCACAAAACCTTATTGAAACTGTTTCTCCCTATAAGTTTCATTTGGTTAAGGATTCGCGTCCCCTTCAGAATCAATTTATTTGTGTGGTTTCGGTAGATGCCTCTTCCTGTAATGTTTATATTTACCCCCAAATACTCGTAATCACCTGTCTCTCCTACACTGAGAAGTTTGCTGCTCCCTTCCGGAATGCAGAACTCACCCACTCTCTACCTTCGAGTGGGATCCACTTTGCGGCCCACAGGTATAACTTTGCTCTTGCTTTCATTAAGTTCGAGTCTCCATTTGCTCCCATATTTCCCAACAATTCCCAGCATGTTCGTTAGCCCCTCTTCGCTTTCTGACACTAGAACCATATCGTCCGCAAAAAATAGCCCTGGGATCTTCAAGTCCCCAACTGCTACCCCCTCGTCGCTACGCAGGAGTTCATCTCCTAAACCTTTGATGTACAATGCAAACAGGATTGGTGAAAGGATACACCCCTGTTTTAGGCCCATCTCCATAGGCACACGTTTTGTTGTAATGTTTCCCAGGCTAAGCTCACTCTGTACATCTTTATATAATGCTTTCATAATTCCAACAAACTCGCCTCCTAAGCCCAGAGCCTCCAGCTTGCGCCACATACCCTCCCTCCATACCCTATCGTATGCCTTTTTGACATCCAAAAAGGCCATAAACATCTTTTTCTTTTTTGCTTTCAAAGATATGTCTCTGCATGATTCGAATGAAAAGTTAAATCTTTATTATAATTCAAGTGGAAATATGCTCCATAAGACTCGTGAATATAGACAACATAAATGTGTCATAATGGATAAAGACAATCAAAAAGTGGTTTTCCAAAGTCTCCCTCATCCCATAGAGATCTCAGAAAAATAGAGCAGTCAGACATTATAGAACCGCATAATAATCACCTCCTCTTTGACTCGTTGGAAGGATGTCAGGTGTATGTGTTCAAATACGACGGGGAATGCTTCATGGCCACGAATAGTACTTTAAATGCACTAAATACGTTCTGGGTCGACCCACAGTGTACATTTGGAAGGCGATTTGTGAATATAATCAGACAGAAATGGGACACGCTGGTACAATTTGATTACGGAACAGCCTTCCCTCAAACCATTCATCTAAAAAAGCCAGATTATCGCAAAAATAAAGCTCAAAGAGAACAGAAGACGGTGGAAGGTTGGAATTATTTTCAAGAGTTCTGCGAAGGCCACTTAAATTCCAGCCTGCAGTATGTCTTTTTAATGAGACATTCCCAACGTGAAAGGGTTGTCAATATATCAGAATTTTCCACATATATCATGGCTGCCACCAGTGATGCAGAAAGCGACAGCTGTTGTGAAGTGGAACATCTTCGTAAATTCGAGTTCATTCTGTCCATCGTAAGCAATTCCAAGATGAATCCTAATTTTCTAACCCCCAAAATTCACGTGTTCGAGAGATAGGACGAATTATTGGCACACGTCAAGACATGCAACATTCATGAGGTTCAAGGCTTGATGTGTCTCAATAACAATGGCAAAATTTACAAGATTTTAAATTCTCATTATCACGAAAAGTTCACGAAAAATGTACCCCAATGAAATCTCGAATAAGAAGCAAAGAAGATGAAAACTGTTTTTCAAGCACTTCTAAGTTTAGTGAATCGAATATTAATTTGTTTGGACGGATGAGTTGTTACAGAGTTACTTCCCTTGAAGCCATTTGAACAGATTTTTGTTTTAAAACTGAACCCTGAACGCGATCAAGTAAAATCAGAAAACACCGCGCAAGCGAATGCAATTTCCAGAGAACAATTTACGCGACTTCTCTACTAATTTCTGACACAGTTTTCTGGGCGCAGAACTAGTTTGTAATTTTTGTTGTGTGTGAAAACCGGCACTTTTCCCACTTGCAGTTTCCGTGTCTAAACCATCGAGATATAACGTGATACATATGTGAATTCTGAACACGTCGAGTACAGCTTTATTATCGGGAAAGGCCCCCTTGGGGGAGGCGTTATTGAGATTTAACGGCACTTCATGCCATGCGAGATTCGAAGGTTTTTTATATGAATTATCTCTTCATGTTGTGGTCACGAATAGGCATTGTGAAAAATATGTGACCTTAAACACCAATAAATAGCATATTTTTGACATTTCATTTCAAGACCTCTTTTTCTGCTATCGATGGATGACGGAACAAATCAGTTGAGATTCGCGTTTTGTGATCAGAAAATACAAAATATTTTCAAATTTTAGCATACTTCTTTTTTACACATTTCCTACAATCGGGAGAAAGTATTAATACTTGTACACAACTGCAAACAAGAGTAAGGTCCTTGGTTACCTACCTAGCTAACAGACACCCCTGATGTTACATACATACCGCAGTAAAGGGTGTAATGCTTCACTACCGGGTGGATAAAAAAGAGCTTTTCGTTTGATGTCCCATTGTATTACCCCAGTGCAAAAAGTAGAAAGTGCGTGCTTTTTTTCAAGTTCATTCAGTCATATGCCGACACACGGCAAACACTATAAAAGAGAGGAGAATCATTCAGTATGCTGTATTTATATAACGCCACCTATTTTAAAATATTTCAACTCACGTTGTAAAACAAACAACTTTCCACACACATTTAGACTGTTAAAATCTTTTCTGACACGTGACAATGGTTTTACTTCAATGACATTTCTGATATGAAGTGAAATTGTTTCTGAATTAATTTAATCAGGGTGTACACTTGTCCATTTATATGATGCCTTTTGATGGCCATTTTTCTAAAAAAATATTTGTCTGCATTGATAAAGCGTGCGTTTCGGAAATAGTGAAATTCTCCATTCTCAAATTCTAGAAACGTGTCGGGTCAGAAGATCACCTTATAGTTTATTGACAAAATATATGCTAGAGCACACATGTACATTTGAGTTATTGAATGAAAGGCATTCTATTTGCTGCGCAACTTGTTAAAGGTACTTCCGCGTTGAACAGAGATATCAAAATGAATGCATCAGATTCGAGATGTTTTTTTAATTTAATATGTCACATAACTACCTTCTTGATACTTTCGATTTCAAGATGGCCTCAACCCCACCGCCAGAGGAAGGAAAATTTTTTCGTAATTTCCTCGACGAGTCCTTCAAAATGATATATCAAATGCACACCTTCATAAAAAAGTAGGATTTTTTCGGCTCTGGTCAACACCCCCACCCCACAGGAAGGACAAAAATGTCATTTTCGTAATCTACTCATCAATACCTTTAATTTGATAGGCGACATGACTACCTTTCTGAAACTTTCCATTTTTAAGATGGTCATACCCACACCCCCAGGGAAAAGGCAAAAATGTCATTTTCATAATCTCGACGAGCACTTCAGAATGATACATCACATGTCTGGCTTCATGGAAAGGAAGATGTTTTTCGGCTCTGGTCGTGACCCCACCACACTGCGAGGATTAAAAAATATAATTTTCGTAATCTACTCGTCGATACCTTTAATTTGATAGGTCACATGACTACCTTCTTGAAACTTTTGATCTTCAGATGGTCATACCCCCACCCCTCAAGTGAAATGGAAAAAAATATCATTTTCGTAATCTCCTAGATGAGCCCTTCAAAATGATACTTCACATGTCTGGCTTTATAAAAAGGAAGATGTTTTTCGGCTCTGGTCGTGACCCCACCCCCACAGTTAGGGTTGAGAATATTATTTTCGCAGTCTTCTTGAATAATCCTTCAAAATGATACACCACATTGCCTAAGCTTCATAAAAATATGATGTTTTTCGGTTCTAGTCGTGACCCCACCCCACGGCGAGGATTGAAAAATATAATTTTCGTAATCTACTCGTCGATACCTTTAATTTGCTAGGTCACATGGCTAACTTCTTGAAACTTTTGATTTTCAGATGGTCATACCCCCACCCTCAAGTGAAATGGAAAAAAAATACCATTTTCGTAATCTCCTAGATAAGCCCTTCAAGATGATACTTCACATGCCTGGCTTTATAAAAAGGAAGATGTTTTTCGGCTCTTTTCGTGACCCAACCCCCACAATTAGGGTTGAAAATATTATTTTCGTAATCTTCTTGAATAATCCTTCAAAACGATACACCGCATGCCTAAGCTTCATAACAATATGATGTTTTTCGGTTCTAGTCGTGACCCCCACCCCACGGCGATGATTGAAAAATATAATTTTCGTAATCTACTCGTCGATACCTTTAATTTGCTAGGTCACAAGACTACCTTCTTGAAACTTTTGATTTTCAGATGGTCATTCCCTCACCCTGAAGTGAAATGGAAAAAAATGTCATTTTCGTAATCTCCTTGATGAGCCCTTCAAAATGATACTTCACATGCCTGGCTTTATAAAAAGGAAGATGTTTTTCAGCTCTGGTCGTAACCCCACCCCCACAGTTAGGGTTGAAAATATTATTTTCGTAATCTTCTTGAATGATCCTTCAAAATGATACCCTACATCCCTAAGCTTCATAAAAATATGATGTTTTTCGGTTCTAGTCGTGAACCCACCCCACAGAAATTGACATGTTGCATTCAATTTTTCTGATTCACACGAGAGTGTCTTTCTGAACAACTTAATAAATCTTTTAATTTTTTGTGATCCCTCCCATCGATTTTCTAACCTTTTCCCCCGTTTCGTCTCGAGGACGTGTAAATTCACAAAACCAAAAATCATTTTTTTACAAAAAGGTCGTAAACTTTTTACAAATTGAAATTTTCTCGATACGTATCGGATGTGCATACTTTTTAAACTATGTCTGTCGAGGAACATGTAAAAATGATTTTTTAAAATTTTACAAAAAAATTTACGGAAATAATTTTGCCTCCGATCGATCATTATTCACCTTTTAACTTATAATATATACATTTTCAATCGCGATCCCCATCCCACGTCGTCATCGGGCTAATTTATTTTATTAGACTCGGACCAGCGATCTTCATCAGTCGACTTTACCAGCCCAGTTTACGCATTCGCCCGGTCGAAGCGTAATCTTTTTTTCCGTGGGAATCGACGTTCGATCGCGTATTTTTTACAACTCGCGATCGCAAAAAAGCAGTGTCTTTTCGGAATTTTTGTCAATGTGAATCTCAGTGCTAATCTTGTCTCCGGTCAAATAGTGCAAAACCCCATTCCGGGAAATTCGAAAAAACTCACCCCAATGGGAAAATCAGTGTTAAATTTATGAAAAAAGTGAATTTTCAACCCGGTAAATTTTTAGACATTTTCGAGAAATTACGTCGAAAGTGGGTTAGAAATGTTCGAATTTTAAACATTTTCCGGAAAAACCCAGGGTTTTCGGGCGAAAATTGAATTATTTTTGGGAAAAACCTAATATTTACCAAGAAAATTGAATTATTTTTTGGGAAAAACCCAATATTTTCCAAGAAAATTGAATTATTTGCCAGAAAAATTTAGGTTTTTCCAAAAATAAATTAACTTTTCCAGCCCACCTAACTTTCAGCCCATGATTGAGGTGGTCTGGAAGCAGCCACTATCCCCTAATATCCTGACTTTCAAACGTCACTGGGAATTCAGTTTCTTCAACGTTTTTCAAAATGCGAAGTCAAAGGTCGGAGAGTACAAATTACAAGATATTTATCACATTAGTGATTAACTGGTTGAGGGCTAGATTATTTTTGGTGGTCTGAATTTGTTATTCAAAACCCTCCAATAATTTGTAATGAAACAAATTTATATAAACAAAATATTATTTGTGTTTGAATGAATATGAAATTTAAGCAAGGAAAGTGTTGCATTTTGCTCTGGTATCCTAATTCTTGAAAGCCCTGATCGTGACTTCTAGCACTCAACCAGTTACGACGTCTTGACAGCAGGATTATATTAATATCTTAAGCTGCGATAACAATTGGCTCAACGGTTGTCACTGAGCACTATTCAGGAGAAAATAGGAATTCAGGTTAAAAAAAATCGAAAAATAATGACAAAACAAATGACCACAAAGTATCAAGGCGGTGTTTGATTTCGGACATCATAAGACGTACAAAGGTATCAACGCGCTGCTTGATTTCGTACGAAATAAGACGTACAAAAGTATCAAAGGGTTAGCTAAAACACCAAAAATCCCGTGATAGTCCCCCCCCCCCCCCCCCCCTTACCCTCTCGGAGCTAGTGTGTGGGCGTACGATCCATTTAGGCTCGTGGAGGAATTGCAGTATATTTTCTTGAATTAAGTCTTGATGTACAAAGACGAATAATCTACTTCCAGTCAGACTTGAGTGAGGTAAACAGATTGCACGATTTGTAATTGACCCAATATGGATCGATACAGACCTGTTACAAATTTATCTCAAGTCAACTAATACCTCGTGAGGTAGGTTTGGAATGACACAGTGGCTTTTCGAGTTTCTATTCCACGTCAATAACCTACCCCGTGATCACTAGCTTGTAATGTGGTCATAAGCATAATTACTGTGTGACTTCATCCATTGTGGTGTAGACGATTTTGTATCGCGAGGTCGTTCATCATTCAGATTTGACCCTTTCAAGAACATCTGCATATATTTCATGTAATGAAAATTCGTCGATTGACGAAAACCATCGTCAAGAAATCGGAAGGAATGAGCATTCATCAAGCAATTCTTAAGACCTAACAGTCTGTAGGATTATCCCGTTGGACCCTGGTGATATATTCCGTCTCAGCTCAGAGCCACCAACTGGTAGAGTCTATATTTGTTTTGCGGGTCGAGGCCAATCAATCAAGGCTGCACGTTGAAAACCTTGATTTGTCTGCCACGCAAATTCACTGAGCAACTGTCCACTTTATGAATTCAGTTCGTATCACGACCCTGGACCAGAAAAGCGTTTTTTCGTGTTCAAATGTTAAATTACTGCCGAACCGCCACAGAAATGAAAAATGGCCCCTCCCGTTGCTGCAGATTGCACAGTGCACAATAATCACATTACGGAATACAGTACTGAAAGAGGTCTAAAGATTTATATACCAATAGATAATGTTTATTGTCATTTTACAGGCGCCGTCTACTGCAAAGGTGAACCAGAAATTCAACGTCGAAGCGTCATTTACCAACCCGCTGTCTCTTCCGTTAACTAGCTGTGTCCTATTGGTCGAAGGGCCTGGTGTGCAAAAACCTCTGACCTTAAATCAACCGTAAGTATTCGTTTTTTTTTCAAATTTATAATTGTGCATATTTCGGTACTCTTTTTAACTTTTATGATCTGAAATATATATTAGTAACTAGCAAGCCGACCCGTTCCTGAACTGTTGGACCTGACCGCGCGATGGAACATTTTTCAATAAGGGCACGAGCTGGGTTTTTATGGGGAGAAATCCTGAAATTGCAACTTCGACTTTGTTTGATAGCGCAGGTTTGATATGGCAGCTATGTTAGATAGAGGTTTAAAACATCGAAGTCAAGAAGGGTCTAGAGACACCCGCACCCGATATTGATGACGTATTTCTGTCACAGTTTTAGTTATGATTCATATAAGTACACCTAGTATATACAAAATAACCACACCGCTTTGGCATAGTACTATTCTGTCATGTGTCTTTACGATCATCTCGAGTTTTCAAGGGACAGCTTAAGATGTTTTAAGCTGATCATGTAGAGTGTCGATGTAGTAGAATATATTTAAAAACGATATTTACGTGATATTTAATATTTGAAATGGATGAGGTATATGAGAATTCTCCTTGTAGAAGCGTCCAGAAAATTCATGATTTTGTGCTCGGAGATGTTGTCTACAATGTACCAGCCATCACCTCTGCCTCGTGACTCAAATCAAAGGAAGCCGTCTCCACATCTTTTCTCAAGAAGCACTCTCTGTCTGATCCAGCCGTAATAGTAGAGACAGTTTTCATCTCTTTTATTACACGCCTGTTCTATGAAATCCCCATCTACAGTACCACTAAACCATGCGGAAAATGACAATCGAAAATCGTTGATGGAATATTTTTAAATAGAAGCGGAATTTCACTGCAATGTGTTCTCTTGAAACTCAGGGAACGAAATATTAAAACGGGTTCCCTTCGCAAATTTGGTTGGTGATAAAATGTGTTATTTTTGTTGATAGTTGTCAAAAGAATTTCTGAGCGTCCTTCTAATAATTTTTTTATAGACGTGAAGGCGTGTAATAAACACCGAAGACACTTGTATCATCGCGGAAGGATAAAGCTCGAGGCCTGCGCCCTCTCGTTTTAACCTTTTGCTCTGGCACTCCTGCCATATCGATTAACCCATTCATGTGTCATGTAAGGATTCCGAGGACATCAACCAGTCATTCCACGATGTTTATCGGATAAATATTCATCATTTATTGTTTGGGGGACATGTAAAAAAAAACACTAAATTTATGCGTTTTGGGGACTTTCCTATCGATTTAGACCACTTTAATTCTGAGGAACTGAATTCGTCCCCACAAACCAGGAAAATGAAGTATAAAGGTCCACACAATTACGTTGACACAAATCCTTCTTGTCCCTTCTTCTTCATCGAGAGAGAGAGAGAGAGAGAGAGAGAGAGAGAGAGAGAGAGAGAGAGAGAGGGAGAGAGAGACTATGGATCTTTTACAATTTACATTGATCCTTGCTTATTGTGTCGCTTAGGCGCATTTTCGGGAAAGCCTTATGATATGAATGTCATCGCCAAGAAATACGTCATTTTCAGACAGTTGCTGCAAGTTTGTTCGTATTTTGTTGATAAAATTATTTTTTCTTATGAACTCTCTATTTCAGAATAGTGGCTATGCATCAGACATTCCATGCTGCGTTCGAACTTGCACCAGTAAAAGCCGGACAAAGGAATCTCGTTCTAAACTTTTCATCTAAAGAACTGGAGGGTGTAACTGGTGTTCATGCTATCAAAATTGACTTGTAGTTGAAGTTTGCTTGCTTTAAGAAAGTGGTGATGGTAAAATTCAGCTTTATCTAGTTAACTCAAATGTTAATGGACAAATAAATACATGAACATTGTCTATCAAAGGCCTACAATATGCGGGCCAGACTGTATTATTTCACTAAGTGATGTCTGGTGTTCAGCGTTATTGAACTGAAGATTCTTAAGCATAGAAAACGACTCAATCGCCGTACGTGTGTCGCCAGGATTTCCCCGACGCGGGGACAATGATCCCCGACATGGGGAATAGAGAATCCCCGGACCCATTTTATCGACAGAGGTTCGGTTCGGTTGGTCCTTACCGCTTTGAAATACCGAAGGTTTAATTTCAAGAACAGTACTGTAAATGCTCAATACAAAAATGGAGCAAATCTACCCATTAGCCATGTGACCATGATCTTCTACCTATTGGCCAATAATTGAAAAAAATACCAGACCACCCAAGTCCAAACTATTGTGTTAATGGAGAACATAGCAGCTTTAACCCTTTACCTGACATGAAAAGCAGACGACACTTGCAAATAAAATTTTGAAATAACTAAAAAATAATGAAAATTAATTGGAGATTTTTGTGAATAGCGCTGGCCGGTTTTTTTCCGTTACGTTGGGTAAAGGGTTAACATTTGCTGAGAAGTCATTATGACAACCAGAGACAAGTGAGAATGCCAGTGATCTTGGCAATTGGTCGATGGACGTCAGAGTACTCGGGCACGTTAGGTTCAGCTCATGTGTCAAGCTGCTGAGACATCGGGTCACTCGGGTGGATATACAACAACGCGGAGACAAACTAAGGACTCTGATTACTAATGGGCCTCGCACGACTTGCGCTGGCCCGGCAATAAATTGTAGGATAACTGCGTGAGGATTTCTCACCAATTTCTTTTCAATATGTGGAGGATTCCTACTGTTTTTGAGTCGATAACAGAATAATCTGATGGGTGGCTGCAAGGGCATCTTAGTTTTCATGAGAGGCTGAAAGCTGCGAGTGAAAACTTAGATGACTTTGTAATCATCCATGGTAGAATTCTGTTACCTGCAAAAAGAGTAGGTATTTTGTTTCATTTTCTGCGTCTCGACGTTTAAAAAAAAAACAACTTGAAAATAAATATCGTCATAGAAGGGAGTTGCAGGGGTCTAACCCCATTCGCGTTTCCTGCGGAGCGTCTGTCTGTAAAATCAAACACCCTGTGCATAAAAGATGATCTGCTTTGAATTAACTCTTCGCCCAACGCAATGGCAATACCCTGTCATAATTATGCCGCCAGCGCGCTATTTACAAACATCGCCGTTTACAATTTTTTATCGCAACGACATAGCCTATGGAACACATTGGAACGATCTCGTTGAGCGTGTTCCAGTGGGGGGGTGGGGGGGGGGGTGAGGGGGGTTGAAAGAGGTCTAGGGGGTGGGGAAGTGTTTCCAGCAAAGATGAGAGAGTTTAATTATTGACGTTTTGGGTTTTTTTTTTCTGGCAAGCATCGTCAGCTTCTCTAGTTAGATATAGCGTTAACTATCAGACAGAAAACAGTTGCATTTCATTTTTAGTACCGTTTCGCTTTGTAATAAAATTTAAATAATACATTTTTGTGTTATAAGTTTCTATCTTCGACCGTTCATAACTCTTCCCCAATTATATTTACGACTGTACCTATTCCTCAAAGATAGCCGGCATACTGTGGAGTTTTCGTTACAAGGCCAGAGAATGTTGATTGCACCTCCGTCTCAAAGGAAAAAAGAATAACTGTTTCGACACAAATGATCCATTTTCTTTTCAACCCAAGCTGTTTTATTGTTCTATTTTCCTGGAACACATTTGTTTTCAACATCATCAGCACAGAACATCACCCTCAGCGTTTCATAGCACTTCTACCAAAAGAATTCATTATCATAAGCTTGACTGAAATTACAACAGCAACTCACACACTACACCGAACTTTTCAAGCACTGTCGATTTGAATGAGAAAACAGACTTTTTGTTACAGGGGACGGTTATGGTTTTGTTCCCTAAGGAGTTCACATGATACGGCATGTAATAGTCTGATGCATTTTTGTGATATATGGCGAAAAATGAGATCAGTATGTAAATGGTTTTGATTGATTGATTGATTTATTTATTTGCAGCATAAAACCATACAAGATAACAATAAAACAGGTTACAGATGAATGCGCTACATGGAAATGGCATAGCCCAAAAGGCTGTCTTCCTGCCATTCCCTTTTGACGAAAAGAATATTCATGACATCAAGATTTATGTTGATGGCTCATTAGGTTTAGTGATGGAACCTCTTCTTGGAAAGATACTATGGGGGATAGTAAACAGTTTGCGAGAGAAACGCTACCAATGTACGAGCGGGCATATCAACCCCTCGAACATAGAATACAAAAAGCGGCGATGAGCCGCCGGTCCGCGAACCGTTGGATAAGACCAACCCCCACGGCCGAAAACCCATCGCCAGTTCCTGTGGCCTATATTCGCCAGTTATTAGAAACTTGTCGGGTGGAGAATTCACCACTGATACCTCTGTAGCGTCCTCCCTCACCACTATACAAGGATGTAGATAAGGGATACGACTTGTTTATTTAGTACAATAATTAATACAATAAGTAATACACTAAGCAAAACTCGGTGAGGGCTATAGTTTCTATCATTAGCACATTAGGTTTAGTGATAGAACCTGTTTTGGAATAATATTATGGTGGATAGTAAACGGTTTGTGAGAGAAACGCTACCAATGTACGAGAGGGCATATCAACCCCCGAATATAGAATACAAATGGCGTCGATGAGCCGCCAGCCCGTGAACCGTTGGATAATACCAACCCCCACGGGCCGAAAAAAATCCCATCGCCAGTTCCTGCGGCCCATATTCGCGAGTTATAAAAACTTGTAGTGTGGAGAATTAACCACTGATACCTCTGTAACGTCCCCACCACTATACAACGAGGTAGACACGGGACATGACTAGTTAATTAGCACAATAATTAAAACAATAAGTAGTACACTAATCAACCATTCGGCGAGGGCTATAGCGTCTCTCATTCTCACGTAGGCAAAGAACGAAAGGATCTTTTATAGGCGTTTGCTGTTACAGAAATAAGTGATTGGCAGTTTTTTTTGTTTTTTTTTTTTGGGGGGGGGGGGGGTACCATTAGCAATCAGGACACCATGAGTTATTATAGTTTACTGTTGACTGGTACGAATCAAAAAACTCTTCAACAAGAGTTCTCTTAAATTGAGACCTGGAGAGAGTTTGCTTTTGGGGAGTGATTTGATTCCATAAGTTTCGAAATGTGTGTGGCGGAAGTTTAGCAGAAAATTGTGTTCTTGGTTTAGAAGTTTGGAGTTTCCCTAATTGTCTTGTATCCATACCCGATGGATTTGTATATATTTTGAAGGTCTCATTGAAACAATCCGGTAATCTACTGTTGTACCAGGCATGCATAAAGAGGAGAACTTGCAGTGTGTACAGATCTTCAAATTTTAGAATTTGAAGTTCTATAAATAGTGGGTCGGTGTGCGCATTATATCTATTATTTCCAATAATACGAACTGCCATTTTTGGAGTTTGAAGATTCTCTTAGTAGCCGGTATATGACCCCACACCTGAATCCCGTACAATAAGTGGCTATGTATCAAGGTATAAAACAGGGTTTTCATGGCATTGATGGGAAGTATTCTTTTCCCTCTCTTTATTGCATACATGGCCCTGGATATTTTGAAACAAACGGCTGAGACGTGGTGTTTGAAATTCAAATATGCATCCATATTGATGCCAAGATATTTTATGAATTTATCATCATGATTGTTACTAACCAAAGGTATGCTTGTGCTATGCTTTGAACTTAGAGGTCAAAGGTCAAACGGGCTTTGAAATGGTATATCTCAGCTTGTAACATTCACAGACCGCCATCTTGGCTTTCTTGTGACAGTTAGTCGAAATAGGAACCATATTTTTAAGCAAGTTACGATTTGATCTAGGAATAAGTTGAAATGTACGAGAGCACTATGATTTAGTTTCGGTCTATTTTTAGCCTAAAGAATACCCGATAGTGTTATTACTTCACCAGACCTCCATTCAACATATATATTCATATTTATTTATTTATTGGTGTTTTAAGGTCATATATTTCTGTACAATGGCTAATCATGACCATGGCAGTTTTACGGGTGGAGGAAGCCGGAGTACCTTTAGAGAACCACCGAGCAACGGTGAGCAACTGTCAGCTCCCCAACATACCAACTCCACACAAGCAGGGTTAGCATTGGTTGAAGACAGGTGCACCATTGACGTGCAGTACGCCTTAGTACACAACGCCACCGTGCTCCCACGTGGGCAATGGGGTGAAGTGTCTTTCTCAAGGACACAACGCGGTTGCCGCAGGTAGGATTCGAACCGAGGACCTCTCGGCTTACAGTCTGCACATCTGCCTACTCAGCCACCGCGCCCCCATATATTTTCATACGAAGTCGCGCATCACTAGACTACAAGAATTCACGTTTTAATTATCAGTAAAACCTCAATCAAGACCTTGTCGCCGTTGATTTAGCTTGACTTAGACGATATAAAATTTAATTCAAGCTGTTGCAGATCTTCCATTAATTAAGATTCTTGTGTTTAAAAGCTAGGACAATAGACCTATTTAACAGTAATCTGTTCCAGTTGCATAGAATGCTAAGGCAAACGATCTACGGGTAAATCTCACAATAGAATACAGGCTACCCCCCCCCCCCCCCCCCCCCCCCAAATCCTGGCCAAAATTTCCTATCGTTGGAAATTCGGAGGGCAAGTCACGAGTAGTTGGAAATTCCATCTATCTGGATTTTAGAGCTTTTTTGGTGATGTTGATGTCTCCTTTACTTCCCAAAATCCCAACTCGGTTTGCATGATGTCAGTCGGTATGAGATTTCTATAGTACGTTTACTTATCGTAATAAAAAATGCCCGGAATGCACTTCAAGAAAATCATATCATGTAACATCGTTATCCTGAGTTAATTCCATCATTCACAGTTACAAAATGATGAAACATCGAAAATTGATCATTCCAGCATAAGATCTGATTTAATTTTAGGACAGTGTGAATTGCTCAAGGTTCTCAGCTTGAGCATTTGTTTAGCACGTATTCAATTCCCAGAATAATACCAAATAATAATAACCCGATAATTCTATCATAAATGTGTTGGCATTTCAGTTACTACAATCAATTGTATGCCCCTTCATTTTCAAAATGTTTCTCGGTAGAGAATTTCCAACTATGGGGAGGGACCCTTCCGGTCCCTCCCCCTAGTTGGAAATTCCCTACCCTACACTCCTCCAATCGGAAACCTCTAGCCACGCCCCTGCTTGCAGACAATTACGAATGAATACTGAAAAAAAATTCTAATTATTTAGTAATCATCAGTTCTCGAATATCGGTCTCGAGGTGGGTTGTAAATGTCCAAATGAGCTGATAATTTCTGATTATGACAATGTGCATGGCGAAATAATGATATCAGGCATAAAACGACCAAATGTTAGTAAGTTTTCGCACCCCCACATCGAAGGGGATTTTCATGGACAACATCGCCCCTGCAATCGTACACAAAGCACAAAAAACATACTTGAATATGATAAGCACCAACACAAAGCGACCTACCCAGGAAGCATCGTCAAAACGGTCCACAAATCCCCCTAGAAAATTGGTGGTGCAAACCTTACAGCGGTTGCTATACCGGTGCAACAGTTAACACCCATCTTTTTTGCAGTGGTTTACTTCGCACACTTCACAATATAATTAATGATAATTATATGGGCTGGTATAGTCAAGTCTTTTCGGAATTGCGGAACACAGTTACCACATTAGCCACGGTCAGGTCGTCAAGATCAACAGACAAATTTCCGCATAAAAACTGTTCTTCAATCTGAAAACTTCACTTCAATCTGTAACGAATTAGCCTCCCAATAAATTCACCAATTTCGTTGACATTGGGATTTTATTCAGCCTAAATTGTAATGACTTGAGCTCTTTCCATATTTTAGCATTTTTCGTGTTTTGTAATTATCATTTAGCAACTTTTAATGAGGTGTTGTGGGGGTATGGCTGGCTGTCTAGTATGGTTGCATACTATAGATTTTCTGTCCCTAATTTGGACCCTTGTAGACTTGGAAACACCAGTTGGCTGCCTAAAGCCTTCATACTGTATGGGTGTTGTGCCCTCTATCTACAGTTCAATTGTTCTGGAGTGTACCAGAAGGGTCTTCATAGCTTCCAGTTTACAACCTCTATGTGACCTAGTTCCTAGATTATAGTCTTTTTGGTTCGTAGGGTTCCAACTAGACTAATGTTGGTATTTATGACCAGGGACGTGGCGACAGTTGGGGTGTGGGGGTGTGTCAGAATTTCCTATAGTTGGAAATTCGAAGGGCAAGTCATGAGTAGTTGGAAATTTCATCTATTTGGATTTTAGAGCTTCTTTGGTGATGCTGATGTCTTCTTTACTTCCCAAAATTCAAACTCGGTTTCAAATCTTCAAAAATTCCAACTGTTACTATTTACAACTACAGTATACGGAATATCGAGCTTCATAATTATGCATGATGTCAATCGATACGATATTTCTATAGAACGCTATTTATAGTAATAAAAAAATCCTCGAAATGCTCTTCAAGAAAATCACATCATGTAAACTCGTTATCCTGAGTTCCATCATTCACAGTTACAAAATGATGAAACATCGAAAACTGACCATTCCTGCATAAGATCTGATTTGATGTTAGACAATGTGAATTGCTCAAAGTTCTCAGCTTGAGCATTTGTTTAGCACATATTCAATTCCCAGAATAATACCAAATAATAACAACCTGATAATTCCATCACAAATGTGTTGGCATTTCAGTTACTAGAATCAATTTTATGTTCCCTTTCATGGCTTCATTTTCAAAATGTTTCTCGATAATCCAGTCCCTCTCCCTAGTTGGAGATTCACTGCCCTACACCCCCACCCCCACCCCCCAATCGGAAACCTCCAGCTGTTTGTGACCTATTTGAACTGGTCTCCTAGGAACATGGTTTGAGGACTATTTGTGACTACTCAGACAGTTGTGGAACTGAAGCCAGAAGATAGCGGTATTGGACTATTGGGAACCAAGTTTTGAAGGCTGATGTCATAATCTGGGGACAAATGAGAACTTCTTGGGAATGATACTGGTGATTTAGGAGATTCTAGGTAGTACATGGTTAATTATTGGAGATTCAAGATATAGTTAATGCTCGTTGGTGCAGTAGTTGACTAGTTTTTGTGGTTGTCGATGTAGTGGTTCGTTTAGTTTGTTTAGTCGTTCTAGCAGTTGGTGTTGTAGTGGTTGTTTTGTATGTTGATGAAGAAGCTTTTTGTGTTGTATTTTGTTGATGATGTAATAGTTGTAGTGGTTAGCCAAGAACTATGATGCCATCATCACAACTACTACACCAGTCTATATTATACCAATCACCACAACCACGACAACAGCGACCAATGATCAATATTAGCAATAGTTCAATCAATTCGGTCTCAATATTTTCAAGTCCTTCAGTTGCAGTTTAGATTTCTGCCCATCGAGATCGCGAAATGGGAAATATAGATTCAGTTTAAGGTTGGGGTGCAATGAAATTGTGACAAAATAATAAGTCTAAAATTTGAGCTAACTGAAAGGATGCAGAAACAATTTCTGCAAGAAATGAAATGTGAGGAAAATATGGTAAACTATTTTCTGACTCTTCGTTATCTTGTAAGTTAAGCAGGCCGCTCGGATTCCTAATTACCGTGCAACTTTTAGACTGTGCAAAATATAGCTTTGAAACGGCTACCTGCCACCTGTTGATAGGGTGTCATTCCTTCTCTGCGAACACTCGTTTCGTATTAAACCTGGAACCGTGCATATTCTTGAGTGTCTGTCCCCCTTTTCGATATATGTGTATCATTCCTTCTTTCTGATTAAAACGTGAATAACAATATAAGTGGTAAATCTCACGGAAGATTTTTCTGAATGAAAAAAAGAAATAGCTGATTAACCCTCGCACACCATTTTATTCCTCTGATCTGACGCGGTCCTTCGAAATTGAACTCTGTGTTATGAATTGAATTGACATAATTATGACGAAGTCTATTTAAAATGGAGACGTAAACCCCAATTCGAAAAGACTGCACACACAGACAGGTGTATTCCTATCCGGTTTGATCTTTACGAGAACCCGCATAACCTCCTACAGCTCAAAATATTCTACCCGGTAGATTTTGCAAGTATCAAAGCTGGTACTGCCAAGTAACACCTAACTTTTAATACCAACGTATGAATATGGCGAAGACACGTCATGAATAGCTTACCTTAAAGTTGGTGCATCGAAAACGACTTTAAAAATCGTCATTCCACTAACCACGTGCTATTCATTGACATACAATTTGGTATCGGCGAAGAACAATTTTACATTTTCGCGAATTCACTGCTAATATCTGACAAAATTTAACATGTACGGAACTAAAGTGATGATCAAGGCAAAGTAAAGTGTAATTATCGATCCTTATGTACACCGAAGTTGGACATTAAACTCCGGGGCGTAAATCCTGGGTGGGGTGGTGTGGGGGGTGTACATCCCCCCCCCCAAATATTCAGGTCTTCTGTTTGCAGGGCGGCGACTAGGGCAGGCCTTGGGCCTGTGCCCAGCCTCTGTCCGATGACCACGGTCCGCGGCCCACGTAACTACTGCCCTGCCAAGGAATTATTTGCCAGAATGTTGCCTTGCCCAACAGAATAAAGCTTAACAGCTAGGGCACGCTGGGCACCTGATATAAGTAGTATGTCAGATTGAGATCTGCTCTCTTTACCAGGACCCCGGGGTGACCCCGGCGCCCAAATTCGTTAGGCCTCCCCGTCCCCTCCCCCTTCCCTCTCCACAATAGGTCTAGGTTATTTTTAGGCACCCCCTCACCCTACCTGCCCCGTGTGTACCCTATTTTTTAGGCTATCCCTCCCCAAAGCCCATTAGGGGTCCAGACTATGTATAGCCCGTTTAGGCTTTCCCCACATTGTTTAGGCTTTCCCTGTATGTGGGCTCCTCTTCCCCAAAAGCCCAGTCCCTTCCCACCAAAGCTCTGCACTGTTCCTTCCCTTCCTAAGACTAGCCCAAAGCTGGGGGACTTCCAAATTGAGGCGTCCATTGGGTACTAACAAAAAAGTGCCACCATCCCTTATCCCCCTCCCTGCCCCTTGTAAATTTCGAGCTCTGTTGGTGTATCTAAGGTAAATGTTGTCAAGGACATGTACATGTAACGGCATACAACATGCTTTAGACATAAACACTACATGATTTTGTCTAGACATGTCATAAAGGAATTATGATAGAGAGAATCTTTGTTTATAAGAAGATATGATAGTGTCACGTTGTATAGTTATGCAAATAGATAAGGGACAACTGGTATGTTCGATTATGTCATAGATAAAGGTATTATGATAAAGCGTTCCTTTGTTTATAAGAAGCTTAATATGATAAAGACCATGTACACTGTTTGATTATGTCATAGATAAGATGGTGTCACGTCGCAGGTGTTTGATAACCCAGTAAGATCGGGGCGGTGTCTGATTGGTCAAACAGTTGTCCAATCAGATCGTCCCACACAGCGTTATGTTGCAGGGGACCAATAGATAAGCGTGTTGTAAAATTATCCCATGCAGGCGTTCTATGATTGGTCAAACAACTGTCCAATCAGATCGTGCCATGCTGTATTTGCTGCGTGGCGAATAGATGAGTGATCCGTGTTGTGACAATAAAAGGCAAGCAAGATTGGAAGTTTTTATCATTCTTTCAAAATCATTTGATGGAGAATAGTTTGAACACTTTGAGAAAAAAAAACAAAATGGAATCAGTAGTTAGAATTAGTTGTCAAGTTTGTGAGAAAACCTTCTCTGGTCGTTGCAGTAGGAAATGAGTGTGCTGTGTATGTGATAAAAAGACTCTCTTTTTAAGAAATTGGGTGGCCCTGAAAAGAGCCGCTTGTTTGGCTTTCTACAGATTTTCCCCAAGGATAGTTGATAAGCTAGCTAGAACAGGTCTCAGTAACTTACCTAAGAAACCGCCTTCCTGTATGATTCGTCTTGCTTTCACAGCAGATAATTTTTTGGCTATTTTCCTGATTTCATACCTGTGTGGAATGAGGTATGCTCGTGCTCTCATTGTCATTGGTACATTGAATTTCAAAACGTTCTTTGCACATTCACATATGCATTCAATCAGGTCATCATCGGCTGTCTTTACCATATTTTGGGTTTGCTGTTGATTAGCATAGGCTAGAAATCGTAGTTGATCTGTATATCTTCTCAACCTGTCTAGTGCTTTGTTTTGGAGCTCATAATTTATCTCAGCCTTGTTGAGACAGTCCATGTCTTTCGTGGTTGGATTCTTCTGGTAGGAGGGTTCAACTGGTGCTACATTTCCTCTAAGTGACCATATTGCTTGGTGCTTTTCATTTCGTGGCATTGGTACCTGTGACATTCTGCTCGTTTCAGTATTCTGCTGTTGGTCAATCTGAGGTAGGTCATTGACGTTGACAGGTTAGTAGTATAAGGGAGTTGGTTATTGGTAGATCCGACTTGTGGCGAGGGGACAATGGCTCTTCCATTTAAATACAAGAATAGGATGGGTGCTACACCAACCTGTCAATCGCTGATTGGTCAATTATATACCAGGATAGCATGGGTTCTACCCACCCTACCAATTGATGGTTGTTTCAAATTCTCACACAGTGCATTGTGGGAAATTACAGTGATGCAACTCTGGGGTAAAATAGGTTTTTGCTCGACTTCACACTACTACAAAATGGTCTCAAATGGTCTCAAATGGTCTTAAATAGTTTCAAATTGTCTTAAATGGTCTTAAATGGTAACTAAATTGTCATAAATGGTCTTAAATGGTCTCAAATTGTCTTAAAACCGATGTGCACATATGTAAAACTGATGTGGAATGAGTTTTACATATGTGCACGTCGGTTTTACATATGTGCACATCGGTTTTACATATGTGCACATCGGTTTTACATATAGTAAATACACCAAATTAGTGACCATTTAGTGACCATTCAAGACCATTTAGTGACCATTTAAGACCATTTAAGACAATTTAGTGACCATTTAGGACCATTTAGTGACCATTAAGACCATTTAGTGACCATTTAAGTCCATTTAGTGACCATTTAAGACCATTTAGTGCCATTTAAGACAATTTGGTGCCATTTAGTGACCATTTAAGACCATTTAGTGACCATTTAAGACCATTCAAGACAATTTAGTGACCATTTAAGACCATTTAGTGACCATTAAGACCATTTAGTGACCATGGAAGTCCATTTAGTGGCCATTTAAGACCATTTAGTGACCATTTAAGACAATTTAGTGACCATTTAAGACCATTTAAAACAATTTGAGACTATTTAAGACCATTTAAGACAATTTAGTGACCATTTAAGACCATTTAAAACAATTTGAGACCATTTAAGACCATTTAAGAACATTTGAGACCATTTAGGACCATTTGAGACCATTTTGTAGTTGTGTGAAGTCGAGCAAAAACCTATTTTACCCCTGAGTCGCATCACTGTAATTTCCCACAAAGCACTGTGGGAGAATTTGAAGCAACCATCAATTCGTAGGGTGGGTAGAACCCATGCCATCTTGGTATATAATTGGCCAATCAGCGATTGACAGGTTGGGGTAGCACCCATCCTATTCTTGTATTTAAATGAAAGATCATTGTCCCTTCGCCACAAATCTTTTAACTCGCTACTAATAATATGAATTCACGCTATATCTGTGAATTGTGCCCAAAATCTTAAGCACATAAAACTCATTAGTATCGGCACAGACGAGCATTACACAAGGATGAATACAGCAGCCATCCTATAAGGAAAGATAATGCAAATACACCTGAATTTACAGTCGGATCTACCTATAACCAACTCCCTTACACTACTGACCTGCGGACGTCAATGGACCTACCCCAGATTGACCGACAGCAGAATACTGAAACGAGCAGAATGTCACAGGTACTAATGCCACGAAATGAAAAGCACCAAGCAATATGGCCACTAAGAGGAAATGTAGCACCAGTTGAACCCTCCTACCAGAAGAATCCAACCACGAAAGACATGGACTGTCTCAACAAGGCTGAGATAAATTATGAGCTCCAAAACAAAGCACTAGACAGGTTGAGAAGATATACAGATCAACTACGATTTCTAGCCTATGCTAATCAACAGCAAGCCAAAAATATGGTAAAGACAGCCGATGATGACCTGATTGAATGCATATGTGAATGTGCAAAGAACGTTTTGAAATTCAATGTACCAATGACAATGAGATCACGAGCATACCTCATTTCACACAGGTATGAAATCAGGAAAATAGCCAAAAAATTACCTGCTGGGAAAGCAAGACGAATCATACAGGAAGACAGTTTCTTAGGAAAGTTACTGAGACCTGTTCTAGCTAGCTTATCAACTATCCTTGGAGAAAATATGTAGAAAGCAAAACAAACGGCCCTTTTCAGGGCCATCCAATTTCTTAAAAAGAGAGTCTTTTTATCACATACACAGCACACTCATTTCCTACTGCAACGACCAGAGAAGGTCTTCGCACAAACTTGACAACTAATTCTATCTACTGATTCCATTTTGTTTTTTCTCAAAGTGTTCAAACTATTCTCGATCACATGATTTTGAAAGAATGATAAACACTTCCAATCTTGCTTGCCTTTTATTGTCACACCCCGGATCACTCATCTATTCCCCATGCAGCAAATACTGCATGGCACGATATGATTGGACAGTTGTTTGACCAATCAGAGAACGCCTGCGTAGGATAATTTTACAACAGGCTTATCTATTGGTCCCCTGCAACATAACGCTGTGTGGGACGATCTGATTGGACAACTGTTTGACCAATCTGACACCGTCCCGATCTTACTGGGTTATCAAACACCTGCGACGTGACACCATCTTATCTATGACATAATCAAACAGTGTACATGGTCTTTATCATATTAAGCTTCTTATAAACAAAGGAACGCTTTATCATAATACCTTTATCTATGACATAATCAAACATACCAGTTGTCCCTTGTCTATTTGCATAACTATACAACGTGACACTATCATATCTTCTCATAAACAAAGATTCTCTCTATCATAATTCCTTTATGACATGTCTAGACAAAATCATGTAGTGTTTATGTCTAAAGCATTTTGTATGCCGTTACATGTACATGTCCTTGACAACATTTACCTTAGATACACCAACAGAGCTCGAAATTTACAAGGGGCAGGGAGGGGGATAGGGGATGGTGGCACTCTTTTGTTAGTACTCAATGGACGCCTCAATTTGGAAGTCTCCCAGCTTTGGGCTAGTCTTAGGAAGGGGAGGAACAGTGCAGAGCTTTGGTGGGAAGGGACTGGGCTTTTGGGGAAGGGGGGGGGGGCACATATAGGGAAAGCCTAAACAATGTGGGGAAAGCCTAAATAGGCTATACATAGTCTGGACCCCTAATGGGCTTTGGGGAGGGATAGCCTAAACAATAGGGTACATACGGGGCAGGTAGGGTGAGGGGCGCCTAAAAATAACCTATGCCTAGTGTGGAGAGGGGAGGGGAGAGGGGACGAGGAGGCCTAACGGATTTGGGCGCCGGGGTCAATGACCCCGGGGTCGGGGTCAGACCCCGGGGTCCTGGTAAAGAGGGCAGATCTCAATCTGACATACTACTGATATATCATGGTCCTGCACAACTTCTATCTCAGTTCATATACCCTGCTGCCATGCAAAAGGGGGCCAGGGTGTCCTTGTAAATTCAACAATTATATTTAGAATATATTGGTGTGTGGTGATATATATGGTATCACAGGACTAAATATTTCCCCATAGGCCACAATTATAACGTTTAGGCAAAAAACACATGATCGCATCACTTTAATTTTGGCATTCAAATATCTTTGTCAAGTACCCTAAAACAGGGGGTCATGTAACAAATAAGAGAAAAAAAAAGACACGAAGGGAAGTACCGGCCACGTGCACATATTTTTCACGGAATTCCGTACAAAAACACACAAAGTATAAAAGTAAATTATATTTTTTAGGTCCAAAGGTCATCAAATCACCCTCTTTTTTATCAGGAATATTCAACAATAATGCAAGATGTCAATAAAATGTTTCAAAAGTGTATTGAAGCAATATATTTTCCCAAGGCTGTTTATTTTAAGAGAGTGCAACATTTCAAGGCGGGTAACTTTAATTCAAATATTTAGTTCAGCGATACCATATGCAGGGCAATATGCACTGACAGTAGGGCAGAATGATGATACACCCCACCCCCCTCCTCCCCAATATTTTTCGGTAGTTACGGGCCTAATTAAACCATCCCATACAAATATCTTATTTGCCAAAAACCCAACTTATCTCGTCAGTTTATGCATTCCGCGTGGATCGTATTTCTTGACATTCATCCGCAATGCATTTTATAGTTTGACAAGCGTGATTAAGAGTTTGTTACGCCTTAATAAAGGCCTGTGCTAATTTCTTTCGTCGACAGACCATGACAGGACTTAGTTTCTTCAGACTCCCAAGCTGCAGCCAGGTTATTCATTAATTCACATAATTCCTGTCACACATTGTGTGCCTATGTCCACCCCCTTACCTTCTCATCTACATCACCGCAATAAATCCTTATGAATTCTTAAGTTCTTCGTTAAATGTCCGCACTCAACAATATGTTCACTTGATTTTGTGCGGAAATATCATTGGGGCGTGGATAGATTTATGCCAATGAGACATGCAAGGCCAAAATATTTCGACAGACCAATAAAGTAAATACACAGAACGACTCACGCATGTGAATGGGTTCATCGATGTGGCACAAGTGCCAGCGCGGAAGGATAAAACGAGAGGCCGCAGGCCTTGAGTTTTATCCTTCCACGATGGCACAAGCGCCATACCGATTAACCCATTTACACGCGTGTGTTGTTCTGATTTATTACACGCCTTCGCGTCTATGAAAGCAATTATTAGAAAGACCCTCAGCAATTCATGAGAGAACTCGTCCCCTGACTTCCAATGTGTTGTATGTGTCAGTAGGCACATAGAACACATTCAAACTCAGGGGACGAACTATCAACAAAAAAACGCATTTTATCGCCAAACAAATTTGCGAGGGGAACCCTTGTTATTACGATTTGTAGAAAATTCCAGTGAAATTTCGCATCAATTTAAAAATAGTCCGTCAACTATTTCTGTTCGGCACATATGTGCAGAACGGATTTTCATTTTCCACAGGGTGTAGCGTTGCTCTAGATGGGGATTTCATAGAACAGGCGTGTAGTGAAATAAACCTTTTGATAGATTTCAGATTGGGCAACCATTTTCTACCGTTTTGGCAAAAGACAAAAAAACCAACAAAGTAAACCGAAAAGTTATCGGAATCTTGAAACAGCTACTGCAACTAAGATATCAATAATTTCCTTCCATTTTGCAGACGTTTACCACTCAAAATCCGCTGCAAAAAAGGTTTAAGCCGCCACATCGATAATTATAACACTTTGGCCGGCCTCTGATTTCTCGCGGTTCTCAGGTGAGAAGGCCTCGACTGAAGATTTTGTATCATCCATTTTCGAGGGTGATTTACAAACCGTTTTGACAGTGCTTCTGGACAGGTCTATTTGTCTTGTGCGTATCATATTTAAGTAAATTCTAGTGCTTTGTATTCGATTCCAGAAACGATGTTTTACCATGAAATTCCAATTCGAAGAGAGGGTGCGAAAAATAACTCCAATTGGCTCGTTTTTGTGTCTATAAAGATATTGTCATATTTAAAAATTATCGGTTCATTTAGGCATGCCATTCTCAATTTTAATGGAAGTTTTCAGTTATAAGCAACACAGGTTTTAGGCGAATTGTGCTCGAGTGGGAGATTTTTGTTTCAATTATATAAAGAATCCCGTACTGGAAAATAATTTAAAGAACTGCTGCAGTTGCAGTCAATAGCCTAATCATTCCTGTTGTTTCTTTATATCTGGGGCGTAACTGCAGTTCGAAATTGGAACAGTGTAACTTGTATTTGCCCGTCGAGCTTAGCACCCGAATGTTAAATAAGGCGCTTCGATATTCCGGTAGCATTTTATACCAATTTAGCTTTGTTAAAACTTACAGTGCCATAAGGCACTCTCCAATATATAGAGGATATCTACGCTGTTTTAATGAATATCGGGAATTATCTCATTCATGTGGATCAAACAGTTTTATTTTTCACAAGTGCTTGCAAGCGCTCGTGAGATTGCAAGCGCTCGTGAGAAATACAACTGTCTGGTCCATTCGAATGAGATAATTTCGGATATTCATCAGAAAAGCGTAGATTTTCTTTGTATTGTATGCTACGTGACATTTTCCTGTGCAATATTCATCCCAATTCGACTGCAAACAAGACAATAACAACAAGCTGCTGATCGTTCCCTTAAGGCGATATTTAGGGAGACATCATGCGCCGAAGTGTAACGTCATTTAGGAAACTACTGAAAAAAATCATCGTGTGGACCTGAAAATATTATTTTTAATATTTTTCAGGTCCACACTCATGAGATGATTCCAGATACTGACAAAAATAGAGTAGATTTTCTTTTTTATTATTTGACTATGAGACATTTTATTGCACAATAGTAGTGGTAAGTGGCCGATCCTGAACCACTGTAGCAGGGTGGTCTAGAAATTATGGTGGTCCTGGAAATTTGAATTATTTTTGGAAAATTTTAGTTATTTTTAGAAAAAATTCAAATTTTTCTGAAAAAAAATTTTATTTTCTCGGAAAATTTGGGGTTTTTCCAAAAATAATTCAAGTTTTCCCGGAAAACCTCGGAATTTTCGCGGAAAATGTTTAAATTCGAGTATTTTCTGGACCGACTTTTTTAAAAATTCAGGGTTTGACAAGTTCGCTTTTTTGACAAATTTAACACTGACTTCCCATTGGGGGTGAATTTTTCCCGCGACGATAAATTCTGAAAAGACCATGTCTCGGTTGAAAAAAACCTCGATCCGTGACACGGATTTCTATGGGAAAGAGACGACATTTCAGTGAGGACAATTTTTAACTGGTCCAGAAAAAAAAAATACACTAGAGTTTCGTCGTTCGAGTGTTATGACAATGATTTTTAACTCGATGGGAAACGATCTGATTGGAGGAGGATCGCGATTGAAAAATGTGTGTGTGTGTTTTATAAGTTAAAAGATGAATAATAATAATAAAAAAATTAAAAAACTGTTTTAATATATATATATATATATATATATATATATATATATATATATATATATAAAACAACATTCAAAAAAAATAAGAATACAAAACAAATAACTGTTTTTTTTCCATTAAGGAAAGAAAAAATAATAAATAAATAAATAAAAACAATGTTTCTACACATCGGAGATTCTAGCAAAGGGACGAGCAGGTTCGTGAATTAATACGGAGCAAGGAGAACATTCAGGTGCAGGACAGGGCCAGACAATTGGGAGAGATGGGACTGAGACGAGAGGCGACCAAGTTGTTCAGACCCGTCAGCGAGGCTCAGGAACGAGCGAGGAAAGAGATCGTCGAGGAATTGAGACCCATAAAAGAAGGTTCTCTGAGGACGGGTTCTATTCCCGGTAGTTTTGGGCTGAGAACTCCGGAGAGAATCGAAACCGATCCTAGTAGCATCGGAAGTTTTACGCCGTATACACTCCGGAGAGGATCGAGACCAATGCGAGTAGCGTCTTTAGCATCAGATCTGACAATGGTAGAGAAAAAGATACGATTTACGGAGTTCGTCAAGAAGGCAAAGAATAGTTTGTGGGTGACACAGAAGTTTGGCTTAATGAAGACGACTGTTTGATCGTCGGTCTGAACAGGTACGTTGGATTGGATACTCTGCTCTCTCACAAGAGACTCGGCGATTACACTCAAGAGGATTTGAATAATTATGGAGACATTCTGGTTCAGACTCACGCCATGAAGAAGAACAACGATTCCAGAGAAACGAACCCAAAAGATAGGAGAGGTGACAAGTGAAAGCACGTGGTGGAACCCATATGGAAGGCGAACGAGTATTTTGTGAAATTGACGACTGGAAAAGGAATGATGACCGACACGATATTTCTTCTGCATGATCCCCGTGCCTTGTCTGAGAGATTGAGATTGTTGATGGCTAGCAGAGAGGCTGGTAACACTGGAGTGAATAACGAGATAGTGAGCATGTGCAAAGAATTGTTGAGGCAGAAGTTCTTGACTAAGAAGGATTATCCAAAGTAGATGAATTGAAATGGTACAATAGTAAGAGAGAGGAGAAAAAAAATATTAAGTAAATAAAAAAAATAATTGAAAAAACAAAAACAAATTCTGAAAAAAAAAAAATGTTAGTGATAAATAATATGGGATATGCTAGATCTTGCGCTTATGGTGGATTGGGCATCGTGAATTCGATGATGCGATTTTTAACATGTAAATTCACCGGCGACGCCTCAAAACAGATCGCGTCGAGCGCTCTCAAAATCGGAAAGAAGATGGCAATTGATGCGAGTAATAAAGCTGTAGCTGAAGCGAGCGGTAGAATAGCTTTGGAAACTGGCAAGAGAGGTGCCGACATGTTGATTAATAAATTGATAACTCCATCACAACCACCTGCCAAATGATCGAGAATCAAACCGAAAAGTTGGAAAGACTTCTATGATGACGTCGTGCTGATACAGGACTTAGCTAAAATAACGAAAGGATCAGGATTGAAAGTGATTTATAAATAAAAAATTTTTTTTTATATATATATATAAAAAATAGAAATTAAAAATAAAAAAAAAATAGAAAAAACCCATAATTCAAAATATAGCAAAAAAAAAAAAAAAAACTGGAGAAAAAAAATGAATATCAAAGACATATCTTGGAATGACGTGATGACCAAGAGGTCGAATGACGAGTTCTTTCCCAAGAGCATAAGAGGTCTGATAGTGGGAAAATCGAATTGCAGAAAGACCAATCTCTTGGTGAATCTACTGTTGCGACCTGGCTGGTTGGATTATGACAGATTATTCGTTTTCGGCAAGAGTCTCTTTGAACCAGAATACAGATTGCTTCGAGAGTGCATGACGCGTAAATTACCCAAGGACGTCATATCGAGAATCTGCAACAATCGTGACGAATTCGAAGGACACAAGACTTCGAATATATTGAAATGAGTGTCGAGAGAATTGACCAGGAGAAACATTGAGTGTTCGAACATGGAATGTCTGTTTTCCGAGAATGCGAACGACATTCCCGATTCCAGACAGTTGAAGTCGGAAAACAAGAATCTCATGATCTTTGACAATCTGCTGTTGGAGAGACAGAACGATGTGAATCGTGTTACATTCGAGGACATCACAGCAAAGTGGATTGTTCTATCTGTCTCAGAATTATTTTCGACTGCCCAGACAGACGATAAGGGAGAATGCTAATTTTCTGTGTCTCTTTCATCAGGATCTCAAGAATCTGAATCACATCTATGGAGATCACATGGCCAACGGCATGAGCAGGGAAAAATTCAGGAAATTTTGTAAGAAGGTGTGGGACAAAGGACTTCACAAGTTCGTGGTGATCGATTTGACTAGCTAATTTAACAACAGAAAATATTGAAGCAGATTCGACGATTTTTTTTTATATTCCCGACAATAATAATAGAGAAGAAACCAAAAAAAAAATTTAAAAAAATATCAATAAAATATAAAAAAAATATATATATAATTAATAAATAATAATAAAAAAAATGTCAGAACATCACCTATTAAAACAGATAGTCGAGAATATGGCTGCAAAACAGTTTATTCAAATCATAATGAGTCACGACACGACTTGATTCACAAGAAAATTTGAACCTTCCATCGAATTGAAGAACGAAAAGAAATACGAGATGGCGTTGGTTAATCTCGAGACTTACTATTCGTTTCACAATGTCACGGAAAAGAATAACACGTTCAAGTATTCCAACGGACTGGATTGGTTGGATATTCGAATTCCCAAAGGGAGTTACAACATAGATGATCTGAACCATCACATCCAGACGAGACTGAAGACCGATGGTGATGGAGGCAATATGATAAGACTCGCTCCAAATACGAGTACTCTACAGATGATATTAGACTTGAGAGATAATTTTCGAATGGATTTTAGTGTGGAAGATTCAATCGGTGAGATTCGATAGAAAGATGTATCAAGGTCACACAGCATCCAAAACTATGGTTGACATTCTTACAGTCAATAGCATTTTAGTGAATGTCAACATGATCTTGGGAAGTTACGTCAATGGTATCGCTCAGCCTAAATCTCCTCATTCTTTCCATACATTTCACCGGGTTATAAGATCATGGAGCGACCTCGAAATCTCATCTATTTACCTGTGATTCTGGACATGTTGTATCGCATCAAAACCACATTGACGGATCAGAATGATGATCTGTTAGATCTTCGTGGAGAGAGAGAGAGAGAGAGAGTGACTATACGATTTCATGTCAGAGAGATATGAAAAAAAAAATAACTTGCAAAAACAAAAAAAATTTTTCTTTTGTATTTTTCATTTTTTTATATATTTATATAAGAATTAAAAAAACTAAAAAAAACCCAAACTTATAATAATAAAAAAAAAACAACTTATAATATTCCTAATTAAAAAACAAAATATATATATAATGCAGTGAAAAAATAACAAATATGACTCAATACATCATTAAAAACGTGAACATATCCGAAGGACAGAAAGCTAAACTTCGCAGAGCGTTGAGTCATCGAGGCAAAACCATTAGATTTAAATTCAGTTACAAAGATCTGGTGAGTGGCGGTAGGAATCGGTTTGCCTGGACTAAAACTCAAATCAAAAGAATGGAGAAAGCAATTTGTAATCGAACGGGAACGACGGTGAGACTGAGTCCAGCTCAATTGAGACACAATCTGAGAATGAAGCTATTTTGAAAATATCGAAACGTGTTCAAATGAAAAAAAATGTGTCTTATTATCAAGATTATCACATGATTATAGATATCCTAGTTTGTGTAAAATACAAATTGAAACTTGTAGAACGCTACAATTATGGGGAAATTTATTACATGTTTACTTGTGCGAAAAACGTAGTTAATGTATTCAATCATGGTGGTGATGAAAATATTGAAAAAAATCCATTAGTCAGTGTGTAGCATTTATTCACAGATTACACTCATTCATGTCAAATAGATTGTGGATCAAATTTGCTAAAAGGATAGAAATCATTAAGCGTTATTTCCCGTATATCTTTCTAACGACGACGACTATGACGACAACGATGATGAAAAAATGATGATTTTATTGGAATCCGAAAAGCATAAAATCCTTCTTTCAAAAAAATATAATAAAAATATGCGTAATCGTAATAGACTACAAATATTCTTTCATTCGGTTGATGAGGAGATGAAGAGAAAATGTACTACTATATATAAAGAAAGAAAATAAATAATAGAAAAAATAATAATAAGAATATAAAAAAATTGGAAAAAAATTATTTTTTTTAGAACTTAAAATTTTTTGTATATATATAATTATGAGTAAAACGACCGATTCCATGGAATCGAGAGCTTGGGTTCTTCAAAGGGCACTGTGTAGAGCTTATGCGATCTGTGTGAATGAACAACTTCCTCACGTCTTGAACAAAAGACGTCTCCGATGTCGGAAGTAGAGAGAATTTAATCACATTAATCATTCGTGTCTCATGATGGAATGGGAAGACATCATCACCACGTATTTTATGCCTGCATTGGAATGTGTATGATGCGATGATGTGTTTGAATGTTGGAATGTTGGAAGCAATTCGTGTCTTGCGTCGGAGAACCCGAGCCTATAAAATCGGAAGAGTTGAAGTTAGTACAAGAATGTCTCACCACTGAAGACATGGGACGCATGGAATATTTGTTGGAAAAGGGGTGACCACCACTAAAAAAATATTCTGATGGGAATCACGTTTTTTATGGATTCCTTGTTGAAGGGAAGAAACCACTAAAAAGTTTTGTCGTTACCTAATAAGGGGGTAAAAATAATAAAAAATATATAAAATAAATAATAATAGATATAAATAAATAAAAAAAAATGAAAATGGAACTTCAAAGTAAAAAAATCTATCCATCGTTAGAGAAGTCGAGCGTCGAGCCCATGGCACCTCTTCTACCACCACCAGAAAGTAGCGACGATGTGGACGACGATGTGGACAGAAGTATCGAATCAAACAAATCAATAGAATTTAATCGTATCTGACGTGTGAGAGATTTTCGTCGTTTGCTCAACAAGAAAATTAAAATAATGTGTAAGTGGTGTGGATTTGACTCTCATCACAATCTCTATGGGTTTGAATGTTGCCGGAATAAGTCTATTGTCGACCACCATCATTGCTTCTTCGCTAAGAAATTATCCATGAAGACAAAGAAACATGAAAACATAAGCGTTTTAGACCATGCAAAGATCAATACCGTGTCGGATAAGATCTCCATGGCATTAAAAGATGGCAGGATTTTGGACGGCAAATACGTTAACATATTGAACGAAAAACACAAATATGAAGTCATGAAAGCGAAGATAAGAGTCAAGAGTCGTCAGATCATCAAGGAAGAATTGAAGGATTCTCTTGTGGAAAAAAGGTAGGGAAGAAGTGAGACAATCGTTTCGTAAATTGTTGGAAAAAAAAATCCCAAAAAGATTCCAGAAGCAATCGATTGAAAAAAAAAATATATATAAAAGAAAAAAAATTATATATATATATATATATATATATATAAATTGAAAAAAAAAAAAATTAAAATATATACAAAAAAAACCAAAAAACAAAACAAATGTATTGCATCAAATGCAAGAGAGTTACCGATATGGTTAACATTAAAAAAGTACTGACGAAAAATAAAAATCCCATGCTTCACAGAATGTGTGAAGTGTGCAGTTCGACCAAGACACAATTCGTCAAATGCAGTGCCGGTCTGCCGAATAAATTAATTAATAATCTACCCGTCGAAATACATCTGCCAGGACATCAATTCACGGGACCCGGCACAAAATTGAATAAGAGATTGAATCGAGATCTGACACCTAAACCTTGGAGCAAACCCATCAATAGGGTGGATTCGGCCACTTACACTCACAATCGGCGTTACACTAAACATCCCGACGTCGAGACTCGTAATCGAATCTGTGAAAAAGACATGTTGATGATGTTGAAAAATATATCGAATCCCACTAGGAGAGAGAACGTTTGTTAGTCGGTAAAGTGATCGGTACCAAACGTCAATATGGATGGGGACATAAAAAAAAATGTCCAGAATGTATTATTAACGAATGCATTGGCGAACGAACTACACAAGCCTGTCACGCGTAAATTTCGAAGGAGAAGGGTGTTCGTGAAGGGTTTGGATCAGATCTGGTCGGCCGATCTCGTCGACATGAAATCGCGTTCAAAATCGAACAAGGGCATTAAATACATACTGACGGTCATCGACGTGTTTTCAAAATACAGATGGATGAGACTGCTTAAGAATAAATCGGCAACTTCCGTGGCCGAAGCTCTGATGAGCATATTTGCATCGTCTTCTCGAAAACCGGATAAATTGTGGGTGGACAAGGGAAAGGAATTTTACAACAGTCATGTTCGTCCGTTAGTCGACCTCTATTCCACCAAAAACGAAGGGAAAGCTAACGTGATCGAACATTGGAATAGAACCATGAAGGAAAAAATGTATAAGTATTTCACGGCTAATAAAACCAAGAAATATATTGACGTCCTAGATGAACTGGTCGACGAATACAACAACACGCGACACAGATCGATCAAAATGATGCCTGTAGAGGCTAGCAATCCTCGAAACGAAAAACGCGTCTTCGCGAATCTCTATCCCGAAAGGATTAAGATCAAGAAGAAGTCCAAACCACCGAAATTTGCAGTTGGCGATCGAGGGAGAATCACTTCTTATAAGTCAGTCTTCAAGAAAGTTTTCACTCCCCGATGGACTAAGGATATCTTTAAGATCGTTCGAATATTTTACATGAATCCAGTGACTTACAAAATAGAAGCGTTAGAGGATGATGAAGATGACAACCGAGAAATCATCGGAACATTTTATGAACAAGAATTGCAGAAGACGGCATTTTGAAGAACGAACCCTTCACTTTTTTTTATCCTTTTACGCATATATAGTAAAAGGAAAAAAAATAAAAATAAAATAATAATTTAAAAAAAACAATTTATAATAATAAAAAAAGCAAACGAATTAACCCAAAAACAAAACATAATGAATATATTAGGTATAACCCAAGGTATGTTGAGAGACGAAAGCATTCAAGAATATGAAATTCACGAGTACGAACCTGTGACTGGAACTAGTTTGAACAATGCCACTGAAATAAGAATCAACGTCGAGAGTCAAGATCTGTTCATTCATCCCAGCGAAAGTTACATAGTGATATAGGGACGTCTCACCAAGGAAGACGGAAGCGATTATGCTGATGACGACATAGTCACTCTAGCAAATAATGGCATGATGCATCTGTTTAGTAATATAAAATACATACTCTTGGGACAAGAGATAGAATCGGTGTTTCATCCCGGACAAGCTACTACGATGTACGGACTCTTGACGTATCCAGACGATTTTTCGAAATCTAAAGGACTCAATCAATTGTGGGTGAAAGACACCATCGCCGACATGAGTGCATCCAATACCGGTGCCGCCCTGAGATTCGAATACGTCGTCAAGACGTCCAGACCCAGAAAAACGTTTTTATTCAGGATACATCTGAAGCACATATACGGATTTGCAGAAGATTATGATAAGATTCTCTACGGATTCAAACACAATCTGACATTGATTCAAAATGGAAACAATGAAGCCATCATGAGACCTGCTGCAACCAACATGGGTAAGATACATCTGAACAAGATATCTTTGTTCATTCCAGACATGTTGCCTTTGGTCGCGGAAAAAGTACGTCTCTACAAGATCATAGAATCGAAGAGTAAATTACTGGGGGGATTTAGAATGAGACAGTGTGACACGGCTAGTATTCCACCATCTAGCAATCACTTCGATTGGAGATTGACCATGAAATCTGCTTCGGAAAGACCGCGATTCATCGAAGTGGTATTTCAAACTGATAGGAATGGATCTCAAAGATATCAAAGCATAAATATCAAAGAGTTTTCTAAAGCCGTATCAACTTCAAGACTGTTGCCATCTGAGTCGGTCTGTGTGAACGAAAATCTCGAACACTTCAACGCTACTTTACAAGCACTGGTGTGGTGAATGATTTTGCACCACTTCAAACAAAAACTGTTGTTTTGAGATCAAATACACAATGGTTTAATGATGATATTAGAACTGCAAAAAAGCTGCACCGCAAACTGGAACTACAGTGGCGTAAATCAAAACTTGTTGTACACAGAGAAATGTTTATACATCAGCGAAATCATGTCAATGAGCTTATTCACATGGCCAAACAGCAATACATTGCTGATCTGGTCGCTGATAATTCCCAGCGACCACACGTTAACAAAAATAATTGAAAGTCTGCTCCATCGTAAGAAAAAGACGGTTTTGCCAAACCATACATCTAAGACAACACTCGCTAACAACTTCTCCGAATTTTTTGTTAACAAAATCGAAAAAATACGGTCTAGTCTGGGTTTTGAGCAAAACAAGGTTAATGCACCAGACACCTGATGTGAAGACGTATTGTTTCATTCCGTCACACCAGTAGATGCAAAGTCATTATCATACATGATCAAACAATCTCCCCCCAAACAATGCGCACTTGACACATTACCCAGATGGTTATTCAGAGCTTGTCTTCCAAATCTCATCCAAGCCCTTGTGCAAATTGTTAATACCTCACTCTCAACAGGCACTTTTCCAGATGGAATGAAACAAGCGCTAGTAACATCACTAATCAAAAAGCCGTCACTCGACCCTGACAGTCTGAAGAGCTACCGCCCTGTCTCCAATCTTTCTTTCTTGTCAAAGGCTGTGGAGAGGGTTGTAGCTGTTCAGCTTCGATCTCACTTAGAATCTAACAGTCTGTCAGAAGCATTTCAGTCAGCTTACAAACCATGCTGTAGCACTGAAACTGCGCTTGTGAGAGTCCAAAGTGATTTACTGTTGGCAATAGATGAACAGTTGCTATCGTGTTTTCTGAATCTCAGCGCTGTGTTTGACACGATCTACCATACGACCCTCATGATGCGTCTAGAAAATAGGATTGGTGTTAAAGGCACTATACTTCAGTGGTTTCGCTCCTATTCACAAGATCGTACACAATGTGTTGTAATTGAGGGCGAGCGCTCCGAAAAACTCCCACTCTCATGCGGTGTTCCCCGGAGATCGGTTCTCGGACCGATTCTACATACTATATATGTCCTTCCATTATAGCATGGGCTTCAGTTTCGTTGTTATGCTGATGACACACAGCTGTACATCCATTTATATAAAGATAGCACTGTCTGTTCCGTGCAGAAATTAGAACAGTGCATTCTGGAAATAAAATCTAGGATGACTGCTAATTTCTTGAAATTAAACCACGACAAAACTGAAAGTATCTTTTTTGGAACTCAGCAGCAATTGTCTAAATTGCCCAAACTTGATTTACACATCCAGGATGTGTGCATTTCCTCAACCAAGTCCGTTCGTAACCTCGGCTTTTTCTTCGATGAAAACCTATCACTTGACAGACATGTCAGACACATCTGCCAGGTGGCATATTTTCATCTGAGAAACATCAGCAAAATTAGGAACTTAATAGACAACAAAACAGCTGAACAACTCGTACATGCTTTTGTGACAAGTCGGCTCGACTACTGCAACTCCCTGCTCTCTGGATCAACAAATGCCCACATTATAAAATTGCAGCATATATAGAACTGTGCAGCTCGAGTAGTCACTAGAAATAGAAAAACTTGCCACGTAACACCTATCCTTATGGAACTGCACTGGCTGCCAGTATGCCAGAGAATCGAATATAAACTGTGTCTGCTGGTTTTTAAGAGCCTTCACGGCCTCGCACCACCCTACCACACTGAGCTTGTAAATCGGTATGAACCAGCCCGAGCTTTAAAGTCCGGCAATGAAACTTTGCTCTCACAGCCAATGGCTAGACTGAAGACCGCAGGTGATAGAGCATTCTCTGTGGCTGCCCCCACTGTGTGGAACTCCCAAAACATATAAAAACTATCAGTACCTTAAATTCATTCAAGAAAACCATGAAAACACATTTCTTCCAACGGGCATTCCATTAGTTTTTGTAAAGCCAAAGAGCACTTTTGTGGATTTTAGGCTTATAAATTATTTATTATTATTATTATTTATTATTATTATCTCAAGAGAAAAATCCTTCCCTGTTCGATCATTGTCACATGAGAAACATCAGGTATTTCTAAACGCTACGAGATATTCGGCAATCGATAACAAACACCTCTTTCGATAAGAACGATTTCTGAAGAATATACGGCGAAGCATCGGATTTCAGAAAGAAATATCATCGACTGGACGAATTGATGGGCAATCCTCACATCACTCCCACCGAACACAAATCGATGTATCCCCTGTTCGTATTAGACGTCAGCAAACAGGACGAGCGACTCAAGAGTAGCATCTTCTCAGACATTCAGATCAAGATGCAATTCGACAAGAATGTGCCGAGGAGAACTGAAGCTTTCCCTCTAGTCCTGTCAGATAGAGAGTTAGAATTCGAATCAGACAGACAAAAAATGTCCATCGTTCGATGAAATAATAATTAAAAAAAATAAAAATACCAAAAAAGTAATAAATAATAAAATACCAAAAAAACCCTTAAAAATGAATAATCAAGATAGAGAATGTTTGAGACGAAATCGAAAGCATTTGGTAGATAACATAGATGAGAGCAATTTATTAAATATATTAGATCGGTTGAAAATGACAACACCTGTAATATTGACTTCGGAAATGGTAGAACGAATTAAAAAACAGGGAACAACCACGAAAGCTTGCGTGAGACATTTACTAGATATATATAGAGGAGAAATAGATTTTAAAGAATTTATTATTGCTATGTTCGATTTCAATTCAGACATGGGCGAGTGTTTTAAGAATGTTAAACCAAAACAAATAACAATATATTCAAGTTCGGAATGTCAAACCAAAACAAAATAAAAAAGTAATAAATAGAAAAAAAAAATGTAATTGGATTTTGAAACATTGATGAATATTCATTCTCTAAAAATCCAATATTATATATATATTTTTTTTTTGGGAGTTGTCCTCCCTACATCACAAAAAAGTAATTATTTCAATTGTTTGTACTCACTGTTTGTTCAGAGGATCGAGTTTGATCAACAGAGAGACTACTGAAGTGGCAGCCTCGGGATTATTGGTTTTCGTCTTGAAATTGATCCTGTCCCCCCATCTGCACCTTGAGAGGCGTACTGAAGACGCAAGTGTTCGAGTGTTGTTCCTCCATCTTTTTGACTTTGTACCTCTTATTGGTTTCCACACCGTTCACCACAAGATTGACGACCACTCTATTTTTCATGTCCATAGAAGTCAGACTCATTCGAATCATATCGCCTCCAACTGGCATGGGATATCCTATCAGACCGTGCGTCGGTCCGTTACTCCCGTTTCCGAAGGACCATTCGGCTTTTACCGCATCTAACGCACCGCTCTCCTCGGCCCAGATGGTGATTGATTGTCTGGCATATTTTATCTTTTCCATGACGGAGATCAGAGTGCAGGCATCCGACATGTGCGTGGGATCCGACAGATTCGCGAGTGCGTGTCCTCCCATGTCCAGTTTGCCTTCCATGATATCACACTTTCTCCAGACCGTATTTTCGTCCAAGTACCGTCTGCTGATCGCGCTGGAAGCGAATTCCGGTTTGTCGTCGAAACCGAATAGATTGTGACCAGCAATGTCGATGCCGGCCTCCATGGTTCCTCCGGATTTTTTGTTAATATACAATTCGTCGACTTTAGGTTCCAGATTGGATTGAGAATCCAGTAGGGCAGAATCAACGTAACCTTTGTTGACAACCGTCGAGTCTTCATCCTCACTGTTGATCTGACACAGATTCAATATCTTGCTCAATCCCGCATCCAGATCCGATTTCATTTCTAACTCGTCGACTTTATTCTTTCTCAGTTCCAAGTCTACGTATTGTTTAGTCAATGCATTGTTGGGATTCGTGGGAATGGGTACGTTGATTATCTTGTTAGAATTTGCATTTAATTCCGACTGCATCACTTTAGGAACGTAGCGATCTCTCAGATGTTTACTGAATCTTTCGTGTCTACATATCTTTTAGTGGCGATATCGGTCGAATCTCTAGTATCGGCTACATTCACCACTCATTTAGATTTCAAGTTGAGATCATCCTCATGGCTTTATTCACGTAATTATCTCTCATCATGTGTCGGAAAGTTTCGTCTCCTCTATCGATGTATTTTTTAGTCGCGGCATCCGACAGATCGATCAGTTCGGGAAGATTGTAGATTTTCTTATTGTTTAAGTTTAAAGGTTCTTGTCGAGGTTAGTTTCTCTGAACGAATCGTTCGTCTAAGTTGGCAATGTCATCACCAACAACTTCAACCATTCGTCTTCATCTTGTCTTTCTAGAGGGACCTTCATTATTGCCAGCGCGACCAAATTTATTGACTGTCATGTTTTGTTTCATATTTTTTATTTTTTTTAAATTAGGAATATTATAAGTTTTCTTTTTTTTATTATTATTTAAATATAAAGAACTAAAAAAATTTTATTATAAAAATTTTTTATTATAAAAAATGATTTTTATTATATACCTCTATATATATATATATAATCCTGTTTCATACATTAGGGGGACTTGGTGAAAAAACCTCACTTAGGGGGACTTTGCTTTCTATGCACACTACAGACAAGCCTTTTACCATTATTGACCCTTTCAACATGGTTATGTTATAATTGGGCGAAAATACATGGTATGACGGCAAAGTCCAGATATATTACCTATGTCTCCCTAATACCGTCCCCCTAATGTTTTCTTTCCCCAAGACATACATTACGGAGACTGTCCTATATTGATATCATATAAGTCTCCTTACTGTAGTATTAGGGAGACCCGTGGCAATATAAACCTTTGTTTCCAAAACATAAACTGTTGTTCCTGAACACATTTAATTTATTAAAAATGCCTTACCTCCCCATCACCCCATCTAGTTAAGTCTTGTACCAGCCGAATTATCGTTAATCGGTTTGACGTCTCTATCGTTTGAATCGAATTTGATAGCTATCCTTCAACTTGATAATGTCAAAATTGATAATTGTCTCAGAAGGAAACCCCCGAAACATCAGAACGTGTTCGCATTTTCGTTTTCAAACGACCTAAAAATCACAGATCGAGTATACCAACGTTGGTCATATTGACACAAGCATCACATTCTGTTAGCACAAACATTTGCAGACTGACGTGAAAAATTACTGACGCTCGGAGACTAAATCACAATTGGGGGGTGAAAGGGGTCTGGTCCCAATATCTTACCTGGTCGCCATCAGAAATCTAATTTCTCTTTCATCCCATCAGCGATGTTAATCATGTTGGGTACGATTGAGCGTTTTGAGGTCCCTGGACTGTCCGACTGGGCCACCAGGCGCAGCCACCCATCCCAAGAACGGTCGAGGAGAGAGAGAGAGAGAGAGTGCAACGCAAGAAATTGCAATCCTATCTGACAGTGACGGGGTTTATATGACAATCTTGTAGACACAGTCAGCGCTGAAGCTGGACTAGAGGGGCCAAGGCAGGCGGCTCGTAGTTGACCTTAACTTATAGGTTAGTGGTGTTTGAGAGTCAGGTCGGGGACGTGATGCTCTTGATCGGTTACAGGCGGTATTGAGGGAGTCATGGCCGGGATTGAGACCCTGAATGTACCTAAGGCGAGAAGGGCTTGTGGATGGTTTCTTTAACAACCCCCCCCCTCCTCCGGTCCCCTTGAGATCTTTGAGCAGACGCATGTGAGCTACTGCTCTGCTGGTTCATTTATGGCAGAAAGGTTTGAGGGTCAGTTTTCTACCAACTGCTATGCCCTGAAATCGTGCTTCCTTTCAGAAGAGTTCCCCCGTTAGAGGGATTGGCTATTCACGTTTGTTGATTTAACTAACTGCGATTTTGACACATTAAGTTTTATTCTCCATTTCGACCACAATTCTTCCAGGTCATCCAATGCGTCTAGGGGTCGATTCTCAATCATACTCTCTATGCGAATGGCAGTCCAGATTCCCAGGGTGTTGGCGAATTTGGAGAGCTGGACATAGTTTTCCCCAACCTCATGGAGGTACATGACATAAACGATAAAGAGTAGGGGACTGAGTACAGATCCCTTAGGCGTCCCGGCCTTGAGCTGAACCTCCCTGACGATTTCCCGGTTCACTCTGACCTTAATTGATCTGTCTCTCGGAGAGGATAAAATTAACCACAGGAGCTTATTTGAGAACCCAATTTGGAGGAGTTTGATGTTTTATCCATCATGAGGTTTTGTCCATTTGTTTATTAAGGGGTATGGTGTTTTGTCCGTATGTGGTTTTGTCCGGGCTCTTTTCATGGCGTTTTATCCGTATGGGGGGATGTCCTATGAGATTTTGTCCGCGCACCGTACACATGCACCCGTACTCTTTGTCGCCCTGACATTATCCAAGTATAATTACGGAAAAAAAGAAATGCATTTGGGTAATATAATTTTTTTTTATCCGCAGACTAAATGCAGTAAAATTTGACACACAGCTACCTCAGTTTTCTGTATAAAGAGTGTCTTTGGTTAAAATTCGGTCAACCATGACCACGTGAGACGGTATATGCTTTCAACAGATTTTTCGACAAAGCGTGCATCCGGGGCACTCACTGTGGGCTTGAAAACTGTACCAAATCGAGACTTTGAACAGTACAGGTCGATTGTACAACATTTCATTTCAACTCGATTGAAAGGCAAAAGGCCAAGAATGTCCGAAGTTGATAGGGGTAGGACTATTGCTTTAATTATGCAGGCCCAATCGCAACGTCTCGTCGCCCAGCAAATTGGTGTCCTTGAGTCAAAAATAGTTTATTTAGTCAGGCGTCTGGGAGCCACAGTAAGATTACCTGAGCATCCCCAGACGAATTGTCGCGCGCTAAGTCGCCACGTCAAGATTGAGTTATACGTCTCTCAAACCGTAACCGATTTCAGACGGCGATGGAGACGCCGCGCCAGGTTGTAGGCACTCATGGTTTCCGAATGTGTCGTCTAAGAACAGTTAGGAATCGGTTGGGGGAGTTCAATTCAAGGCCACGGCGTCCCTACATTGTTCCGCAACTTACACCCAGACGACGTCAACGCAGTGACGTGGCTAGAAGCTTCCGATTGGGGTGGGGGGGGGGGGGGTGGGGGGTGGGGGGGGCTAGGGGGGGTAGGGTAGTGGATTTCTAACTGGGGAGGGAACGGGAGGGTGTTTCCCTCATCCAGATCCCTCCCCCTAGTTGAAATTTCACTACCGAGGAAAGATGAGAAAATGAAGCCATGAAAGGGGGCATGAAATTGATTTTTAGGCTTTTCCCTCTGGAAAAGACTATTGTTTTTCTACGGATTATTATTTTTTTTTGGGGGGGGGGGGGGGGGTTGGGTTTTTTTTTTTTTTCCACACATTTTGTCCGTACGATTCAGAAGCCATTTTCGAACCGATTTTCACGAAACTTTGTACACGCATAGAGGGGCACAAAATCTAAAAATGTACCGAAGCGGAATTTTCGATTTAACCCTTATTTCGTCAGAATTGGCAAAAAACTGCCAAAATTGGGGTTTATCGGCACTTTTTCGAAACACGTCTTGTAGATTTTTTTATACATTCGTGATTGCTAGACCTGTCTGTGACACGCCCTTTGATACACACGATATATCAGGCGATGCATATGGTAACCCTCCACAGGCTGCCAAACATCGAAATTTTGATGAAATAGGCCGGTTTCAGGCCCCCACTGCACCCAAACAGTACAGGAGAGAAAAACAAAACTTCCTTTATTGGGATTGGAATTCACCGAGGATAATTTTTGTCAGTAATAAGGGTGTTCAAAAAACCAAGCGTTAACCCGTTTTGGGCTGGTTAAACAGCAATACCCCCATAAAGCTCAAAAATTCGTATTTTCCGTGGATTTCTCTGAACGAGTCTTGTAGATTTTCAAGAAAAATTTGTCACTCCCAGGCCTTGGTGTGACAATAGAATCTGCATGGACAAAATACTGCGGTGAGCATTTGTTAACCCTCCACGGGCTGCTAAAAGTCAAAATTGTGATAAAATGGGCTGTTTTTGAACGCCAACAGCACCCAACTGGTGTTCCACCGAGAAAGGTTCCTTCTTTTATCGGACGCAAAATTGATGGGGAAACATTTTTGATAGTGGTAAGGGTATTCAAAAGTCGAAGTCTTAACCCATTTTGGGCTTGTTAAAGAGAGATACCCCTTAAAAGCTTAAAATTTCCATTTTCTGTGGATTTCTCCAAAAGTAACTTGAAGGTTTTCAGGAAAAATTGACTATTCGCAGGTCCTTGTGTGACATTACAAGTTGCATGAACAAAATATTCTGGTGAGCATTTATTAACCCTCTACAGTCCGCTAAGCATCGTAATTTTGTTGAAATAGGCTGTTTTCAGACGTGCACACCACCCAATGAATACCCGAGATATAAACATAATCTACTTTGTTGGAAGTGGAATTCACCGAGGACCAAATTTGTAGTAATAAGGGTATTCAAAAAACCAAGCATTAACCCCTTTTGGGATGGTTAATAGCAATACCCATCAAAAGCTTAAAAAATCATGTTTTCCCAGAATTTCTTTACAAACGTCTCGTAGGGTTTCAAGAGAAAATGGCCGTTGATAGGTCTTAGAGTCACATCACCAGTTGCATGCATAAAATATTCAGATAAACATTTGTTAACCCTCCATGGGCTGCTAAATGTCAAATTTCGAAAAAATAGTCTGTTTTTTGAACACAACAACATCAAATGGGGACGCTGAAGAGAAACATAACATCTTTTACCGGACGCAAAACTGATAGAGAACATTTTTAGTAAGTAGTAAGGGTATTCAAAAATTGAGGTCTTAACCCATTGTCGCCCAGTTAAGGAGATGTACCCCTTAAAAGCTTAAAATTCTCATTTTCTGTAGATTTCTCAAAATAATCTGGTAAGTATTCAAGAGAAATTGACCATTTGCAGGTCTTGGAGTGACATTACAAGTTGCATGAACAAAATATTCCGGTAAGCGTTTGTTAACCCTCCAGAAGGCAGCAAATTTTGAGAACATGGGCTGTACTTGGCCACCCATTACACCCAATGTGTACCTGCGAGATGAACATAACCACCGTCATTGAAAGTGGGATTCACCGAGGATCATTTTTGTAAGTAATGATGGTATTCATAAAACCAAGCATTAACCCGTTTAGAGCTGGTTACAGGGTGATACCCCTCAAAAGGTTTAAAAATTCATGTTATCAGAGGATTTCTCTAAAAACATCACGTAGATTTTCAAGAAAAATTGGCCATTCTCAGATCTTAGTGTGAATTACAAATTGCATGTACAAAATATTCCAGTAAACATTTGTTAACCCTATGCTGGCTCTCCGACATCAAAATGTTGAAAAAGTGGGCTGTGTTTGCATACCCGCAGCACCCAAAGTAAGAGGAGAAATCAACATAAGTGGAAGTAGAATTCACTGAGAATTATTTTTATAAGTAATAAGCGTATTAAAAAAAATGACCCTTAACCATTTTGGGCTGGATAAACAATTATACCCATCAACAGCTTAACATTCATGTTCTCCCTGGATTTCTCTGAAAACATCTCGTAGATTTTTAAGTAAAAATGGTCATTCACAGTTTTTGGTGTGAAATTACAAGTTGCATGAATAAATATTCCTGTTAGCACTTGTTAACCCTTAACAAGCTGCCAGACATCAATATTTTGGATACATTTGAGATAAAACAGACCATTTTCAAATAGATACAGCACTCAGTGGGTATGTGTCAAACAAACATAACTCCTTTGCCGGTCATTAACTTGTTGGACGACAATATTGATATTAACCCTCTCCACCGTTAATGATGGTTTTTGCCTAAACAATTTTTTTATCAAACTGAGTCATTTGAGACTTCTATACACACCTTTTTCATGACATCAATGAAGGGTCTTCAGTGAGGCAGTCAAAAGCAATTCATCATACACTGTGGGGTCATGACAAATCATGGAATCTCATCGGAAAAGCCATGATTCTCCAGAATCATAAAGTCTAGTTAGTAACTGAAATACCAACATATTGATGATAGAATTATCAGGTTGTTATTATTATTTGGTATTATTCTGGGAATTGAATATGTGCTAAACAAATGCTCAAGCTGAGGACTTTGAGCAATTCACACTGTCCTAACATTAAATCAGATCTTGTGCAGGAATGATCAAGTTTTGATGTTTCATCATTTTGTAACTGTGAATGATAGAAGTAACTCAGGATAACGATTTGACATGATGTGATTTTCTTGAAGTGCATTTGAGGATTTTGTTTTATTACTGTAAGTAAACGTACTATTGAAATCTCGTACCGACTGACATCATGCATACTTATGAAGCTCGATATTACGTACACTGTAATTGTAAATAATAACAGTTGGAATTTTTGCCGATTTGAAACCGTGTTGGAATTTTGGGATGTAAAAGAGACATCAGCATCGCAAAGAAGCACAAAATCCTGATAGAATAAATTTGCCACTTTCCATTGACTTGCCATCCGAATTTACAACTATAGGAGACATTTTGGCCAGGATTGATGGGGGAGGGGGTGTTACCCCCCCCCCACCCCTCACCCCCCCACCCCCCCCCCCCCCCCCCCCACCCCCACCCCCCACACACACACATCCCGCTGTCGTGACGTCCCTGTGTCAACGTCGATTGCAATTTCTGCGGACACACGCACCAAATTCGTCTCCCATGGCCACTGGAGATACGTGTATTATTCACTGACGAGTCTCTGTTCACGCTTCACAGGTCAAATGGACGACAATTTTGCTATCGACGTCGAGGTGACCGATATTCTGACGCGGTGCGTTAGAAGAGCGTCAACGTCCCAAACAACGTCACTCAGCTGAAGCAGGCCCTTTCTGCCGAGTGGAATAATATCCCACAACTTGATGGGGTCAATGGTAAGGAGAATTAGAGCAGCGACTGTAACATGGGGTGAGCGCACCCCTATTGATTTTGATCAGGAATTGCCATAGGGTACCCACGATTGAACGTGTTCCATGCAAACACCCTCTGTGTCAAGACAACAAAACTCGTCAGAATTTAATCAGTAATGAAGAAATAAAATCAAAGTCCAAACAATGAAATAATCATCCATAACACATTGGAAATATTGCCACAGACAAAAACGTTTCTTTTTTCCGCTAGTATAGTTCGGTGAAATGATCACAATGTGTGCTTCAGGCGGCTGTAAAATTCGCGCGAAAGGCTTTACAACAGCAGCCTCTACGGCGTCGGCAATTCCAGGACTACGAATTATTTCTGATCAGACAGTGCGCAACCTCCTCCGTGATGCACGTGTCCTAGCCAGACGTACTTCCAGAGCGGATCTTAGACAACTCGTACCCTGGACGATTCGTACCCTGGACAATCGTACCCTAATATCGGGGTACGAATTGTCTCGTATAAAGGTACGATTTGTCCCGTGTAAAGGTACGAATTGTCCCGTGTAAAGGTACGAATTGTCTAGTGCAAAGGTACGAACTGTCTCATTAATTATCATAAAAAATTCACTCACGTTTTAGAGAGCGGCTTCAGGCTTGAGCCAAATGAGTTCGACAAAACCAGTGACAAAAAGAAACAGGAAAAAGATGACCAATAAAAAAGACATATGTTCCATTGTTTAATATTTAATTAACGGCCAAAACCGACCAGCTTTTTTTGGAATGAGGGGTCGTAAGCTATGTTTTTGAGACAAAAAAAAATATTTAATAAACGGCCAAAACTGACCAGCGCTATTCACAAAAATCGCCATTCAAATTTTGATGTTTTAAATTTTTGTCACAAAAACATAGCTTATGACCCCTCATTGGAATGAGGGGTCATAAGCTATGTTTTTGAGACAAAAAAATTATTTAATCGACGGCCAAAACCGACCAGCGCTATTCACAAAAGCTGAAGCTAGAGCGGGGAAGTCGACACCACCCTTGTGATGTCGGAGTCTCGATACATTATTGTCCAAGTTATGTTGAGGTGTTCGTGGACAGTCTTTGTGAATTACTAGATGAAAATTTCCCGATGAGAATAAATATGAAATACGTATATACGTATATGTGCTAGCACATTAGGCCATTCGATCCGAATGCTGGGGAGGGGGGGGGGGGGTATCAAAGAGGTATCAAATTGTGCAAATGCTGCATCCTAGTGATACAGGATTTGCGAAATTTACGCAAAGGAAATGTCGTATCCGCTGGAACAGATGCCTGATCATGCTCTATAGGTTCATGAATATGTCATGGAAACCGTAACCAATAAATTGAATTTGTCTTGGTACTGCATACACACCAATGTAAGTTACACTGGTGTGCATGTAGTACCAAGACAAATTTGACAGTGCTGGCTGGTTATACAGAAAGCCAACACTGGTGCAAAATCACAGACATGTAGGACAGTAATTTCAAATCGACACGCTTAAAGTTTTAAGTTTCGCCTCACCCATAAATGCACCCATGATAGAGTTTATCATTTACTCGGGTCTCTGTGAACTTAGGCCTATAGTGCATTTTACTTGTGCACTTTGTGTGTGCTATCTTTGTGTGTGCTATCTTTGTTTTGTTATTTGTTAGTAATATATTTCTTGGATTAATAAATGTTTCTTGGATTAATAAATGTCAAACGTGATTTTCATGAATAGTTTTGCTTAATTTTTTAGTAATGTAGTCTCCATGGTATGAATCCTTTAGGGTATGACTTGTCCAGAGTCGGGGTACGAGTTGTCCTGAGTCGGGGTATTTTTTAGTAATGTAGTCTCCAGGGTATGAAACCTTTAGGGTACTAGTTGTCCAGAGTCGGGGTACGAGTTGTCCAGAGTCGGGGTACGAGTTGTCCAGAGTCGGGGTGCGAGTTGTCCAAGGAAAGGTACGAGTTGTCCAAGAAAAGGTACGAATTGTCCAGGGTATGAATCGTCCAGGGTACGAGTTGTCCAACTCCCCGATAGAGTATGGATGGAGGGTATGTGGTGCAAGCTGGGGGCTCTGGGCTTCGGAGGCGAGTTTGGTGGGATTATGAAAGCATTATAAAGATGTACAGAGTGAACTTAGCCTGGGAAACATTACAACAAAACGTGCGCATATGGAGATAGGCCTAAAACAGGGGTGTATCCTTTCGCCAATTATTTTTGCATTGTACATCAAAGGTTTAGGAGATGAACTCCTGCATAGCGACGAGGGGGTTGCAGTTGGTGACTTGAAGATCCCAGGGCTATCTTTTGCAGACGATATGGTGCTAGTGTCAGAAGCGAAGAGGGGCTAGCGAAGATGCTGGGAATTGTTGGGAAATATGAGAGCAAATGGAGACTCAAACTTAATGAAACCAAGCGCAAAGTTATACCGGTGGGCCGCAAAGTGGATCCCACTCAAAGGTGGAGAGTGGGGAAGTTCTGCATTCCGGAAGGTAGCAGCAGGCGTCTTAGTGTAGGAGAGGACTAGTGACTATGAGTACCTGGGGGGTAAATATAAACATCACAGAAAGGGGCATCTACCGAAACCACACAAATAAATTGATTCTGAAGGGGAAGCGAATCCTTAACCAAATGAAACTTATAGGGAGAAACAGTTTCAGTAAGGTTTTCGTGGGGAAAACCATTTGGGAAATGGTGGGTCTGCCAAGTATAACATACGGTACGGAAGATGTACCCCTAAACCAGACGGCTGTTAAGAGCTTGGAAATCCTGCAGAATGATGCAGGCCGATGGATAACATGCTCGAGTAATGCCGCAGCGCTTGAAGCAATCAGGGGTGAGCTTGGGTGGATGAGGATCAAGGACAGGATAGACCTATTGAAACTCGGTTATCTTAATTATTTGGTAAATCTCCCCGATAGCCGATGGTGTAAAGAAATGTTGCTGAGAACTTTCAACTCAAATATCAAGATGGGGTGGATGGTCCAAGAGAGGGAGCTAGTAGAAAACTACTCACCGGAGATCTCGGACCTTGACGATGGGGCAAACTAGGGTAAAAAGATCGTCAGAGAAAGGGTCATGGAGGATTGTAACCCTAATTGGCGAGAGGGAGGGGGGGGGGGGGGCAAATCGAAGAGATCTCGGGTGGCCTGCGTGATAAAGAGAAGCCTGTTTTGAAGAGTACCTTGATGGCACCTTTGGGGGGGGGGGAGGCTTCACTCTTGTTCAAGCTGAGGTCGCGGGTCCCTGGAGCTGAGGGGAAAAAATGGGAAAAAACAGTGAAAAGGAGTGCAAGATGAGTAATTTGGACGTGGTGGAGACCCTGGAACACTGTCTTCTAGAATGCCCAAAATACCAGTCTAAAAGAATAAGATTCACGGGGAGTATAATGGGGAAGTGGGATGGGAGAATGAAGGACATGTGGTAAGGGGGCGACTCAAAGGAGAGGGTTAATATGCTAATCGGAGAGATTGGAAGAATGGGGCAAGGGATGTCATCAAACATTTCGTCTCCGAGTGTTGGGAGGAGAGAAGCAGCCTGGGAATAGGGGAGACAGTTGGTAGAACAGGGGTAACCAAGGCCTTCTCATACGAGAACCGCGGCAAATCAGCGCCGGCCAAAGTGTTATTATTCACTTCCCCAAGTTATGGACAAACAACAACTGCGAACGTATGAATAATATGAAAGTGTCAGTGATACTGTAGCTCAACTTGACAAACTTGAACTTGGTAAGTTTGAAGTGAAATAGCAAAATTGAAGATCATTGGTTCCAATGTTATTTGGTGAAACTTCAACATAATTGCACTGTATGTGCACAACGTCAGAGCACTCCGTGTATTTTTTAATGTAAACTGAAGGGGGGTGCTAAAGGAAGAATGTTGATACACAAATGCAGTAGGTTTAAAGGTCATTTTAAATAGCATCTTTTTTCACAGAAATGAATGCTAATTGATAGCTCTTATTTAGGGGTCCTCACCTAATGAGCACCCCAAGTTCAAAAATAATCCAACGATAAATGCGCCCTGCAGGCCATGTCAAAGAAGAATGTCGATGCACAAATGCACTAAATTCAAAGGTTGTTGCTAACAGCAACAGTTTTTAACGGAAACGAAAAGAAAATCGATAGCTCCTATCTTGGTCACACTGAATAAGCATACCAAGTTTCAAAACAATCCGATAATGAATGCGCCCTCTGAGGCGTGCCAAAGAAAGATGTTAATGCACAAATGTGCTAAGTTTGAAGGTCGTTGCTAGTGACAATGTTTTTTCTTTCCTCTTTTTTATGGAAATTCATACATATGCCCTGTAGGGAGTGCAAAAGGGATAAGTTGCTGCATAAATGACCAAGTTCAAAGGTTGGTGCTAACGAAAACGTTTTTGAGGGAAATGCAAAAACAAAAATCAATAGCCCCCAAATAGAGAGCACCCCGAACAGGCAAGTTTCAAAGCAATCTATTCATAAATGTGTCTCGTAGAGCCCTACCAAATGAATATGTGATGCAAAATGCATTATGTTCAAAGGGTGTTGCTACGGCAAAGGGTTTTTTTTATGAACTTGAACCAAGTTTCAAAGCAATCCATTAATAAATGTGCCCTGCAGGGCATCCCAAAGGAATATATTGATGCCCAAATGCACTGATTTTAAAGGTCATTGCTGAGGGCAACGTTTTTTGATGGAAATAGAAGATAATCAATAGCTCACATCTAACGGTTAGCTCAAACATGCATACCAAGTTTCAAACTGATCCATTCATAAATTCATCCTGTAGGGCTTGCCAAAGGAAAATGTTGTTGCACAAATGCAATGAGTTCAAAGGTCATTGCTAAAGGCAACATTTTTCGAGAGAAGTTAAAGAAAATCAAAGCTCACATTTAGAGGTCGCGCCAAACAAGCACCCCATCTTCCAAAGCGATCGAATCATAAACGTGAACTGTGCAGTTTTCCAGAGAAAATTGCTGACAGATAAAACGGCAAAGTTGAAAGTCGTTGGTAAGGGCAACATCTTTGACGGAAATGGATAAAAATGTAAAAATTACCCCAAACAAGCATACCAAGTTTCAAACCAATCCATTCATAAATGCACCCTACAGAGCGCGCCGAAGAAAAATGTTGATGCAAAAACGGCAAAAATCAAAGATCATTTCTAACAGCAACGTTTCTCGACGGAAATGAAAGAAAATCAATTTGCTCGCATCTAAAGGTTTCTCCAAATAAATAAATGTGATCTGTGCAGGGTGCCTAAGGAAACTGTCAACGCATAAAAAGGGCAAAGTTGAAGGTCATTGCAAATGGAAACATTCATGACGGGAATGATGAAAGAACCTATCAACTGGAGATCAACCCCAAAAACACACCGAGTTTCAAAACGACCCATTCATGAATGTACCTTGTAGGGCGTGCCAAAGGAAACTGCTGATGCACAAATGCACTAACTTTGAAGGTCGTTGCTAATGGCAACATTTTGACGAAAATGGAATAAAATCGATAGCTCAAATCTAGAGGTAACCCCACATAAGCTTTCCAAGTTTCAAAGCAACCCGGTCATAAAAGCGGCCTGTTCGATGTGCCAAAGGAATATATTGGTGCACAAATGCACTAAGTTCAAAGGTCGATACTAACGGCATGGCTTTTGACGTAAATGGAAGAAAATCGATAGTTCCAATATACAGGGCAACCCAAACAATCAAATCAAGTTTCAAAACGACCCAATCATAAATGTGCCCTGTGCGGCTTACCAAAGGAATATGCTGATGCACGACTGCACTAAGTTCAAAGGTCGGTGCTAACGGCAATGCTTTTGACAGAAATAGAAGAAAATCGATATCTCCCATCTAGAGGTCACCTCAAACAAGTATACCAAGTTTCAAAGCGATCCGATCATAAATGTGCCCTGTAGGGCATGCCAAAGGAATAAACTGATGTTAACTAAACTTTGTTCAAAAGTCGTTTGCCAACGGCAACTTTTTTGACGGAAATGGAAGAAAATCGATAGCTTCCATCTACAGGTCGCCCCAAACAAGCATACAAATGCGTTCGGTTATTCAAGAAAATTACACCCTTTTCGCTCTTTATTTAACAAATTTATCCACCGGAGCGAAATATTGTTTTGGGCTGACGGGGAAGTTAGATAAATACTTAACAAAAAAAATGTGCATTTGAACCAATTATCAATAAGATTGCAATGACGGAACTCAAAAGTGCAAAAATGAAATACAAATATGTCGCGAGTGCCCCCCCCCCCCCCCCCCCCCCAGATCCTAGTTCTCTGGCGGTTGTATTATGGTGTAAACATATATTCCTAATCTCTCTCTCTCTCTCTCTCTCTCTCTCTCTCTCTCTCTCTCTCCCCTGGAAAAGGAACAGAGGGTTTTTTTCACTTATGAGATGAAGTGCTGTGGTGTAAAACACTGCTGGAAAGGTCTCTCGGTGGTCTCTCCAACAGTGTATTACAACACTGCACCTCATTGGCTGAATATGCTGTATTCTTGGTTGCACACCTCATCGTTTACACGTACACTGATTTCGCAAATGACCCTCTTTTACTCATATTCTAACCACAATATATTGATTCTCGAAAACAAAAGTGATTTTCAAGGCGTGACTGTTTGGCAGTGTGAATAGCCTATCCAATCATACCCACCCCGAATGTTTTGTTTTGAAAAAGGTTGATATTAGACGACGGACCGCTCCGGGTATATTCCATTGACACTTACATCCCATATGCAGGCATTTCAAGACTTGGTCCACGTAGCGGACTTACCCTTCCTTTGATCTTAGCCTGGTTTATCGATTCATTGAAATATTGGAACTAAACAGAAAGTGAATGAAATTATAGAAAACGTGGAACATCCCACAAAACCTTGCCAAAATTGAAATTAGTGAACGAAAACCAGATGCATGTTCAAATTGTTTTAGCTAAATTGAAATGAATGGACAAAAAGAATAATGCTTGCGAACATAGTTTTCAGCTGGGGTATACGTCCACACTGAAATTCACAGTTTCAAATAAACACCGCCGGCAGTGTCGTATTAACCCATGACCGGACCCCTTGGCTTTTAGGTACTTCGGAACGGGGCCTTTCCGGCACTTCAGTCTTTTACCCCACTACAGCTGACAGCCTGAGTCTGGTACTGCAGGCACTATGCCGCAGTACTTATTCCTGTATCCATTTTGCGGGTATCTTGAAGAATTTGACTCACAACTTGACATATTATTTAAATAAGCATTAAAATAATGTACTGTAATAATGTACATATATAGTATACTTATCCGAGTATATATATGGATAAATACATATATACATGTATCGCTACGGCGCAGGGTGCAAAGTGCCTTTAACCACTAGAGTCCTAAGGCGCTGGTAACAGTGCCTCAGCAACAACAACAACAACAAAAATTGGCGGGTCCCCTGTCCCTATGGGCCCCTAGGCTTCAGCCTGGTCAGCCTTATGAATAATACGGCTCTGACTATCGGGGGCGTAGACAAGGGTGCCTGAAGCATCCGGAGACGGGAAGCAGCTTTTTACAAAGGACACTTGACTCGTCAAGAAAGGTAGTTTACAACGTATCGTAAATCGTAATGTGACAATCAATAGTATTAATACCATATAATATATATCGCCTTCTATGTTGCAAAATGTTACCATCGAAAGGTCTCAGAAGAATTTCTACGACGAGCTGAAAATTGACCGAGAAAACTTACCAATATATACACCTCTGAATACTTCCACTCAGTCGGTGCGAGTCAATTCCATTCAGTTTGAGTGTTTTTTGCGAACGACTTCAAGTGATCAGACGTCAATTACATTTTACAATCCAAGGGAAGTAACTCTAAATTCATTATGGAGCTACCACCGGACGGAATTAAAAAACAATGCACACTGTTGAAATCGCTCGTTAATCTGTGTTGCGTATTTTCATGCCACGAACTGCTTGCGACCGGAGCAATGTAGAGTTTGAGAACCTTTTGAAAAGAGAGTCAACCAATCGTTTAATAATTGTTTATACAGCGCTTGTCTATTCCCACAAACTAAACTTCGTGCCCACGCTCTCAGCATTTCGCGCAATGTTCCGCCTCTGCACCACGTTAAATGCTTTCCCACTGTGACACTTTTCCCACCCTGTGGGGCACCGGGAGTGGGGGAAGGATGGGGTACAACAACTATCTGGGAGGTATAGCCCTCCCCCAAGCTGTAGGAGAAACTGCCTCTTTTATTACGGGCTTGTCGGGGAATACCCTGGCTCCCGCCGGAGAAATAGTGACGCTATAACTGCTTGAAACCCTCTGAATTTTCCCTATCAGAGAATCTTCTCTTCGATTACCTTCACTAGACCTCCTCCCCTTCCAAATAGAATTTTACAAATACTTTTCCACTATTGTGACTGGCTGTTTGTAATAATGGTGCCAAACAACTTCATATCCCCCTCCTTATCGATTTTCCATGACCAAGCTGAATAGGTATAGTAGGCGCTCGTAGCACACAGTCTTCTAATCTGTACTTCCTTCACTGTGGCTTTTTCTGCATAGCAAGTTAGACGAGGTTGCATCCATCTCCTTCTTGTATCCTGATGGCGATATCCACAGACTATGATTTGTTTCCCCTACAATTCTTGCTGGCCACCCCAAAACAATGGCCCAATGCAACTTTCAAGTAACAAAGAGCCCTAAAATGGTCGCCAATATAGGACTACACACATTAAAAATGTCACAGATTCGCACTTGGAACACAGAAAGTTGCTAAAAAAATTCTCAGAGGTAGTAACCTCCGAAGTGGGAAGGAGGGGGGGGGGGGGGGGGGTAACGACCAAATGGTCCTAGTTAAGACTAAAGGAAGCTCTTCGCCCAATGGCCTTCCAAGTATCATGATCTCTCACACCCCTGCCCCTCACCCCAAGAAAAAAAATTATGACTAGGTCATCCATTACTATAGAGTCCTGACTATGAGTCTATTCGCCGTGAGAGCATGGCCTGTCAAGGTAATAAATTGGTCATGCTGGGACTCCAGCAGCTCGAAACGTTTAGCGCAGACCTCTCAGTTTGTATTAGACCGACTGTGTGTGGCGTAAGTACAAGTATCAAATCTTGTCTTACATGAAAGTACGGGATTACAATGAAGAGCGAATTGATATCTAAGACTCCAATATTGACGAAAATGTCCAAACTTGCAAAATTATTGATTGGACCCTCAGATATGGTTTCGCTCTTGATTGTAATCATGTACTTTATTATACGTACTTGATGATATACTGAATAGGTTCACAAGATAAATTGAATAATAAAGTAAAATGATACGGGTGCGACTGAGGCTAAGGCATGAGGTTGAACCCTTTACCTAACACAAAAGACAGACGACACTTGTAAACAAAATTATTCAATAACTAATTTTTTGAGTCAAAAGTATAGTTTATGACCACGCATTGGAACGGGCTGAGGGAGCTCGTTCCAATGAGGGGTCACAAGCTATGTTTCTGAGACAAAATAATGCAAACTGAATGGTGATTTTTTTGTGAATAGTGCTCTTTTGGGTTTTCTTTTCGCCGTTACTTCGGGTAAAGAGTTAAAACTTTTTCCCAGTCTGAGGGAAGTAACTCCAAATTCATTATGAAAACCATATATTATGAAGCGTGGAACACGCTTGTCACAAACTATGGAAGCCCATTGGCGCACAGGTGCAATATTTTAGGAAAATTCTATTGCGTTATTACGAGATAATATTGCGTTGTAACGAGTTAATTCCTGCGTTATTACGGGATATGATTGCATTATTACGAGATATTATTGCGTTATAACGACATAGTATTGCGTTATAACGAGATATTATTGCGTTATAACGAGATAATTATTGCGTTATGACGAGATATTATTGCGTTATTTGCATTAGCACATAAACACATTACGTCACATCCCAGATGTGCCTATGTGCTACCTGCCATGTGTAGACATTGTAACACAATGTGTACTAGCACACAGGCACGTTCCACGTTCCACCAATCACCAGACCCACGCTCCGTGGAATCCCTTTCTAGTATCCGACTATACTTCCAGGATCCTTTTTTCATCGTATGTGTCAATGTGCTACCTGTAATGTTTATACATTGTGACACACTTTGTAGTAGCACATAGACACATACGATGAAAAAAAAGGATTCTCGACCTAGACCTCTAACATACAAAATGGACGACGGAAACACGTTTCACTCTAACAACACGCGCTGCGCATGCGTACTAATACTACGTATTACTATGGTAATGACGTCACAGCATGGCCGCTCACGCGGGCTACAATGACAACACAACATGGTGCCATTGGGTCACATGACATGAAATTGGGGTCCTACTTATAAGGGTCGTCCGGGTACATGATATACTACTCTCGATGTATTGTGATTATAAAGTAAAGCTTGAATCCCATTCTGTATTATAATTATGAAATTGTGTACATTGTGTTATTTTCGTAAAATTTAACATACATATATAAATACTGTTTAAACTCAACTGAGTGCAACTCGTAAATTGTTTGTAAAAAGATAAAACAAAATGAAATTTTGAAATGATTCTTGAAACGCGTATTGGAACTGTTTAATGAGAATTACGTCTCGTAAAAAAGTGTCAGCTGAAAAATGGACAGATATTTTATTTTATTATTACTTCTTTAATATAATTTATTTCTCGCGTATTCCATTGTTAATATTATAAAATGGCCAAAGGTGGTTAATGGTAAATATATTTCAAGACCAGTTTTGCTCACCTCAGATATTTGGAGTCTAATTGTTATGCTGAACAGATTTCACAGGAGGTGTTTTATCAGGCGGACCTGGTTTTCGCATTTGAATGGATTGTTGTTCACGAATAGTTTCCCAACCCAATCACTCCACAGGCATAATTCCTTCACTTGCACAAATGTCCATATTTAGTAATAAACAAATATTTCGAACAATCTCATTGGACGAATCTCCATTTCGTTTGCATGAGTTAACCATTTCACTTTCGAGAAGAGAGAATTGGGGTAAAAAAAAGATTATGTGAAATGAGAAAAAAAACCATCAAACTAGATCAAACCTCTCATGTAATGGAATTCAAAGGAATCAAAATGGACAGTACTACCGCTGTAAAAGATTTCCAGGTAAGCAGAATTTTTTTCAGGTTCACATATTACATAGACTTTCTTCATATTGAAGGCATTTTTCTGGTTCCAAGTGACAACTTTTGAACGTCAACCAAATTTCACCAAATAGTCGGTCGGCTGTACCCCCCCCCCCCCCCCCGCCCATGTCAGGTTCATTGTTACTTACTTCCAGAACTATACTTATGACCTCTTATTGGAACGAGCTCGTTAGTTATAGAAAATTTAGTCCGCGTTTTATCAAAAATGTTACTCCTCCCCCCTTTGCTAACTTTTTCCGAGAAAAGTCCTTAAAAGGAACTTTTCTCGGTACAAGTTAGGAAAATGTGGTGGGTAATGGCATTTTTCCCAAGTTAAAGGGTCATCCAACAAAACGTTGGAATGTTTTGTAAAATTTCAACAAGGCCCTAAATACTAATTAAAGGGGTGAATAGCGACATATTATATTCCAAAAATAATGACAAAAGTACTCAAAACTTGAATTTATCCGCTTTTCAATTTAAAAAAAAATTAAGGTGGGGGGGGGGGGGGTGGTTGATGTGTAAATAAGACTCAACACTCCATACTCGGAGAAAGCATATTTATCATTTCATCACCGACGTGATAACCACGAAATACAGATTGTGTTATGTGGACATGCTTGTTTTGTCACGTGATTCTTGGGTCCAGTTGGGAAACGATTTAATTTCCAAACATCTGAAACATGCAAACATTTCATTGCTGTTTTCGAATCTGCGAGGCGATGTAAAATATAACACACAATGCATTCATAGGAAAATATTCAACTGACAATGTGAAAATTGCGAGGTGACACTGGCTGTCGAAAGTGTCGTTACACCCCAATAAATAAATAATTGCGAGATACCGCCCTTAGTAGCAATGTTGAATCCGGAAACTGTAGAATTTACGCAAGGTTCAGCAAGGGATTAAGGTGCTATTTTTAAGTAAGAGAAATTTGTTTACTTTAAAATTCCCACTTCTGATGTAACAGAAATACAAATTAATGTGCAATGAAAGAGAAATTTGTTTACTTTGAAATCCCCCCCCCCCTTTCTGGCGTTCCATTAAATATGCACAAATTATACATCAAAATGAAGGTTGTGGTGCATAGAACACGAAAAATATATGCAGTCAACCAATGGTTCCTGGAATTCTGTTACCGTATTCGTATTAGAACTGATAACAGAACAAGATTTCAGAGAATAACTCCTGTCCAAATGTGCTTCAGATATCCAAGAACAAAGCTGGGAAATCAAAATTCTTCAAAACGCAGTGTCAGAGCTGTATGGGGGTAAATTCCAAAACTCTGGGCTTTGTCCTTGTCTGTTTGATCACCTTTTGATCAAGGTCATCCGAGTCGAAAAAGCATCGTTATACGATGCCGTCAAAAATCAAATAATGAGAAAGATCGCTTATACCATACACTATTATTATAGGAACCCCAAGCGGGCCGTAGGCCCGCAAAGGGTTCCACATACCCAGTCAGATAAATGTGTTCCAGAACAGAATTCTCTAGAGCCGTCAATGTGATTTTTGAAGTGGACAGTAAATTTCAGTGAAAAAACTACGTAACTTCCGCTGTCGAATTGCCCATACAATTGCAATTGGCCTGCCCCCTCTAGGAATCAAATGTTCTCTGTTGCAACTTTATTCGCCTCAAAGCTTTGCGTGATACATTGGCCGACATATCTACACTTCAGGGGTTGCCAGGCCTTCTCACCCGAGAACCGCGACAAATCAGCGGCCGGCCAAAGTGTTATTATTATTACTCGAGTTCTGTCCTTCTGGAGGTTTGTCAATATGCTCAGCTGATGATCTCGTCATTTCAGTTCGAACTCTCAGTCCTGATTTCGTTGCAGCTTGTCTGCCAGTGCCAGTGACAACCTCAATCGAAAAAAACGTACATATAACCGATAATATAAGTTTATAACGGATAAATGTTGTTATATTGGTGCTATTGTATACAGACATGCATTGACATGTATGTCGTGAAATATCAAGATGAACAGAAACTCAGTTTTTGTCATTTTGAATTATCCAAATGTGAAGGTGTTGTAAAGGAAAGGTTTGCTTGAAAAAAGGGTATACGGACGTTTTGTCCCCAAGCCGAGTCGTCCGCTTGTCATAATGTCAAGGAAAATATTGTCTGTACATTTTTTACATTTCGAACAAGACACCCACCCCCTACTAACGTGTGACATTTCCCCAACATATAAAGCCTCCTGATGTTGTATTTATGTTAAGAGTGTGATGTACATCATCTTTAAGGTTTGAAACACAAATGATGTCATATATTGGCTGATATAATGATATGTTTTTAAAAAATGGCAAAAATTGCACAAGTTGGAATTGCACATTTTTGGTGCACTCAAGAGACTCACCCACCCCCACATCACATCTTGCAAATTTTTGGTGCCCCCAGGATCCCCCTCCCCCTGGAATAATTGCAAAATTATAAGATTATGTTACAGAACTTAATATAACAAGTTTTGATGCATTTCTTAATATAATTATAACACGCTTTGATGCATTTCTTAATATTATTAATTCCTATAATACATTTGCTAATAATTTTGTGATTATTCATTGTAAAGTGCCGGTGCTCTTCCAAGAATAATTGCAAAATTATAAGATTATGTTGCAGAATTTAATAAACCATAAATTTTGATGCGTTTCTTAATATAATTAATTCTTATAATACATTTGCTAATAATTTTGCTATTATTGTAAAGCGACGGTGCGCCTCGATGAATAATTGGAAAATTATAAGATTATGTTGCAGAACTTAATATAACAAATTTTGTTGCATTTCTTAATATAATTAATTCTTATAATACTTCTACTAATAATTTTGCAGTCATTCACTGTAAGGTGCCGGTGGAGCTCTTCAATGAAAAATTGCAAAATTATAAGATCATGTTGTGGAACTTAATATAACGTACATATACTTTAAGAACTTTTACTGTAATAATATAATTATTATAGGTAATCCATTGAATAAACAGTAATTAAAATTTATTTAATGGCTGGATAGTTTATTTTGTTCTGACATTTCTGTTTTCAGAATTTCACACGTATATGAAATTTAATGCAAGGAGGTACATTAAGATATATTACAATGGAGGTACATTAAGATATATTACAATAGGTAATATACAGTAAAGTATACAATAAAATTATTATATAAATAAATAAAAAATGATTCAAAATACAATACATGAATACTTTCCCCCAGCGAACGAGTTTCGGACGTGTTGGGTATAACTGTAGAGGACGACTTGGTTAAAATTGCAGCGGACGATTTGGTTATCAGACGAAATGGGTGTAATTCGAAAAAGTGATACTGACAGGTTGCTTTCAGTCCCGTTAGAAACCAAAACAAAGTAATAATGTGTTACTTTTTGGTGCATCTTTATTTCTGAACAGTGCTTCATAGTTTCAAACACTAAAAAATGGAAAATAATAACCCTTTTGGATATTTACCGCCATTGAAAATGGCATGTCATCTTTTTTCGGGAACTGGGGGAATCTTCGGCCTGGGGAGAACTAGGCCCAAGGAAGATTCGTCCAAAAGAAAAGCAGTACACATCTGTTAGGATATTTTAGATACGCTACGATATTCGTTTTAACTCCTGAAAATAATTCTTAAAAAAAATATTAATAGATTGTTCAATATTTATTGAAAAATATTAATACAATGTATATCGTCGAGCAATTATCTCTGCAGTAAATTCACATTCAATGTGTTCTGTAATAATTAAGCCTTTTATTAAGGTCTCTCATCTGTTAGAATGGTATCCAATCACTTCGGCTCCAAGTCCTTTCATCCTCTGGTCAATTCGACCTCAAAGTCATCTCTGCCCTAGTCACTTCGGTCCCTTGGTCATTTCGGCACCATTTTAAGTGTAGAGATCTACATGTATAAAGATCAGTGCATAGTTCATGTTTAGAAATAATGGGTAATTACCTTTATTAAGTAATGTTCAGTTATTTGTATTTACACATTGTACAGAAAAGTTATACACAACATTAAAAATTATCCATGTGTTCAATTTTACATACATTTCAGATGCTATCTGTATAAGTAAGAGAAATTATTTTACTTTGAAATTTTGCAAAGTATATGCAGTCATTCATTCATATTATGCACAATTCCTAGTCACCTTCCAGTTTGAGGTTCAGAGGGTTTCTTTTTCTTTTCTTTTTTCTGAAACAACCACCAAACTGCCATACTACCATAAATATGTCCACATTTTCTAAAACACAGAGCAGAATCCTTGTAGTTATGCGCAATTCCTAGTCCCCTTCCAGTTTGCTGTCCACGGGGGTCTGACCCCAGTACCCCACTTCCAAGGCATACACTCAAACCAAATAACATTACTGACCCTCGCTTCCGCATGTCGTAGATTCATAAGCAAATACAATTATTCAGGTCACAAGGGATTTCAAATCCCACATAGTCCATGTGCACCTTCGACGTGCTGAAACTTTTCTTTTATTTATTCATCATGAAAGAAAATCTACTAGACATATATCATATGTATACCTGAATATCTAATTGAGAGATATAAATGTTGAAAAAAAATTAAATAGAAAAATGTTAAAATTCAAACAATATTTGAAAATATTTAAAGAGGCCGAAATGACCTGGTATATTGGGGGCTGAATTGACCTGCGGCCGTAATGACTGGGACCGAAATGACTTGGGGCCAAAGTGACTGGAATTCATGAGAATTGCATCCAAACTGTCCTCCAACAATTTGATCCAAACTGGATATTAATCTAACCCAAACCATCCTTTGGCAATTTGCCCCGAACTGTTCTCCAGAATAGGGACACATGATTCTTATTGATTTATTTATTGGGGTTTAATGACACTTCGATAGCCAGGGTCACTTCATGTCGGACAGTTTTACAGATGGGAAAAGCCAGAGAGAACCATTGAGCAATTACAAACATCTAACGTACAAACAGCACACAAGCTGGGTTAGCATTGGTTGAAGACAAGTGTACGATTGACATGCAGTATGCCTTGGTACGCAATGGCACTACATGGGCAATGGGAATGAAGTGTATTGCCCAAGGAAACAAAGTGGTTGCCGCAGGTGGGATTTGATAGAGGACCCTTTGGCTTGCAGCCTACACCTCTAACTACTGAGCCCTTTAACCTTCAAAACTGTATAGTACCAGCTAAAACATGTTGTAGAATGACCACATGAAAATTTCACAAGTACATAGTTTCATTATTAGTTTGTGATATTTGTTTTTGCTCAGTTTGCTGTACAGTGGAACCCTGTTAATTGAAGAGCCACTTTGCCAATAACATTATTCAATTAGCAGGAGTATTCAATTAACAGGGATTGTGTCACTTTCCTGTATTCCAGAGATAAACTTAGCATTTATTCTATTATATTTTGTTTGACAGAGCTCCATGAGCTCTGTCAAACAAGATATAATAGATTAAATGCCTGTATTGAATGTACTGAGGCCAAATTGGTCTATAACAAAGGAAAGCTGGGAAGAGTCAGGGCAATTTCTCAACATGTTACAAGATTTTTTATTCAATTAACAGGAGATTACTCTATAACCTATATTCAATTACCAGGTCAAATTTGTACTGGAGGCATGGTAAATGGTTTTGTGTTGGGAAATTACATTCTATTAACAGGGATATGCAATTAAGATATATCCAATTAAGTGGGCACCACTGTATAACTACCCCCTCCCCATGCCCCCCACACACATCCCAATCAAAACCATCATTCAAAGGTCTTGGATTCAGCAAATTTGATTTCTTTATTTATTGGGTTTAACAACAGTTTTTACAGCCAGGGCCACCCAACAGTTTTACTGGGGGAGGAACCCAGCCAGAGCACCCGGAGAGAACCACCGAGCAACAGTGACAAGCAACTGTCAGGCTTCTCAACATTGTTACTCCAAGCAAGCAGGGTTAGCATTGGTTGAAGACAAGTGCATCATCGATGTGCAGTACGCCTTATTTCAGTTGCCACAATTGGGATTCGAGCTGAGAACCTCTCAGCTTGTTTTGGGAAGGTTTTTTTTTAGGGTCCTGCGAATATTCAAGATTCGATTCGATATCGATACCATACGCATGCTTCGAGATCGATCCCGAATCAGTGTCAGGATTCGATTTTTTCGAATCTCTCATACTAACTTCAATTTGTTACATTTCCAACAAAAATAGGATAAAACTGTCATTAGAAAATTCATTCATGTAGGCTCAATTCCTATTTATTTGAGTAATTGACAATGTTTAATTGTTAGATAAGGTGTGAATTTGGCCCAGAACATTATCCATAGTTTTGGTTTTTGAAGGCTTAACTTGTTACTATTCACGTTCTTAAGAACGTGAATAGTAACAAGTTAGGCCTTCAAAAACTAAAACTATGGACAATAGGCCTAGCTGTTTCAGCGATGGTGCTACAGAGAATATTTAGTTATTGGTGTTTAAGGTGTTCACTCCGTCGCATAAGGGTCATCACAGTGTTCCGTAACTTCCATTTGATGCAATATGAAATAACTTGTCTTTTAAGATTCGATTTGGGATTCAATTTGATGTCGATATCAGAGACATGATTCGATTCGAGATTCAATTTGAAAAGAAATTTGTGATTCGCAGATCCCTATTTTTTTTTTAGTTCCAGCTTCATTAAGGTTTGTCTCATATCCCACTTGTAATTTTGTCATAATTAGTAATCATAAATCCTTAAAATAAAACAATAGAAAAAATGCATAGAATATTTAAAAAAAAATTTTCTGTGAGGATTTGACCGCAGAGGTGATGACATGCGACCACGACTGAGACCGAATATTCTCAGTAAAAGTATGAGGGCTGAATCTTTCTGTGACTGAATCTTCATGAACCCCTTTTTTCAAACTAAATTGCCCATTACTTATAAAGCACCATAACTAAGGCAAAAACAATACTATGAAATTTCCAAGTCTGAAATTCTATAAATTGCAAATAAATTTACACAAATTATATAGCAAAATAAAGGATGTGGTGTATAGAACCCCAAAAGTATGTGTGCACCTCACACACTGACACACAGTCGCTATCAGACATCAACGGTTCCTGAAAGTGTGCTATCGGTACCATATTTGTACCATAACTGATAATAATAAAATAATATTTCATAAGAACAACAAACACAGGAATTCAAAATGCAGCCTCAGGGCAGCATGGTGGTGAATGCCAATGCTGTCAGACTGTCCATGAAAGGGGGAGTCCTTTACAAATAGGTTTTTGTTTTGTGATACTCTGGATACTCCCCATTTTTAGCTCAGCTTTGACATAGTCATATTTAAGGTTATGTCATAGCCCATTGTCCGTCTGTTTGGGAACAACAATTCAATACGGCTCGGGCTAGAGGCTTTATTTATGAACCGATCTTTACGAAACTTCTTGGGTACCTTTGTTATCACCGTGGGACGAGTGTTTTTGGGGGCGGTCCAAAATGCAAGATGGCCTCCAGCAGCCATTTTGTACAGAAATTAGTGCAATCGGTTTTTTGTTCAGAACTTATGTATGAAAGTTCTGATTTGAATAAATTTTTGTATGAATGTTTAGTAACATGGAGTACATCACATATAATAAAGGGTTTTTTCTCATGTTGAAATGATGGAAATTAGATGAACTTTAATTTATTCAGTGCTACTTACATGTATACCCAGTAAGTGCACAAGTCAATACGGCTCGGCTAGGCTGTATTTATGAACTGATCTTCATGAATCTTCTTGAGTACCTTTGTTATCACCTTGGGATGAGAATGAGTGTTTTTGGGTGCAGCCCAAAATTCAAGATGGCTACCAGTGGCCATTTTGTACCGAAATTAGGTATAATCAGTTTTTTGTACAGAACTTCTATACAACTTGGGCTAGAGGCCGTATTTATGTACCGATTTTACAAAATTTCTTGGGTACCTTTGTTATCACCATGGGGTTAGAATGAGTGTTTTTGGGGGGAGTCCAAAATTCTCGATGGCCGCCGGCAGCTATTTTGTACTGAAATTACTGCAATCAGTTTTTTGTACAGAACGTCTGTATGAAAGTTCGGATTTGAATAAATTTGTGTATGATTGTTTAGTAACATGGAATACATCACAAAAATACAGGATTTTTTCTTGTACAGAAATTATGCAAATTAGACAAACTTTGATTTATTCAGTGCTACTTATACACAGTAAGTTCACATGTCAATACGGCTCGGGCTAGGGGCTGTATTTATGAACCGATCTTCACCAAGCTTCTTGGGTACCTTTGTTATCACCTAGGGACGAGAACGAGTGTTTTGGGGCGCGATCCAAAATTCAAGATGGCTGCCATTGGCCATTTTGTACCAAAATTAGGTACAATCAGTTTTTTGTACACAACTTCTATACGGCTCAGACTAGAGGCCGTATTTATGAACCGATCTTTACGAAACGTCTTGGGTACCCTTGTTATCACCGTGGGATGAGAGCGAGTGTTTTTGGCTGCAGTTTGAAATTCAAGATGGCCACTAGCAACCATTTTGTACCAAAATTAGTGCAATCAGTTTTTTGTACAGAACTTCTGCATGAAAGTTCTGATTTGAATAAATTTTTGTATGAATGTTTAGTAACATGGAATACATCACAAAAAATACGGTATAATACAGGTTTTTTTCTCTTGCAGAAATTATGCAAATTAGATGACCTTTGATTTATTCAGTGCTACTTATACACTGTAAGTGCACATGTCAATACGCTAAGGCTGGAGGCTGTATTTATGAACCAATCTTCATGAAACTTCTTGGGTACCTTTGTTATCACCTTGGGATGAGAACAAGTGTTTTTGGGTGCGGCCCGATATTAAAGATGGCTGCCGGCTTTCACACTGTTGCTTACTGAGGTGAAGTCACTTTACCATTACCAAGCTACCTACTAAATACCAAAGGGAAGATTTTTCAGCGCACTCTTATTACTTCAGCACCCATAATTTTCAAATATGGCATTAAAACCAATCACATACTAGTACTGCTTAAATCTATTTACATAATCAGAATACACCATCAGGGATGCATTAGCTCAGTAGGTAGAGGTGCAGACTGCAAGCCGAGAGATCCTCGGTTCGAATCCCACCTGCGGCAGCTTTGTGTCCTTGGGCAAGACACTTCACCCCCCACTACCCATGTGGGGGCAAGGTATGCTGTGTACTAAGGCATACTGCATGTTCTTGGTGCACCTGTCTTCGAACAAGGCTAACCCTGCTTGTGTAGTATGTTGGGGAGCTCACAGTTGCTTGCCATTGCTCAGTGGTTCTCCTGGGGTACTCTAGTTTCCTCCATCCATAAAACTGCCATGGTCACAATAAGCTGTTGGGCAGATAAATGTGACCTTAAACACCAATAAATAAATAAAAAGTACACACCACCTCATACCCGTTTCTCTCCTGTTTTTATTCACCTTGGTGTTCCTCGGTTTGCCTCGGTGTTTAGTATGCCTGCCAGAAAAGGAGTGATTTCTTTTTCTAAAAGAGCAAAACAAGAAGTAATTTTTAACAGGTAGTAACGAAATAATTTTCATGAAGCGCACAATTTTATGTTAGTTAATAGCTGAAAAAATGCAGGGTGATATTTGCAAATCTTATTTTATTACTGGCACCAGGTACTGGTAATGAAAATTGTTGTTTGTCATCAATACTTGATCAGGTTTCTGACAAAGCACATTATACTATTCCAATATGTCAGCTACTGGACATAAGCACACAATTTGATGTTGGTTTACCATTATACTGGTGCTTAGCCAGGATATCTAAGTTACCTGTAGGGGCAAGAGTAATATCTAGTGGGAGTATGGCCGGGTAATAAAGAATATGATGCACAGAATCACCTGAGCCACATAGAAGTGAGATAGGGGTGAGGACAAGAGGGTGTGTGACCCTCTCATCAGTGGAGGGGTCGGGTGCACCTCTCCCCCCCCCCCCCCCCAAAAAAAAATAAAAAAATTCAAGACGGTAAAACACAATTACCTTGAATCTGTGTCCATTTGTGTCCATAATAAGTTGCGAACAAGCATAAATATCTAGATATTAAAATGTCTTTTGGGATGTTCATTATATGGGTTAATAGGAGAGAGGGGGTGGCGGCGTGAATGAAATTGGGGACCGAATATTCTCTGAAAAAGTATGAGGGCTGAATCTTCATGAACCCCTTTTTTTCAAACTAAATTGCCCATTACTTATAAAGCACCATAACTAAGGCAAAAACAATGCTATGAAATTTACAAGTCTGAAATTCTATAAATTCCAAATAAATTTACACAAATTATATTGCAAAATGAAGGATGTGGTGTATAGAACCCCAAAAGTATGTGTGCACCTCACGCACTGACACACAGTCGCCGTCAGACATCAGCGGTTCCTGAAAGTGTGCTCTCGGTACCGTATTTGTACCATAACTGATAATAATAAAATAATATTTCATAAGAACAACAACCACAGGAATTCAAAATGCAGCCTCAAGGCAGCATGGTGGTGAATGCCAATGCTGTCCCATTGTCCTTGAAAGGGGGAGTCCTTTACAAATAGGTTTTTGTTTTGTGATACTCTGGATACTCCCCATTTTTAGCTCAACTTTGACAAAGTCAAATTTAAGGTTATGTCATGGCCCATTGTCCGCCTGTTCGGGAACATCAATTCAATACGGTTCGGGCTAGAGGGTGTATTGGTGAACCGATCTTTACGAAACTTCTTGAGTACCTTTGTTATCACGTGGGGCGAGAACAAGTGTTTTTGGGTGCGGTCCAAAATTCAAGATGGCCTCCAGCAGCCATTTTGTACAGAAATTAGTGCAGTCGCCATTTTTGTACAGAACTTCTGTATGAAAGTTCTGATTTGAATAAATTTTTCTATGAATGTTTAGTAACATGGAGTACATCACATATAATACCGTTTTTGTTCTCGTGCTGAAATTATGCAAATTAGATGAACTTTAATTTATTCAGTGCTACTTACATGTATACCCAGTAAGTGCACATGTCAATACGGCTTGGGCTAGGCTGTATTTATGAACTGATCTTCATGAAACTTCTAGGGTACCTTTGTTATCACCTTGGGATGAGAATGAGTGTTTTTGGGTGCAGTCCAAAATTCAAGATGGCTACCAGTGGCCATTTTGTACTGAAATTAGGTACAATCAGTTTTTTGTACAGAACTTCTATACAACTTGGGCTAGAGGCCATATTTATGAATCAATCTTTACAAAATTTCTTGGGTACCTTTGTTATCACCATGGGGTGAGAATGAGTGTTTTTGGGGAGGGGTCCAAAATTCTAGATGGCCGCCGGCAACTATTTTGTACTGAAATTACTGCAATCAGTTTTTTGTACAGAACTTCTGTATGAAAGTTCTGATTTGAATAAATTTGTGTATGATTGTTTAGTAACATGGAATACATTACATAAGATACAGGTTTTTTTCTTGTACAGAAATTATGCAAATTAGATGAACTTTGATTTATTCAGTGCTACATATACACTGTAAGTGCACATGTCAATATGCTAAAGCTGGAGGCTGTACATTATTTATGAACCGATCTTCATGAAACTTCTTGGGTACCTTTGTTGTCACCTTGGGATGAGAACGAGTGTTTTGGGGTTCGGCCCGATATTAAAGATGGCTGCCAGCTTTCACATTGTTGCTTAATGAGGTGAAGTCACTTTACCATTACCAAGCTACCTACTAAATACCAAAGGGAAGATTTTTCAGCGCACTCTTATTACTTCAGCACCCATAATTCTCAAATATGGCATTAAAACCAATCACATACTAGCTAGTACTGCTTAAATCTATTTACATAATCAGAATACACCATCAGGTGTGCATTAGCTCAGTAGGTAGAGGTGCAGACTGCAAGCTGAGAGATCCTCGGTTCGATTCCCACCTGCGGCATCAGCTTTGTGTCCTTGGGCAAGACACTTCACCCCCCACTACCCATGTGGGGGCAAGGTATGCTGTGTACTAAGGCATACTGCATGTTCTTGGTGCACCTGTCTTCGAACAAGGCTAACCGTGCTTGTGTAGTATGCTCAGTGGTTCTCCTGGGGTACTCTAGTTTCCTCCATCCATAAAACTGCCATGGTCACAATAAGCTGTTGTGCAGATAAATGTGACTTTAAACACCAATAAATAAATAATAAAAAGAACACACCACCTCATACCCGTTTCTCTCCTGTTTTCATTCTCCTTGGTATCCCTCAGTTTACCTCGGTGTTTAGTATGCCTGCCAGAAAAGGAGTGATTTCTTTTTCTAAAAGAGCAAAACAAGAAACAGTAATTTTTAACAGGTAGTAACAAAATAATTTTCATGAAGCGCACAATTTTATGTTAGCTAATAGCTGAAAAAACCTGGTGCCAGTAATAAACAGTGTGAAAATTTGTGGAATTTTTACACTGTTTATTACTGGCACCAGGGTAAGATAAGATAAATTGTTTGTCATCAATACTTGATCAAGTTTCTGACAAAGCACATTATACTATTCCAATATGTTAGCTACTGTACATGTACATAAGCACACAATTTGATGTTAGTTTACCATTATACTGGTGCTTAGCCAGGATATCTAAGTTACATGTAGGGGCAAGAGTAATACATGTATCTAGTGGGAGTCATAAAGAATATGATGCACAGAATCACCTGAGCCACATAGCAGTGAGATAGGAGTGAGGACAAGAGGGTGTGTGACCCTCTCATCAGTGGAGGGGGTCTGGTGCACCCCCCCCCCCCCCAAAAAAAAAAAAAACAAACAAAAAAACAAACAAAATTTGAAATTAAAGACAGTAAAACACAATTACCTTGACTCTGTGCTGCCTTGGACTGGTCACTTTCCGTGGATGGGCAATATTTCTGCGGATGCAATGATATTAGTTTTCAAACATTGTTTACAGCAATAATCAGAAAAATTTAATTAATGAACCACAGGATACAATTCAGTGCTTCATTAATTAAAATTTTATTGATGATGATTTTCTATTACCTGGAAAAAACATGCATGGACATCATGCACTGCCCATGCAAGGATTATGACCAGCAACTGTACTGTATGTCTGTGTTACTGCTATGAGCAGGGACTAATCTAAATGGGTGGGTGTGTTTACAAATATTAATATTTTTTAACACCTGATAACAAAGTAATATAAGTTTATAAACAACCACACAATTGACTTTTAATTACAATACTCCTAATTCCTATTAAACATATAGGAATGTTTATTAATTTTGTGGAATTTTTACTCTGTGTATGGAGCGTATTTGGGCCTGTATGTTTGTTAAAATTTCCCTTCCACTACGGAGGACTTTTTGAAATCAGTCTACACTGGATTGTGTGGTATTCCTTTGTGTAAGACAGTGTATTCATTGTAATAATATTCATGCATAAGTTCATGTTTTTGGTTTGTTTTAGGCCTGATAATCTACAGAATAGCATGGGTGGCGGTGTATTCGGAGTATTCCATCGCTTGAGTGCAAGAAGGCTTTGCAATGCTATATATAGCATAAACCTTGTTGCACTCCAGTGACAAATTTATCAATTTTAATAACGTGGGTAAAATATCGGACATGAACCATTTAATTTTTTTTTTTTTCAACTCACTTCGACAAAGTCAAGCAGGGCATATCTAATCACTCTCCGTCCATTGTCCATCCGTCTGTCATCCATCAACACCATGTTTTGGTCAATTCAAGTTAAAGAGTGAGTAATGGTACCAAAGGGGTATTACATTTTTGTAATACATGCCCAGCCCCATAGGGAGGGGGTGGGGTAAAATGCTCCCAAAATATTTTTAAAATCTTATGAACCAGTGGGTACAGTGACTTGATATTCGTTATGGAACTGCCTTTTGAGATGTAGAATCATGTGTGTTCAAACGTACTTTGTGAAGCATTATTTGGCTTTATAATGGCAGTGGTTAGATTTTTGGTACTACCCAAAATTTCCATTTTCCGAACCGATGGTCCGATTTGAATGAAATTCAGTATGTGGTAATATTGGGTCATAAATACTTGCCTCATGCAAAAAAAAACTCCCAGCATCCCCATGGGAACCCCAGGAGTGAAAAATAGAAATGTTTTCAAACTACCATGTTTCCCAAACCACTTGGAACAGAGAACTGTTATGGTATGAAGCATCCTTAGGACCAGTAGAATTGAATGGTAAAAAAATGCCCTCTGTTGTTGTTAGAGAGTTCTGCAGAGGGCATCAGAATAATGTTGGCGCAGCATTTTTGCAAACATTTTAGAAAATCTTTTCTCAAGAACCAGTGTTCAGAATCTTTTGATATTTGGTGTACAGCATCCATAGAGGGGTCAGATACAAGTTTGTTAAAATGAAGCCCATTCATTCATATTTGGACTCAATGCAGGAGCCCAAATTTTATGGGGAATTTTCTTTAAAAATCTTCTTCAGAACCATGAGTGAGAATTTTTTTAGGTTTGGTACCCTCATTGTTATGATGGTCAGATTCAAGATTGTTCAAACCAAGTCCATATGTTAATATTTGGGCTTCCTTTGGTAGTCCAAATTTTAACTTAGGGCTATATGGGGAAGTTTTTTTAAAAATCTTTTTCTTCAGATCCACCAGTCAGAATGCTTTCGTATTTGGTATACAATATCTCTAAGGGGGGAGGGTGGGGGGGGGGGGGGATTCACATTTTGGGCTCGCTATGGTAGCCCAAATTTGAACTCAGTGCAATACATGTATGAGGAAATTTCTTTAAAATTTTGTGCTTCAGATCCACCAGTCAGAATGCTTTCATATTTGGTATACAGCATCTCTAAGGAGATCAGATTCAACTTTGTTCAAATCGAGTGCCTGGTTTGATATTTGAGCTCCCTATAGGAGCCAGAATTGGCCAAGTAGCTGAAGAATTAGACAATTTTTATTCAGTACCCTCTAGAGGTGAAGAGTAATCTACATAGGTTGTATCAAGGGGCTTGAGAGGGGAGCTCCACATTTTACATCATGATCAACTAAAGAAACGGCATGATGCTTGGACTGTTTTTGTCACTCCTGAGGGGCTCAAAGATATGCAGTGTATCCTATGGAGATGGATTGCTTAATGTAGATTCATTCTTGGACTCTTATATCGTGTTCTGTTCTCTGTTTATATCATGTTCTGTTCAAGGTGAGTGCTTCAGGCCCTGTGGGGCCTCTTGTTTATTTATTTATTGGGTTTTAACAACACTTTCAAAAGCCAGCAGCTACAAGTTTCTTCTCTCCTTGAACCAAGCGTCTCGCCCAACTGCAGCACTCATGGTCCACTGAGTTTTTAGCTCACCTGACTTTCAGTCAGGGTGAGGTGTATTGATCACTCGCCGTCCGTCGTCCGTGAACTTGGTGCTTGCGTCTTATCCAAAACTGCTGAACCGATTAATCATTAGGTGAAATTTGAGATGCTTGTTTGTTATGACATTGCATTTTGATTTTGTTTAAATCAAGTTGCCCTGGCCCTCAGTAGGAACATGCCCAAAAATTTTGCCTAAATCTTAAAAAATCTTCTCGTGAACCAGGAGTAGCAGAGATTTGATATGTAGTGTGCTGCTTCCTTTTGAGGTGTAGACTCAGTTGTGTTCAAGAGAAGTTTGTGGGTCTTTATTTGCCTTCATTATTGTAGGGCAAGTATTTTCGCCCCAACCAAAATTTCTGTTTTTCGAACCAAGAGGCTAATTTGAACCAAATTTAATTTGTGGGTTTATTTGATCATAAGTAATTAATTTATGCCCCCAAATATTTTCCCATCCCTCCATGGGAACCGCAGGAGCTAAAAATAGAACAAAATTCAAAACGCACATATCTCCAAAACTACATGGCACTGAGAATTCTTATTTGGTGTGAAGCTTCCTTGGGACCAACAGAATGGAATGGTCTAAGCAAATTTCTGCCAGGTCTGTCATGGGGTACTTTTTCGGAACTTTGAAAAAAATGGTTAGTCAGCATTCTGTAACACTGTGGGTAATGGAGAAAGCATTTAAGACTCTTCTTCACCCAATTCACTCCTCCAAAACCTTTCAAATTTCACATATACCATCTTTGGAAGATGTTTTTACACGTTTATTGAAATCAGATCCCTGGGTCCATATTTGGGCTCTCTATGGGAGTCCAAATGTTGAAATTAGTGCAGTATGAGGAATATTCTTTAAAAATCTTTTACTTCAGACCCACCAATCAGAATCTTTTGATATTTGCTATGCACCATCATTAGGCGGGTGAGATTTAAGTTTCTTCAAGCCAAGCCTATATTTTTGCTCACCAGTGTTTCGCAAATTGTGAGAACGGTGATTTCATTCCTGTGATGTTCTTGCAAATGCTTGTTAAGAAGATCCATATTTACCATTCCCCCCAAAATATAAGCATTTTTTCATCAGATAAAATTTAATAAAATTAAATTAATTTTAGAGCTGAAACGATTAAAGGGTTTTCGTGATTGATTAATCGCATGGGTTAACCTTGGCTAACTGATTAATCACTTGCCCCAATAGGTAGCTGAATAATTGCTGTACCATTGACTATTTATATAATTAAAACTTTACTCAGCATAATGGACAAAACCGGGCAGCGCCATATACAAACATGTCCATTCAAATTTTATATTTTCAATTTTTGTCTTAAAACATAGCTTATGACCCCTCATTGGAACAAGCTCATTGAGCTTGTTCCAGTAAGGGGGGGGGGGGGGGTCATAAGCTATGTTTTTGAGACAAACATTGAAAATCTTTAGTAATTCAAGAATTTCTTGTGCAAGTATCGTCTGCTACCTGCATTTGGTGAAGGGTTGAGAATGACCGTTTTTAGCTGATACAGTATAATCATCATGCAAGTGAACAAGTATTTTGGCACGTAACTGGCATGCATTTCTCTGTCTCATGCAATTGATGTGTAGCCAGTGTAACAATGTTTGCCTGTTTTGGAGCAAGTTTGTTACACAGTTAACCCATACAGGGTATTTTTTGTTTTTAAAAATTTGATTAGCAGTTTCCATCTTGGTTTCAGAAAGTGATGATAAATAGTGAATTTTAGCTTACCCAATATGAAAGAAAAATGGTTAGCAATTGGACATTTTTGTATAGCATTTTGCGATGTGAATCCAGCCATCAAATACCCTGCCATATAGTACCGTACTTCAAAAGTAACGGTTTACTGATCAATTACTTTTTATGTGTACCCATACTGTGTATGGTACACAGAATGCCGGCATCCGGGGTGACCATCCGTCATTCGTCCATCCTTTGTCCGTCCGTCCGTCTGTCTGTCTGTCCATCCGCACTCATAAATGACTACTTAGGGGGGCTAATTTTCGGTATAAACGGGGGTTAGGTGACTACCGCGATTTAGGTGGCTAGTCCCACAAGTAAATCCCAATTTTCTAGGGTGGGTTTTAGAGTTGGGGTGGGGTGGGGTTAGGGTCAGTAAAGGGTAGGGTTAGGGTTTGCTACTACCCCAAAAAATTTTTTCCCAAAAAGTTGTTTTAATAGAATAGACATGCATTTTATGATAATGTACCCTAAAAAAATAGCCATTTTCATTAGTCTAGGGTGGGGTTTAGAATAGAGGGTGGGGGTGTAGGGTTAGGGTCAGTAAAAGGTAGGGTCAGGGTTTGCTACCACCCCAAAAATTTTTCCCCAAATCACTTGTTTTAGTATAATGGACATGCATTTTATTGTAGTTCCGTAAAAATAGTCACCTAAGTACCCATTTATTAGAATGTCCGTCCGTCTGTCTATCCGGAGTCCGTATCCATTTCTTTGGCATTCGATAACTTGAAAAATATTGCTTGGATTGTCAAGTTACTTTATATTTGTGTTCAGGTTACTGATGTGCCGAGCTGTGTAGTTTTTGGTGTAAATCGGATAATTTGATCCTGAGATATTAACCCATTATCCTTCAAATTGAAAATTCCTCCAATCCCTTTGGCATTCGATAACTTGAAAATTATGGCTTGGATTGTCTAGTTACTTTATATTTGTGTTCAGGTTACTGATTTGCCGAGCTGTATAGTTTTTGGTGTAAATCTGATAATTTGATCCTGAGATATTAACCCTTTATCCTTCAAATTGAAAATTTCTCCAATCCCTTTGGCATTCGATAACTTGAAAAATATTACTTGGATTGTCAAGTTACTTTATACTTGTGTTCAGGTTACTGATGTGCCGAGCAGTATAGTTTTTGGTGTAAATCGGATAATTTGATCCTGAGATATTAACCCTTTATCCTTCAAATTGGAAATTCCCCCAATCCCTTTGGCATTCGATAACTTGAAAATTATTGCTTGGATTGTCTAGTTACTATCCTTCAAAATGAAAATTCCTCCAATCCCTTTGGCATTCGATAACATGAAAAATATTGCTTGGATTGTCAAGTTACTTTACCGAGCTGTCTAGTTTTTTGTGTTAATCTGTTATTTTAACCCTGAGATATTAACCCTTTATCCTTCAAATTGAAAATTCCTCCAATCCCTTTGGGATTTGATAACTTGAAAAATATTGCTTGGATTGTCAAGTTACTTTACAATTGTGTTCAGGTTACTGATGTGCTGAGCTGTATAGTTTTTGGTGTTAATCTGATAATTTGATCCCAAGATATTAACCCTTTATCCTTCAAATTGAAAATTCCTCCAATCCCTTTGGCATTCGATAACTTGAAAAATATTGCTTGGATTGTCAAGTTACTTTATATTTTTGTTCAGGTTACTGATGTGCTGAGCTGTATAGTTTTTGGTGTAAATCTGATAATTTAATCCTGAGATATTAACCCTTTATTCTTCAAATTGAAAATTCCTCCAATCCCTTTGGCATGAGATAACTCAAAAAATATCAATCCGATTGTCATGTTACTTTATATATTTATTCAGGTTACTGGTGTGCTGTGCTGTATAGTTTTTTATGTAAATCTGATAATTTGATCCGGAGATATTAACCCTTTATCCGTCAAATTAGACACTCCTCCGATCCATTTCTATATGTACCCATACCTTGTATGGTGTACATAATGTCGGCATCTGTGGTGGCCCTCCGTCATACAGTTTTCTACTAGTTGCGCGTATGGGTACACATATGGGTTAACCGTATCAGATCTAATTAATTTCTATAAACATGATTACTGCAATAGCCTTTGATGTGGTGGTTCAACAATCTAACAATATATGTATTTGAAGATAAATAAGCATAATTCATGTGATTAAGACACATGTTGGAAATGGATCCCACAAAAATATATTTGTGAAACCCTGACTCACTGTGGGAGCCTGAATTATAATTTAGTTCAAAATGAGGAATTTGCTTTAAAAGACTTTTTCAGATCCAGTAGTCGGACTGTTTTGATGTTTGGTGTGCAGCATCCTTACAGGGGGTGGGGTGGGGGGGGGGGGGATTCAAATTTGTTTACGCCAAGACCCTGGGTTCATATTTGGGCTCACTGTGGGAGCCTGAATTATAACTTAGTTCAAAATGAGGAATATTCTTCAAAAGTATTCTTCACATTCAGCAGTCAGAATATTTTGATATATACAGTATCCTTAGGGAGGTGAGATATAAGTTTGTTAAAGCCAAGTCCCAGGGTTCATATTTGGGCTTCCTGTAGGAGCCCGAATTGTACCAAAATTTCTATTTTTCAAATTGAGAGGCTGATTTGAAGCAAATTTGATATGATGGGCTTATTGGGTTGTACATGTAAGTACCTAATTTATGCCAAAACATTTTCTGGTTGCCCTTGTGGGAACTGCAGGATCTAAATATAGAACAAATTTAAAACGTCCATGTCTTCAAAACTACACGGCACTGAGAATTTTTATTTTGTGTGAAGCTTCCTTACCAACAGCCGAAAAGAATGGTTAAAAAAAAATTGCCATCAGTTTTATCATAGGGAAGTTTTCCAGGACTTATGTGGAGTCATCATTTTAGTAATGGGAAAAACATTAAGAGATCTTCTTCTCCCATACCCACTGCTCCAAAGGCTTTCATATTTTGCATATAACATCTTTGGAAGATTTATTCACATGTTTGTTGAAATCAAATCCCTGGGTCCATATTTGGACTCTCTATGATTAGATTAGTGCAATATGAGGAATATTTTTAAAAATCTTCTTTTGATCCACTCTTCAGAATATTTTGATAATTGGGGATGCTGCATCCTTAGAGGGGAGAGATCAAGTTTGTTCGAGCCAAGTCCCCAGGTTCCTATTTGGGCTCCCTGTGGGAGTCCAGATTACAACTTAGTTCAATAAGAGGAATATTCTTTAAAATCCAGTAGTCAGAATCTTTTGATATTGGTATATAGTAGCATCCGTAGGGATGTGAGATTCAAATTTGTTCAAGCCAAGTCCTTGGGTTCATATTTGGGCTCTCTGTGGGAGCCTGAATTATAACTTAGTTCAGTATGAGGAATATTCTTTAAAAATCCTTTTTTTTGAGATCCACCGGTCAGAATCTTTGGATATTTTGTATAAGCTTTTCTTATGAGGGGCAGATGCAACTAAATGTTCAAATAAATTCCCTGGGTTGATATTTAGGCTACCATGTCAGGTGAATGCCATCAGGCCCTCTGGGGGCTCTTGTTTGTTTTTTGTTTGACAACATTGCCCTGGCTCTTCTATCTATATTTTTCATTTTAAGTTAGTCACTACTTTTATGTAGGCTTCCCAAATTTGTTACTGCATGTCTGTCTGTCCTTCAGATGAAATGTTTCTTTGCTTTTCATTTGCCCCCCCCCCCCCCCCCCCCCCCCCCCCCCCACCACACACACACACAAATCTGGGCTGGCAAGTATTGAGTATTTTATCAAAAAAGTGGTACTCGAGTACTACAAGTACTGAGTACTTTGGACCCAGCCTATCACAAATATATTAAACATCAAAGAGTATATTATATACTTGAAACAAATACAGTACAGTGGCTGTGTACTGCTCACTTTCCATGGATGGGCAATATTTCCACGGATACAATAATAATTGATGCCAAACACTAACTATAGGTATAATCATCATAAATTTAATAAATAATGAAGCACCAGGTACAACCCCATGCTTCAATTAAAATTTTATAGATGATGATTTTTATTGACTGGTAAACGCACGAGTAAACATCACTGTCCACGCGTGTATTACAACCCGTCCACAGCGACTGTTCTGCAACTTGTCCTCTTTGTGAACATATTTTCTACAATTTTTCTCCCTTTGACAGAATACATGCCTGTGGGGATTAAAACCAAAATAGCGAAAGTGCACTTGTGGATATTTGCAGCACAAGCACAGCACTAATGAATCAATATTTGGTGATTTTAGGAATTTTAACAGTGTCATGAGACACCACAGTAGCAGGTACTGATCATTCTGTTGGAAAAATTCACTGTT